>OY720441.1:16661839-17299013 GCA_963082915.1 Dolichopus griseipennis
GTATATGTTACGGTCATACGGGTATCCCAGAGTTGACACAGTCTACTCTACTACACTCTTCCTCGTTTTATTATCTAACTAAACTTACATTATAATATTGTCTCTTAACTTCTTTATGAAAATCTATTATATATAATAAAAAAAATTGCAAAATGTCTTGAATAGAAATTATTTTATTAAAAATATAAAAATAGAAACCATTTTATCAGAAAAAGAGCCACAAAATATTGCACAACAATTTACAATATTATAAGAAATAAATTTGTCTTTAAATAATCTGTTATATGTATGTATTATAAATATTAAGTAAATATTTAATATATAATTCCTAACTTAAATTTTTAGGAAAATGTTAAGTTCATGTAAAAAATAATAATTTTAATGTCATATGTAGATTTCTGGTTACATACATATATACATATATACATTACATACATATAGTATACTCAATTTAACAGACTAACCATACTCAAGGGTTCGGTTTTTTGGTTTGAGTAATGAATAAAAAATTAATTATTCACATTACATGGATTTTCAAGTAACTAAAAATATACATATATATATATATATAATTACCTTGAATCCTTTTTATTTTGTAATTAAATAATAATTATATAATTTTCATTATAATTAAATTTGTTGTTTTTTTTGTAAATTTAATAAAATAAAAATAATGAAAAATCCAAGACAACAACCCATATAGTTCGAACTAATTTAAAATTGTGTGTTAAGGTAATAACTAATATTTTTAAATAAAATTTTAATAAAATTTTAGATTTTTAACTACAATATATATATGTATATATAATAAGAAGTAGTTGTGTAGCACAGTTGTGAAAGTCCCGACCCTATAATTTGAAAGACTTGGGTTTAATTCCCGGAAAAGTGAAAGAAAAACTTTTATGACTGTCGAACTCGACTCGGGTACCATTCGCTCTTGGGTTAAAATTGATGATATAACTAATAATTAATAATTATATTATATCCAAAAAAAAATAAGTACATTGACATAGCAATTTAAAAAAAATATAAAATACAAACAAATAATTTAATTAAATAATATAACTCACAGATATAGAAATGCCTTTTATAATTCAAATATAAAAATTTTTCAATAGAAATTGAAATTTTCAACAGAATTGTATTTATTGAAAATCTAGGACGTTTCCGTATTTTTTTAGGAGTGGAGTTCATTAAGATCAATTCTAATAATAAGAATATAATCTGTCTGCCGTATTCCAACATGTATCTATGGTATTGACAGCCTAATTACACTAACAATTGATCAGTTAGTCCTTTAGCAAATAACAGAAATTTGTATATCGTTTATTGATATAAGTGTATTTGAAAATTAAGCTCGACTGTAATTACTTAAAATAATTATTGTGATAATTTTCCAAGAATTAAATTATTTTATATGAAATTAAAATGTAGGATTTAATTCCTCTCAAAATTTATTATACAAAACGAGTCCTAATTTTTTAAATTTGACAATTTTTACCAAGTTATTGAACTTTATTTCATTCCTTGATTTTTAAAATTTTTAAATTAAGTACTTTAAATATAAACTTTCAATTTAAATAAAAAATTGCATAATAAACTCTAACTTGAACAACTACCAAGTTAAAAATTTGTAAAAAAAAACTACACAACCGCAAACTGTAAAATGTTTACAGATTCTACTAAATTCATTGTTCTTATAAACAAAATTCCGTATTTTTTAAATTCATTTCGCCTTTTGGTTTTAATTCGAAACATTTTTTCACAAAACCTGCTGAATTTAGGTCAGGTTTTTCATATCGCAATTGACCTCTAGAACTCCTACTTTTTTTTTTTAAATACAGTTTTACATTTGATTTAAGAGAAGGACTTCTAATGCGATATCTTAATAATTGATAATTGATGATGAAATGATAAATCGATTATGCTGTTTTTGGATGATTTATTTAATTTGACCAATTTTCAATAAATTATGTCCGATTCACAACTTAGTTGTCTAGATTCAGTAAAAATAAATTCAAAAACTACAGAGTTAAAATCATCGAATATATCTCAGAATTATAGATTCTTAAACACTGCTTTAAAAATCAATATTTTTCAAATTTTCAAGATCAAATTTGAAATTAATTTCAATATACTCTTTACAATATACTGTATTAAATACTCCAAAAAAGTGAATCAAAATATTACAATGAATAAATAATTTAAATTCTTAAAATACATATTTATTTTTTAACCTACAAAATGAATAGAAAATATGCATAAATGTAATAAGTAAAAGTAAAATTTCACTTTTGTTTAAAAAAAAAATAAATCCATTTTAATATTTTGAATATCCAAATTATATAAAAATACTCTGACCCATTTACATTGTAAACTAATAAATAGGCATAAATATATAATTTCTTTTGTTATTAAAATTATTTTAAAATTATATTTTGAAAATAGAATAAAAATGTCAAAATTAATACATAATACTATACACATAATATAGTAATTAAATATTTATAAAATTTAATTTGAGTTTATATACTCAGTTATTATTTGGGTCTTTACATTATATTTTGAATTGAAATAATTACTTTATTTTGCTTTAATATATTATTTATTAAACTTTTTATTTATTTATTTAGATTTTAAATTTTCCATATATTATATAACTATTAATTAATTTTAATATATTTGAGTTCCTTTGATATAATTTGTATGACAATCATAATTTGTATGAGAAAATTTTTAATTATTAGTATATCAAACAATTATTTTTTGAAAAGTATATCAAGTATTTTTTTACTAATCAAACTTCATTGGTTTGTTGTTAACTGTGGATATGAAACAAAAATTTTACCAAAAAAATTAATCTTTAATTAGTGATAAGTTGTTGGTGGAATAAAGACAAGCTAAATATATTTTTTAGAATAATTCAAAAATCCTAGAATAGATGAAGAAAACCTATTTTATATTAAGACCCTAAACTCACTGAAGGCACTATTTTAGACAATTTAATATAAAATATACTTTCATCGATTGTAATGATGCGATTTTTAGCAGACGATAAGATAAAATTTCAGTATTATTAAATAGATTTTTGATTTCATTGTAATAATTACATATTAATTTTTGCATAAAACTATTTATTTAAAATATTAGATTTAAATATGAAATAAATATAAAAACTGCGTTAATATAAATTTAATTAAAAAACAAAATTTTTAAACTTACTTGTTGGATTTGTTGAAAATAAACTAAAAAATACGAATATAATCCAATATAATGTATCCATGATGTATTAAACACAATTAATTAATTAATTATTATTAATTATTATTTATTAATACTATAAATCTAATTATTAAAATTATTATAATTTTTTAACTTCTTATTGTTAAAAAATATTTTCACTTAAAATATTTAATTAATTATAATTATTATATTATTTATAATTATTTATTTTTATAAATTATGCTATTTGTAAATAATATACAGACTTTTATTTATTATTTCTTTAATTAAAAAAAAAACCAAATTAATTAATTTAATACACATGTATGTATTATGTCACACTTATTCAAAAATTTAATTTAATTTAAAATGCTATTATTATTAATTCTAATATTATTATTCATTATATACTTTAATATATTATATTAATTTTTTTTTTTCCAAACACAATTACAATTTTGTTTCTATTTTTTAATATTCTATTAATAGTAATATTAATAAATTATTAGTTTTGTTATATTTCCATTATTATTTTGAAATATATATTGAAATAAAATATAAATAGAGATGTATTATTAATATATTATAATATATTATTTTTTTATGTAAATAGGATTAAAGCTATAATCAAGAAAGCTATCCAAAACTAAGAGTTTGGGAATTTTTGTTAGTTATTTTATTTTATAATGATTTTATAATTATTAATATTAATTTAACATAATTAATATGAATTATTAATTTATTTTTTGTCCAAACCCAAAAAAAAAAAATGAACACTAATTAAAAAATTGACTTTGAACTTTGATTTTATTTTTAATTTATATAAGTATACAAATTAAATATTAAAATTCAATTTTTATATTAATTGAATTAATATAATAATTTTTATTTATTATTAATATTAATTTTTATTTTAAATTTTTTTTACATACACTTAATTGATTTTTTAATAATTAAAATAAAATGTTGAAAGTATTTTAATATTCATTTTCTGATTATTATTTTATATACTCGTATATTAATATACTTGATGATATGTTTGTTTTTTTATGAAATTTTAAGTTCAATATTATATTAATGCATTTTAATTTAACATATTATTATATTTTATTAAAAACAATTAATTATGGACCACAATGCAAAAATGATTTCGTATATAATATATATATTTTTTTTAATTATTAATTTTTTTAATTATTAATATTATTTTATAAATTAAAAATTGTAAAAAAAAAAAATTAACATACAATTCAAAGTTTTCTTTAATTTACCATTAACTTTAAATTGATTGGCACATATACTAATTAATTTTTTAACCACACACTATTATTAAATGCATTTATATATTCATTAAATATAAAATATTATATATTATTATATATTAATTTTTTAATAATATATAATGTAAAGTACAAAAAATTATACACTTTCAAAATCGTATATAGAAAGTGAAAATATGAAAAAATAGAAAGTATAAATTAATAATTAAATTAAATTATATACTAAAATAAAATATTTATTTTATTTTAGAGTAAAATTAATATAATATTATTTATTAGCACGAATTGTTTTTAAATTCAATTTGAAAGTTGTTTAATAATTTTTGACTTTTTTTTATTCGAAAATAAATTTATTTAAAATATTTTAATTAAATTTAAAAATTTTATTTTTAAATTTGTTCATTTCCGGATATTGAGTCTCTTGTGACTGAAAAATGTCCATTTAATGATTTAATTATAATTTTTGAATTTTTGTACTGAAAGTGAAAAAAATTGTTTAGGTAAATTTAATTTTTTTACTTTTTTAATACTTAATAAGTTATAAATATGATTTTGATTTAAATTTTTTTATATTTTCTAGCTCTTAACTTTTTTTTACGATTTTTTATACGTTAATTAAAATCAAAAACATAATAAGTATTAAAAAAGTATTAAAAAAAAAAAAGAACATCAGATGTCGCTTTCTTAATATAATACCATTTTTTTTTTCATTCTAATTACTCATTTTTTATTAGTATTAGTGCAAAATAATAATAAAAAACCAAAAAGTATAACAAAAAGCAGTTTTAATGTATAAAAGAATTCTTATGTTTAAAATTAAATCGTATTGGGAATAAACTTGATGGTTTTTGATTAATTAATTAGAGCTTCTTAGGTGTGATTAAAAGTGCCTCGCCTCTGCTACCTTCAATAGTTAAAATTTATTTTCTATTGGTAAAATTTTTCAATAAGTTTCAGAAAGAGTCTTTAGATAAAATGTAATATTTAAAGTAATCCTATATGTGGGTTATTAATATTTTGAAGTTGGGTTCTATACTTTTACATTTAAATACTGCGATCCTTTATGGACTTCCGTGCACTTCTTTTTATAATTTAATCATTTATATTATGTTATAATTATAACAATTAAATTTGGTTACTATACTATTCCATCTTTAAAATAGTTTGACTTTACATATTCTTAATATTCGGTAGGTCCACAGTGGGTTTTAAATGATTTGATTTAATTATTATTTAGAGATCAAAGATTCTTACAGAAGTATTAGGTTTAGGGCAATTTAAAAAATAGAGCTGAACTATACGAATTAGTACTGCTTCTTAAAAAACTATTAATATTTGTTGGGTTTTATAATTAAAAAATCATTTGTAAAATTAAATTAATTGCTACTACTTCAAGGCCTTTATAGCAACATAAGGCAATGCATACGATTTATATTTTAATCTTTGATCAAAGCAATTATAAAGTTATTATTAAGCAGTTTTTCAGAAATAATAATTGATTAGACTAATTTATACGACTTTCAATTGAATATTATATTTTTGTTGCTTCTGTTGAAATGTTAATTTTAAATTTAAGGAAATATAATCGCCCACTAGATTACACACTGGATATCTACCAGATTGCCATTTGAGTACCTATAGTAGAATACCATTTGGATATCCACTAGACTATCCACTGCCCACTGGATATCCATTTAATGAATGAAAATAACTTTAAAATTTTAAAATAAACTTAATTGGAAATGGCAACTTCTAAATTCTACGAGTCCTGTGACTACAAATAGTTTATAATATTACGAAAATTTAAATTATTTATAGTACTGTTTGCATATATGATAAGTTTTTCTTTGGGTTTAGGTCCCTGATTATATTGTATTATATGAATTCGAAAACTTAGCCATTTTAAGTGCAATTCATTCAAATAAAAGTATCCCAATTTGATTTAATAGCTCAATTTTAAATTCTTCAAACTTTTTAAGCTTTCATCAGTTTTCCTTAAGTAAATTATTGATTTTCTTTTTGTAACATTATACAAAGTCCTTTTACAAAACGTGGTAAACTGTTAATAACTTAAATTTCATTTTAACATTTCACTGTTATAACAGACAGACATTAATCTTATGTTGAAAAATAAAAATTCCACCCAAAAACAGAATAAAATCATAAAAAAAAATTTAATAATAAAAAAAACAATTTCAGTTATTAAAAAAAAAAAAATTATAATCTTCCACTTTTATATTTATGTGTTTCTTTTTTTGTTGTTCTTCTTCTGTTTTTTTTTATAATCATTTTCATAATCATTTTCTTTCACCAAAAATAAAAAAAAAAAAAAAAAACAACAATAAGAATATCAAAAAACAAAATAAACAATGATTCATTCATTTGTTGGGAAAAACGACACCATCAAGGATTAAAGAACCTAATATTGTATCTGAAGATATATATATATACGAATATATAATAAGCTATGTATATTATAAAATATCCTGTTATATAACGGGATACTTATTTAACGGCTTAAGTTCTAAAATGAACAAAATGTGCTTTTTTTCCTTAATAATTTAAAGGACCTTCATCGCAGTTTTTATAATTTTTAATGAAATGTATAAAGGATATTCGTTTAAAGTAGTAGTTATACATTCATGTATATATATATATAAATTAGTTTATACATAAAATGTATATAATTTAAAAATAAGTTATTGTGGTATCCTTTAAATATATATATATACATAATTATATTATGAAAAAGATTATAAATTTTTTGCCTATAAATATGCAATTTCTTTATTAAAAAAAAATGTTTTTAGAGAAATCATATCCTAGCAGTCGCCCGCCCCCTACTTCCTCTTTTTTAAGGTAAAATTTATCTAATTAATTATTTAATTAATTTAATAAAATGGAAAAGATTTTTTTAACACTATTATAATGTGTATAAAAGTTTTGAGAAAAACTTTTTGGAAAATTTTGTTATTATTATTTTTAAATTATGAATTTTATTGAATAAATTAGTGGGTGTAATTATGAAAATTATGAGAAGTTATTAAGAAATATTTAAAAGAAAATTAGTTAGTATATATGTATATTATATAGTTTCTGAAAAATTTGAATGAATTTTTTTTTATAGGAGGAAAACTGATTTTTATATAACTTTTAATATACACTATAAGTACACTATAAAATGCTTTTTAAAATTCTTTCATTGTATTCGTTAAAAACTTTAATTATTATATGTTAAATGGAAAAATTGATTTTTCGATAAAAAAGGAAAAGGATTAAAGAAAATTAGTTTATATCCTTGTTATTAGGTTATTATCCTTGATAAGTTAAATTAATTAAAATCAAATTTAAATCAATTAATATGTAATAGTTTTTATTTAAAATTTTTAAATTAATGTTTCAAATTATGATAAGTGAATTCAAAGTTTCGCATAATTGATATTTTTCATACATTTAATTGTATTACAATGTTATTGAGTGCCTAATAAAATTGGCAGGGTAATTATAAATTTAATTAAAATTTTTATTTTAAATAATAGTTTTATTAGAAAACGATACACTTGAAGAAAAATTAATTTATAGATCCTTAAAATATCCTTAATTGGTATATAATCAATTAAGAATAAGTTTAAATCCTATACAACTTGGTTGATTCTCATGTTACAATTTTCGAATTAATGTTTAAAATTTATGCAAGTGGTTGTCATTTCCAATTAATTAAAGTTTTACACAATTTGATAGTATTATAATTTATAACATTGGAATGTGTAATTAAAATTTTAATTTAAATTTTTCAACTAAAAACAACTAATACACTTAACGTTACATATTTTTTTTAAAAGAAGCAAATTTAGTGAGGGAAGAACATTGAAATATAAGTTAACATATCCTTGAATTATCCTTGATTAGAATATAATCAATTAGAAATAACTTTAATTAATATTCGAATTAATTATTTGTTTTTAATATGAATTTTTAATTTAAAATCTTCGAATAAGTTGATTAACTTTGGACAAGTGAGTTTAGGTTTACACTGGATCCAGAATTTTACACAATTTGATTGTATAATAACATTGACTGTGTAATTATAACTTTAATTTTGAAAAAATGTTTTTAGTTAATTTAGAGTATACGTTTTTTATAAAAGAAGATAATTTTATAAGGCAAGGATATGGAAAAGTCTTTTTATATCCTTTAATAATATCCTTGATTAATAAATACATAATAAGTTAAAACTTATTAATTTTCATTTAACAATTTTCAAATTAGTTTTTTTTTAAATATAATTTAGGTAAATGAATTTCCATTTTCAATTAATCAAAAATTATACACAATTTGATTGTATAATAACATTGACTTTGTAATTTTAATATTTTAGCACACCAATTGTAAAAATTTTTTAATTTTATTAGAAAGTTCTTTGATAAAAAATTTAATTCTACTTATATAAATAAAAACTTTTACACTCTTTGAAACACTTTTCACGTATTATGTATATGAAATTTTTACTTTAATTCAATTTTATTAAATAATTTTTAAACAAAATCTGTTTTTTTTTTTTTAAATCTTTAAGAAAAACTTTTTGTATAATATTATATTTCAATGTTTTTTATTTTTTTTTTTTTTTATTACAATATAAATAAAAAATTCAAGATATTCCTTTATATTCCTATATATATTTTGGGCTTTGCTTTGCTTCAGCCTTGCCTTAACAAGGACTTGGTAAATCCTTGTATGGTCGTAGAGATACCAGAGATACCAAAAAAAAAACAAAATTATATTCTTTGTATATAATTCTTTTCACTTGCGAATTTTTCTTTCTTTTCTTCTGGTTCTATTCTATATTGAGCTTACAAGAGCAAATAAATAAAAACAACAAACACAAAAAAAAAAAAAGGAAAATGAAAACACAATCACTTAAAAAAAAAAAAAGTAGGAAAAACTTGTAAGCAAAATAATAAAACGGATAATATATTTATAAAAGGCGCTATTCTATTCTCAATTTTTTAAAAATATTTTGTATTTAAAAAAATGGTAAAAAAACCAATGAATTATTAAAAAAAAAAAATTTTTTTAATTTTTACACACCAATTTTTAACCCAAATTAATTGTGTTAAAAAGACACAGATTTTCCAAAAAAAAAAAAAAAAATTCACTATTTTTAATGAATACGGAACGATCAGCGCGCGATATACACACTTGTTGTGCCCGGTTATTATGTTTATCCTAGACTGAATATGTGAACTTCAAATACAACTGAACTGAAAAAAAAAAAAAACAAATTTAAAAATAAAAAAATAAAATTTTTTCTGAATTTCGGAAATTTTTTTTTTTTTTTTTTTTTCAATTTTCCTAATTTCGTTTTATCTTTTCTTACTCTTTCGTGTTTTGTGCTACTTACTTTTATTTTACAGACAACATTAATACAAAATAAAATACACGAAAAAACACAATTGGGGAAAATTTTATCCATGAAAAAAATTAAAGTAATTTTTTTTTTTTTACTTGTACATCATGAAATTTTATTTTTTCTATAAAATTTTCTTTTAATTCTACATATGGTAAGTTAGAATTTCTATTAATAGTTGTTGCTTTTACTTATCACTTTGGTTTCGATTATTTTCTTTTTGTATATTCACCACGGAAATCAACTTGATGCGCCTCTTAATAAAAAAATACAGTTAAAGTTACACAAACAGATACACATATACTGATAAACATAAATTACACGAAATAAATAAAAATTATAAATATTTACACGAAATTTTTTATACTCACCATATTCACCACAGTGACTGTTATTCATACTCCCCATTATAGATTATTATATTACAACACTGTTTCTTGCAGTGGAATCGAAATTTTTTTTCTATACTCACCATATTCACCACAATTGTTGTTACTCCTTAACGTTAGATAACTGTTTTTTTTTTGCAGTAGATAAAAAATATACTAAAATAATTAAAGGTATTTTTAGTCTTATAAGTAAATATATCTTTAATATTAGCTAAAATAAGAAAATGAAGCAAAGTAATGAGGTGAAATTAATAAATTATATTAATCACTGTGTGTTATGAAATGTGGTGAGTTCAATTTTTTGATTATATATTATATACATAGTAAAATAAGTTTTATGTAACTACTATCTGCAATGAAATGTTTATCTTTTGCATCAATATATTATTATATAAAAATATAGTGTGGTGAATTTAATATTTATGTAGTCTGTGCAATTTAAAATTTGTTATGTAAAAAGTTAACAGATTTTCATGTAGATTTTATTTTTATATAATAAACAGAAAAGAAAAACTTCAACATATCCCGAGTTTATATAGTATATGAGTATTCCATACACTATTTAATAATTTATAAATTATATCACTGATTTTTAAACCATTTTGGTATTGTTATAAATTTTATATTGTGTTGGGGTTACGTGACAAAATAGTCCCCAAAAAAAACACAGAACCCAGTCAAACAGAGCTCTTTAAATAATAAATTATGAACCTATTTTTAAATAAGATTTAACCTTTTAATATATTGAATATATAAATATTATATAATTTTTTGTATTTAGTGGTGAATTTTGAACAAAGACAAGATATTTTTTTTTTTGTTTTAGTTTTAATGTGAGAACTGTTGCTTCAAATAAAACTAAAGATTTTTATACAAAATATTAAATTCAGGGTAATTTCTTTTTTATATTCTGTGCTATTTTTAAAATATAAATTTCTTTTTTTTTGGAATCTTGAGATTTATTAAAAATTAAATTTTTACACGAATTTGGTTTATTTATTTTAAGGCGGTGTAGTTTTTAGTAGTTTTTGGACAATTTTAGAACGGAATCTAAAAATAAAAATTTTTGTTTTTTATATAGTGGCGTTTTTAAATTGCGATTAATTATGTTTGAACTGTGATTCTATTTTGCAAAATTTATAAATAAATTGGGTCAGATATTATTTAAAATTGAAATGAAAATGAGTCTATTTTGTATGTTTTTAAGTTCATAAAACTGAAAGATTGAAAGATTGATTTTGAATGTGAAAATTATTGGATCTATTGCGATAGACTTCATAATATTAATACTTTTTTTAATAACTAATCTTATATATACTTTCAAAACGTACACTTACTTATAGCTGAAATCTTAACAGTTTGTTTAAAAAAAAAGTAACTTAAAATCAAGGAACCAAATAATCATGGTTATTTACTCTACTAAGTTTGAACCTGCAATGACTGATTACTTTAAATTAAAAAAAAAAGTTAATAAGTTAAAAAAAAAAAAAAGTGTGCTTATAAAAGTTAAAAGTGGATAAGCACACTATTTATTAACCGAGAGAATTCAAGATCAAATACCGCTCAAGTCAATAGTTTTAAATTAAAAGGAAATGTACTTGAAAAGACTTTGGATTCACAACGAGACCTACCAACAAGACCAATATTACATTTGTATTAAAAAACCTATCAAAGCTTTACCTATAAAAATCTTACACCTTATCTCACATAGAACAGTCAACAACTTGTTCATTATTTCGATTATACGTCGATTTAAATCAATTATCAGTACTTCGAGAGTCATATTTCCTGCCAAAATAAGAAATAAAATTTTAGAAAAATTTAATTTCAACTGATTAGTATATTACAACTTATAGTAGTTTTTCGTTTTCCCTTAAATTCTTCCATATAAACTTTTATCTTTTTAAATCCCATCCAGTTAAATTCCAGATTTAACAAAATTTACATATTTTAATAAATTCCATACATGAATATCTAATAAACCAAAATAAGTATGTGTATGTTAATTAAACAAAAAGAAAATGTTGAATTTTTTTTAATCTTTTTATCAATAATTTTTAAATCCACATTATGAGTTCATATACATTCATTATAAATATTATATATCCAACAAACTTACAAACTTATATACAAAAGGAAAAGGGACACAAAAATAATAATTTAACAGTTTTTAATGTAATATTATACCCATAATATTGTTATTCACCACTACCACAAATATTTTTTTTAATAAACATGTAAATATTAATTTCTATTAAATTTATCAGAATATTTTTTATTTATTCACCACAAAAAAAATTTTATTCACCACGATTTTTTTTTATTCACCACAAAAAACTTTTTCTCCTCAAAAATTTTTTTTTTGGTTTTCCTTAAAAAAATTTTTTTTTAATCCTTTCACTTCTTTGTAAATAAAAATACAATGAAAAAGTTAAATTGCAACCGTTATTACGATACACAGGTATATATTTCGTTATTTATATTTAGAAAATTTGTTAAATATCCCGTTACCGTTTTAAAAATTGTAATTGTTATGATTTTTTTTTTTGTTGTGTTGTGTTTTGTTTTTTTGTTTTTTTTTATAGGTATGCAACAGTTTGTTTTTTGTTTTGTAGTTCCCGGGATGAGCTGGCTTATATTTCGAAATAGTCATTTTCATTTGAAAATGTTTTGATAGTTTAGTTTTTTTTTTTTTATGTTATTTTATTGAGATTATATTTATCTTAGTAAATGGATATATTAAAATGAAACTAGGTAGTAACTATAGTTAAAAAAAAGGATTTGTACTAGTAAAACTTTTAAATTTACGAGTATACAGGATATAATATATGGTATTCAACAGAGTGTTTTTTTTTTAGAAATTAAATATTGCGTCAAATGAGTGAAACTAAATTTTTTTAATTATACAGAAGTGGTATAGGGGTATTGTGTTTATTTTGAAATATTTATAAACAATAATTAAATAGTAAATAGCTTCAAAAGCTCCCTATTGGATCTGCGGATCTCCTTCTTGAATTCAGCTCATGTGTTCATACTATCATGCGACTTTAAACACCAAAACCCTTTGTTGAACTGAACTAAAAACGGTATCTGTGTTAGATAAGTGTTCAGTTTGGTATTAATGATAGGAATGTGAAAAGATTTTTGGAACTGGGATTTAGGAAATTAAAGATATTTAGATTATGAAGGATGAACAAAATTTGATGTCTTATTAAGAACAAAGATGTTAATGTTATCCTTAAATACTAAAATCTAAACCGTACACCAGATATACATTACCAACTTGAGGGAACACATTTGATGGCTTATGGATCCAAATCAGTATTTAGAGCATAGCAAACGAATTTTCATAAGCTATATTGAGCCAACTGCACCTATTAAGCTGGATATTTAAAAAAAGATCAGAAGAAAATTTCCTGATTTCCATTCTGAAATATAGATGATACCCAAACCAAATGTTATATTTTAAAAAACTAGCCTGCAGGAATAATAAAATGGAAAGTCCGCTCGGCAATAGAGTATTTCTTAGGAATGTCATCTATATCCAACTATATATTTTCATATTTCAATCCCCTTATTTCAGTACTCAGGACATCTTTGTGTCTCAATTCTGCTTGGCCAGAACACTTTCCATGAAGATATTGCGACTAATACAGATGCCCCTTAACATTTTTTTGTCATTATTAATTTGTTTACAACTGAACAGATTTATCTAATTATTTTAGATCAGGCTTGTTGTTTCTATTTCCAATGTTAACCAAATGAAGTTTTTGAGTCGTAAATATATTTCAAGGAGGCACAACGAATGAGGAACAATGGAAAGTATCGAAGACCATCAATTGAAACTGAAGACCACGCCCCTATAAAACTAATTTTTTTGATGTCACCTTTGATACAAATTCACAGTTTAGTTTTGAGGATCGGCATTAGGAAAGGAAAATTAAGGAATTTGAATTGGGGATAACTTTGAATAATGGGGAACCTATTATTTCATAAAACTTCATAAATCCCATTGTACATTATAAATCAAAAACCAATTTCATTACAATCATTAAAATTATTTTATTTTGAAAAAATAAAAAACTGATAAATAGCAGCAATCTTTTATTTTTGAAGGTTTTAATTTACCAATATGAATTAAAACAAAAACATATCTATAGCCTGAAATGAACGCCTGGTAAAATATTTTCCATTTTTTTTTCTTCAATTGTTGCATAAAATTAGTTTTTATCCATATCTTTGTTCTCACTTCTACTCCGTATTATTTATCGAGTTCATGCTTTACCAACAATTCCATTTCATCCCAACAACAAAGCACTATAAATGCAAGAAACAATAGTTTTTTTGAAATAAAATAAACCGAGAGAAGAATAAAAAAAAAACCTAGAAATACTTTTAAATATAAAACTTTTACAACAAAAGCATTTAAAAAAATTTTAAAAGTTTTTATTTTTTTACTATATTTTCAACTTTGTTTGGGATCTTCTTACACAATGCATAAAAAGTTTCGAAGGATAGCGAAATTCAACACAAGCAATTGTGTGTTAAATACAGTAGAAACGTTTCTGTAAAGCGTAACTTAACCAATGTACAAAAGTTTTAGTTTCTTTTTGGTTTTTCTATTGTTGTTGCTGCTGTATAGTTTTTTTATATTCTGTCTCATTTTTCAATTTTCTTTCTTACAATATTGATTATATTTAATTAAAAAGATATGAACATTTAAAATATAAAATAATAGAGAGAGATGGAAGTTTTGTGGTTACAGGGGGTAACTTTAAGACATTTTACACAAAATGTATATACGAGCAGTTTTAAGTTTAACTTCAAAGTAATTGAAAAGTGAAGAAAATGTTTCGTTTTAATTAACATAAAATATATATATATAAATAAAATAAATATATATATGTTAAATATGTTTGAAACTTAAAAATCTGTTTTGGAATGTAAAATATTGTAATTTTAAAGAAAAACCATTTTATGTAAATCTAAACTTTGTAGCAAAATTATGCAAAAATTTAAACTTTCTATAATAACAATATATGAATTTGATTTTATATTTGAATAATATAAAACTTTTAGCTAATAACTTTGGATTAAGAAAATATTCCCTTATAGATGATCTGCAATAACCCGGGGATTAAGAATTTCCCTTAATTTTTCTTACGAAATATGTAGCTTTAAAACAAAAATGTATTAAAGGCCTTGCAACTTTGGATTGTTTTTAATTGTTAAATCTAACATAGGCAAAGTTATTGTAGATATTACGATTTTCGATATTTCCCACCCTATAGAAGATCTAAAATCCTGAAATACCTTTAATTAATGAATCAATTCAAAATTCGTAACCTTTAAATAGAGCTGAATACATGTATTAAAGGCCTTAACCGTTTTGATTGGATTATAAAATGGAAATCGCTTTTAGTTGTTAAATTAAAACACAGGCGAACTTCTTGAAAATATTCCGACTTTCGATATTTCGTACCCAATCTCGTCTCAATACAAACTTAAAATTAAAATAGTGTATATTAGAGTTGAAGCTGATGCATAGAAATTTACTTGTCTTACAATTAAATTTCTTTAATTACACATATCGTACAAGTAAAGTTTGTTTAACATCCAAGCCTCGAAAAGCTTATGTAACACTAGATTTTTGAAGCGTATTAAAGCCGTTACACAAAAAAATAATTAATCCCTCGTTAACTTGGATAGCCATTAAATGAATTTCAAAATATATGAAGAACTTTAGTTGATATCGATACGAAAAACAATCTAAATAAAATTTTTGGGATTCGATTTGGTGTTGCTTCGATTAAAAATTAATTTCTGAAACACCCCATATATCTTCCCCAATGAATGTTCTTAACTCTAAATCACTATCAAAATGCGAATAATGATTAGTATCAAAATGCGTCTACATGACTTTTGCAATCGAAAAAGCGTCAACGCAAATGGATGTGAGCGTTTGTGCTTTGACTAAGTAGACGCTTACAATCGCTTGAAAGCTATTAAGAAATTATTTTAAGGTTGCATGCATTTGTAAGTGGGAAAAGATATCTATTAAATATTTTTCTTCATATATACACTTCTGACTATTTTATAAAACTCACTTACACATATTCAAAAATTTTACTATTTCATAGCAATCAAGTGATCAATCAGTCATCATTTACAAAACACTGATTACTTTTTTTTTTTTGTAAAACTCTTTAAAGAAAAGTCAATTGTATCTTAAAGTCATGCAACGTAATGCAATGTAATGTTAACATATATGCATATTATATGCATATTAAAAACAGGGTTTATAGAGGAATCAAATTTTACAGTTATTTTATATTGCAATTTTCTAGATAATTCTTATAACTCCATCAAATAAAATCTGAGTTAAAATCCTTTTTTTTTTGTATTCAAGAATGTATCTATAGATTTAACTTTAACATAAAAAAAATATATATAATGTACATAAACAGTTATTTTTCTTTATTTTTTAACTCTTTTTTTTTCAAGAATAAAGTGTAATAACACTTTGGATATATATGAGAGAATAAAATTAATGTTTGTTATAAGAAACCAATTTTTAGTTTGTTTGTTTTTTTTTAAGCAAATTTTATGCATTAAAATAAGAAAAATAATAAAATAAAAAGCACACCATTATGATGACGTTCTGATAAATAACTATAAATTATCTTACACACTGGAATGAGTTTACCTTTTTTACAGGTATAATAACAAAATGTATAAAACACGATATCGTTTTTTATATTCAACACTTATTTTTGGGGTAGGGTCAGAACTCCAAGGGCCATAAATCCCTAAAGGATAGGGATAAGGGAAGAACACATAGTCTCTAATGGACTTATAACTTATAGCAGTGAGCCATAATTCCCTAAGGAACTTATGACCCTGGGAGTTTTGATTCAGCGTGTAAGGTCATAACTCCCTTATACAGTTCTCAGCTTAAAAACTATTAGTAATCTTAAAAAAAATATTAATTTTAATTATATAATATCAGTGACGTGTACACATTTTGGGGTTGCATTCGAAATCATAGTATTCCCTTTTAAAAAACAATAACTTTACATTTAAACTTCATTTTGAAAGGCTATTTTTCAAAACAGATAATCCTGATTTTGTAACCAATGTCTCGCATATATGAATTCATAAATACTCTGGAAAAAGGGTCAACTTTGATTTTTAACAAACCTAAATATGCTTCCTAATAAAGTATCTCGCATAGATAAATATATTTTGCTAATATAAATTTTTGTATTATCTAAGGAACTTATGACCCTGGGAGTTCTGACCTTGAACCCTTATTTTTGTACACAAACCCACATATAAGAGATGAAAAGAGAAATTAATCTTTCTTTGTTTTAAATTAATGTTTTTGTTTTTATTAATTATATTTATTTAAAGATTAATTACCATCATAAATAGTTAAATTTTAGTTATTTAATTTATATAAATATTTTAAAAAAAATTTATTTAAAGATTAGTTTTTTTTTTATAATGTAGTATTTAAAAGGAGTTTGTACTTAGTAAAATTTAATATAATAATACGAGTATATATTATAATGCTTATTACAAATATTTAGAGTAAATTAATAACAAAGTATCTAATGGATATTCTATAACTGTAATCTTATAGTTACTTAGTTAACTTTTAACTTAAATAATATTAACTTAAAAAAGATACTTTCACAACTGGGTGACACGAAGTGAGAATGCGGACCTTTCATGTGAAAGCCACGAGTTCAAAATCCATTAATCTGGTTTTCAACTCGACTCAGCTACCATTCGCTATTGGGTTTAAATTAATTACTTAATCAACAATTAATAATTATACTTATTTATTTACTTAAATGTTACGTATTACACTGAATTACGCAATATTGGTAAAGTCCCCGGCTGTCAGGGCCATTGTTGACTGATTCTAATTTATCTTACATTTTCTACATTTTTTCTAAATTTGTATCTTAAAACTATTTTGATAGGTATCTTAATTAATCAATATACTTATTTAAATTTATTTGCTTTTCTAAGTTATAGCCTTGAGACTTACTTTTAGATTTCTTAACTAATTTTTATACTATTTAAAAGAAGAAGTTGTATGGCAGGTACTCGGACACGTGGACCAAAATGGCTGGATTTAAATAGCGATGGCGGCTATTTCATATAAACGAATTTGTGAAAATTTCAAAATCCTAGCTCCTTTATTTTTAAGTTATCGTGATGCCGGACGGATGGGCGGACATACATAGCTAAATCGATTTATTTTTCGATTCTGATCCGATCCATACACTTGAGTCTATTTCTACCTTCCCTATTTCTCTGCGTCACAAAAGTAAATGGCAAATTTATTATACCCTTTGACTATATAGTCATACGAGTATAAAAACATGAATATAACAATATAAACAAATACAAAATATAAACAAATAATTTAATTGAGTATTTTAACTCGCAGATATAGAATACAACTCCAATACAAAAAAAGTAGAATTATTTCTATTGAAATTTAAAACGTTTCTACACATTATAAGGTATAATACTATGTCATGTTTAAATTGTATGTAGAATTCTTAAAGATCAATTCTTATAACATAAATACAATATTACCCCCTATTCCAACATGTACCTATGGTATAGGCAGGCTTATTAGGCTAACAATTGAACAGTTAGCACTTAAAAAAAAATCTGATAATCATTTAAAATATTTTCAAAAAAAAAAGTTTACTTAATAATTCTTCAACGGCACTTTAATTTTTATTGATAATCCTACAAATTCTACTCAATCTTTTAGTCAAGTTCCTCATAAAAAACTAAATTTCAAACAGATTATTATTATGTTTCAATCAAATATGCTGATTTTGTATATTAAATCTAAACGATCACAAACTTCCCCCTAAATGCAGCAATTTAGAGATTTATTGCCAAATGTTAAAACAACATCGTAGACCCATCTTAATATAACTGCGTTTCGTCGAATTACAATATTCCAAAGCGAACATTCCAACTATCTAAAGACCTATCTACAAACTAATGTAAAAATATACCACTATAACATTAATAATTTAGAAATAAAATGATGTATCTTCTAAAATTACTTGGAGAGCTATAAATATAACAAATATGTAAGGTGTGTTCGCCTTTCCAACACTACTTGACTCAACAGTGGACATTGCAGTCTTGAAATTGCATAAACAACTCCTATGCTAATTTTCGGTTTATTTTAATACGTAAATGATATTTTCACAACTTTAACTGTGGGTTATTCCAACTCGTCCGAATAAAATCCACCAGCCTTCACTCAACATCATAACTGGCGCTGATCTTGATTTCTCTCCAAGTATAGGTTTTTCAATTCATTGATTTCCATCCAATTATTCATTTTACTATTTCATTATTGTTTGAAGTCACCTGTCAGATGAACCTCATTTCGGTTTCTATAGGAATTTATTTCCAGACACTTTTTGTTATGTTTCTTAGGTGTTTTCTCAGACTCATTTTAAACCATAAACCTTAAATTATAAACTGATTAATTTGATTGCAGTAAAATGTCTTAGTAATTTTAAGAATTGGTTAAAAGGTTTAAATGCAACTAAATTACACCAATTTTTAATTTTTTTTAGCAATCAATATTTCTTAAGAACCTATAGTATTCATATAAATAAACATTACTTTCTTACCCCAAATCTAGTAAAAGAAAATCTCAAATTTTCTCAACCAATTTTCCAATCAAAAAATAATATTCCTTAACTAAATTTTTAAAAACCTTTTCCCTACCACCAAAATCCAATTTTAAACTATATAATTCCAATACTATTTTAGTAATATTATATGTTACTTTAATATCCAATAAAAAATTATTATATTGGTATTTAGTACCATGCACCATATATTATGTACCATGCTGCAATTAAAATAACAAAGAAATTTACCATTTTTGCATTTTCTTTTTTGACCTTTGCAATACACCTACACCTGCACTATAAAAAATTCTAAATAACAATACAATGACATTTAATTTGTTGCATCATCTCGAAAAAATTTTTCTCCAAATTTTTTTACCAAACACAAACAAAAAAAAAAAAATATCTAAAATTTTTCCCCTCAAAAAACTTTTTTTAACTACTACATATGCATAATAAATATTTTATAGAAATTCACCACAGTTCGCTTCGTCTTCTCAGTTATCCAAAAATACAAAAATGTCAAATAAAATTTCTCTAGATTTAGTCATTTGCGCAAAAGTGCGCATGTCCTTACATGCGAGCTTCAAATTAAATATTCCGCTATGAAAATACAATAACAGTAAATTATACAGGATTTAGGATAAAAGAAAATACCGTTATTATATTATTTTGCATATATACAAAAAAAACTAAAACTAATACAAGTTTAAAATTTGATAGATACACTACACACTATACATACAAATAAAAAAATTTTTGAAGCGCAACAGGCAATTTTACCACCTGATATGGAAAAGTTTTTGTGCTTTTACTAAAATACAAAAAAAAAAAAAAAAAAGAAAAACAAAATAAAAATAAAAAAATTTGTCATCAAAATCAGGTTAAAACAGGTAACTTTGAATGGACTGTTATTATTTTGTTTTTTTCTTTCTGTTCTGTTTTAGGTCATAAGGATATTTTTTTCAAAAACCTCTCCCCCCTCTCACTCTATCCGTTTCTAATAATAATTTTATTAAGTTGAGGTGGGTAAAGGAATACTGTGGTGGTGGTAGATAAGTGTGTGAAGTTAACAAGTGACTAGGTTTTGGATATAATGGAGATTTTCTCTTTTTATTTATTTTTTTTTACCTCTATTTTACTGCTTTGTGGGGCATTTATTTTTCCTTTTCTTTAACATCGATTTGAATAGGCTTGATTTGAAATGTGTCCTTATAGTACTTTTTTAAACTACATACATACACATATATATATATAAAGAAATACATAAGTGTGTTTAAAAAAAAAATTTATTATAATGGAAAAAAAAAAACTGTAGGTAAATATTATAGATAAATTAAGTTTTGTAAAAAACCGAGGGTTTTTAAGAAAGCACATTTTCAAAATTATATTGTATTTCATACTGAGTTTAATTTTGGGAATATATGCACTGGTGACTTTTTACTGATTTATAAAGTTACTGACTTATAAAAATTGGAAATTTTTAAGTTTTAATAGCTCTTCAATGGGGAAGGTTCCGAAATTTTTACAAAACAAGGGTCCAAACCCACTTCCAAAATTTTTAAGTTTTAGGAATAAAATTGAGATTTCCTATAAAATTTGGAGTTTTTTTAGAATTTAATTATCTAAGCAAAAAATGAATAAAACTTAGAGACACCTTCCTCAATTTAAGAGACCCCCTGTAATTTTGAGGAAAGTATTTAACACATGTTGAAATATAGTGCTCAACTTTTGAATTTTATATGTTACATAAAAAAAATTTGGACAGGTATTCAAGTTACAGATGTTTAGAATTGGAAACTTTCACTTTTCGCCACCTAAAAGCTCCTAAAAAGGGAAAGTATCGACCAAATGTTTTTGACCGACTCGTACTTATCTCTGATGATTTAATTTCTCCCAAAATTTCAGGTTTTTAACTTGAGTCGTTCAGAAGGTATGAGAGGCTAAAAATTTTGAAAAAAATTTCGATTTTCTTAACGGTGAATTTTAACACCGTCTGGCAACCCTATTAAAATTTATGAAGCTTATCCTGGCAATTGTCTTTTACCGTTTTCAGATTAAAAATAAAATTCATATAACTCTTGTTATAACAATTAAAATATTTAAATATAGGGCTTTCATACTTTGGGGACTGCAGCTCTGTAAAGGGTGGGGCTACAAAAAAAAGTTCTTTCATGAAATTATTTTTTTTACATTGTCTACCCGTAGTTAAAATTTCTTCTCTCTATTTTAAACGGTGTAAAAGTTTTTGTAAACCTCCGGACAGACAGACAAACAGGACGGACAAATAAACCGACAGACAGACGGAAAGAGTGCTATAAGCACATTTTTACAAAATCTTTTAAAATTATTCTAAAAAGTAATGAAAATATTGTACAGTACATTCAGGATGGTGTACAGGTGTATGATTGAATAAACACATACACATATATGAATAAATATAATTTATGTATGTGTGTGTTTGTAATTGTAAATGATGGAAAAAAAATATTATAGTGATTTTTGTTTCCTGTACAATTTTTATTTAGATTTAGCTCTTACTTATATATTTAACATGTTGCTTTGGCACTCTTATATTACTTTCAAATAAGAGCGACCAATTCAACCCATGTTTAATGGAAAATGGCAAGGTGGTGGAAAATAAAAACACAAACAAAAATAAATAATACTACGGTAAATTGTTTAAAAAAAAAAAAAAAGACAAAATTAAAAAAACTGTATCATTTGTATATTGTAAAGAGTACTATATGACAATATTGAAGTTTTTATTTTTTTTTATAGTCAGGCAGATAAAAAATATGAAAACTTATAATATGTGAATGGATGTATGTATGTATGTTTGTTCAAAAAGAAAGAGAAGAAAAAGAAAAATAAAAAAAGAATAACAGTGAGGTTATCAAGTATTGATTATAAAGAGTGCTTGAATATGTCATAAAAGGTATAGAAGAGTACAATGAAAGACAAAAAATTATTTTTTGAGTTTTTTTTTATTTTGTTATTTTTTTTTTCTTGTTTTTTTTTTTTTTTTTTTGAACAAATACAAGACAATTTTTTTATGATTTTTTAAAAAGTAAAAAATTATTATTGTATATATTCGGAAAAAAAAAAATTTTATAGTTTTATTTATGTTTCAAACATGTACAGGAGGATTACAATTTATCCAGTATTATAAATCCAAAAAAGTCTGGTACATATTATAAATTTCAGAAGTTCTTTATATCTTAAACTAAATAGTCAAACAGATATTTTATGACTTCCATTATTATATGTTTGGATGAAAATATTGCAAAATGGACTTAAAGAGTTTCTGCGAAAATAATTACCCTAAATTTGTCAATATTCAAAAGTGGAAAATTTTTGCAAACAGAATTATAATATAATTTCGAAATTTTAATATTTTAGAGTGCAATTTCGAATTACGTATTTCAGCTGATGAGATATGCAACTGACTGAGTAGCTAGGCAACAGACCACCAGCAATATACACTTCCGCGTAGGGACAAAAGGGGAAGAGTCACGATGAGTGGCCAAAAATTTCCAGGGAGATTTTGCTTCATGAACTAAAATTTTTAAAATAAAATTACGTATTTAAAAAGTGATCTGACCGATAGCGCCAGAAATATAGGTGCAAGTCTAGGAGCAGGACGGTAAAAGTCTAGGGTGCAAACCCTGTTCAGATCATATCAAATAAAAAAATATTTTCTATATTACAATAGTTCAATATGAAGTCCAAATTTCAAATAGGCAAAATGACTATTATAATATCAAGCAACATTGACTATTGTCTTGTACTACAAAAAAATAAATAAATAAATTTAAAGAGGTTTTCCAGTATTAAAAAAATTTATTAGTTCAAATAAAATTATTCGGAAACATTTTACAGTTAAAGGCAAAATCAAAGTTTCAATAATTATTTACAATGTTTTTCTTGTTGAAAAGTTAACTCTATAAATAATATTAAGGTACATATAACTTTACTATAAAATTAATTAAGATTTAAAACGTGGACTCAAAATCAAGGTCCGTTTTTTAAGAGTAGTATATAATATATTTAATTATTTATACAAAATTTTCCAACAGATTTTTCGAAAGGTGAAATTTTGTTATTGAATTTTTTGCAGAATAAATTTTGTGCTTACTGGTTAACTGGGTATATTCTAAAAGGGTTTAACCTTTATTCAGCGTTTTACTTTATTTTGTCCATTACACTTCTGGGAAAACGAAGCAACAAAATCAATATTAAAAATCATTGATACTGAACACTTTAGGCTCAAGGTTCAGAAATTGTTTTAAACCGCTATTACAATCCTTAATTACTTTTAAATTTAGTTTTTAATTTAAAATCAATCACAAATTTTTATTTCAAAAATATCATTGATTAAAAAACCTGGAAAATCGCAAAATCAAATCTCAAATTACCAAAGACTCAAATTTTAGGTTGATTGACAATTTGTTGACATTTTGAAATAAAAAAAATCTGTATGAAAAATTTTGAAAAAAGTTAAAGTTTATCTTAAATTTTAAACACCCTGTAAAAAGTTCAATTATTCTAATTCTTCAAAATATACAACAGAATAAAATAAATTGTGTATCTTTGGAATTTTTTGAATTTGGTCTTTTACTTTTTTTTGTGGCAGTTCCTTTATATATTTTTCTTGTCATTTTTTTTAAAGGAACTTTTTTTGTTTCTTATTTGCAATAAGGATAAAAAAATGTCCTTCCTTTATAATGGTTTCTGTGGGATTTAAATGGAATATTTCATAGGTATTCTTTCGTGCTGTTCACATTTACTATGGTTATTCTATATATTAATAATTTTTATTTTGTTTTTTTTTTTTTTTTTTCAAAATTTTATGTCATCTTTATTCCAATTTTTGTTGTTTTTATTTTCTTTATATTTTATTAGCATTATTGTCATTTTAAGCGTACACTGGACTTATCAAGATAATACGATATACTTCCTTTTTACTTCATTCTTTTTCCCTCTTTACTCTCAACTTTTACTCTTTAAAGGACAAAACTATAAAAGATATGCGGTAATACATTTTTGATTTTTTTCAATTTTTTGAGTATCTATAGATATTATTTTTTAAAAATGTTTCATTTCAGGACTTCGGGACTATTCAAACAAATTTCTCTTCAAAAAATTAAATCAATATTTTAGTTTTTCAAAATTAAAAAAAAAAAATAAAAACAAACTTTTAAAAGTACCTACCTTTCAAAATGGTACCAGATGTATCTAAAACTATATTTAAAGATAATTTAGGTTTTATTTGTATCTGTACAGTATATATAGAAAACCTAATGTTTGTTTAAAAAAGTATATTTTGAAATATTATGAGTTTTCTTGGAATATTTTAAGGGTGTTTTATCCATATAATAAAAAATAATCAAGTTTTTTTTAAAGATTTATATAAGTGTATCTATATGCGTTTTTCTGGGTGTATTTTTTTAATTTGACATTGATGGATAGACCATCAATCTATTTTATATTGAAATATAAACGGAATAGTTCTATTAAAATGATATAGTGCCATAACAATTTTGACACAGATTTAAAAAAAAAAACATATATTTAATATATAAATAAATTATAGTTTTAATGGTTAATTGGAATATTCGATAAGCAAAATCAACACTTTATATTATAAATATATGACAATGAATTTACAAATTGAAATGCTTTAGCTGATGACGAATTTATGAACTTTCTTGGCCTTTTATTAACTTTGAAGATGTTAATTCAACACATTTCAGTTTAAATTTTTCATTTGCGCAATTGCGCAGAAATATTAATTTACTTGACATTGTTCGCCAGAAACCCACAATCCTCAACTCCAAAAAACAAAAAAGCGCACCAGCGAAAGAGTATATGTATAGGACAATTAAAGATAAACAGCTTCACGCATACAAAATTTAAAGTCAATCTGTCAAACCTTTTCTAATTTAGAATAAAGTAAGAAAAAATCTGTAAAAATATGTTGTGCCGCTGTCTTGTGTGCCAAAGCATACGTAATTACGGATACGTAATTTGCTTACAAAATTTTTTTTGACTAATCGTCAGGCCGACATGTGTTAACAAATTTCAAGTCTGTTAAAAGAGTCAACTCAATTGTTAAAGAGCTTCACGTACACAATATTTGAAGCTAATCGGTCAAACTGTTTTCATTTTAGAACAAAGAAGAAAATACTTGTACCAGAGCCCCAACTTAGCGGTCCGTTAGAGCAAAATTATTAGCCCACGATTTCTTTCCGTACCCAAAAACCTACACTCGTATATACAAATTTTCATGATAAACGGCTGAGTAGTTTAGGAGTCTATTCGCTACATAAAAACAACGAACAAACAAACTAAGTAACAGATAAGCAAACTTTCATTTTTATATATATATAGATAGATAGATATATATATTCGACATATAGTATATATAGTATAATAAAACCGAGGCCATGTGATTTAACCGCTTTTATAACTGACTATTTATAACTGCTTTTATAGCTTCTGTAACACTCAGATTGTGCATTAGTAGAGATTTTCGAGTTATGTGGCAGGGTTACCGCTTCTTCCAAAATATTTATATATAAGTGTATGTGTGAGATTATGAAATAGTGGGAATTATTTTTTGTATTAAATAGTTATGCCGAATTCACATACCATTCTTTTGATTTAATTAGTGGAAGCGAATTTAACTTCAATAATTTAATAAATGGGGATTCGAAAGAAACCTCCGATATCCAAATCAATCATTTTATGCTAGTAGATTTTTTAGAAAAGATTTTGTTTTAAAAGTTTTCCGAAATTAAGATTTGTGTGCAAGATTTTATCGCAAACGATCTTAGCGTAATAGATTATGTAGTAGACCCAAATCTTATTGAAGAAGTTCGCCTGGTTATTCCAGTTATTTTCCATTAAATTTCCAAAAGAGTCGTCAACGCAAAAGTTTAGTTCTTCTAATTGTAGACAGGATATGATGTAAGAAAAGATTTTAATGCTATAATTAAATGATTACTTGATAGTGTTTAGTCTTTGTTCACCCATTTTATAAACGGACTGAGAATCTAGGACTTAATGGACACCAGTCAGTTCACTATGGCTCATGACGATGTAGGTACAAAATATGAGTTCACTTTGTGATTGTGCAAAAATATAAATGTGATAATCTAGTCTTACGTATATCTAATGACTTAGCTCATGTTATACAAAATTAAGTGTTTTTCCGAACCAATTGCACTTTTGAACTAAAAAAACCAAGGAAAAACTAGGAAAAGAGATTCAAGAACAAAATTAATTTTTTGTTCCTCAATTAAAAACCCAAAATACATTGAAAAACTTTAAAAGTTTTATAACAATATTTTAAATTTTCAAAAATCCTTAAAAAACTCATATTTTTTTCAAATATTTTAAATAAATTTAAATTAAATTGAGGTGTTCAATTAGGTGTCAATTTGATAAGATGTTCTTATCACATAAATAAAAACAAACTTTTTTTTCGAAAATTCTATGATAAAATTTTTTTTCAAATCACTTTTGAATTTTTTTTTTTGTTAATTTTTCAGCCACAAAAATTTTTGGATTTTTCTTTTAAAATTTCAATCTCTTGAATTTATAATTAAAGTCATTCAATGAATACTGGGAATTCTGTTTTTTTTATTATTATTTTCTTCATAAAGTCTTTAATTTAAACAAAAAAAAAATAAAAAAAAAAAGAGGAAAAATGAAAATGGGATAAAAAATACAACAGAAATGAAAGAAAATATAAAAGTAAATCCTTTTCTTATTCCTTTTATACCACTAATAATGAAGTCAAAAATGAAAAGCATGACATAAAACCTTATGAAAATGAAAAAGAAAAATGATTGTTGGTGAAAAATACATAATAAGAAAAGAAACAGAGGGCACTACGAATGATAGAATGACAGTATCACAGAATCTTACTTTCAAGATTTGGTTTCTTAGAATCTCGTATTTAAAATAAATTAAAGTTTTAATTTATAAATTTTTTTTTTTCTACAATTTTCCTTTAGAGCATCCACAAAATCTTCGGAACTTTTCCCTTTTTTGGACTACAACGCTTACTAATTAACAAGACTTGGTATTCAAAGTAATTATCTTTAATACCGTTTATCTCTTACAATTACTTCTAGGTCTGCCATTATTTATTTTGTCATGAGACTGTTTAGAGCCTTCCCATTAATATTATTTTTTGATCTACTCGTTATGTGCCTAATCCATTTATATTTTGTCCTAACCATCTATCATCTAATCCAGTTCCTGATTTTGGATATTCTTTGGGGAATGAATATTTAACGCATTGTAGTTTTTTTTTTTCGAGAGCTGATTGAATGCATCGAAAGACGCCCAGAATCACTGTACAGGGTTTATCTGGGTAATATTGAACTTTAACCAACTAAACCAACCTCCATTTTTAAAACAAAACTTGGAATGGACCTTAAATACATATATGTATTGTTTGATTTTTAGGATCAGGATTGGAAAGGAAATTAGGGTTAGGATTTGGGAATTGGGATTATGCTGGATAAAGGAAATAATTTAAAGGGAAGTCATGAAGATGGATGTTAATGTTCTTCTTAAACTTTATTGGATAGCATATATAGAATGGAAGTATTTGTTTATAAAAATCTGTAGCTTCTGTGTCAGTTAATCAGTAGTTAGTCAGGCGAAATTCTTCGCAATAGATCACAATCTTCAGCTTGGTGGATTTTGAAATCTGAAAGAATTCCCGGATAATATTAACCTATTGAAAACCATGCTTGTTTTACTTACTCTGTTACCTATGCTCATGGATCATGGTTTTTCCATATTCGCTCTGATGATGCTTAGATACCTTAAAATTCTACATCTACAATTTTACGTATTATATATTAACAGGCTTTTCGGACTTTGGACTGGAGAAACCTATGAATTTTGATAGCCAAAATATAGATTCAATACGAAGAAAAAGCTTCTTATGACCTTTAGGCTTGTCCGGATTCTTATTTCTATATCTTTATCATATATTTTAATTATATTATGAGATGCAGAACAAGTTGAAGAAGCTCCTTATGATTTCTAGGTTTCTCAGACTTTTTGTATTTTTATCCGACTACTTGTATATTTTTTATTTTAATCTTGTTATTATTAATTTGTGTGCAGTTTCATTCCCACAGGGCTGCCACTCTTTTTTTTTTAATGAAGCCTTTTCACATAAGTCAATATAATAGATAACTTTTTAACGTTATAATTAGAAGGGGTTTTACAGTTATGTTAAAAATTACCACAATACGTGAAATTAGCTTTTGATCAAATCAAATTTAGACAAATTCGAACAATCGTATCCAATCCGAAAAAAAACAAAAATAATGAATATATATTTGCCAAAGATCATATTAACAATGGGTACAAAAGGGAACCAAAATATGAAAGGTGAAAATATTTCTTTATATTTTTTTTTATTTTATTTTTAATCTTTACCTTCTTTTTCGAATTTCACCAAGTTTTTTGGCTTTGTTTTGAATTTTTTCATTCTGGAATACTTTAAGTACTTTGGTTTTTTTTTTTTGGTTATGGCCTTAGTTCTTTTAATTTATAAAGACTTAGAATAAATTTAATTCTCTCTATTAGCATTTTTCTTAATAAATTTTCCCCTTAAATTATTTCCCATCTTTGGCTTTTTTTTGTGTGATTCTATTTTACTACAATTAAAAAAAATTTTTTTTTGTGTTTTTGATCTACCAACAATCGGCTCTCTTAAGGGTTTTTAAAGTGTAATATGTAGAAATTATTTTTCTTTGTAAAATTTTTACATTCTTGAATGCATATTTAGTATTTACCTTCAATAATTAAAATTTAAAAGCAATTGGACGTAGCTCTAAGTAAAGAATTCTTAAAAAATTTAGAGTTTCCATTGTTTCGAATAAATTTGATGAAAAGTGTTTTTAAATCGGACTAATTGCGTTTTCAGAGAAATTGGGTTTGGTAATGAATTAAGTATAACTTTAATAAGAGTTGCTCGTGGCCTAATTTAAATCCAAAATTCCCTTATATTTTTCTTTAATTCATTGTTTTGGGAATATTTAAAATAAATTAAATTTGAATATCAGGATTGATTCGGGAAAGAGAAATTTATCTAGTTTTTATCCATTGCAGTCGGGTTCAGAGGAGGTGGTTTGGTTGCATATTTTCATGGGGGAGGATACATATGTTTGACAAATGAAATTTTAACGGAATGTCATAGAAATATCGTCACCATCGGGTATAATTACAGAGTAAGTTAAAACTTAGACTGTCACAATAACCAGAGTATAACAAGTAGGCCATATGGCAACGAACTACTAAAACTCTTTCAAATTATTAAAAATTTTATACAACAGCCCTATAGAGCGTCAAATTATTTGGGAATTTTTGATCTCAAGAACACGGAGAGAAATTAAAAAGCACAAATCATTCATTTTTTAGGAATAAAACCAACTATTTTAACTAGAGTTAAATTCATTCTTACTATGAATATTGATTTCTTAATTCTAACATATTATTCCTATTAAGAATAAAAGTACATCTCAAAATATTAAGTTCAAAAATTATCAATTATTCTTTTAAAGAATAAACTAAATTATTCTAGCTTTCTTTTTATCAACTAAAACCAAAATTTATAAAGAATAAAATATTCCTTTTAAGAATAACTTCGCCCTGTAAAAATTAAAGTTTGATTTTGTTAAGAATACGTTATTCGTATTAGGAATAATTTTTAAACATGAAGTGCGCGGCAAAAAGATGATTTTTTACTGTTAGAAAGTATTCCTATTAAGAATAATTGATGGTCGCTTATGAATGTACTCTTCTCAAGTTAAGAATAAAAAACATTTGCTGTATTGGGATTTTGTATACAATGAATTTTATTTTAGTACAGTCAATAGTCACTTTAAGATTTATTTTTAAACAGTACGGTTATAACTTTTTTTGTGTATATTTAAAATATTTAAAATATTTTCTTAGAATAGTTAAAAAATAAAAAGCCTAAGTTTCTATATAAAAAAATAAATATATTTTTATATTGCACCAATTGAGACAAAAAAAAAAATTAAAACGTTTAATAAGTAAGTATGATATAATTACTTTTTTTAAAATATTAACATTTTGGTTTACTAGAATTTTTTTGATATTTTAACAAATCATGATATGGAGAGTTATTTTATATTTCTGCAAGGTAAAATATGTATAATAATTTTATAATTGTTATTATTAAAGATGTATGTATCTATTATATTTTACACAGAGAGTGGAGTAACATTAAATAATATAAAATTTTTATTATTGACAGAAAATGATGACTTGTTCAAACATGATATAGAATGGTTATTACATCATACTAGCCCTTGGAATGCAGTCGAATGTAAATGGAAAAATACTTTTACTGCAAGGAAGGCAGAAGTTGATAAAAAGTTCAGTTCAGTAGACGAAATTGTGGAAAGATTGATGATTTTTAATTTATAATAATTTATTTATAATAAAAAAATAGATTAAAAAAATATTTAATCTTTTTATTTTATAGAGCCATATGTAAGAATCAAATTTTTTATTTGTACCGATAAATTATTCCCAAAAAAGCATAAAAAATTCTCTTTTCTATGAATAATACATTCATTAATTAAATCATGTACCGTACAAATAATTCTCTTTGAAAGCAGGAAATATTCTTTAAATGAAAAATTTATTCCTTGTGAAGAGCGCTTTATTCCTTAAAACTGTAAGAATCATTCTCTTATGAGAATAAGAAAGCATGTCCATTTATAAAATATGTTTTTATTATTCTTTTTCAAGAGCGCTTTATTCCATTTTCAAGAGCGGAATCATTCTTTTATGAGAATAAGATATGCATTTCCATGCATAAACTAGGTTTCTATTATTCTTTTGCAAGAATAAAATTAAAGTAACAAAGAAAAAATAATAAAATATTATTCCGAAGTAGGAATAATATTCGCAGTTTTCAATCGCGAATATATTATTCTTATCGAAGGCTGTATTATTCTTTAGCTAAGTTGGGCACAATTTTGAACTTGATTTTGGAATAATATATTCCATATGCGAAAAATATATTCTTGAATTTCTCTCCGTGAATAATCTAGAAAAAGACAAAGATCTTATTAAAGAATCCAGCCTATCAACACAATATTATAATTGATTTTTCTGAAAAGTTTTTTGATTAACTATCTCTTGTGATTGTTCGTCGAAGAAACTTCAAGGGAACTTCCCTAATATAACTTCAAACATAAGAGGTTAGCTCTTTTATGAATTCAATTAAGAAGTTCTTTGAAGAATCAACGCAAACTACTAGTAACTGCTAGAATATATCTAATATTTTACAATATTCTAATATAGGAGTTCAATAATGGCTGTTGATTAAATTGATTTAGAATAAACTGAGGAAAGAATCGTGGAATCGTTTGGAAACACTATGCGTGGTAGAACAAATAACCACTAAATGGACAGGTTAAAAAAAACAAGATAAATTACGAACTTAGAAGCAGAAAAAAGTACCTTCAAAAATGTTGTGATAAGCATTATATCTCATGTTATTATTCGTCAAAGAATCTTCAAGATAGATCAGTGGATAGGACATCTAAGACGAAAGCAACTCATTAGAGATTGATCGAAAAATTACACTAAGGTTAGAAAGGTTAATTTATTCAAACAACTTATTTTTAGAACTAAGTGTCATTTAATTACATAATAAATTTTAGTACGACTAAAAATAAATTCTTATTTCCCTCAACAGATCATTATTTAATTGTTTTTTAATGCTTTTGATTGGGATTTCTATTAATTTTATTTTATACATCTCTTGCATACAAAAATTACAAGATTCTATATGCATAAAATGTAACACGTACTTTTATTAAGAAAAATTGATAAATTTACAACTCTTTTACTATTTAATATATATTTTATTTCATCTCCTTCCACCTCCAAGTTTATATCCTGTCCTTCGTAGAAATACATAGTAATCGATTTTATTTATCATTTGTTATACATTGCTTTAATTTCATTCCATAGAATTTGTCCAGATGAGACAATTTTCTACTATATATCTTGTACCTGGGTTCCTTATCTATCATTCCTTCTAATAAATTTTTGCATTCACATTCGAATAAGGAAACCTATAAAAACAAAATATTGGAAGAATACTAGAATTCTTAAAAGAAAAAAAAAAGAAGCTTTAAAGAAGATCTTAATGGAAAACCAACTTACAATAAAAATTTCCAATTTTTTTTTTTATATCCTTTTTTTCTTTTGTTACTTTCGTCCTTGAAATTTGTTTTATGGCTGTATAAGTTTCTCAGTTCAGTTGTAGGTACGATAAGTTATTCCTTCAGAAAAACAAAACAATTGGAGAAAAAAATTATTATTCAAGAATCAAGGTATTGGGATTTTATAGTCCTAAAGTCCTATGATTTACATTTTTACCTTATGTCAGCTTAATTCCTCAGAAGGAAACCATGAATATAATCAGTCTTTAGGTGACTATGGTTCCATAGAATGGAAAGAAAATGGAAAAGGATTCTTTGAATTTTTGTTTTTTTTTTCACAAATTATTTACTAAAAAAAAATTTATATTCTATTTTCCATTTCTATCTAATTTATTTTTCAAATATACCGAAACTATTTATTTAAATATTATTTCGGAAAAATAACAGGAAGAAAATTGAAAATTTGTTTTTGGGAATCGGATTCCTATGTTTTGTTGGACTTAGCCTTTGTATAAATAAATGCTTCGAAGGAAATGTTTCTATTTAAGTGCCGATAGTAAAGTACGTGACAACAATCTAATCGATAGCTGATTTGGTCAAAATATTTTAAATGTTGTGCAATATGAGGATTGAACAGTAAAAGCAGAAACAACAAATTGATTTCAATGATAAATGTTAAACACATACAGTATCCTTGAAGAAGGACAAAAAATTTTTTAGCTGACCTAGACATTATTGTGTTTTATTTTTGTTTTTGCTTCAATTCTTTGCTTCCACATACTTTTTGTCTTCAGTTTTATATCTCTAGATAAATATTACCTAATATATTCTTGTATGCTGTATCTATGCATTTATATCTTTAATGCAATAAAATTTAAGGATAATTGAAAAAATATTCAACACAGTAACTTTTCAATTTATATTCGAATTATTTTTAGGAATCGATTCTGATAAAACTGGAACAATTTCTGTCACAATTAAATAAAAATTACATCGTTCATTAAATTGAATTCAAAATTGACTAGGAACATCTATTAGGTACTAATAAAAAAAAGGTTTTAAGAAAAATTTAGTATAAAGTGTGTTGAAAATACGAAACTTGCTTGGAAGAACTTAATTTTTTACTTGATAATCTGTTATTGATTTGATATTTTTACTGTCAAATTTTATGGTGAAAAACTCAGCCTTTCAATTGATTGATCTTGGAATCTTTGATTACCTTGGTAGTTATCAGGTCAGGACATATTTAAGAGTAATTATTTATATCTTAATAGATATCGTAATATAATTGGATAATATATGGAAGCACCACGATATTTTGTGGAAGTGTCTTAATTTATAGAATTGCACAGACCCTAGTAAATAGCTAGGACATAAAACCGTATCCTTAATCCATATGCTTGTCTTCCGAAAATAATAATGCACGAAACTGAAGCTTAGTCTAAGAGTGAAAAAAAAACAAATAATCTCGAATCAGATTTCTTTAGGAAACTTGAAATCAACTTTGGGAAGGATTGAACAAAAATATTAGCAGAGATTAATTGTAACAATTTTACAAAGTAGGTCATAAAACTATGACAATTACAATTACAAAATTGTATTATAAGCATTATAATGTTTTAATTAAGTTAAAATTGCTTGAAATTTGGATGAATTATTAGAACTTGAAATCCCTGCAACTCTTAAAAACTCTAGACCTCATTATACTAGGATCAATTTATTAAAGTCAATCTTAATGGGAACCTATTAATAGTCTATGTACGCAATTTTAGCTCCTTCCAACGATTCGAACTTGCGGTTTCGAAAAAGTTGGTGTTTATATACCATCAGTTATAGACATCTAGTTTATGTAAGGGAGCCTCCCAATCCCATGATCCGGTTTGGTCAATCTAGGAACTTTACTTTATTAAGACATTATCAATTCCAATATATACACACGAACACACACAAATATTTTCAGATTTACGCGTTTCCGAAAAAATGGAACAAGCTTTGTTTCGGCAGTAGAATTTCTATATTTTTTCACCGAGGAACTTCTCACTTTTTCCTCTATAGATACTGAAGAAAAGATAAAATCATTCGATCAATCTTAAAAAACTTAAATAACAGCTTTTGCCATATTAGCCAGGACATTGGAGTCTCCGATGATTACTTTAAACAAAACTTGCACTAGTCAATACAGTCATTGTCCTGCAAAAAAGTCACTCATTGTAAATAATTCTTTACACGCCTACTATCAGAAATTTTATTAAAAATTTATGTGGTGAACGATTTTAAATTAGAAAATCAAGATTTGACTTTTATTATTATTGTATTATTTCAATTGTTTTTGTAACTGTTGTTGCTACTGTACTTTAGTGGTTTGTTTAAATTAAAAAACCTAAAGAGGATAATAAACTTGAAATTGGTTTACTCAATTATGTACAACACATGCTACATATATAACATCCAAATACCATCAGTTATAGACATCTAGAACAGTTTGTTGTACAATATTGTGCATTATAAAATATTTTGTTTACCTATAAATTGTAAATGTTATACTTTTGATGATATTTTGGACATGTTATTGACATTTTGGACTTTTACCATTCCAAACCTGTTTTTTTGCTTGTTTTTCTTTTTGAAAAGAAATTTCAAATATTCATTTTGAATTTTGCTTATGCATTGCAAAAGCAAAAGTACTTAAAGTTGAAATGTTTACAAAAGTTTTTATTTTTAATTTTTAATTAAATTTAAACATGGGTCTATGGTTTTAGCTTCAAATTCTAAAGAAAGCTATAAACTAAGAGAGAATTTTTTTTAAATTGATTTTATGTATGTAAAATTTAAAACAATTTAAGTATCATAGGATTAAAAAACATTACACTGAAATATCTAAGGATTTTTTTTTCGAATTAATTATAAAAAATTGATTTTCATTTCATATTGTAAAAATTTTAAAGTAGCTTTAAGATACAGGAGATTTATTTAGAAACATTTTTAGAAAGTTAAAATATAATAATATTGTAAAGTTACTTAAACCGGTGAAACTTAGGGTAGGGCTATGTAGAAAGTATGTCATCGAATAAATTAGAAAAAGTTTTTCTGATTGTAAAAGTTATTGTATGAAATAAGAAAACTCAAGATAGCTAGGAATATTTAAATACATACAAAACGTAACTTATTAGTAACCAATTAAGGAAGTACTTGTAATCTTAAGTACTTGATAGAAAATTTTTAAAAATCATGTATATGAAATATTTGGATAATAGAACCTTGTTGACACTTCTGGTGGTTATTAAAAAGTTAATTGGTTTTGAAAAGAAAGGTTCACACTACACAACTAAGGTACCTCCGGCAAATAAGGCCTAGCGGGTAATAAGGCCTAAACATCAAAAATCATACTAAAAATGTTAAAATGTACTTTATTGATTTACACATCCATTGATAATTGTACAAAAATGTCCTATCAAAAAAATTACTTATGTCACTACAGCCATCTTGATATTATTTGTGTTTATATTTTGAAGAGTCGTTTGTTTTGTGATAATATAATTTTTTTTTTTTTTTAAGTAAGTAAGATTTTGACTAAAATTATAATTATTACTCTTATTTTGTGTTAAATATTTACTTTGTGATTGCTTTCTTTAGCAAAAGAAATTATTTTATTAATATTTTATTAAAAAAGTGGTTTTTTAGATTTTATAAAAAATAGTTAATAAAGGTTTAATAAGGCCTATTAAAAAAATTTATAGGCCTTATTAAACTCTCTATTATTATTTTTTTTAAAGAACGAATATTAACATTAAAATTAATCACATTTTATATTTTTCGAGAGGTAAATAATAAATATTGGTAATTTGTATATAAAATGTGTTTCCAGATCTAAGCTCTTTTTGAATCATGCCACCAAAAAAACGAAAAAAAAAAAAATTATCTTGACTGAATTAATGTTTTTTTTTAAAGTAAAAAATTTTAATTTTTATACCCTACACCTATAGAATAGGTAAAGGGGTATATTAACTTTGGTATGGTGTTTGTAACCACCTAAAGGAAGCGAGCTAGATATGGAAAAGTATATATATTTGTGATCAGCGTGACCGCCTTAGTCGATATAGCCATGTCCGTCCGTCCGTCCGTCCGTCCGTCCGTCCGTCCGTCCGTAGGCACGATAACTCAAAAAATAAAGGAGCTATCTTGATGAAATTTTAACTGTAGGTTACTAGGACTGAAAGTACGGCGGGGATTGCATATGGGCGAAATCGGCCCATGGGTTCGGATTCTGGACCTTTTAATCGGTTTCAGGGCTAACGAACAAATATAAAAAATCACGATAACTCAACAACTAATGACGCTATCTTCATCAAATTTGTGCTGTACGTTACTAGTAATGAAAATACTTCGGGAATTGCGTAAGGTCGGGATTGGACCATGGGTTCGGAACCTAGAACTTTTTGATCGAATTTAGGCCAAACGAGCATAATTCCGAAACCAATGAAGATAGAACCTCCCAATTTAGTATCAGGGTGTCCCTTCCTATTTCCTAAGTGTCTTGTGAATTTGGGTCCCATTGGAGTAGTGGGTCGGGGACCAGCCACATATTTCCGAAGACCTTAAAGCATATCTTTAAAATTAATAAATATAACAACTTGAAAAAATGTAGAAGCTTCCAATTTGCCACAAGGGTGTTCTTTACTATCTCTTGCGTGTTCCCCTAATTTGGGATCAATTGGAGTGGTGGTTCTGTACCCCTCTCAGACCTCCCAAGTTTTAAAGGCTTATAATCGAAATTACTAAAAATAGTTACTTAAAATTAGGATAGACCGTTCAAATTGTGTACAAGGGTTAACTAGTACTATAAGTACAGCGCGGACTATATAAGGGCGAAATCAGCCCAACGGTTCGGATTCCGGACCTTTTAATCGATGTCAAGGCTAAGGAACATATATAAAAAATCACGATAACTCAACAACTAATGAGGCTATATTCATGAAATTTGTGCTGTAGGTTATTGGCAGCGAAACTACGGCGGTGATTATGTACGGTGAGGATTGGACAATGGGTTCGGAACTTAGAACTTTTTGATCGAATTTAGGCCAAACGAGCATAATTCCGAAACCAATGAAGATAGAACCTCCAAATTTGGTATCAGGGTGTCCCTTCCTATTTCGTAAGTGTCTTTGAAATTTGGGCCCCATTGGAGTAGTGGATCGGGGACCAGCCACTCAGTTCTTAGGCCCTTAAAGCATATTTTCGAAATTAATAAAGATAGTTACTTGAAACAAATGTAGAAGCTTCCAATTTGCCACAAGGGTGTTTTTTACTATTTCTTGCGTGCCCCCCTAATTTGGGATCAATTGGAGTGGTGGTTCAGAACCTCTCTTAGACCCCCCAATGTGTAAAAGCTTATCATCGAAATTAATAAAACTAGTAACTTAAAATTAAGATAGAGCGTTCCAATTGTGTACAAGGGTTAACTAGTATTGAAAGTATGACGGGACTGCATATGGGCGAAATCGTACCATAATTTCGGGTCCTGGAACCCTTGAAAAGTTCAAGGACTAACAAACATATATCTTAAAAACACCATAACTCAAAAAATAATACCGGTATTTAGATGAAATTTAACAGTAGGTTACTAGTAATGAAAGTACCATGGGAATTGGTTGTGGTCGAGTTTAATTTCGAAGCCAAAGAATATATTTCCTATGTCCTATGTGTCTCCGAAATCTAGACTTAATTGTAGTGGTTCAGCTATGTTCAAAGGTACTTGCTGCATTTATGTAAAATTTATTTTTATATTTAAATGAATTATATGAAAAGGTGTAAATTTTTAATTGTATTTTAGAAATACATTTATTACATATTTTGCGTTTATAAGTTTTTCTATTAGGTATATAAACTAACCATTTAAAATAATTGCAGTTTTTAAAAATTTGGATTATTAAATATATTATGCTTTGATTATCTTTTTATCACAAAATTTAATAATTAGATTTTTTTCATTTTGTAATTGAATTGGAATAAATATATTTTCATTTATTTCAAGTTTGTTTGTTTTTTAATATTTTTAAATAGATAAATTAGTAAGAATTTGTAGTATTTTTTAATAGATAGGGTAATTAGAAAATGTTTTTAGTATTATACAGTTAATTTGGTTAGCTTTGTCTTACGATCAAATTAATAACAGCTTCTATGGTGTTAAAATGACTTATGGATATGTCCTTAAATTTGAACCAAATAGGTGTAGGGTATTTCTAAGTCGGTTGCACCGACTGACTGTTTCTTTACTTGTTTTTTAATTTTTTTAGAATATAAGATATAAATAACAAAACCTACTATGTAATATGTTGAATTTTTTTTAAGTTATCGAATTTTTTTTTGTTTGTTTTTTAAAAATACACTTGCCTTATTAAATATATGAAAAAATATTTAGGCCTTATTATACTAACATAGTATAATAAGGCCTTTTTAGCATTTTTGTTAAATGCTTATAATTTTATGTTTCCTAGTCAGAATGGACTGTTATGTTTTTTTTTTAATGTATAAGATTCTGTTTAACTAAAATGAAATAAATGTTATTGAATTTATTCAGTAGTTTTAATTATTTTATCAAATTTCGTTAGCTAGGCCTTATTTGCCAGAAGTACCTTAGTTATAGTTTGACAGCAAATAAAGTTAGTTTTTGCGGCCATTTTTAATCGTTTATATTTTTACGTTTTAACATTTTTAATAGAAAAAATGACAATCAATGAAGGGGATATGAAACATACAAAAAATGTTCATTCATTTAAAAGTAGAAAATTGATTATGTCAAAAATGTCTTGGAAAAGAAGAAGTAAAAAAGATTAACAATATGGTTTAGAAATGTCACCTATTTGAAACAAACTTTTATTTTCAGTTTAAATGAAGTTTTTAAGAAACAATTCTGGATAATCAGGAACCTGTTCAGTTGAAAATATATTAATCATAGCGATACATCAATATAATTACAATAAGTGGAAACATATTTTTTTACTAATATGTTAGGGATTCAATTATTTCACAATTAATTCTTCAAATAAAAAAAAAGAACACGTAACTGTAAGCTGTAATTTTACAATAACTATTTAATAGGCTGTGTAAATGCGTTATGGCTTATGGAAATTCTTTTGTTATGCGCTGTTAAAATCGCACACTACCCAAAGAAACACCACACAGTTTCGATGGTTGTCTTGCAAACGTTCCATTCCCTTGTAAAAAAAAAAAAACAAAATTAAAGGAGTCTTTTTATTTCTAATATAATAATAAAGCAAACTTATTTCTTCAACTTAAATGCTTTCAATTTCCCAAATCCTATTTTGAAAATAAAGTAAAGATTTTAATTTTACAATTTTTTTAATTTCAAATAAAGTATTTGAAAATTTTTAAATTCTTAAGATTTTATGTATAGAGCTTAAAATGTTATTTTAATTTAAACTTTTTAGATTATTGCAGTTCTTCATTTAGTACTGGAATTCTATCATTATTGGCTAGATAAGGCCATTTTATGAAACAAATTTATGATTACTATTCATAATATAGTAAAATGACTTTTTAAATTAGCAATATTGATATTCACAAAACGTTTTTGAATAGATTTTAGTATAATCCATATTTTATCATATATATTTTTAAAAAAATTATTAATGAAATAATGAAAAGGAGCATTTATTAATTTATTTTGTTGGGCATTTATTAATTTATTTCTTTATAACCCAAAACTTCAATTGATATCAGATCAGATTTCCTGAAAAAAACTTAATTTAAAAAGAAATATAATATAATATTTAATACTCAAATTAAGAAGTTTTATGAAATGAAAAGTTTTAAGTGAACTTTGATAAATTTGTTGAAAAATTGCTAGAATAATCCTAGAAAAATCGTTTTAAATAAAATTGCTTTAATACATTTTTAAATTAACATTTACACCAAATGTAATTTTTCCGTTAACTTTTTTCAGTAATTTAAACTTTAATTAAGCCTCCATTTAGAGACGCAGCAACGCGCACCGGGTATTAGCTAGTATAAGATAAAACAAAAAAAATATATTTTGTTTGCCCCTTCAAACGTTATTAGGAAAAGATTAAACTTGTTTTTTTAATCCAAATTCTATTATAATAATACTTATTTATTAAAATGTAATCTAACTAACAAGTATCTATTTTACTCTCCTATAAAAAATCCAATCAAATATTTAACTATTAGTAAAAATATTTCTTTTTAAAAAGACTAAATGTAAAAGTTTTGATTTAAGTAAAAATTCCTTCTATTAACAAAAGAATTACTAAACTTTTGACAAGTTTTTAATATAATATTTTTAGATCAAAAAAAAATTGTTTTCTGTATTAAAAACTTTTTTCATTATATTTAAAATGCCTGTCATTGAAAATTCTTTAATTTTTTTTTTTTTTTTCAAAATTCCACGTATTTTTCTACATTCTATATTAAAAATATTATCACATTTTTTTTCAAATTTTTTAATTATATCAAAACATAAATTGTAAGTCAAAAGTAAAAAAAAAAAATTCCTACTTATCATCATTAATAACTTTACTTCATCGCTTTCATTAAATTATCTTCTTAAATACTGACTTTTTCTTTCACACTCTCTTCCTCTCTTTACTACATCTGCGTTCATTTTGCTCTCTTTATGTCATAATGATATCTTTAAAATCCACATAATAGCATAAAAACAACAACAAAACTTTAAAAACTGTAAAAACTCATTTTTAACACTTAAAAGCTCTTAATTTAAACGCAAAAACGAAAAAAAAAAAAATCATTTAGACACAAACATAAGCACATACAAATAAATACACATTACTTTACATCTCATTATCCTCTATTTACATCTTAATTTTCAATGTATGTTATGTGTGTGTGTGTATTCTATTCATTTCACTAAATTAGATCACAAATTATATTTTTGTATTTTGTTTTTTTTTAACATATAAAAAGTCATGAAAATTATTTTCAATTTTTTTTGGGAGCGGGTCAAAATTTTACACGACAAAATTGAGCTGTGACAAAATCTTGATTTTTTTGTTGTTTTATCATTAGTAATTCCCTCGTGGACCAAGTCTTGAAAAATATTATTTAAAGGAACATAGAATATTGTTTTGTAGGTATATATACAAATAGTGAAGTAGGATGTGATGGTTTGATTCAAGAGTGTGGTTATTCTTAGATTGTTGCTTTGTATGTATGTATATATAAATAGTTAAGCAGGATTTTATGTTTGAATTCAAAAGTATAATTATTCCCCTTCTAGTGGATATGTTTTCACTTAATTCTTGTGTTACGAGATGCGTTCCGTAAAATTCCGCGTAAAAAAAGATATGAAGTATATGAAGTGCATGTAAAAATAGAGGTTTGGTTCCAGATCCTATCTCTCAAAATCATAGGTAGATATTTTTTTTATTTTTTCATATTTAATAAGTGATATGAATTCTTTTTTAAAGATCTCACTTGCATATCAGTTTCATCACTCGAAATTTCTTTATTTTCATACCAATTTTGCCTCATTCAAATCGCTTTAAATTGAATTTAGTTAGGTTTTTTAAATCGCGTTATTTCAAATTCTATCGCGTTAAAAGGGAATTGAACCATTTTTGCAATTCGCATTATTTCAAATTCGTCTAAAAAAAATTCGCGTAAAGTGGAAATTAGGTGTTTACATATGTATATGATTTTATGTATATTTAATTTTAAGAACTGAACAGTTGCAATGAAACCTTACAACTTCACAGTTATTAGCTATTGTATTTAGGATTATCCGCCTTTTATAGCAATAATATCAAATTGTGCATTCGGAAGGATTTCAAAGTTAGATTCAAAAAGAGTGACCCTGCTTTTTCCAGAATATTAATTATATTTGTATATGTAAGATTCTTAATTCGTTGGAATTATTATTTATATGAAATAGGTTTTCCGAAGTTTCATACTATTTTTTTGATTTTAGTGTGAGATAAAAAATCGAAATTCAATGATTAAATATGTGGGTGGTTCTAGTAAGTTTCGTCCTGATGGTTGATTTTTGAAAATAAGATTGCAAAAAAAAGCACGATTTTATCATTATTTTTAACGCCAAAATAATATGCACGATTTTGTCGCATAAGATTTTGGCATTAAAAATAATGTAACCAACCCCATTTGTCTTTTATTTTTAATATTTAGCAAGAACACCATAAAAAAAAAACAAACTAAAAAATAGCAAAAAAAAAATTTAGAAAAGAATTTTTCCTTCATAATTTGTTATCACAACACCCATTAAAAAATATTACACACAATATTACCATCGATCTTTCAACCATTTGTGAATCAACCAGACTCTAACCATATTTTCGCAAAACGAAAGAGCAAAACAAAAAGAAAAACAAATTTTACAAAAAAAAAAAATAATAAAAAATAAAAGAAATTTATTACAGTTTTCCTTGTACTTAAAATTTATTTTAAAATATTTTCCCGCTCATTTATATTTGCCCTTTCTTTACACTTTTTTTTTCTATTCTACGATTTAGTAACGAACGACTCCTTAATAAATTTTGACACCTTCAACTAAACGCACACCTTACCAAAAATCAAAAATATTCAATCAAACTTTTAGCATATACAACATAAGTATATACATACAAACAAACCAACACTATTTACAAACAAAATCATAAAAATAAACAAAACAAAATAAAAAAAAATTAACAACTTGTTCACACTTATTACATAACTTTAGGCGTTTATTTGGAGTAAAATTTACTAAGAAAAGAAAATAATATTTTCTTTTTTGTTATTTTAATTGGTTTTTTTTTTCAGTATTTTCTTTTTTGTTTTTTTTTTTATTTTTTAAGAAAATAATATTTTGCTAAATAAGTTTTCTAAAATTAAGAAAGCAGTAGATCTATACAGGTGAAAAGTAAAATTTTTAACATTCTTTCAATGTCATAAAGAAAACTAAAAAAAAATCGCGCAAAATAAATGCGTATATAAAAAATACTCATTAATGTTTTTTTCTACCTTTACTTCTTTTAATGGTTTTGTAACCTTCTATTCATTATCGTCTCGTTTATTTTTAAATATTTAGTATAGAAAAAAATAATAATAACATTTTTTAATATAAATCTAGACATCTTCATTTCATGTACACGAAAAATTTATGAGGTTGTGTATTAGTGAAGGTATATGTATGTATATGGAAGACATTCTGCCATTATTTTGATTGAATTTTATTTTGTTTTTCTGTATTTATTTAAATATTTTTTTTATAAATAGGGTAAATGCTTAATCAGTTCTAGAAAGAGATGTAAGAATAATAAAAAATAAATGTCAAGTTTGAAGCGAGAAGACTTTTTTTTTGAATAGTACAATAATAATTGGAAATTATTAAATTTTATTAAAAAGAACTTAAAGTAATAGAATTTTATTTTATTATAAAAATTTTGAGGTTTAAAAACCTTGCATTAAGATCCAATATTATTTAAGAGTTTTAAGGTAATTTCAAATTTTTCATTGTATTCATTAGATGATTTCCAGCGAATTTCCAGCGACCAATTCCAGCAAAATTTTTTCCCACTAGAAAGGCGACGTCAACGCAACTTTGCACATTTGCAAATTAAATTTTCCTTTTTATACCCGTATGAAGGATCAGAATCGAAAAATAAACCGATTTACCTATGTATGTCCGTCCGTCAAAGGAGCTAGGATTTTGAAATTTTCACAAATTCGTTTTTATGCAATAGCCGTTATTGTTATTTAAATTCAGCCATTTTGGTCCACGGGTTTGAGTACCTGCCATACAACTTTTTTACATGAGCATTACTCTGTACTTATTAAAGCTAAGTGTCTGAAATTTTGCCAAAAGTATGAAATTCTTTAATGTCTTCAAAAATAATTATAATTATATCAAGTTAGTTAATTCGAGTTAGCTCATTAGTCAATTCAATTTAGCTATTTAAAACTTTAATACCCAATTTAAGTATTATTTTATTTAATTTAACACTATTGCACTATATTTAACACTAGATCTTTTCCAAATATATTGAAATAGTCAAGGTTAAATAAATTATTTTTTTTAATTTAATTTATACAATTATTTATCTCGAATTAACTTTTTTATAAAAGAATTCGAATATAACTTCTCTTGTCATAAAATATTTTGAGTAACTATTAAATTAAGTAAAAATTCATTTAATTAAATTATATTTTCTATAGCATCCATGTTATAATATATGAACATTTCTATGTTCTATGTCATTAAAATAAAAAAAAAATGATTTATATAACTGAATTAAAAAATTTTTATTATTAATTTAATTTAAAACATTCAATTTTAGTTAAAGACTCTAAACAAATGAAAAATATCAATTTAAATAATTTTAAACATTAATCAAACACAAAGAAAAACTGATACCCTTTTTTTGTTGTTGTTGTTTTTTATTTATTTTTTTATTTTAATAAACTCTTCATAATAATATTTACAATTTAAAATTAACTTTAATATAATATCTTATATATAAAAACAAATATTTAATTTGGTTAAAAATATATAAAATAATAAATAAAATAAAAAGTATATAATAATATATACCTATAAACTATAAATATGTCCAAATATTGAAATATTTTGCAAACTACTTTTACTATGAATATTAAATTTTTTTTTATAATGTTATTTCTATCTCTTTCATATTTATTGGAAGTAGGTATGTTTTTTCTTTCACTTAATATTCTATTACGATTTCCCTTTTCATAACATTAATATATAATATTTATATATATAATATATGCTATTACAATTTACATAATTTTCATTTATTTTTTTTTCATCGTTTTTTTTTTTTGTATTTTAAATAATTTGACATATGGGAAACTTTTTTTCTTTTGACAGGTCACATCACATCATTTTTCTTATTCTTTTCTGGAAAAAAAATAAAGAAAAGAAGAAAGGAAAATACATCAAATATGATTATAAATATTTTAGTTAATTATGTATATAATAGGATATAATGAAAAGTAAACATATTATAAAAGTAAGTTTCATTTAATTCAAATATTGAATTTTAAAACTATTTGTCAATAGTAAATAACGGAATTGTGTATTCCAAGTACCAGCACAATTACCAGTACCGTTACATGATACTCATTACTTCGTTAAGTATTATTTAGATTTCGATAGTTACTTAATTAAAGTATAACTAAAAGAACCAAGTAAATATACTTGTAATTCCTGGAAAGCAATTGAATTTTGAATTTAATTACTTTTCAAAATATTTTAAAAAATTAAGTACCAACAAATACTATGTACCCCGAATTCAATTATTTTAAAAGTATTTGAGTATTTTGCAGATATCCTTATTCGTAAAATCCAATATAAAATAATAAGAACTTATAATAGAGTTTATGAAAGATTTAATATTATATGGGTTTGAATTAAAATTTGTATGATTTTCAATTCCAGTTTTATTAAAATTTATGAATTAAAATATTGGTAAAATACTTGAATAAAATACTTGAATACTTGGAAAATAATTGAATTTTTAATATTTGAGTATTTCTTGGTAGTTAGTTACTCGAAAACACTTAAGTATCACTTAAAATTTAATTACTTTCTGGCAACTACAAGTACTTTAACTTGATTTTTTTAGTTATCCTCAAATTTTGGAATCTAAGTAATACTGGTACTTGACAAGTTAATGATTACCAGGCAATGGTACTTACAACAGTACTTAAATACAATTTTACTCAGTATAATACAAGTGTTGTAAATACCCATAGTTCATTAGTTAAATGAGATAAATTTTAGGGTTAAATACCGATTAAAAATGTTTTTTATTTTTTTTTTCATTCTTCGTTTCTCTGGGCATATAAGGTTCTATGAGGGATCCTAATAAAGTGCGAAATATTTAAAATTGTCTTATGAATGATCCCGATTAAGTTCAAAAGAAAACCAATTCCACAATCTTTTTTCTTAATCCCGATTCTAAATGAAAAGCAGTAGATTTGCACTAGGATTTTATAATAAGGCATTGTTTTAAGTTATTGAAAAGCACAACTACAAGTGACTTACTATGTTTACCACTCCAGTAAAAAAATGCAATGCTGCCTTAACAGGATGGAAACCTATTTTAAGTTCTACTTTCTTTAGTAAAAAGAAAATGGATTATAATTGGTTAATAGTTTATGTTAGTGTCTTTCAGTACAATTCTCTTACATTGTACAAACCTGGAAAAAGCTAAAAGGTAAGTAATTGATGCTTACTCTTGGTGGTAATTGCTGGCATATTGCATGGTTAGTTGGTGAATGTACTCAAGATTCTTAAATATTGGCATTTTTTTTATCAAAATAGTATCTAATTAATTTAATTCAAATTTTTTTAAAATACTCAATTTTAAATCTTTTAAAAGAAGTCGCAACTTCATAATAAGAACAGATTATTTAAAAACGCAATTGTTACAATCCTAATACGACCTCCACAGGATAAAAACAAAAAAAAAAAATACAAAACATAAGTTAAAAGTCGGTGTAATGAAAACTGAAATGCAAAAACAAAATCATCATGTATTAAGATCACATAAATGTTATCAACATCAGGATTGGCATCATCATCAGCATCATATACCATATTATATAAGTAAATTTTATTCTTTTGTTATTGTTTTATTTTTTTCATTTTTGAATTTTCAATAAGGATATGAAAAATAAATATTATAAAAAAAGGACATGTGAACGAAGAAAAACAAGAACCATTTTTATTGAAATTAACAAAAATTTTGTTTTAGGTTAGAAAATGTTCCTCTAAAACCTATTTTTGCTGCTTCTTTCAGGATACTTTTGAAAAAAAAACTTTCCAACTGACATATTAAAAAAAATTTTCCTTCTTTTTTCTTAAAGCTCAATAAAAAAATGTGAGAAACAACCGTTTCACATTTAAAAATTTATTATACTCGTATATATGTTTATAAATATTTATAAAAGTTAAATACATGTGTATAATGTATATATCGTAGAGTTCAAGGATTATTTATAAAGGATATTTTATTTAAATTGAATAGTATAAGAATATTGAGATCAGTAATTTAAAATAATATACAGTTGCGGAAAATTAATTAGAAGCAGGGAACGCACTGATAGTTAAATTGAAATAGATTTGATAGATTCTTTAAAAGATATCCTTAAAACGCTTCTTTGATTCAATGAGTTGAATCGATTTTGTTTAAAGATATCCATGTTCTAATTTTAAAATAAATGGTTCGACTGTGCAATCTAAAGAATTATAAAAGTAAGAACTCGTTTTACCGAACATAAAAACTGTTGTTCGACGTATTTCAGGATTGACATTCCTGCAACGATAATTCAATTTTATTGACTACTTACATTCTTTTCGGATGGATTTCCCAGAAGTTGGAATTATGTGATATGAAAAACCGCCTTCCCCAATTCTATAGTAGAATATAAAAAAGAGGGGAAAAATAAGCTAAGTAAAATTATAGTTAATTTTTTAGGGACTACTTTTTAAGATTAATATAGGTATCGAACTTTTTTAGTTTTTAGTGATTTATTTGGATTTTACTTTGAAATCTGTGAGTACCTACTTATCAATATTTTGATCCGAGAACGAGTCTGACAAAAAATGATCAAGTAATTTGAAAGTTAAGGACTATTTGTATTTGAAAAAGGGATCAAATTCATTTAGGACCAGATTCACATGAAAAGAGTATATTACGGTTAAGAACCAAGAAAATCATTTTAAATTTAATAAAACTTTAAAAGTAAACATAAAAAACTCTTCAAACTCCTTAAACTTAAAAAATTATAACCAGTTCTAATCAAATTACCTCAACTGTTATTTTATTAAATATTACTCTTGTACAGTTTTTATGTTGTTTTATAATATTCATATTATCTAATCAAATTAAATTAGTTTTTTGTTTGTTTTTTTTTTTTTTTTTTTGTAATTTCTCTTTTAGTTTTTTTTTTGTACTAAAAAACTAATAAAGACTCTTTCTAGGGCTATTTATTTAAGCATGTAGAAATATACAATTAAATTTGTATGTATATTATTTAAAGGTTTGAATGTTTTCATTAAAATGAAATTTTATGTAGAGTTATGTTTAATATTCATTATTATTTTGGTATAAGGACTTTAAAACAGATCCTGAGATTATCCTAATAAAGGATATGAAATGAAAAAAAGAAAAGAGATCTAATATTCTAAAAAAATTTTTCCTATGACAACAAACATACACATACATAAATAAAAATGTGAAATTTTCTTTATTATGTCAAGGAAATATATTTTAATGTCATCCTCCTGTATCAATATTAATATTATATATATACACATGTACATTAAAACGTACATATACATATGTTAAATTAATTTGTTGTAAATTTAAAAAAAAATATGTCCAAAATTTTAGACAACATTTTCTTTTTAAAATTTTCCATTGGTTTTTGTTTATTTTATATCATTTTGAAATGAAATGGACATTCATTATAATTTAAAGTATTTCAGACACGTGTGTAATAAATTCTATTTAAAATTTTTGATTTATTATTTCTTTGGTAGATATCAAAAATATTTTTAATGTTTGTAATTAGAATTAAAGATATTAATTAGAAGAAAAGAAAGAAATCGTTTTATATTTAAAATAATAATTTAAAATTTAAAATGAAAGAAGGATCTGAAACGTTTTTTTAAATTGAATAGTTCAGATAAAGGATAGAAATTCAAGAAATAAAAAGATTAATTAAAGTGTCATTAAATTAAATTTATAATTTAAACATGATTACATGATTAAGTAAAATATTCTTACAAAAATATAAATATATGGGGCAATTTTGAGATACCAACACGCACATAATTTGAATATAATATCAAATTATATATATTTTTAAAAAATTTTAAGATTGCATTTGACGATCCAAATTTTGTATATGAAAAAAATTTCAGACACCTAGGTTTATAACCGTACAATGCAGTAAGTAATGAAAGATCTTCTCACTAAAGACCTACGAAAAAAGTTAGAAATTATAATAAAAATACTTGAGTTCATTTGAAAAGTTTCATTCTCAACTTCATTTAACCCAGAGCTAAATTATGACGCAATTTTAAACATTCATTTTAATTTGTTGTATTTATTATAATCAAAATACTTTAGTTTAATTATTAATGGTCGTTTATTGAAAGCTTATGCACTAATGTCAAAATTTATAATTAAATTTATACATGTCTACATTGGTTACATATATGTTGGATAATCAATTACATGTCGTTTACACAAGCATCAGTCCATCAACCCAGTAAACCTTGAATTAGTGATGCTTACTTTTAAGGTTCATACAACAAATTAAATAAAGAGTAATGCGTATATGAATAACAAAACCCCATGGCAGCTTTTCAAACCTGCTGAGCAAACTTGTTCAATATCAAAAGCAAAAATGGCTCATGTATATATAAATAAATTTTTGAAATGATGGATAGACAAGTGGGCGGATTCAAATCACAGATTCATAATACGCTTCAGATCCGAACCGAAAGTTTCAGTATATACAAATGGGTGGCACAGTAGTTAGAGTGGTGATATTTTATTTAAAAGGCTTCGGTTCAATATCACCTTAAAATGAGAACACTTTTACCTGGTTTTTGAAATAGACTCATCCATCATTCGCCATTGGTTTCAAATAAGTGGCATAATCAATAATTAATAATTATATATCTTTAATAAGGGATACATTAATGTAAAATGTTAACAACTATAAAGTATAAATAAAGAATTTAATTCACCAATATAACTCACAGACATAGAAGTACCTTATAATCCAATATAAAATTTTTACAATATAGGTATAACAATTTGAATTTATCTATTGACAATCTGAGAGGTTTCTTCATATTATAAGACCCAGTATTATCTCAAGTTTAAATTGTAGATGGAATTCATTAATATCAATTCAAATAATAAGAATTTAATATGTACCTCATGTTCCAACATGTACCTATATGGCATAAACAGGCTTATTGTACTAACAGTTAAACAGTTGTGTATTTGGTTGTATATTTTATATTTTTCATAATTTTTTACATTCTATTAAAATTAAATGTATATATACTTAATATAGAACCTACTATATTTTCAATGATGGAAATAAATATTTTTCAAATTAATTAATTCTCATAATTAACAATATTGTACTAAGTCCACAGATATTGTAGAAAATCTGAAACAACATCTTTTTGCAAAACTTTTTTCAATTATTCATATTTTATCTATTAAAAATTTTTATTTCATATTTAACAAGTACATAAATATTAAAATACATATTTAAATATAATATACACTCATACTTAAAATTAAGGAATTGGATAGAAAGCATAATACAGAATATTTTTTAAAAATTTAATATTCTTTTACTTTTTTTAAAGGGATTGAATTGAATTGATTAAAAACTACGAAAAATCTCCACGTTTTCTATTAAACGCATTTCAGTCACGTATTTAATAGAAAAAAACAAAACCAAATTTTTTTTTTGTCTCTTTCGCTCTTTATTTTTAAATGCGTTAGTCAGTAATAAATGTCGGATCTGAAAACAAATGAATTTTTTCTTTTTGAAAATTAAAAGATAATAAAAAAAAATAAGAAGCAAAAGTTTTTCAAAAATGAGCCAATTTTTTTAAAAAATTATGACAGTTGCCAGGAATTGTAGTAATAATTTGAAATGTCAAATTGAAATTTGTAAATACATGAATTGCATTTTATCTGGAAGTTTAAGAACACAACTGTTGTTTGACGTTTTCAAATTACAAAATTGTTAATAAAAGATAAAGTTATTGTAATCATTTGTTGGATGTTTCTTGAAAGTGTAGCTCTGTAGTAGATTTAGAAAAAAATTGATTTGAAAACAAAGAAACTGATTCACGGACCCAAAAATATGAAAAAACAAAATTATTACAGAAAATTTTTGGAAAATATGCTAAATAATAAAAATATATGTATAGTAAAAATGTATAGTAATAAAATAAACAAGTTTTTTGTCAAAAAAATAAACACAAAATCAAAACAATACTTATTATGTTTTAATGTGAATTCTTGTTTCCGTTTTGTATTCGGTTTAGGCTTTTGGATAATTTTGTATATAATATAGTGTAGACGTTTTGATATAAGACCAAAATGTATTAACATCAATATTTACAACAATCTGAAACTGTAATGGTTAATTATAATTACTGAGCCCCGTTTTATAAATTTTGACAGATGACATTTTGACAAAATTTTCACAATTGTCTGACAATTTTTTTTATACAAAAACTTTAATTACTCTAAACTTTGATTTAATTGTAAATTTTACAACTTTTCAACTGCAAATTGTCGGATTATTAATTTTTATGAAATTGGGCACAGGAAGAACCTAAAAAATCATGAATATTTAATATATTGTTGAGTGTTTGAGTAAAATGTATATGAAAGAAACAAAAAACGAGTAGTTTCCTGTCAATTTCATTAAAATTATTTATTTTTGCAAATACCAGTATTTCGTCTACGACATGCATACTTCTTCAGTGCAAGTACGAAAATAGTAGATGGTAAAAAAATTAAAATTTATAATTAAACTTTAAAAAGGTAAGGTTCAAAATTTAGGAACAGTTGTTTATGAGAAAGAGTAAAACTTACTAAATTAGAAATTATAAAATGGACAGGTATAAAATTGATTTTCTAAAATGTTTCAAGGTCTTAATATCGGAAATGGTTAGTTCATGATTTTCCACCTCCACGTTTTGCTATTTTTGAGCGATTGCTTTTAACAGCATGTGTTACTTCTTGTTTATGTTTTTTTAAAGCTGTTTCTAAAGATCAGGTTTGTTTGCCCGATATAAATTTTATTGCAATACGGACCAGACATTTTATAAATGCCGGATTTTCCAATTTAGGTATAGGATCTTTAAAACAAACTTCCTATTCAATTGATTAAATCTACTACTACTTACTAAATTAATATTGTATTTCCTTAACCTAGATTTTAACTACCTAGGAACCTAGAAATTGTTTGAAAAATATTTTGTGAAAATTTCAAAACTGTAGCTTTTTTAGTTTTTCAGTTATCTTGCTAACACACAGATAGAGGAATGGCAGACATACTTTGCGGGATCAATTCGCTTTTCGATTCTGATCCGATACATATCTTTGACACTATATCTTGTTCGTAAAAATCGGCCTTATTTGTATTAACTTTATACATGTCCAAGTCATTAACTTAATAATCATAAGTTATCATTTTATGAAACTAACTTGCTCAAGACGATTTCATTCGAGCCAAAAATTTCTTCCAATATTAATATTTTCTGAATAAAATAATGTATTTTACTAAATTTAATGATGTAGTTGTTATATGTATTAAAAGCCTATTCTGAGATTGTAAATTATCAAAAAAAATTAGACTCTAAATTCGAAATTTCTTAAAATTAAAAAAAACCTACTCGAATTTTATTTATCTTTGGTACCTACTTACCATTCAACAGTACGGTATGAGTAAAATTTTGAGTTGGGAAAAAAAAATATTTATAATTATTAATAAGAGTAATTAAAGTTTTTAGTCGAATCACATTCTATTCGTGCTGATTTTAGAGTTATATCAAGATCAGGATACGAATATTTGGAACATAAATCAATTATATATATGCCTAGTTAATACCCGGTGCGCGTTTCTGCGCCTCTCAATGGAGGTTTAATTTAAGTTGATGTTACTGCAAAAAGTTAACATAAAAATTACACATGGTGTAAATATAATTTTAAAATGTATTAAAGCAATTCTTTTTAAATGATTTTGCTAGAATTATTCTATTAATTTTTTAAAGTTCCTGTAATCAAAAAAGTTCTAACTACTTCCCAAAATTGGACGTAATTTACTTCCAAAAATTTTTTTTGTCGAATCGTAGGACCGACATGTGTTACCAAACACCAAGCTTGTTAACAGACTCAATTCCATTTTCAAGGTGCTTCGCGCATACAAAATTTCCTGTCAAACCGTTTTGAATTTAGAATAAAGTAACGAAAAATCTAAAAAATGACGCTGTATTGCAATGGGTTAATGGAACTCAACAAAATTTCTTTTGAGGCTTTCTTTTTAGCCAAAGCAGTATTTTAAAATGGAGCCAAAAAAAATCGGACGAAGATGGATCCAAATTTTTTTTTAACCAACCGTCGGGCCGACATGGATTAACAAATTCCAAAACTGTTATTAGTGTCAACACAATTCTCAAGGAGCATCACGTATACAAAATTTGAAGTTAATCGGTCAAACTGTTTTCATTTTAGGACGAAAAAGTTTAAATACTTGCACCACAGCCCCAACTTGACGGTCCGTTAGAGCAAAATTTTTGGGCCACGATTTCCTTCCGTACCCAGAAACCCCTATATAAAAATTTTCATAAGAATCGGCTGGGAAGTTTAGGAGTCTATAAAACACAAACAAACAAACAAGCAAACAAACAAACATAGATAGATAGATAGATATATCTGGTGGAAAAACTTTTGGTCAAATTTCCTAGTTCCTAATTTAATATGTACTTTTAAAAACTAAATAAAACCTATACATCTATGTATTGTTATTCTTAGCAATATTGTTGTGAATTTCCTATTATTCTATTTGGTAATTTTGTTTTTTCTTTACACAGAAAATTGAATGATGGTTTTGAATATTAAAAACAAATTTAATATAATAAAATTAATTTAAAAAAGAAAAATTTGTTTTAAAATTTGATAATTTATGAATATTTAATATTGTGTGATAATATCTTGGAAATATGGAGCAACTAAAACTTTTCATAACTATAATTATGAATAACTATAATAAATTAGTTATCAAGGTAGGTATAGTAATTATAACGCTGAAAGCAAACCTATATATATACCTAACGACTTAAAATATTTGGATAATTAAATTAAGTTTTACTAAGAATAGGTATAGGTATTTAAAATGAAAAATTTTAAAATATTAAATTAACTTTTGATATTATGTTAAAATTTAATACATATAAAAATTTTTTCAGGCTTTTCTTCAGTATACATTATACTATAGAAGAAATTTTAAGGGTAAGTGGGTAATAGGGCTTTTCAATTTTGTCGAAAACGCGTAAATCTGAAATTTTGTGTATGCATATGAATGTGTGTTTGTATGTGTGTCTGTGAACCTGATATCTTGTCAAATTTCAACCAATTTTGATGAATTTTGGTATGAATGCTTTTTTAAGTCAAAAGTAAGGTTAAGTTCGTAGATGGGCTAAATCGGACCATGGGATCGAGAGGTTTCCATATAAAAAAATCAGACTTTTAAGGAAATCTCGAGGTCTATTGATCAGGATAAGGTAAAATTTGGAACATAGCTGGTTTGACCGATTGGATTGTGTTGAAGTTGGAATGTATTAAACCATTTCCACCGGCCGGGCTTCCAAAAACTTTTTTCTACCCGATTTACAGGGTAATTTTTCAGTCCAGTACTGGCTATAAGTTCTTGCTTATATAAAGAACGTCTCCGCAGATGGGCCAAAATGTACCAGAGTAGGGGAACCTCCATATAAAGTAATGAGACTTTTAAATACAAACTACATTATGTAAGAAGAAATGCTTATACAATCTATCATGGATTTAATTTTACATTTTTATAATATTTTCAATAGATTCCGTAAGGTATGGTGCAATGCTAATCCGATCCTTCAATCCTTTTCATCACAAGTACTTTCTTGTTTTACGGCTCATAAAATTTAGAACATTTCAATATATTTAAAAAGTATTTTTATCATACTTACATTTAAATCTATGGAATATAACTTAAACCGCAGAAAGTGTTATATTCCGCATTAAAAATTAGAATGACATATTTAAAGCTATAAGAAAATTAAACAAAACTAAGGTAGGCAAAAAGGTCAAGTCACGATTTTGTTTTTCTTTTTTAAATGTATTGAGACAATGAATTATTCAGAATAAATTTTCCTTATAATTTTAATTTCTTTCAATAAAACCTGATTTCAAAGAAACCTAGACCTTTCCAACTGTACAATTATTTCCTTATTTCAACCTTTTTCAAGAGGCATTTTTAATAATAACTGTAATAATGTTAAAATATTTCCTAGGAAATACTAGGAAAAAATTTTTAACATAAATATGCTTTAAAAAATTACTAGTTAATAATTAATCAATAAAGTATAAAATAACTTTAAATACACGACCTTTAAAGGTATAAAAAATAAAAAATATTAAAAAAATATTTAAAGGGAATTTTGTTAAAAAGGGCTTTGATTTTCAATTATGGCAATTAAAAATAAAAGAAAATGGTAATGGAAATGAAAATGAAAATACCATTTTCTTAATTAAATTTTTTAAATGATTGATTTGAAATTTTTATTTATTATAAAATAAATATTTATTTTGAGAAATATTTTAAAAGTACCAGACTTGACAAATGTTTTTGGGAAATTTTCTAGTAATTCGTAAAAAAGAATAAAAGTTGATTTATTTTTTAAAGTCTTTTTCGGTGAATTGCAATTACTTTCATTTTTTTTAAAAAGTTAAGAAATGAAAGTTAACTAAAGAATGCAGTTTCTTGAGAAATAATGTAACTACTAAACTGCAATCTACAGCTGAACTGAAGAGAGTGCAAGTATTGAAACCTGTTACGAAAAATTAGGAATCTTCCTTAAAAGACGATCTGTGACTTCAGTTTTTAGACGTTAGATTTCGTAATATTTGTTTTGAGATATCTTGAAAAGTGCAGAAAACAGCTACAATCTTGATTCTGTAAATAATGACAATTTTATTTTTACGATCAACCGACTCAGTTCCACGGTACACTTTGGTCACTAACCGCAGTTTTTTGAAAGACACCAAGTATGGACAAACACCCGCTCTAAATCAATAAATTGATAACTCCTCTTAAAGCTTTTCAGTAAAATGCAACGAGTGCGACTAATGTCGCCGGTATATTTGCTCTTATATTGGGAAAATAACGTAATACGACCAAGTTTTGTTATTGAAAACAAGCTGGGTATGAGTTAACACAATATTGGAACTTCGTAAAGAAAAAAAAATAAAGCTCTTGAAAAAACAAATGATAAACCAACAGGCCGGGATTAATGAACTTATCTCAAATCTAGTTTTATCAAAAAACATCGTTTCAACAAGTTGAGACTAGCTTAACAATGAAATACCTGTTAATCCTAAACATCGGCAAATGTGTATTAAGCGGCTTTTACGACCCCATGTTTTTTATCCCATCAATTAAAATTTATTATTTTAAGATTCACCATTATTTCATTATTAATAAATTTGAAGTTTCTATGTCCAAACCATTTCAAATAATTTTTTTTAGACATTAATCATTGGTTCATGATTTGGAGAGGTGAAATAAAGTCGAACGAAATAAAGTCAAATCGGCTTTACTACCAAAAATAATGGAAATAAAGTCGAATTAGCAATTCTATCTTATTTCCAAAAAAAAATGTTCAAAAGATAAAGACGAATAAAAAAAAAGAAATAAGGTCGAAATTGGCCTATTCTATTTAAAACAAAATAGTTTAAAAATAAACTAAAAGGGAAAACTGATTATAAATCTAACTCTTACATCTCTTCTACTTACAAATCTCATATTAATATTCTGCAAAAAAAATAGAATTCCCTAATTTGAGTTCGGTGACTTTAAGATTCCTCCTAATTTACAATAGCACAGAAACATGTAGGGATATAAATATTCTGGAAAAGGGAAACTGTGCCTAGCTCTGAAAAACATTTTTTCCAGAAAACTTACGGCTGGGTGGCACAATGGTTGAGAGCCGACCTTTCATGGGAAAGGCCCGTGTTCGAATCCTAGTGAAAGTGAGAAAAACTTTTCTGGTTTTCGACTCGGCTACCATTCGCCATTGGGATCAAATTAAATAAAAAATACATCAAAATAACAATATAAACAAATGCAAAATATAAAAAAAAATTTTTTAATATAAATAAAAATATAATTATAACTATTGAAAATCTAAGAAGTTTCTACATGTTTCAAGGCCTAGTACTATCTCATGTTTAAATTGTATGTGGAATTCAATAAGACCAATTCTAATAACACGAATATAATATGACCCCCTGTTCCAATATGTACCTATTGTATAGACGGGCTGGTTAGCCTAACAGTTGAACAGTTAGCGCTTAACAAAAAAAAACACATAATTATATTTATAAACACAAATTCTGTGTTACACATACAAGATATTATATTCTATAAAAGACGTTTACCGCAGATTTTGTCAATTTTTTAAACCATTGAAGCTAGAATTCGGATCCAACACTAAAATATTAAGAATTGTATGATAAATCGAATACCTATTTCATACATTATGACAATGAAATAAAATCAAACTGGCTTTATTTCATTTGACCTCATTTCAGGGAATCATTAAATTAATATCTTTCAAATGCTGCACTCAATTATCTTTAATAAATTTAATAAAAATGATCAATTTATTTTATTTAACCCACCCAACAACAACAAATTGCATAACATAACCCAATTTTCATTCAATATCAAAAAGGAAGCCTTGACCTAAAATGCAACAGAAACAAATGTAAAAATCTTTAAATAACTGAAACTAAAAAGACTTTGAATACTAAAATAAGATACAAAAATCACTGCACTGACTACAGATTGCAATAAATATAAAAATTCATTAGATGTATCAATGATTATATAATACAACTGAAATAATTTTTTTAAAACAAAAATTCTGTTGTTTTTATTTTGATTTTCATGTCCTTGCATTCCTTTTCAAGGATTCGGAATGAATTCAATTATTTTGGTTTTTTTTTTTTTAATTTAAAATGAACTGTTCTTTCAACAAACCACAAAATCTTCATTCCAATGGCAAATACTCAGCAGTATTATTCTAAAGCATTATTTCAATTGTAAGTTTAAAATAAAATAGCATTCCTTGAATGGGTGAACTCTACTTGGGTTGTCTCCTCAGTTATCAATGTTATTCTACTTGCAGTTTTATTCTACTAAAATAAAAATTCCCAAAAATCTTTGATGTTATCTACTTCCTGAACGATGATTCTTGATACATCATTCGTTTCATCTATATACTTCATAAACATTTAGAAGTTGAATCAAAGTATAGAGTCATATTAAATATATATTTAAGGAGATATATACGGAAGTCATAGTACAAAAATAAACCAACCATAACCAGAATCAGAACCCTACACCCAACACCTTATACCATATTTCTTGTAGAGCTGCAACTCACAAGTTCTTAAAGAATGCCAGCACAAGTAATACAACAAAAGCAACAACTATCTGAAAAAAACTTATAAAATATAAGTTATAACAGGGTGGCGCAAAACGACCGATATGGTTTGAATGTTTAATAACTTTTTAAATTTATTTATATTTTTTATTTTTATTTCAGAATTTTGTGAAGAAAACTTGGGGAATTGGAAATGGAACAGTACACAACAGAATAGCGATCAAAAATTACGAAAAGTTATGGAAAATATACTGGAAAGAGCACGAATGTGCGAAGCTGCAAATGGTCACTACTTGCGGGATATAATTTTTCGACTTAAGTTAAAAATATTCCCCATTAATATACAGTATATCAAAAAAATAATAATAATAATTAACCATTAAATAAAAAGGTATTAAACATTCAAACCATATCGGTCGTTTTGCGCCACCCTGTACAATACGAGATATGTAAGTATCTCAGTAAATAAGTAAAGTTTAGAAGGAATATTGAACATATATTGGTTCCTTATGCACTTTTTTACATGTTGAATCTCTTGTATGATAACTTTTGAATTTCTAAGAATTTCTTTACATGAGTTGAGTTTGTAAAATGAAATTTAATACAATTTCTTTATTATTTTTTTTTTATATTATAATGTAAGCCTCCGGTCTTGTTGCAATGTCTGTTGCAATTTGATACCATGTCTGTTTTAATTTTTTTTTTTTTTTTTGGAAAATTTCTAAGGCAAAAGAAAAATTCAAAAAAAAAAAAGAAAGTAAAGTAAACAGAGAAAGAACATAAAAAAAAAATTTGATATGCAATTCGTGTGAAAATGTTCTTAAAATTCAATTTGTTTGTAGAAGAAAATGTTGAATGTTGGAAACTAAAAATTAAAGAAAGAAAATTATTGTACTGGAATTTTTTCCTCAACCACCACTACCTTAATGTTATTCACAGTTAAAAACTACTCAATTAATAGAACAATTGTACTACTATATAGAAGTGATTTTGCAATTTGGGACTTTGAAACACTTTAGCTGCAATATATACAGAGTTGGGGTTCTTCAAGTATCAGTACAACTTAAGTATCAGTTCTGATACTGCAAAAATCTTTCAGGAATATTCAGGAAAATGAACTGGAAAAAATACCAATACTAGTAAGGATTTTGGTACTGGAAGCTACCAGTAACAATACTTAAATTTCACTGAATATTTTTTCCCGTAATAGTACTTGTACTGGTTGGTTGACTTAAGTACCAAAGTACGGAAATACCACCAGCTCTGAATATATAGAAAGTTAAATATAGTGAATTCTAAGCTGAAATTTTCCAAAATTTTCCTAATAAAATGAAGTTAACCAAGGCTTCAGTTTCTTTAAGCCTTATATTCCTTAATCCATTCATGACTCGACTGTAGCTATTGTATTAGATTATGAATAGACAATTGTTAATTTTGTGCGTCATCTGTTATCTTACACAATATTTATTATATAGTTTTTTTAACCTTATTTTATATTACGATATTCACTATTACGATATCATTATATAATTTTACGATATTTTCGACATTTTATTAGGTATGATTTAACCAGGGTTTGAACCCCAAACCTTGTAAATGAAAAACGGCGTCTCAACCACTAAGAACGACGGACTTATGATAAACAAAGTATTCGGATTATTCAAATTCTTTTTAATTTTTAGGAACATAATGAAAACAGAACTCCGTTGTACCAAATTTCAAGTTTCTTTCTTTATTAATTTTAAAAATACGCTTGTTAGGTTGTGAGAGGTGTGTTGAAGGGACCTGAAACGCAACTTCAATTAATCTCTAAGCTCAAAGACGAAATAGCAACTGGAAAAAATAAGAAAGCTTTTAAAAGAACATTTAGAGGTGATCGTACCCAACTCAAATTAATCTCACATTTTAGGAATAAAAACTTTATTAATATGGTGATATACTCAGTAATACCTAGATAGATGTCCTATTTCATTTCTTTCTTCACTATTAAGCTACAGAATAAAATTTATCAAAAAAGCTTCATTATTTAATCCTTTCTTCATGAATTACATCCCTCCACTCGCATGCAACCACAAAACTGGAATTTATTCTAGGAAAATCTGAGTTTAATTTTCCATCTTGGAATTCTCTAGATAACCATTTAATTTTGGACTCGTATTCAAACATATATTCGAAAATTCCTCATAATACATATTTACTGTACAATCATTGGAAGAAAGATTTTGTTGTTGTTCCAATTTTTTTTTTTTTCGGAAAATTTGATGGTAAATGTTGAAAGAATATTTTATTTTTTGCAACAAAACTGAATGCATTATTCTTATGTGCATACTATTCTATTATTCCATCACCTCAAGTTACTATCAGTATCTTATGAATCCGATATATAGATAATTTCCTATACTGTACCATTCTTTTAAGTAAAGGTATCTATATACTACTCTTTTTTCTTCATTCAAAATATTTTAACGTCTAATGTTGGTTTTTTTTTTCGTAATTTTCCATCAAAAAGATGTTGAAGGAAATAATTCAACATGCAAAAGATATTTTCAACTATTTGTCTTATCCAAAATTACAAAATAATTTTCATATCTAGTCAATATATAGAGTGAGATAGAGAGTAGCACGTAAACATTTTTTTTTTTTGTAATTTATTTTACATTTTTTTTATGTCTTTTGTTATTAGGTTAAAAGATTTTTTTCCATTCTCATTACAAATTAAAATTAAATGAAAATTTAAAGGAAAAAAAAATAAAAGAAAATTTGATGACAAGAAAAATTGAATACGTTTTTAGGGAGAAAATTTATGTAAATAATAAAATAGTTTAGTTAAAGATAAAAGGAATTTAAGTGTTGTATAAGTGGGTAACAAAGTAAGATAAAATTATAATATTTAATTTTGTCAAAATTGGTTTGGTTTCTGTAGGTGTGAAGCTCAGTAATCGGCAGAAGCAGAAGCCCGTTTTACGAAATTTCAAGTTTCTTTCTATATAAGTTTTGAAGGTACGCTTGTTGGGTTTTAAGAAGGTATCTGAATCACAACTTCAATTCATCTCAAAACTTAAAGGCATAATACGCCGGTACCTCATTTTTTTACACGCAAGTCCATCTCTAAGAGCGTATTTCTTTATAAATAAACATGTAATAAGTTATGCAAGCCTGTTTATGAGGCAAGGAATTGACATTGAAATAGAATAGGCGCTGGGATATCTCGATAAAGTGCAAAACAGAACTATTCGTCTTATAAATTATCCCAGTGTTATCTCAACGCTCACTCCACTCAGACATCGTCGCACTGGTGGGTTACTGATCTTGTTTTAAAGATATCTTGTAGGGACTAACACCTGTTCTAAAGAAATCAAACAACATATGCCTCCATTCAAGATTTTGCAACGGGAAACAAGGAGGCAACAGATGCTCATCCCTACACAATTGAGCTAGCCAGATGACGTAACATGGCTTATGGAAATTCGTTTGTCATGCACTCATCTCGTTTATGGAACTATATTCCACCAAATGTGTTCCCTAAAGTTGATAATGTATATATGTACGACTTAACCAAATTTAAGAAGAACATTAACATCTTTCTTCTAAATATCTAATCCAATTTTCCCCATTCCCCATAATCCAGATATTCCAAATAACTTTCACCATAATCCTAAATCCTTCCATATCCTCATCCCTGTACCCAAACTGTACATTTTGTATTACAGGTTCCCTCCTAAAGTTTGGTTCAAAAAAGGTGTGGTTCTGGTGTGTTAATATTATACACTACCCAAAGAAACACCGCATAGTTTCAAAGGGTGGCTTTCGAGCTTTCCATTCCCTCGCACAAAAAAAAAAAAAAACAAAAGAAGAGGAGAGTTGGGTAAATAAAAACTTATACAGGTTAATTAGTTCGTAGTATTTTTAAATTTGCCTGTATTTTTATTTGCTTGAGCGACTTAAATATGACTGTATTTCATTTAACGGTATTTCTTTAACCATTTTTGGGGATTATAGTCTAAGGTTGCTTTACTCGGTTGCAGGGAGGGTTTTAAAGCTCTTCATATAAAAGTCAGCGATATATCATCATTTCAGAACCCAAACCCATTGTCCGATTTTGCCCATAAGCAGTCCAGTAATGTAAAAATTTTAAAAATGCATATAATTTATTATATATACTTCATTATGTATATATTAATTACAAAGTTATTATGAAGTATCTTATATAATAAAAAGAACATATAACGCTATTTTACACAATAGAGAAACAAATTTTAAATTATTTGATGTAAACTAGTTTTCAGATTTTTAGAATCTTTATGGCATCGTTATTAATCAATTGTATTATTTACATATTCACTATTTACTTACTGTACTAGATTTAAATCAAATTTTTTAATCTTCAATAAATTTTACTTTTAAGTTTTCAGTAAAATGCATTTTCCATTCATTGCTTTTTAATAATTTCAAATCAAATAATTACTTCAGATATATTGATAAGGCTCCATATAATCACTGTATCCTTCAATAGATTTTTCAGTTCTTTTATTGAATATTTTTAATTCAATATTTTATAATCAATATACGATAAATTTCTAGCACCTTTTCAGAGTGGATGAATCTCATGCATCTACCATCTATATACAAATAAAACAAATCTTATCAATAATATCATCAAAGAAATAGAATAAGACACATTTCTATAAGTTTTGTATAAAAGATTTCTTAAACTCAATACAAATAATCTTTTGACTTAAATTCTAAATACAAGAATGTATATGTGCTTAAAGCTTTGGCTTACACCTTTCTATACACCTAAAGTTTTATATTTAATACTTCCTATATTTTAAATAATCGATTAATCATCATTATTTGAATTTATGATCAATATCATGATAACGTACAGTAAGATTTAGATGCTGTGATGCGTATGACACCATATTGTTTGATACAAGATGTATGGATACAATAATTTTTTTATTTAATCTTTTTTCATTTACTTGTACAACACAAAGATTCTTTTTTTTTTTTAATAATGAACGATTTTTAATCTTGTCAAGTTTCTTCAAAAAGGTGAATATTAAAAAAAACTTTTTTTATTTTTGTTGTTTTTATCTATCTTCAGATATTTTTTATTGCTTCCGATATGGCATAAATTTGCTTCACCTAATTTAAAATGTCTGCACCTAGTTTTAGGATTGATTAATGGGCCAACTGATTTGATATACTTGTTGCTCCTTGATAACATTACTTTTAAATTAGAGACTACAAGAATATTCAATTACGATTACTTAATCTGTAATCTATCTCTAAAATTGTTCTTAAGCTACGACTTCTAATTGCTTCAAAATTTTTAAGCAATTACAGTTCAGAAATTTAAAATATTAATGATTTAACAAAGACACACTCATACCACTTGTAGGATATGCTTTCTCATCTCAATAATTTTAAAATTTAAATCTATATTTAGCTTGATCGATCCCTCGCCCCTGGTATCCATAGCAATAACCAGGGGCGGTGCATCGATCAGGAACAAAGTACAGCCTCCATCACTTTTCCAAAATTTGTTTTATTCTTCTTTTAATTTAACTGAAAAATATTTTATTTTTAATGGCACATTTCTACTTTAATTAAAATGGGGATTCGTTGTATAATTTAGATGTTTATCTTAAAGTTGGAGGCAGCAATAATTAAATTGAATGTGTTCTTAAATGATAAAATGTCTTCTAATTTGGTTAAAAAAAAACTTCATTTAAAGTTGAAATACCTTCATTTAAAATAATTAATTTTATAAGTTAGTTCAAAAGCTTGCACTTAAAGTAAAAAACATCTTCAAAAAAAATTACCTAAAGAGTTAAAAACCGTGTCATATTTTAGATCTACTCTATAAAAAAAGTTGAAATGAAATATTTCAAGTTTTGGAATAGCCTGACAGAACCCAAAAGGTTAAAGAGTGTTCATAACAGATTTTTAACCCTTAAGTAGCATGACTTTACATGCAACTACAATGAAGATTGCTCCAACTCTATTCCAATTTTTTAAAAAAAACACAACACGGAACAAATAAAAAAATTCATACATTTAAGTTCCATTTATCCGTAAATCCTTTTTTTGCTACGTCATTTTGGAAGACATAAAAATTCTCATTGATTGCCTATAATTTAATAAATCCATTTAAAAAGAAACGATGACTTCAAAATTTCATGCTCCCAGAATAAAAATGAAAGACTTTTGTATTTTTTTTTGTCTTCCCAAATCGTTTCAGAAAATTTTTTTGTAATTTTTTTTTTCCAAAAGATAACATGGAATCAAAATTATAACCACCTGTTATATAAAACATATCTGAAGAACATTCTATTAAAATTTTTTTATGCAAAGAAAAAACTAAAATGAATTTTTTATTTGTAAGTTTTAAATCAAGTCACGTAAGTAACTATAGCAACATAGTAAGAAAAGTAATAGAAATTAAATGAAAAACGGGTCATATGTTTCCCTTAAATAATTATATGTTGCACTTTGTAATAATAAAAAAATTTAGAGATGACTTTTTTTGGAACAATGAAAAATTTAAATTTAAAGATCTTTTTGTTGAATTTAAATTATTAGTCTTATGAGATTTAGTGGAATTCGGTTCTTAAATTTCCAAGTTTGAAATCAAGTCAAAATCCAAATAAATAGGGTAAGAGTGCAATTTAACATTGCTTCTATACTTACCTCGTAACCTCGTGAAATAATGAATTATCGAGCATTGAACCTCATGGTTCGATTAGTTCCAACATAAAAGATACCGATTCATGGATTTGGGAGTTTACTTCTTAGAAAAAATTGCAGAAATTTCATAAGGTTTTTATAAGCTCTCCAAAACAATATCAGCAATTACAAAATCTCCAAGGATAAAACCCCTAAAACAAAATGTCTTGGAAAAAACACAATTGGTAGTTTAAACCGTGAGGTGAAATAAAGTCTGACACAAATCACCCTAGGATAATCCTCTTTATGCATACAGCTTTGAAAGCTTTCTAAATTAACTAATTTTTGCTAAATGCCCCCTTTCGCAGAGTAAATTTATATATATATTTCGGAAAAGGGAGCAACATTTTTTATGCATCCCAGAGTTGGAGGCATAAAGAGGATTGCTCTAGGACGTTATTACGTCGAGCGTTAATTCATCTCACTAATTCTTAAACTAATTCACAACACAACATTTAGACAAAACAACATTTAGAGAACACAACAGTTAGATAACATAACAGTTAGCCAACACAGCAATGAAACAACACAATACTAAGGCTACACAACAGTTAGACAATACAACAGAATGTTGTAAATGGTAATAGCACCCTTATTATAATTGATTAATAGGAAATATATCATGCATTTACCTATTAAGAGCTGAAATTATAAATATGAATTTAAGCGATATCTGCTTTACATGATAGGTATATGACAATAAAAAGCAACACACCCATTAAAATTTTCAATAAACAAGTTTAAGGGTGGTCCAGGTTTAGAATTCAAATCCTCAATCGTTTGGTTATTAAGAAATATACCTAGCTAACCACTCTAACAGACGAGGAACTGCAAAGTTGAATATCTTGGTAAAAATAAAACTTAAATAAAAGAATTTTATATTTTTTTGCATACTTTTAGGATAATAATATTCCCTATAACTATGCAAACAATGAGCATAATTAAATTCATAACTGTTTTGAAGTTTTAACTAACTATACTTTTAATTACTATAAAAGTGGGTTCCTTAAACCGGTAGAAAAAGTTTATCAAAAAAAAAAACAAAAATCACTTTAAAATACAACTTAATTTTCTTAAGAAGCATCCCTTTACCTTAACAATTATATTATTCAAATTTTAACCTTTTTACATAATTCTAAGAATTATTTCTTTTGTCAAATTTTTGTCTTCATCATAAAAAAATCATAAAACAAATTTGGAAAACGCCAAAATTTTTTTAAAAATTTTCCATGCATTCATATTTTTTTTAAAAAGTAACAAGACTTCAAAATCCCTTTTGAGGATGTATTGAAAATAATATTATTCTACACGTGCTCTTGTTTCTTTATATTCCCTCTTTTTTGGCGAATGCTCATGTATTTATAAAAATATGTATGTAATGCATTTTACGGTTTATACATATATATTATGATATTTACAACTGAGGCACACTGAATCATAAAACAAAAATATGTTTTTTATTTTATTTAGAATTTATGTTCTTCTTCTAAGGTCTTCAACTTCCAAATAAATTTTGATTAACAACATAATATCTTTTTTGAAATTATTGTAAACTTTTTAATAATATTTTGTTTTATAAATAATAGACTAGTGTTATCAAGGTTAAAAACCTTATGTTATCGGGTTGAAAAACTTTTTTTATTTATAAATTTTTTACTAAATAAATTTAAGAAAGAACAAAATTCAAGGTGTACATTTTTAAAAAATTCATTTCATGTAATAAAATTGAGGACGCAATTTCCTTAAATTTGTAATACGTATTAATAACTCTCCCTCTAACTTTTTAAAATGAAAAACGAGGAAGAGTGTAGTAGAGTAGACTATGTCAACTCTGGGATTCCCGTAATATAAACATTACATTATGCGGTTAATTATTTTTCAAACATTCAGCTTTATTAGATGTAGAGTAATGCTTATATAAAAGAAAGATTTGTATGGCAGCTACTTTAACCCTCTGCAGTAGACCAACCAAATTTCAAAATCCTATCTGCTTTATTTTTTGATCCGATCTATACACTTAAGGCTATATCTGCCCCCTACTTCTCTGCGTCACGAACGTAATGGAAAATTTAGTATACACTTTTAACTTATAGTCATACGAGTATAAACAGGATGTAAATTATAAGATATGAAACTAATCCTTTTAATTTCATGGAAACTTCGAAACAACTTTCGCTTACCTTTGGATGATTATAACTGGAACCAGCAAAAAGAATACCCTTGTACCCTTTAAGGTTTCATCTTTATTGATTTAGGGGATATGTTCATTTCCACTTTGTTCATTGGGGAGTTTCTAATATCTGATTCTATGGTCTCGAAGAACTAATATACATTACTAAAACGACTTAGAAGAGATTGTTAATCAAAATATATATAAATTTTAATATGTAGCTTGCTACAAACTTATCTTGGTGGAAACAAACAGTGCACCATGGTTAATATACCCAGATACCTGTTTTAAGTATAGGACATAATAATTCAATGTTAAAGTTCCAAATCTTTTAACAATAGAAATACCAACAAATATTCTGATTTCTTATATATAATATTGCCATAATAACTTTTGGGATTCTGTCAAACCTTCTGTCAAGCCAAATCAACACGCATATTGGTTATTGAATACAAGAAATAAAGAAATTTAATATTAATTTGTAGTAAATTAAAAAAACATTAGTAAATAACGCCTTTTTAATTACGATTCGAAAAAACATATTATATTAGATATGAAGTTACAAAAGCGTTTTTTTACTATAATTTTTTTAAATGGGAAACCACCTATCATTATCAATTTCAACAAGATAGAAAAACCATAAATACCAGATTCACAAAAGCAAAACTTTACATGTATATTGGATATCATAAAGGCATTCTTTCATGTCATTGTATCTTGTCTACAGTCAATATCAAAATTTTGACAAATAGTTAATAAATTAATTATATTATAAGGTATAATCAATAACTATTTGAAAACATAACTTATAAAAAACTTTCAAACAGAGTCATTCGCACAGTGTCTGGTCACTAGCCTTGTTTCATAGATAACTTGTAGGGACGAACACCTACTTCATAGAAATCGAAGCCTCCTCTCAAAGTTTTTCAAGGTGAAAGAAGCAATACGACAGATTTTGATCTTTAAAGTGTTTAATAAGAAAGGTGATCAACAAAACTTAATTCGTTTAAAATGCTTTGTCTCGATCGAAAAATTAATACCCAATACCTAACTTAATCCATTCCCAAATTGCTATACCCGTTTCTTAAAAACACAAATCCTAAAAACCAAACGGTTAATTTTTATTTAAAATCCAATATAAACAACCCTTTCTAAATTGGTGAAAGAGCACCTCTTTCAAGTTTGGTTATTATATAAGTCCAACACCACTCATATATGAACTTGGTACAGTGATTCTGGATGGCTTCGGGATCCATGCTTCCCAGATTTATAAATAACATTTCGAAATTTTAAAATGCATCATCTAAAGATTTAAAAAATTATTTCAAAATACTTCTGATGTGTAAATAACTGTACACGTGTCTATTTCGATGGAAATTCTTATTAGTTAAACACATACGACTAAATGAAATTGTCATGTGTCGAAACTTAAAAGAATGTTATTTTTGCATTTCCTTTGATTTTTTTATATTTCCTGTTTCTTCTTTGCATATCAAAAACAAAAGACAAAAGACAAAGACAAAAAATCAGAAAGAAAAAGAAAATTTTAGAATTTGCATGTTATGTTTGATTAGAATTTTTATTAATCAATATTTGAAATGTTCTACATAATGGCTACAAACCTAAAGTAATATGAACATATATTGATGTATTATTTTTTTTTTGTCTTTTTTTTAATGTTCTATTTATCCATTCATGTGTCCGTCCGTTCTTATTACACTGTTAAGAAGTTTTCTAAACACAAATGTCAAGTTTAAATTTTAACATAAGTTAAAACTGAAAATTTAGACTAAGTAAATACATCCGAAATATTTTTATAAGTTTTTTAACAGAAACACCCAATGTTGGAAATTTAAAATTGTAAATAGATATGAGTTTCAGAAAACGTATTTGATCACGTGGTAGCAATTCACGAAACTGAAGCTCAATCTAATTTACTGACTTAGTGAATGTCCTATGCTCCTTATAGAAGAGGGATAAAAATTGATCAAGAACTAAAAAAAATTAAGAATTCCAAATTTCTTACTTTAAAAATACCTAACAAACTCCCAAAAACTTTCAAAGGGAATGTTTAGGCTTAAATGAAAAACGAGCAGCTTTTAATTGACTTGTTTTTACATTTTGACTTGTTTTCAATAAATCAATTTGAATTTAAATCTTTTTCAATTTTATTTGACATTTTGCTAATTATCTGGCATTCGTTAAATATTTTTTTATGATTTAGTAATCGCTATTAATGAACTCATTTGTGAAAATGATTTTTGAATTGGTAAATAATTATAGAATTTTTAAATTCGTTTTTTGCTTCATCGTATATTTTGTTTTAAAAATAAAATAATGGTATATACATAACAAATTAATGAGTGCCTGCGTTCAAACGGTTCAGTGCACCACGTCCCATTTGAAAAAAAATAATTGTATTACTGACTTTTAAAATAAAATACGAAACCTGAAACTGTAATTCTCAAACAAAAAGTGCAGAACTCTTATTTAAACAAAACTTAAATTAAACCCTCAAATGATGATTTACGCCTGACTATCATTTAAAGACTGTTAAGACTGGAAGCTTCTATTGATTTTTCACAAATATTTGTTATATGTACTATGAAAAAATCTAGAACTAGAAAACCTCATATTATCTAACTATAATTTGACTAACAACCCTTAGATTGTTAAAAATTCTAAGAAAAGGATTTAGAACTATTAAGTCTCATATTATGTAATATTAATTTGACTAACAAGCCTTAGTTGCATAAATTTCTTAAAATTCGCAAGCAAAAATTGAAAGTCACGCACTGACATTCTTATAACTGTCATTCTGACGGCATCTGTCATCAATTTGAAGTTTAAAAAAAACAAACACCAAACATTAAATATTTTATTGAAAATGCTAAAAAGTCAACTGATGTTGCAATTATCTTGACTTTATATATTAATAAAAACTTACAACACAAAATGTATAATATTTCCTTTTTCTCGAATATAAATGTAACAACAACATGTGCATAAATGTTTTCTGTTTTTAATTAAAGAACGCTCTGTTAAATAATTGTGTTTTTTTTTTTTGTAATTGTGGCATTATGGCATGCTTATGGAATATCAATTTTCTTTTTAATTCGAATTTAATAATGAAATGTAAAATAAATGTTGGAAATTCGAACTAACTTATATTCATATTAACTTTCATTTTAATATTAAAATTTTAATAAAATGCCACCAATACCACAGCCACCTGTTGAATTAACAATAAATCAAACACATGTTAAAAGTCACATAACAATTTTTTTTTTCTCCTATAATTTAAAATAAAATTGTTTTTCTTCCTTTGTTTTTTTACTTCCGTTTCTTGTGAAAAATAATTATTTTTTAAATTGTGCAATATAATTTTTAAATTGTTATTTTTTACCAATATTTGTGTGATTGTATGTATATTAGTTTTTATTACATTGAATTAAATATTAACTTTGTCATTAGTCTGTTCGTGTGTCTTATAAACATGATCTGTTTCCAAAGTTTCTATGAAATTTAAAGTCAATAAATTATATGAAACTATATCCAATAAAATCTTTTAGAACCATTTTCTTAAGAAGCCTCTTTAATAAAAAGTCCTTATTATACCCGTATGACTATATAGTCAAAGGGTATAATAAATTTGCCATTACGTTTGTGACGCAGAGAAGCAGGGGGGGTAGATATAGACTCAAGTGTATGGATCGGATCAGAATCGAAAAATAAATCGATTTAGCGATGTATGTCCGTCCGTCCGTTACTGCTGAGGGTTCGAGGAGCTGTCATACAACTCCTTCTTTTATATGAGGATTACACTACAGCAAATGAAGGTGGGTGTCTGAAATTTTGCCAAAAATAGTTTAGTGTAATGGCCAAAGTTACTGCAAAATTCAGTTGGTCTACTGCAAAGGGTTCGAGTAGCTGCCATACAACTCCTTCTTTTATATAAGCATTACTCTACACCTAATAAAGCTGAATATTTTAAATTTTGCCAAAAGTAAATAACCGCATGACATAATGTACATGTTACGGTCATGCGGGTATCCCAGAGTTGACACAGTCTACTCTACCACACTCTTCCTCGTTTATTTTTGTAATCATTATCCCTTAGTTTTAACAGGCCTGTATTGAGTTTACCGGATATGCTAAGTTTTATACACCGAAAGACATTTAAAATCCCAAATTCTGCTCCAAGTAAATTGAAAATTTTTTTAAAAGTAGGTAACAATCACAATAAAAATCTGTATAAAACTTTCGGTTATGAGTTGTTGGAAACTTATGTAGAAATCAGAGAAAATGTTTATTTATTTATTAATTTATTTGATTGAAAAGCCACCACTTTACCACTGAGCTATCGGTCAGAGGGAAAATGTTATTGAAAATACATTACAACTTTCTCAACTTACTAACGACTGCTTAAAATAGAAAAAGATGTCTCTTAATTTTTGTTATAACTTTCCAAATCGTGTCCCTTTCTTATTTCTAGGAACAATCATAAACTGTATAAAATATGTTACAAAATGTGTTCCTTTAGGACCCTTTAGTTTTGTATATCCAAAGCGTGTTTCGTTTTTAAAGTAGATATTTTATCTTACAGTAATTTTAAAACAAAAGCTACTGATAATGATAACGATTAATTAATTTTCACCTCTACAAAAACAAACAAAGAAATAAACATATTTAACAAATTGTTTTTTAATTATTCAGGAATAACCTAACAGAAAAATAGTAATTATATTTAGTCTGAAGGAAAATGAGTTTTATGAGTTTTACTAGAGTTTTCTAGTTTTTCAAATTTATAGCAGTTTGTTGGTCAACACTAAAAAAAGCAGTCTTCTTTATGCAAGATGAACATTTAAAAAAACATAAAAATTTAAAATTTGTCTTTAAACAAACGTTACTCAAAAATAACTTTCGAAACCATCCAGTAAAAATATAAAGTACCCATCTTCAAATTAGAGTACAACTCATATTATACTTAGTTTCGGTATTTTCAATTAATATACTGTTTGTTTCCCGAACAGACTTCTGATAACCAATGCAACCAATACGACCAGTACAATAATCAGTACCAATACTTAGTAATCTTATCTTACTAATTACTATTTTAAAAAAATTTTAATAGTACTTTGAGAATTAAATTACCAATAAAAAGAATTAACTTAGGTTTTTACTTAGAAATTTCTATAGATAGTAATTAAATATGGATTTCAATTACTTTTGTAATTATTTTTAATACTTAAATTACATTAGCATTTATTTTTGATACTTAAATTACTTAAGTAATTATATTAATAATTAAGTACTTTAAAATAATTATATACCAAAAAGTACTAAGCATAACAATTACAACTGCTTGCATTTTAATATCGATTGATTTTATTAATTTTATTTTAAATTACTAAATTTTTGAAAAGTACTTGCAATTTTTATAATAATTTAGCATTTATTGGTATTTAATTATTTTAAAGTATTTATTTATTAAAAAAAATTACAAAAGTAATTTAAGTATCAAAAATAATTACAAAAGTAATTAAAGTATCAAAAATATTTACAAGAGGAAGTTTCCTGCACAATTTGATCATTTAAAGACAATTATATTTGAAAGTATTTAAAAATATTCTACTTTCTACCTTAAGTACTTTTGTACTCTTCGCAGCTGTAATCGTTACACATTTCTTCACCATTTTGTTAAACTTTTGAAAGTGAAAACCTTTAATATAATAGTAATTATTGTAATCCTTAAAAACCTTGTTAATTGATTATATTTTAAAAATTTTTAAATTGTAAACGTTAAAAGTCTGTTTTTTTTTTCAATAATATTTAATTTATACCTTATTAAATTTATTTTTAAATTACATAATTAGCTAAAAACCTCTCAATATACCCTTTACATTTTTAATACATTAAAGATTTAAAACGTTAAAAAAATATCTTCGCTAATTTTATTAAAAATAAAATTTTCAAAATTCATGTTATTTTTGAATTAGTTCAAGGCTATAACTGATGTCTTTACTAATCAAACCACATATACTTAAAATACATTTTAATAGCCCATTCCATAATTCCAGATTGTTTTCAAAACAGAAAAAAAAAAACCAAACTTTTACAATTAAAATGAGGATTACGAACATACCATAAAAAGAAAAACTTTTCTAATATCTAATCTTTCTAGAAAATTATGTAAAAAAAAAACAAAAACAAAAAGAAACTTTTCATTCGTATAAAATTCTTTTAATTACCAACCAAAAACTTTTTAATAAGATATATATCAATTCTAACAGCTATCATTTTAACTCTCGTATCCAAGTAGAATTTATTTTTTTATTTAAATATATACATAGTACATTTCTACATACATATATGTTTTAACTCACTTAAATACTATACTTCTTTTGCGCCCTAATGTATGCTTTTAATTTTTGCTTTTATTTTCATTGCGTTGAATATCTTTTGCCGGAAGAAACATAAAAAAACAAGGACACTAATTTTGATTAGGTCATTATTGAATCGCTATTGTAGTTGCCTGATTTGTTATGTCCATGTTATTGTAAAAGGTATAATGTGAATTTGTAACAACGTTTAATTAGCATTTAAAAGTAAAGAACTATAAATATTCTTATATGCTTTATTTACTAAAGAATCTTTTGAATGTTTTTACACTCGTGTGATTGAAACTATAACTAAAGATTAAATCGAAACTACTTCTTTCGAATAATCCAAAGCTATTTTAATAGGATCAACTTCAAAGTGAAAATAATCCCACATAAGCGGGTAAGCATAATCATTGAAATAAGATTTTGCATTAAAATTGAAAATAACGGTGCATTGAATTATATTTTTACAAATGTTTGTCATTACCAAGAATTGAGAACTAGAGAATTAAGAACGAGAGCTCAAAATAATCGAATATGTTAATTTATTAAAAAATCATTGAATTTGAGCTAATTTGAGTTGCATTCAATTCACGCTCAACTCAAAATTTGAATTAGTCTAACGTGTGAGTGTATTTGTATTGCTCAAACTTTAAACTAGCTCAACTTTGAGTCAGCTCAATATTTAGGCTTATGCGTAATAGCTTAAGCTAACTCAACATATGAGTCCGCTATAGAATCTATTTTTTTAGCTCAAAATATGAGATAGCTCATTTGAGCTTATGTGTAATAGCTTAAACTAGCTCAACATATAAGTTGAGCTTTGAATTTGTTCTTTTACAACCTTTGGTGTCTAAAATTAAAAATTTAAACATCAATTACTTCAACCAACTGTCAATAAACTGAAAAAACTTTATAACAAATAATTTCAATTTTAAAATTACATCCAAATATTATTCTGCATTTGTTTACATTAAAAAAAAAAGCAAATCCCAAATAAATACTTTAATGATAAAAAAACGCACACATGTAAAAAAAATTAACTCACACTATTAATTTAATATATGTTATCACTAACCTCTCTATTATTTTTTTTTTTTCATTTATATTTCTATTTTTTTACAGTTCAACTTTTTTTCATTCATTCTATCTCTTTCTATTTAATAATTAAGCCCACAATCAAATAGCAAAATAACTCACTTACACACATACACATTAGATATTCCTTATATTCTCAATTTCAAATCTTAATTCATTATACCCTGTCTAAACGTGTACGTATTTATAAATGTTCTTTAAAAGACATTTTCATTTATTACACCACTTTTAAGGGTATTTTTTTTTCTACACAGCTATAACGGTTTTTTTTTTCATTTATCCGTTAATTTTTGTTTTTTTTTTAGGAGTGCCATGTTAAGGATATTTTTTTTTTTTTTTGTTATTTTATATTTATTTTTCCTCTCAAACTTTTTTTTATATTTCTATTAACATTAAAATGATAACATCAAACATTGATTTTTATAATCATAGCTCCATGTTTTAATTTTAACTCTGACTTCAACTATGTAGAGGTGGTTGTAGATACGATAAAGTAAAAGATATTTAAAATTGAAAATAACGGGAAAAAATTGTCTGAAATAATTCTTCAATTTTAAGAGTCCTAATAGTACCTACTACTCGTATCCATATATTAAAAATGAAATTGTATGAGAGTTCTTTAAATTAAAAAGAATGTTGAAATAAAATGCCTTAAAGATATTACGAGTACATACAAACGCATAGCTAAAAAAAATTACGATGAGGTGAGTTTTTTTTTTTTGGGGTGGTAAGTATATAATGAATTTATTGTAGCATATGGTAACATCATGCTTTAGTAATTTCATTTATGGAATTTTTTTTTTTTTTTTGGTAGAAGTAACTATGATATGGTTGAATTAATAGATTGATGAGTAGATAAATAGACAGTTATACATATTGTACAGTTACTTAACACAAACATATATATATATACATTTTATATGCGTAATAGTAATTTTCTATTTTGTTTTTTACTTTTTAAGGCGTTGTAATTTGTAAATATGTGCCTAATGTTGAATTTCTTAGAAATATTTATTTTTCTTATCATCTGTTTTTTTTTTTGAAAGTCATGAACATATTAAGACAAATAGAAAAACAGAGACAAAAGAAAGAGACAAAAAATTATAATAAGAAAATGTTAGAATAGAAAGTTCTATTTTTTCAACCAATTTATTTATTTTATCATATTGTATATGTGCTTCTTAAGCTCAATTTTTATAAAAATTGTTTTTTTTTTAATTTTATTTTGTTTTTATATTCCCAACACACCCACACTCACCATTCTATGATGGTGGGTAAAAGAAAGCAATGAAAAACAACAGGACTTTTTAAGTTTCTGTTTTTTTTTTTATTTTGATTACCAGTGATTTGAAGATATGCGTATGATTGTTTACATGTGTCAATATAATGAAGAGAAGAAAGCTAATCTCCACAGTAGTATATTCAATTTTCATTTTTATTTTTTTTTTGCTTCTTCAGCAGTTTTTTTTTATTATTTTTTGCTTTTTTCTCTTATATTTTTGCTTGTCCTGATCCAGTTTGTAAACAAGAGTAAATTAGTGTCAAACATATTTTTTTTTTTTGTATTTTATTTTTTTTTATTTCTTTTTTTTTTTTTTTCTTTTGAAAATGTGCGTTTGTTAGTGATTTGTAACATTTTCATTGTTTATTGTTTTGAATACTTACATTTGTTTCAATTTTAAATGAAGAAATTCGATTTGATTGTCTGACTGTCTACATGCAAGTGCATAAAATATGACCCTTATAATATTGAAACTAATTTATTAAAATACGACATGTTTATTCCTGAAAAGGATAAATAAATACAAACAAACAATTGGTGGTTAAATTGTTTATAAAATTAAAAGTAAAGGATGTTAAAATTTCATAAAATATTAGGATAAAGTTAGGTTAAGTTAGATAGTTTTAGATTAAGTTTAAGTTTTAGTATTAGTTATAAGCTAGTTTAAGTTTTACTGTTTTTTTAAAAAAAATTAAAAAGTATAATTAATTTTTGGTGGTTAAATATTTTCCAAAAACATAAAATGAAATACAAAATTTTCGAAAAATTCCTTCGAAAAATCAAAATAACTTAGAGATTGTAGGAATTATTAGAATTAAAAAAAAACTGAGCGATGTAAATCAAATTAAGGTCTTAGTTATAATTAATTTAAGAATTAAAATTAGTTTTATAAAACTTTTTGCTAATTGTAAATACTTATAATGAAAGAAATAAAAATAAAAGTTAAAAAAAAAAATTAAAAAAAACAAATGTCGATCTGTCTTGTTCTCATTAACTCGCTTGTATTTGTTATAATACAATATTATACACAAATGAACAAATAAGTGATCAATGATCCTCTGGTAAAGTAAGACGTATCATTATCCAAATCGGATAACGGGATCAGGAGGCTCGCATTCAAAAACACAAGACTTTTCAAGCAATCTCGAGCTCTAACCATCGGAATAATTCTTGGTACATAAACTTTTAGTGGGTAAATGTAGCCATTAAACAGAGTTTTCATAAATTGTTTCTAGATTATTTGACAAATAATAAGTATTTGAAATATTTGTGGTTTTACTAATCAAAAACTTTATTCAGTTATAATCAAATGTAGTTGTGGAGAATAGAACTAGTGTTTTGATTATCTATAAGTCATAATTGATAAGTGTTTAATGATAAGTAACTTTTTAGATCCCTATTGAAACAACAACTTATTACTAATGAAATAATAAAATAATCAATAATTTGTTGCAGCAACAAATTTTACAAGAAACATCTGAAGTTCGATTAGTAAAAAATACTCACTTATCAAAAAATTGATAATTTCATTGGTGATTAGTGTTGATGCAATAAGGCCCAGGTTACAAGTCTAAAATGATAAATAGTTACATCCGTAGTAACTTGCATAACACTGCGTAACTAATTGTATAATTTGAATAAATTTTTAATCCACTAACATCCTTACGCGAATTTAAAATAACGCGATTTATAAAAATTTATTCATATCTCTTTTTACGCGATCGAATATGAAATAACGCGATTAAAAAATATGATTTAATTCGATTTAAATCGATTTACTATCACAAAATGAAATTATCATGTCAAGGATTTTTATGAAACGTATCTTACGCGCAAAAAGAGAACTGGGTGTATGAAAGTTACTATATTGAGAACTTTTCTATATCTATTAAATGAAGTGTAAGCCGAGCTCTATACATGTACTGTCTTAGGAGTTCTTTTAAGTATTAAAAAAATTGCATGAAAAGAGTCAGATAAGTCTTATATGTTTATTCGAAAACCATTTGATCACGTCTCTTTTTATAAAGAGATTACAAATTTTAAAATACCGTTATTAAAATAGCGTTAAATATTTCAATTTATATAAATTCTTTTTCTCAAATTTCTGTTATTCATTCAGTTAATTTGCAATACTGTGGAAATTGTGAACGCCTGAAAGACCACTTTACAAATAAGAAATACGGCATTATTTTACATACATTCATATAATATACGTATATTATATATACATTTATATAAACTTATTATATAATAAATTCGTATATGTAAAATACTGTTCTGTTATATGGTGAAAATTCATTGCTTTTATTTACTCGTATATATTGTAGATACTGACAAAGAACTTCTTCAAGGCAATTATTTTACACATTTTATGAATGTGTATGAGAATCTTATTTTTTTCATTTTATTATTATTTAAAAATCATGGAATTAAAATGAAATCACTACAATATGATATTTATTTACTTTTCTTTTCTCTTCTTTGTTAAAGTTTTTAGTTTAAATTTTAAATCGAAAAATTCAGTAAAATCGATTTTAAACCTAATCCTAAGAGCTTCAAGGACTAAGTATATGGTAATAATCTATGCTTTTCAGACTTCCAAACAAAGATTTTAAATGAAGGAAGGGATTTTTCCAAATTAAAAAATTCCAGACAACGTCATATTAAAAAATGTCTGTTATATAGTAAACGCATATTCACTAATAGGTTTAATTCTGCCTAAACCTATTTTCAGACTAGACAGGTATCAGACAATATACTCAAATTACCTCAATTCTCATTATCAGAATTTTTTTTAATTATACTTTCTATTTGAATAGTGCCCATGAAAGTTTAATAATCCTTTATTTTGATCTTAATTATTAAAGCTAATAAAGATGATTCATTTAGATCGTGTGTCTGTGTATGTCTGTAAGCACGATAACTCGAGTAAATTTCACCCTATTTTGACGAAATTTGGTATGAATCTTTTCTTTTCCAATAATACAGTTAAGTTCGTAGAAAGGTCACATCTATTAACGTGATCGGAAGTATACCATACAAATAAACCAGCTGGAGTTCTAACCGTCGAAATGGATTTTTGTACATAGACTTTTGGTGAGTACTTATTTAAAGTAGCTTTCATAAATTTATTCTAGTATTATGGAGTCTAGAAATTCTAGGAGTTTTGGGAATGTCAAATTCTAATAATTCATTATAGTTTCAATTGATTTTAATAAAATGTGGTGTGGTTTTGTGTTTGCAAAAATACAGAATGACTTCACAGATGGACAAAATTGGACCATCTGTTTGAATAAGATCATGGTGGTGTACGCAAATAAAATAACCAGATATTTCAAGAAATATTAACATTCCTTAGAGTCTTTATAATACAAACTACATTATTCCAGGAGAAAAGCTTATAAAATCCAACTTAAATTTACTTCTACGTCTTTTTAAAACTTGATTGTTAGAAAATTGAATTAACATAAAAAAGTTCATCTAAAAAATGTTAATTTTTTATCGGACCCATCAATCAATGAAATCAACGAAAGTTATTATATACTTAGAACTGTAATAATTTCTAATTTTATTACGTTTACTAATTTACAAATAAGTAATTTACGAAATTAAATCAACATTATTAGGTCAATTTCCATTTAAATCTATAAATAAAACCACTTACTCTTCAAAACAATTAAGCAAAAGTAAACTGTTTAAATGGCTTCGAATTTTAACACAAATCTATTCCGTTTAACAAAATAAAAGCAAAAACAATGTTTTAAATACATACTTTACAATCAATTTAATTTCCAAATTCAATTAAAATTCATGTTTACTTCTAGCAGCTAATATACAGATTTCAAACCCTACAATACGTAGAAGAATGAAATAGAATTTAAACAAACATATTACAGAAAATTCCAGGAAACACAGAATTCAATTAGTAATTAGACAAAGGGAATGAAAGCATAAAATCACATTTATAACAATGGAAACGTAATAGTAATAAGAAAAATACAAAAAATTTAATGCCTGTTATCCCTTTTTAATATTCTTGCTTCCTGGAATAAAATAACGGAATAAACAAGAACTAATGCTTTGAATTATGCTTATATAACAATAAAATTATTAAGTCAATTGTTATAGAATTAAATTAAATTTACAAAAAAACGAGGAAGAGTGTAGTAGAGTAGAGTGTGTCAAGTCTGGGATACCCGTTTGACATTATAGCATCCAGTTAGAAATTCAAATATCATCCAAAAGTAAATATAAGTTGAAAGGCAGCTATTCGAACTTCTTCAACTATACATAAACTTTTTTTTATTCACACGTTGGCCATTAAAGTTAACATTATTGACAAAATTTCAGACATCCACTTTTATTAGGTATAGCTCATATAAGAGAAGAATTTGTATGACAGCTACTCGAATCAACTGCAGTAGACCAACCAAATTTTGCACAAATTTTGACCATAAATCTAAACTATTTTTGGCAAAATTTCAGTCACCCAGCTTTAATAGATGCAGAGTAATACTCATATAAAAAACGAAGTTGTATGCCAGCTACCCGAATCCATGGACCAAAATGGCTGGATTTCAATAGCGATGACGCAATTGCATAAAAACGAATTTGTGAAAATTTCAAAATCCTAGCTTCATTTTTTGAGTTATCGTGGGGACGGACGGACATACATAGCTAGATTGATTTACTTTTCGAGTCTAATCCGATCCATACCTTAGAGTCTATATCTATCCCACATCTTCTCTGCGTCACAAACGTAATAGCAAATTTAGTATACCCTTTTGACCTATAGTCATACGGGTATAAAAATGTAAAACAAATTCTTATTGGAATTACGATTGAAAAGCCGAATGTAAACAATTTATTTTGTTAAATAGGTTTGGTCTCCCTACAATTTCTCTATCGTATTGCATTAAAAATCGTACACAAATATTTTTCTTTAACTTATCCAAGTCTTCTAGACATTCATTTTACTAAGTTTTCGATACACTGAAAAAATAATTGAGGTAGGAGGGGATGTTCAATAATATTGAAATCAGGTGATTGAAGATGAAAGTCAATAACATGGGCAATTCTATAATAACTACCCACGTAAAGGAAAAATTTTCAGCAAAACCCAATGTTTCTGGACTTTCATGCATTCTCCTTCTAAAATTTATTATATTTATTTTTATAAAACCGAAAACCTCAATTTTATAAGATAGAACAGGTATCCCCTACTCTATCCCTCGCTTTAATTTAATTTTCTTTAACCTTCTGTAGCCCACGTTAACTTTTAAATTAAACACCTTGGTCTATAATTAAATATACAACATGGCATATATTTCAAACTTTAACCAATAAATTCCAAAGAAAAATGGCTCGAGATTGTGAACTCGTTAACATTTCGAAAAGGTGACAGTTTAAAAAACTACGCAAATTTCAACTCCAATGACGATTAAATTTTATTTTAATTGTTAGAATTTTTCAAATTTCAACTTAACTACATACAAATACTAATTTTACTACTTCGTCTCTTTATTAACACTATACATACGCAACGCACATATAAATACATAATATATAATATGTTTTACATATACAAAGCTTTATGCATTGAATTGTTGGTTCATGTCATTTTAAGACATTCTTACAATATTTTTTTAATTTGATTGACATTTGGAAAATTGCGCTACAGAAAAAAAAAAATTTCCACAATTCAAAAAATTTTTTTCTTGTATTTCTTTTGTTGAAAATTTTTCAAATATTTTGTATATTAAAAATAAATTTCAATATAAATACTGGAAAATTACTATTAAATGATTTTCTTAAAATGTTATGAAAATTCATTTCCGAATCACTTCCTCTTAAAATTTATTACACTTTAATTTATTTGTCAATGATTAAATGAAGTTTTCACATAATTAGTTTATGTATACATGGTGAATTTAAAATGAATACCGCAAGTTTTTGGTTTTTCGTTATTTATCATTTATTAAAACCGTTGTTGTTACTTGTGCGTTAAAGAATGTCATTTTATAATTAACTTCAATTATTGGATACGTGCTGTTAGTTATATAAGTTATAAATTTCTTATAATTTTATGTTCAATATGGTTATTGGGTTCACATTTATGACTTGAATGAATTATATTTTATAATTTGTTGAGTTTGGCGAATTTTATTTAAAGTATTAAAGGAAAATTGTTTCGGAAGAAATCACAGAGAAAAACTGAACGTAAAAAAACGTAAGAAAAAATTGTTCAGAACATTTTTTTGAGCATATCAACTATACAAAGGTCAATGAAGCAGAACATTCGAATCCAAAGGAGAGTAGAATAATACTACCCAATTTCTTCCTTACTATTCGCAATAGTCCCGGAAAGAAAAGAATAATATGGTCCATAACTTAACAGCTTGAAGAATTTGACTACGCAGTTAGTTGCCTTGTGCATTCTTTAACCAAATTATTCAGAGTAAATTAGAACATCATCAAGAACTTAGCAAACAATGTTGTCCTAGAATTCAATATTAATTAAATCAAAGTGATGAAAATCAATTACGCCGCTACACAACATCTGCAAATAAACGGTCAAACAATTGAGTATGTGAATAACTTCTGCTACCTTGACAGCATTATATTAACCAGAGGTGCGGCGCAAGGGGACATGGATAACCGACTCAAGACAGCTGATCAGCGTTCGGCAGATTGCAACCTGTATGAAACAAATCGGAATTCTCCAGAAACATGGATTTGCAGATATTCCGGTTCTATACTAGCGAAGCTAACTTCAAATAACCTAAAAGCGGACTACAGGCATTCGTAAGTAAATGCAAATTTATATATGGTTTATTATTGTTCACAGCGGTGCTGCAATATAAACACCATTATTAACGTCATGTCTATAATTTTCTACACTCTGCTCAAATTGATACTCTTATCATTTATCGCAGCTCCAATATTAATGCACCCTTATAATAATAATTAGGATATTCTGACCTAGAACAATCACGAATAGAGATTTATGCAACTTAACTGAAGAGCGGCTAATAGTACGCCAAATTAAGAAAAGGAAATGAAACTGGATAGGTGCGAAAACACGAAGTGAAGAATGGCCCTTAAATGGAACCCGTAAGACCACGGAAGATGTGTTCGGCCATGTAACACATAGCACAAAACAACAATAACGGAGTTAAACTCAATAAGAAAAATCTGGGAAAGTGCAAAATCAACAGCGCGCAACAGAGCTCTATGCAAATATTTGAATATAATTTCCTAATGTGCCTTGATGTCAAGGAATTCACTATGTTAAATTCAGCCATTTTCAAAGATATTAAAAAATATTCCCAATAAACTAATAAAATATTTATTTAACATATTTGACATGGACAATTATTAGTATTTAATTAGTAAAGAAATAATATTTTATTTTTCCTAAAGAAGTAATAGAAATTAAGCAATTATTTCTTCATAATTAAACATTCAAAACTTTTTAGTGGTTAAATTATAAAATTATAAAAGCCACAATCCATCCATTTAACTATTTTATTAATTCTATAAAATCGTATTTGAAATTAAATCTAAATTATTACAAATTACAAAGTTTTTACCACACATTAAATGATTTTAAGTGTAATCAGAACCAATAAGAAACCAGATTTTGTTCATCAAGTGACATAACCAAGTGATAAAGTATAGATACTTGAACATATTTTTGAAAAATCAATTTTCTTTTTAAATTGACATTAAGTAAATTATAATTTCCTCAAGTTTCAATCAAATCAGATCAAGTACATTTTCATTTACTCAAAATTCAATAATTTTATCAATAATATAACCTCAAAATTTATAACCAATTTTTCCTGAAAAATATTTTTCTTCTATGTAAACTGATAGAGGTCAAATTGAATTTTCCAATTATAGGAAAATTAATTTTCCACAAAAACTAATTAAAGCCACAATTTTTTGCCCTCAACAAAATATAAAATGAAAAAAAAATATGGTAAAAATAATTGACATTCAGATACAAAATTTAAAAATAAATGTGATATTAAATTTTAAAGTATATATGAGGAAGAGTGTAGTAGAATAGACTGTGTCAACTCTAGGATACCCATATGACCGTAATTATATCATATCATTAGATATAAAAAACATTATATCATTAGAGCATATATATCTAGATCGAATTACTTTTCGACTCTAATCTGATCCATACCCTTGAGTCTATCTAAATCTATCTCTATTTCCCCTTTCTTTCGTCTCTGCATTACAAACGTAATGGAAAATTTATTATACCATTTAGACTTCTAGCCATACGGGTATATACACGAAACACAACAAGTACAGAGAAAACCAAATATTCTTCCAGGAAAATTAAAAATTCACCTTCTTTTTCTGCAATCTGAAAATATTAAAAGTTTTACCGTATAGAACTTGAATTTTAACGGAGTTGTGAAGCTGTTATCTTTCACTAGATCATCAAAATTGGATTTTTTTTCAAACGAACTAGATTAATTTCACCGCTTTCATGTAGTTTTGCCAAACTCTTAAGTTACTAACTTTTATATTATTCATAATCTGACCAATTGTGTAGTGGTAAGGACCCCGCTTTTCATATGGAAACTCTCGGTTTAATTCCCCCGTCAGAACATATCTAATAAAAACAAATATCGTAAAATTCTATAATAATATCGTAATATAAAATAAGATTTAATATAATATAAATAACTCTAGTGTAGGATAATAGTGTAAGAAAGATATGAATTTTAAAGTGACTTTTAAACACCTTCTATAAATTTTTAAAAAAATCTTTATGAGAGAGGTTTTTATTGCATAAAATAAAAATTCCTAGTAAAGTATATCATTACACTGGTAGGTTTATTTGTTGAAACCTTAATTAGATTTTACATATTTTTTCCATATGATTTTATAAAACATAGTCCTAACTAATTGAATTGAAACTTTTAACATTACTAACCACCTGTATTCTAAAAATATAATTATAAGGTGTTCAACTTTTTAAGTTTCGTTCCCCTCTACTCATTTTATATTATATTGCATAATCTTCCAGTTGTTTTGCAAATTTTTAAAATGAAACATAATAACTTATCCAATATATTAGCATAATAAAAAATACAAAATTAAACAACAAATATTTAAAACTTTAATGAATAACTATTGTACAGGAGTTTAGGTATAGAAGAGGAGGCCACATAAACATTTATAATTTGTTAACCCTAAAAAAACAAAAAAAAAAAAACAAATAAACAGTATTTAAAAAAGTAAGAGTTTTAAAAAAAGCACATTTTCAAAATATATATACTAGTAACTAAATTTGGATTTTGTTTTACGATTTATTTATTTAAGGCTAAAACTAAGAGACACTTTCTTCAATTTTAAAGACCCTCTGTAATCTTGGATTGGGTACAAAATCGCGCGTTTCAAAATCTCGCGTTTTAAAATCTCGCGTTTCATATTCTGGAAAAAGCCTATAATTTCAATTTTCAAATCCTTACTAGTTAAAAATTTTGCATACACACTGCAATATTAAGATATTAAAAAAAAATTTCAAATCCCCACAAAAGAATTTATATTGAAACCCTTATTTTGAAACGAACTTTAAAATCCCTTTTAATTATATTTCCTATATTAATATTTCAAATACAAAACTTTTAAAATAGTAAGGGGTGCCGCCCTAATCCAAAATATTAAAACCCTGATTTTGAAAACAACTTTAAAATCCTTCTTAATTGTATTTCCTGCTTATATATTTCAACTACAAAACTTTTAAAATAATGGGGACTGCCGCGCCATGCTCCCGCTAAACAAATTATTAAAACTCTGAAACCAACTCTAAAATCGTTTCTAATTATATTTCCTCATATATATAGTTTTTTAACTACAAAATTATAAAAATCGTAGATTTTGAAACACCAAATTTTGACACGTTAGATTGTGAAACGTCAGATTTATAAAAGCACGGTATTTTGATACACGAGATTTTGTTTCGCGAGATTTTAATATGCTCCCTTTAAATTTAAGGAAAACCTTTAATACTTGTTAAAATATAATGTTGGAATCTTGAATTATGTATATTACAACAAAAATTTTGCAAAATTTCAATTTGCAACGCATTACAGCTCCTAAATAGAGGGGGGATGGACGAACAGACCGAGTGAAACTATATAGGCATATTATTACAAAATATTTTGAAAATATGATAAAAACCACAAAAAAAAAATTATAAAACTTTTATACAGAGTTTACAAAGAATTAGGTGTGTTAAATTTTTATTATTACAAAGGCTATTCAAATATATATATAATGTACTAGTAGATATATTTATATTCAGTGTTTTGATAGTTCAATAGACTCGGTTAGTCGGTTAACCAGTTTTTTTTTTTTTTTTTGTAAAAATTTTTATTTTTTTAGGTCTATAATAAAACACTAGATATGCCCTAAAGTTAAACTTTAGTAAAATTAAACCCTTTAAGCAATGTTATTTTTTTTTAAGGATATAAGATAATTAATGGAATGTAGAGTAATTTTATGCAAAATAATATTTTGATTACTAACTCTATTCAAATAGAATGTAATAAAAACATTAGAAAACTTTTTATAATTGATTTAATTGGCTTGTATTAGTTGGAATTATTTCCAATTTGAGAAAAGTTTAACAATAAATTATAAACTATACTAGAAATTTAGGATTTTTCGATAAAATTTTAATAAATAAATTTCCAAAAGTCTATTCAAAATTTTAGACTTAAATTTATGCGTCTTCTCTCCATTTTATTATAATATATGCGTGTCGTAGCCTAAGTTAAACATAAGCATGGCCTCACTTTTCACAAGCAATGACAGTTTACATTATTATTTAAGTCAATGTTTTTATCATATAAAATGGCTTTTTACGCGTTACTAGTACAAAAGTGTATATCATTTAAATGCATTTTACAGTTAAGTGAGATACGAATTGCTCAAAGGAAACACTTCGATTTCGGCTGAGGAAGTGCCATTGCCTACAAGATATCTAGGAAAAGAGGAAGACCTTATCATAGGATGTGATTAAGTTCGACAGATTCTTCAAAAAGACCAATTAGACGGCAGATGTTCAGGGAAGTTAATGCGACATTAGCCAGTGTTTATGAGCCATTCATGTGAGATATAATTCATTTTTGGTCATACTTATATATAAAAAAGCTTAATATATATTGGAGAGGTCCCATTGGAAAGGTATATATTGGAAGAGAAGTACGATCTGCACCTTAAGATCCTGAATTTAAACCTAAGTATTTAACAAATCGGTACACAATATCAACAAAAAAATAAAATAAGTGTAAATTTTTTTTTAATCATGGCCCAACAAATACTTCTTCAATAATGTATTTTTACTTCTATTATCTGGTTGAACCTCAATAAAAATCCTAAATTTAAACCTACGCATTTGACAGATCGGTACACAATATCAACCAAAAAATTAAAATAAGTGTAAAATTATTTTTGACCATAGCCCAACAAATGCTTAGGCCATGCATAAATTTAAAGTATTGTCAATGATGTATTCCATTTCCATCATCGGGTTGAACTTTAATAAAATGACGTAGGAATAACTAAGTAATGAGACCGAAAATACATTAGTCTTTGAAAATCCAAAAAATTGTAATTTTACAATAATTTTATTGAAATTTTCTCATAACTGCCCACACAAATTAGAAAAAAACAGCATTTTAATGCTTTTTTAGTCCTTAATCGAAGAAGGACATCATTAAAATATTTGTTTTCAGGATGATTTTTGTATTCATTTTACATTTCAATAGAATGCTATAAGAAAAGTGATAAATATATTATATTCCTTAATTAATTTGCCCTTATAAAAATTCCTAGAATACAGGTAAATTACAGTTATGTTGCAAATATTTAAATTTTGCAATAAAGATACATTTTTCTTTATATTTATAGGTAAAATTATTTTGAATTTTTTGAATCCTGTGGGATTAAATATTTTTTGTGATTTTTATAATTGAATTTTTAGAATTATTTATTTTTAAGGTGATGCATAAATTTACAAAATGATGATTTTGTTATTATTTTCATTGTAATCAAAAAGTTCATAAATTTTTTTTTATTGTGGGATAATTTTACAAGCCCACGGTTTCTAGTTAACCCAAAGATAAATTAAATGTGAAAGTGAATAAAAATTATGTGGGTTTTATTAATTGAAATAATTCAAAAAAATTAAAGTGAATAAAATTTTTTCCAATTCTAAGTCCTTAAGGCTAGAAATGACATACGGGAGAATGATTTTTTTTGGAACATGAATGAATTAATAATTATGGCTTTATTATAATTATAATCACAAAGTCACTAAATATAATTTAAGCTTGAACTTGTGAATAAAATTAAATATATAAGTATAGTATTAGGTTAAAAAGGATATAAATCCTTTTAAAGGAATCTAGAAAAATTTGATTTCCAATCCTATTATGGAAATGTTGAAGGTTCGCCAATGCAATAATATGTATTTTGCTAAGGTTCAGTTTTACAAATCGGTTATTTAAGTAAGCCGTTGTTTAGTTCATTATGGGTTTTTAGCTTGGTTTGACAACGACTAAAACGGTTTTGATTCCTACTCAATTGGGCAGCTACTACCAAACTTAATTTCATTAATAATATTTTGGTTTTACAAAGTTTGGAATATTCTGTTGTGGTATGATTTCAATTTTATGACAAAAATAGTTTATATTATTCTAGTCCACAAGGGACTAAGCTTCAATTCAAATTTAATTTTTTCAAACAAAATTACGAGTTCGAAACTAATTTCTAAAAAGCTAGCCTTGAGTTCAAATTCATTTCTATGCATTCGGCCTCTTGTAAAGAGCAAGTTAAGTTTGTTTTGAAAAACACAATATTGTTTTTTTCCGCCAATTAAAAAAATATGATATTACATCACGAAAAGAATCGAATGCCGTCCAGAACTAGGTTTATCTGAGCAGTATTGGAGTTTAACCAACTAAAACCATTCATTTTTTATGACCTTTGAAATTGACCTTAAACATATGCTTTGTTTGGTTTTTAGGATCGGAGTTGAGAAAGGAAATTTTAGACAGATTTTGGAAGTTATGGATTAGGTTAGAATAAAGCTTAAATTTTAAGGAATAGTTTGGTATTTAAAAGTAATATCGAATACCTACAAAAATAAATTTTTTATTAAAGAATTCAGAAATAACTGGTGGAACTTCATTTTCTTCTATTTGAGTACATAATTTTATCCGAAAACCGACATTGGTTATTGTCAAGAGGTTGAACTATCCTAAAACGGTTTTGGAAATAGTTTAACACAAAATTTTCAAAATTAAACACATTAAACAAAAAGAACTTCCTAGGAGCTTTGAGAAACAACTTATATATGAAGTAATTTTATATTTTTTCACTCTTTTAAGGAGTATAGACTAGGCTTCAGTTTCTTTAATCGTCATATCAACTAAGCTGTTGATTACTCGACTGTAGCTATTGTGTAAGATTATGAAATATGAATGCACAAATGTTAACTTTGTGCGCCATCTCTTATCCTACACAAGTACTATTTACAATTTTTATTAAATCTTACATTTTTATTAAATCTTAAATGTTACGATATAATCATACAATTTTACAATATTTTTTTATTAGATATGATCTGACCGGGGTTCGAACCCGAGACTTTCCACATAAAAGGCGGCGAAACTTATTTTATTATATAAACATTTGATATAAATCAATTACATTACATTAATGTTATTTACATGACCTTAAGGTTCATTATGTCATCTTACCCTACCAAATAGTTCTCAAACATATAATCAACCTATTCCTATCTTGATAACTTTTTAATTTAATTTACACAACTTTTTTTTGATTACACTAAATTCTGGTGATTTATTTCCGGAAATTTGGTATCATCATAATTTTCAGATAAATTAAAAAAATTTAAAATGAAAGAAATTAACCTTCAAAAATAATCTAAAGATATTTTTTATATTTGATGGAATATGGAAACCAACAAAATATCTAAAATTCAAAATTTTCCATTTAAAAGAGAAACATTTTCAACTTTTTCTATTGAAATTTTCATCTACAGTGTGTCGGTCGCCATGTTAATTTTTAAAAGCAAAAAAATATAAAAAAAAAATAAACAAATTATTTATTAATCTATATATATAAAAGCGAAAGTTTGTTTATTTGTTTGTTTGTTTGTTTGTTTGTATGTTTGTTTGTTTGTTTGTTTGTAGCGAATAGACTCCTAAACTGCCCAGCCGATTTTCATGAAAATTTGTATATAGAGGTTTTTGGGTACGGAAAGAAATCGTGGCCCAAAAATTTTGCTCTAACGGACCGCCAAGTTGGGGCTGTGGTGCAAGTATTTAAACTTCTTTGTTCTAAAATGAAAACGGTTTGACCGATTGACTTCAAATTTTGTATACGTGATGCTCTTTGAGAATTGAGTAGACACTATTAACAGTTTTGGAATTTGTTAACCCATGTCGGGCCGACGGGTGGTCAAAAAAAATGTTGGGTTCAAATTTTGTCCGATTTTATGAAATTCAGCTTTGGCATAAAAGCAAACCCCAAAAAAAATTTTGGTGAGTTCCATTAACCCATTGCGGCCCAACAGCTTTTTATAGGTTTTTTCAATACTTTACGCTAAATTCAAAACGGTTTGACCAATTGACTTCAAATTTTGTATACGTGATGCTCCTTGAGAATTGAGTTGACACTATTAAAAGTTTTGGAATTTGTTAGCCCATGTCGGGCCGACGGGTGGTCAAAAAAAATTTTGGATCCAAATTTTGTCCGATTTTACGAAATTCTATTAACAGATTTGGAATTTGTTAACCCATGTCGGCCCGACGGTTGGTCAAAATAATTTTTGGAAGATAATATTGTCAAAATTTGCGAAGTACTGGTTTGGCTAAAAAGAAAGCCTCAAAAAATTTTGTTGAGTGATTTGGAAGCAAATTACGTCCAATTTTGCGCAATACTGCTTTGCCCAAAGAGAAAGTGTAGTTCCGTTAACCCAGTGGAGCACAGTGGCTTTTAATAGATTTTTGCGTTACTTTACTCTAAATTAGAAAGGATTTGACTGGTTGACCTCAAATTTTATATGTGTGAAGCAACTTGAAAATGGAGTTGAGACTGTTAACAGTCGGTCCTACGATTGGTCAAAAAAATTTTTTGGATGTAAATTACGTCAAAGTTTGGAAAGTAGTTTGTACTGCTTTGAATTACAGAAAGTTTCAAAAATTACTAGAACAATCCTAGAAAAATGGTTTTAGAAAGATTGCTTTCATACATTTTAAAATTTACAAGTGTAAACCGAGTGTAATTTTTGTGTTAACTTTTTGCAGTAACATCAACTTCAATTAAACCTCCATTGAGAGGCGCAGCAACGCGCACCGGGTATTATCTAGTTTATTATATTTTTATTAAATTTTATTGTTTGTTGTTGTTGTTGTTTTTTTTTTATTCATAATTCAATGTTAATGTCCTTTCAAGATAATTTTGAAAGGAAAAAAATAAACCTGAAATATGTCAGCACCTTAAGGTTTTTTTTCCTTGATACTTTACTAAGCAAATATCCAGGGTACCAAGATGTCATACCCTGAAAGAAATATATATATATAAATATTTTTTTTTTTAATATTCATTCATTCATTTACTTTTTACCTTTAAGGAATTTTATTTAATTACAATGAAAACGTGACTAAAATAATTTTTTTATTTAATAATATAAAAAAATAAAAAAATTATAAGATTTTAAAAATATTTTTTAACCATCTTACAAGTAACAAGAAGTCATCATACCTTTACTTATAACATAACAACTACACTAATACTTTTTTAAATTCTATTATAAAAAAAAAAAAAAAATAGAAAAGACATTTTTTTTTTCCGAAGTCATGGAAATAACTTTGAGTTTTTCAAATGAAATTTATACAATCAAATTCTCTATAAAGGTGTGAGAAAATTTTTGTAATAATATAAATTTTTTTTTTTTTTTTTATTTGAAAACTTCTATTTATTTCAGGTACTCTATTTTATTTTAAAGCACTGTTAAAAAATATATACACGATTTAGAATTTTAATATAAAAATGAATACGAAAGCCTTATTGCACCAACATCCCCTGCACCCCTTATAATAGTAAATTGTTTGATAAAAGAATGTATTTAGTAATCAAACGTCATTGGGTGGTTGTCATGTCAAACATGGCTTTGGTGCTACAACAAGTTTTCGAAAAAACTAGATTTAATTATTTAATTAGCGATTAGTTCTTTGTGAAATAGGTGCCAAGTTAACGCTTTATACCTGTATAAATATTAAAGTAAGAACTAAAAGTTAGTAGAGCTTAACTTATGGCTTTAAAACTTTTAAGCTTAAAATATTGAAAATTTTCATTCAATAAAAATTGAATGTACATCTTTTGGATTTAAAAGTGTTTTAATATAAAAGTAAATTGCTGGATTAAGGTTAATAGAAAGAAGATTAGTCTCACATTTTAGCAATTTACTTTTATATTAAAACACTTTTAAATCCAAAAGATGTACGATCAATTTTTATTGAATGAAAATTTTCAATATTTTAAGCTTAAAAGTTTTCAAGCATATATCAATAAGAATTTGTAAGAACATAAATAAAAGTTGGCCGAATAAATTTTATTAAATTCAATTATTTTAATATTCCTTTTTCAAATTCCAATATATTTTGTTTTAAGATTTTTCTCATCACTGTATACATTTCTACAACACCTTTATATGTATTAGTGTCATATCTTCGTTCTGACTTTAAAAAAAAAAACAACATAATAAAAAATAAAAACTATGAATTCTTTCAATTTCACCAAAGAATTTTTTTTATTTGTAATTTATTTTACATTTCTTACTTCCCTGATCCCTTCCTCTCCCCTTGTATTTTTGGTTATGATTTCGCCGTGTTTTTCTGTTTAAGTTTTTTGTTAATTTTTAAATAAAATGAAGTGCAAATACAAGGACGTGCCTTATTTTTGTCAACTTATAAACAGTTTTTTTTTTTAATATTTTTTTGTCATTTTTTTGTGTTTTTTTTTATTTGTAATTTAATTACTTTTAATAAAGAAAAGAAAAATTAAATTAAAGAAATTTTTAAATATATATATATTTATATATATATATATATATATTTTTTCTTAAAGTTTTTCTTTCAATTCAAGATAAATATACATAATTTCTTTGTTTTTTTTGATTTGCCTTCAAAAAAGTTCAATTTGAAAATTTGAAGAACATTCGAAATTGGATTTTAAGTTTATACAACTCGTATTTTTAAATAGTTCATTCTTAATATATTAAATCGTTAGTTTGGTATATCTTCACTAATGCAAAACTAAAGAACTATACTTTCCCGATTGACATTTGATATTATGGACATTTGTTAGCTTTGTTATAAGCTGGTTACAGTTAGTCCGTGCTAATACATAAGCTTTTATTTAGTGGTTATCGTGCCTTAAAATACCTACCAAGCAATAGAATTATTTTGTGTCTGCAAAAGAAACAAAGCATCGAATCGCTAGCTCTCTATGGCTAAACAATTTTATTTTCAAATGGTTTTGATCTTTTTCGCTTTTTATCCTTAAACATGGCAGAGTTGTTTTTTTAAAATATAGTTTATGAGTAGAGCAGGTTGCTTTAAAAATAGACATAGGCCTTAATTCAACTTTAAAATTTTTAATTAAAGGCGAACTATTCGAAACTTGGGCATTTATTGGAAATGCATACTTTCTAAACAGTATAATAAAAAGAGTTGAAAGAGAGTTTTCTATCAACTTTATAAAATTATTATACCCGTATGACTATATAGTCAAAGGGTATAATAAATTTGCCATTACGTTTGTGACGCAGAGAAGGAGGGGGGGGTAGATATAGACTCAAGTGTATGGATCGGATCAGAATCGAAAAATAAATCGATTTAGCTATGTATGTCCGTCCGTCCGTCCGTCCGTCTGTCCGTCCGTCCGTCCGTCCGTCCGCACGATAACTCAAAAACTAAAGAAGCTAGGAACTTGAAATTTTCGCAAATTCGTTTTTTTGCAATAGCCGTCATCGCTATTTAAATCCAGCCATTTTGGTCCATGGGTTCGGGTAGCTGCCATACAACTCCTTTTTTTATGTGAGTATTACTCTGTACCTATTACAGCTGCGTGTCTGAAATTTTGCCAAAAGTAGTTTAGTTTTATGGCCAAAGTTTCTGCAAAATTTGGTTGGTCTAGGGGAGTGGGTTCGAGTAGCTGCCATACAACTTCTTATTTTATATGAGCATTACTCTCCACCTAATGAAGCTGGGTGTCTGAAATTTTGCTAAAAATAGTTTAGTGTAATGGCCAAAGTTTTTGCAAAATTTGGTTCGTCTACTGTAGAGGGTTCGAGTAGCTGCCATACAACTCCTTCTTTTATATGAGTATTACAATACACCTAATGAAGCTGGGTGTCTGAAATTTTGCCAAAAATAGTTTAGTGTAATGGCCAAAGTTACAGCAAAATTTGGTTGGTCTACTGTAGAGGGTTCGAGTAGCTGCCATACAACTCCTTCTTTTATATGAGTATTCCACTACACTTAATTAAGATGTATGTTTGCAATTTTGACAAAAGTAATTAACCGGATGATATTATGTATATGATACTGTCATACGGGTATCCCAGAGTTGACACAGTCTACTCTACTACACTCTTCCTCGTTTTTGTAATGAAAATTTTGTGACAAGTTTCGAGCTTATGTGCCACCAATTTTCAATAGGGTAAGCTGTAAGGGTGCAAATAATAAAAACTAAAGAAATAAATAAACAAGTGATGGAAAAATCAAGGATTTTTAAACAAAGCTAATTTTGAAAATTATATAGTGTTCCATACTGAGTTTAATTTTACTTAAGTGGTGGTAATTGGTGAGTGGTGACTAAGTTACTAATTTATAAGAATGGAATGTTCCCAAAATTTTACTAAGCAAGCGTAAGGTTATTCTCAAAGACCTAACTCCACCTGTCTCTTCCAATTTTGAGGTTTTAGGAATTAAATTGTGACATCCTCTAAAATTTGAAATTGGTTTTAGGATTTGTTTATCTAAGGAAAAATGGTTAAAACTAAGAGACATTTCTTCAATTTTAAGGACCCTTTTTAAATTTAAAGAAAGCCTTTAAAACATATTAAAATGCAGTGTTTTAAAGTTTTACAAATATTTGGTGTATGACATGCAGACTTCTTCAGAGCCTAGAACTCGATTCATAATATATTAAATATTCAATAAAAACTACTAAAATCTTGTGTCCTTATAATGAAATATCCCACTAAGCGCTAAACTTGATTAAGTTTAAGCTTTGAATACAAAGCTTCTTCCATTTTAGAAAAACAGTATACTTTTGCAATCAGCAGAAGCTAAGCGTTTTTTTATTAATATCTGTTCGTATGAACACAATTACTAATAAAATTTATATCCTATAGTTGTTAGAGTATCCTATAATTTTACGAATTAAAATTAGTTTTAATATCTTGTAACTTCTTGTAACAAATTAAATATATTGTATCTGCCGCGGTTTATTTTAATGATAAATTTCAAGGTGATCTTTAGTACTATAAACATATACATATACATATATTTTATAATACTATTTACATAAATATATATATATATGTAGACATTATATACTATATAAATTTTTGTTAATTTAATACAGTTAATTTTGTAAGAATACTTTTACAATGTCCTGGATTTAATTAAAATGTAATAAAAAAACAAAAACGCGTTGTATTTGCAAGTTTTTTTTTCTGTAAGTGGGAGTAAGGAAATTATAAAGTATTTCCGTAATTGTTAGGTTCAAAAAATATATCTATATATATATATGTAACAGATAATAAGAATAATAGAAAATTTCAGTAGAAATTGTGGGCCGTTTAAAATAAGTTTTGCTTTATTTATACTTATATAGGGTTTAAAATTTTTAAAGTTTTGAGTAAAGTTTTAAATTAAATTAATTTTTACTTTTCTTAATTTATGATTACTTTTTTATTTAATTAAAATATATTTTCACTTTAAATTTAAATTATAAATTTATAAAAATATTAAATTAAAAAAAATTTCTACCCTAAAAATAATTTCCATTGATTTTTATTGCCAGTGGAAATTTGGCTGGATTAACTTTATTTACCATGAATAATAAATGTGAATTTGGTTTTTTTATCACTTTTATTTGCAAATTTGCACTAAAAATTTGCGTAGGTTTAAAATTGTGTTATTTAAGAAAAGAGCAAACATATTTTAGAGTTGTAACTCTCTATTTTTTTAATTTATGGCCAAAAACCCAAAATTACGTATTTCATAAAATGCTGTGGGAGCAGTTTGAAATTATTCTTTTGTTTGCGATTTGATACTCGTTTTAAAATTTTGTATTTTCAAATTACATGTAGTTATTTTCAGATGTAGTTTATTTAATCAATACTTATTTGATTTGTATCATTCCATGATTATTTAAATACACGTTTTTGAAATTTTGAAGAACATTTTTTGAATATTAATATACTATTTATACACGATTTTGATTTTTGAAACTTTATTAGATTCATATTAGTTTGAAAATACTCCAACTTGTATTTGAGTTTATTTATTTAAACTTAAGTTTTATATCAATTTAGTATTAATTATTGTGATTTGATTAAAAATCAATCAATTAGCAAGTTATTATATTCTTTATTAATATTAAGAGATTCAGATTTAGAAATATTTTATTTATAATAGTAAATATTATAACAAATTTAGTGGCCCTTTTCCTCTCGGATGTGGGCTAGTATTAATATTAATTAGATTATTTAACTGTGTTACCAATGATTTCCACTACCTTTTCACTATAGTTGTTTGAAAGTTTGAAAGGTTGGTAAATTAATCATTCTCCTTTATCAATAAACTTTTATTTTAGCCGGTATTATACATTTCTGCACTATTTCACATTCTTGAACTAATTAACATGTCAAGTAAAATAATAAGTCTTAGTTTAAAGATCCGAAAAATATCATAATATTATAAATCTAAGTAGTAATCATGAGCACTCTTTTAAGAAATCCCTCCACCAAATTAAACTTTGAGGCAAACATTTTTTTTGGAAATCATTTTATATAATTTTTAAATCATGATAGAGATCGCATTACCTATAGTAGGGCCCGCTCAAACTATTATCAGACCAGGAGATACTCAGACACAAAATTTGAGTTGAATAGAAATTTAAGTTTTATATAGTCTTAGTTTTAACATATGTGTCTTATACTCGTACAAGATTAAAACATTTAATAAATACAAACAAGAGATATTTGGTACAACACTTAAGGTCCAAAAGCCTTCAATTATATTTAAAAACGAAGAGCAAATAAAATATTAATATTATTAAATTAGATTTAATAATATATAAAAAAATAAGCACAAATTGTAAAATATATACTTTGGAATAATTATAATAATTTCTAAATAAATTAAAAGTAGCTTGCTCCTTTGAGCTTAATCCTTAACTTGTAATTAGGTCTTCCCCTTTACTTTTAAACATTATATCAAAGATCAAAATTCAAAACTAATAAATTTAAAAGCCATTAGAATACATTGAATTGCAGTGAAACCTTGAAACCACATATTCTATACGAGGGTAACAAAAGGTATATTGAACCATTTTTTAAATATTTAAATTCAAATTAAAATAAATTTAATTTAATTTCAACTTAAATTTTCATTGAGCTTAATGGCTTACGGCTGGTTGTCACAGTGGTATGAGTGCCGACCTTTCATGAGATGGAAGGCCGGCTTCGAATCTCAGTAAAAGTAAAAAAAACTTTTCTGGTTTCGACTCGACTCATCTACCATTCGCCATACATTTTATAAGGCCTAGTACCATCTTATGTTTAAATTGTATATGTGGAAATTCATTAAGATTAATTCTAATAGCCCAAATATAATATGACCCCTTGTTACAACATGTACCTATGGTATAGGCAGGCTTAACAGTTGAACAATTAGCGCTTAAAAAATTCAACTAAAAATACCTAAAAAAATTTTACAAGCAACCAAACATTCTGCCGAAGCCCTTAAACTATTTAAGCAAATAATCTACATAAATTTTCATTTGAGCACCTAAAAGTATGCAAAAATTTCGACATTTTTATTTGAAACGGAATAACACTTAGATTTCCCATTTAAACTTATTTTAAACATATATAATGAAATAAATTAAATTTTATTAATGAAATAAATTGAACATTTTGTTAAAATTAATTTGCAATTCAAGGGAAAAACAGAAAAAAATAAAATTTATTTTACTTTCTGTTTTAAGTTTTCTCATATACCGCCATGAAAAAGAATAAAAGAAAATTTATAATGTTTTAATTTTGGTTTTCACCCTCAAAAAATCTACCAAAAATATTTCCCACAAATTACAAAAACAAAATGAAAAACAAACAATTTTTTTTTCAGGAAAATTCTCATTTTCATATATACAATTTTCTTTTTTTAATTAGAATATATGTACATAAAGAACAGGCTTGGTTAATTGTTTAAAGATACACATATGAAATTATACATAAAAAAAAAAAAAAACAAATTCCCCATCTTTAGTTTTAAAAGATGGAATAGAAAAGTTTTTCCGCAAAATTAAAACCCCAAAAAAAAATTACAAAAAAAAAACGACAAAAAACAAAATGAATATGAATGAAAAACTTGCTACAGGTAATTAGAATATTCTTTTTAACAAATTTGTATAAACACTTACCTACATACTAAAAGATATATAGCTCTGTAGTCTGTATATTAAGGTAAATGTACAATTGAATACATTTAAATATAATTTTTAACTTTCAAGTACAAAAAGAAAATTTCCAAGGGTTGAAAATGGAAAATTATTTGAAATTATATTTAGAAAATGTGTCAAAATGGTGTTCTTGTAATCTAATGTTCCCGATTGTTTTAAATAATACTAAGAGTTCAAAATCAAAAGTGTCAGAGATGAAAGAAAGTCTTATAAATAATATTTGAAAATTACTCTGTTTATGGCATATTAATGAAAAATGACTTTGTATGTTCCTAGCATTACATAAATTCGAAATGAAAAGTTCCTAAAAAATTTTTAAGTGCGATTAACTTGGGTCTTCTTCCTCTTTGGATATGTTTCAAAATTGATTTTCAAAAGATTACTACGAAATAAACCTTGAATTTTCATGCCGAGTCTTAAAATCTAAGTCAAAATGCTCTTCTTAGGTTTGATGACAATACAAGAATTAACTTTTGAAAAGTTGCATTAATTACTTAGATAAAATTATATAACTAGGCTTGAGTCTGTGATATTTTGACTTAAAGGATAGTTAATTATAGAAAAGCTTATTTTGACCTGTTAGTTTTCAAATTTCAATAAATTGATCCTTCTTGTTTAATATATATGTTTAATGTAACTGATTTTAACTGAAACTCAAGACCTAAGAAGTGTCACATAATCTGGGATTAGTAAATCTTATTTTAAAAATCTCGTTTTAGAAAATCTTGTTTTTAAAAAATCTCGTTTTTAAAAAATCTCGCTTTGAAGGATTTTAGATTTGGTTACAAAATCAGATTTTTTAGCCTTTTCCAGAAAGTAAAAAAAAAAGATTTTTGGGCAATCTTAAATTTTATGAAATCCAAAATTTTAAAAAAATAAATTTTCCAAAACGTGATTTTTTAAAAACGAGATTTTTAAAAGCTTGATTTTCCAAACAATATTTTGTAAAAGGATTTATTAAACCGAGATATCGATCACAACCCATCCTAAACTCCTTTATCATATAGATAAAGGACACTAGAAAGTTCAATTTCTTTTTCCATTAACAAATTATTACAACTATAAAAAATTAATTCGAACTTTGTAGGACTATTTAAGCCGCTAAATATTTCCATCGCTAACCGGGGCTTCATTAAATACGTATATTCAAGTTCGAACATTTGTAAGTAAACCTAGCTGCCTAGCAAATAAAATTGGATGTGGTATTTTAAAAAAAAGGATATAGACTTGAACTTCACACTACTGCTTTTTACTAATTGAGCAAAAAAAAGGGAGATGTATATTTTTCTGTTAAAGAGTTGCAAAGTATTCCCATTCTAACGTTTTTTTATCTGACGGGAGGCAAAGTTATCTAGACGCCGCCTTTCAAGTCGGAGGCTTCAGCTTTAACCCCCGGATCATATCTAACATTTGTGTGTTTTCATAATTTTATACAATAACTACAGTCCGGCTTAGTGAATATAATGATTTAAGAAACTGTAGCCTAGTCTAAATGATTATGTGAATGCAATAAATTCCATAAAGGAGTGAAAAAGGAATTAAGAAAAAAACGTTTTATTCTCATCTCTTTCTATAGAAATGATTCCTATGAAATTCTATTTCCACAGAATTCCTAAATATAAAAAAAATTAACCAGGTAATTGCTTTGTAACTGAAATATTTTCTATTTACCTCAATACTATCATTTTAAACACCAGTATACTGCCGTGCTAAGGAAAAAAGTCGTAAGCGCCAAAAGCGAATTTTCGGGATAATGGAATATTTGACATCAGATAAATGTCTCACAACTTTGTACTAAGAAAAAATGTCACATATCTTGTTGCAAATTCAGTGAAATGAATAAAATTTTGTCAATATATTTTTCATTTGGTTCCTTTTAACTAAGCTTTTATAACTTAATAAATCCAGTATTGTTTAGCAAAAAAGTCGTATGTCCACATTATCTATGAATACCTAATACTATCTAATCTCTAGTAACTTCAAAAAAATAGTTTTTCTTTATTTAACATATTTGTTTTTCAAAAATTCAAAAATAGTTCAACATAGCGATTATAAATCACTAAAAGTTAAATTACCTAATAACAAGAAAATGTAGAAACGACTTTCTTTCTTAGGACGACAGTATATTCCTCCTGTTTTACTTTTTCATACTGTAAAAATTTTAAATTTAAGATTCAATAAATTTTTTTCAATAGAAGTTGAGCAACATACCATACCAACATACCATAATGTTTTCAAACACTATATGTTAATGAGCAACTTCACAATCTACCACATCACAGTATATTTGTGCACCCATATATGTACGAGTATATATGTAATATATATATTCTTAGATAAATAATGCTCTTAATTGAAATCTAATTGCCAATATATGTGTATATATAAAATAAAAAATAAGGGAAGAAATTTTGTAATGTGGTTTTAAATAAGAAGAGCCCCTAATTCCAATATACATTTCTTAAATTAATTGATTGTGAATTTTTATCTTAGAAATTAGTAAAAATATATATATATATATATCTACACATATGTAGCTATGAAGTTACATATTATTTACCATATGAGTATCTATTTGGGAAAACGTTTTTTCGAAAGTAAAATTAAATGAAAATTAAATTCTAAAAATTAATCAAATTATAATTTTTTTTTATAAAAACAAATATACATACATAATGTATAAAAAGTATATAATGTATAAATTAAGGTGAATGTTCAAATATGAAGGTAAAAAATTATATTTTGTGACTTTTTCAATTTAATTAATTCAAAAAAAAAAAAAAAATATGTGAAAAATTTGGAAGGAAACAAGAAAATTTAGAAAAGTTAAGAATGAACAACATTCGGAAATTATAAATTTTATTTCAATTTAAAAATTTTTTTTTTAATAATAAAAATATTTAATTGAAAAAGTTGAAAGATAAAATAAGAAATTAATAAGTCAAAAAATTTGTTTTTCGTAGTAGAATTTATTAGTAATTAATTATATTAGTACATATATTATGTTTGTCAAATTTAAAAAAAAAAAAATTTTTAAATTTTCATATGAAATATATTCGTTGTATGTAATTGACATTATTATATATGAAATATAATAAGCGGTAGATAGGATAACGTTACATTGCTAAATATTATATTGCTTTGATCAAAATTATTATCTATGTAATATTTAGTACAAAATCTTTGAAAAAAATTTCAAATTATGATTTCTCTGTTATATGTGTTGGTTCAGCAATGAACACACCATATTTTTTTATATTATGATTGTCGACCTTTTTTTAATTAATTGTTTAGAAATTAAAAGGAATGAACTCAAATCTTTTCCATGACTTTTTAAACTGCTTAAATTTGAAATAACCAATATGACCATTCTCTATAATTGACTAGGAATCAATAATGGACCCTTATGTATAAAATAATTTTCGTTCTAGATAGTTATAAAAGTAAGACTATTTCAAAAGAAGTTTATTAAAAAAAAATTTAAAATTTTTAGGATTTGTTAACTTGATTTGGTGTAAATTTTTTTGATATTTTGATTAATTTTGGAAAATTTGCAACTGTAGTGTAACCGTATTATAAAAAAATTTCATAATTGAAGAATAGCAACCTATACACATGTCAAATCAAATGTTTAAAGTAACATACTTCGTATAGTCTAAATGAGATTATAGTCCGAACATTGAAATATTAGATTTGAAAATTCCTCCTACACTTTGAAACACCAATATTGCTCTAATCTTAAATTGATAAATTTCTTCATTAACCCATTATTGAAAACTATTAAATAAGTTAATTAAATTGAATAATATAACTTTCGCTACATTATAATAAATACAATTATTATTTTTATTGATATCTTTAAATTCCTACATGCAATCTATGGCTTAAAACTATTTCATGTATTAATTTAATATAAAATTAATCAAGAACAATTTGAATTTTAAGATTATATCTAGAATATACAGTATATTTCCTTTAATTCCAACGTCTAACTTTGGTATAGACAAATTTATTAGACTGAAAGTTAGTACAGAAAATAAAATTGCCTTATATATAAATTAAATTACACATTTCTGTCTAGAATTTCAAAAAAAACATATATTATAACTTGTGTAAATTTTACTACAAATCACTTACAAAATCAATACATAATTTATATATTTTATCGTCTCCATAGCAACAGCATAAATTTTCAGATTGTAAAATTTCTTTCATATTCAATATTTACATATGATTTTTATACCCTACACCTATAGAATAGGTAAAGGGGTATATTAACTTTGGTATGGTGTTTGTAACCACCTAAAGGAAGCGAGCTAGATATGGAAAAGTATATATATTTGTGATCAGCGTGACCGCCTTAGTCGATATAGCCATGTCCGTCCGTCCGTCCGTCCGTCCGTCCGTCCGTAGGCACGATAACTCAAAAAATAATGGAGCTATCTTGATGAAATTTTAACTGTAGGTTACTAGGACTGAAAGTACGGCGGGGATTGCATATGGGCGAAATCGGCCCATGGGTTCGGATTCTGGACCTTTTAATCGGTTTCAGGGCTGACGAACAAATATAAAAAATCACGATAACTCAACAACTAATGACGCTATCTTCATCAAATTTGTGCTGTAGGTTACTAGAAATGAAACTACTTCGGGAATTGCGTAAGGTCGGGATTGGACCATGGGTTCGGAACCTAGAACTTTTTGATCGAATTTAGGCCAAACGAGCATAATTCCGAAACCAATGAAGATAGAACCTCCAAATTTGGTATCAGGGTGTCCCTTCCTATTTCCTAAGTGTTTTGTGAATTTGGGTCCCATTCGAGTAGTGGGTCGGGGACCAGCCACACATTTCCGAAGACCTTAAAGCATATCTTTAAAATTAATAAAGATAACAACTTGAAAAAATGTAGAAGCTTCCAATTTGCCACAAGGGTGTTCTTTACTATCTCTTGCGTGTTCCCCTAATTTGGGATCAATTGGAGTGGTGGTTCTGTACCCCTCTCAGACCTCCCAAGTTTTAAAGCCTTATAATCGAAATTACTAAAAATAGTTACTTAAAATTAGGATAGACCGTTCAAATTGTGTACAAGGGTTAACTAGTACTATAAGTACAGCGCGGACTATATAAGGGCGAAATCAGTCCAACGGTTCGGATTCCGGGCCTTTTAATCGATGTCAGGGCTAAGGAACATATATAAAAAATCACGATAACTCAACAACTAATGAGGCTATCTTCATGAAATTTGTGCTGAAGGTTATTGGCAGCGAAACTACGGCGGTGATTACGTACCGTGAGGATTGGACAATGGGTTCGGAACTTAGAACTTTTTGATCGAATTCAGGCCAAACGAGCATAATTCCGAAACCAATGAAGATAGAACCTCCAAATTTGGTATCAGGGTGTCCCTTCCTATTTCGTAAGTGTCTTTGAAATTTGGGCCCCATTGGAGTAGTGGATCGGGGACCAGCCACTCAGTTCTTAGGCCCTTAAAGCATATTTTCGAAATTAATAAAGATAGTAACTTGAACCAAATGTAGAAGCTTCCAATTTGCCACAAGGGTGTTCTTTACTATTTCTTGCGTAACCCCCTAATTTAGGATCAATTGGAGTGGTGGTTCAGAACCTCTCTTAGACCCCCCAATGTGTAAAAGCTTATCATCGAAATTAATAAAACTAGTAACTTAAAATTAAGATAGAGGGTTCCAATTGTGTACAAGGGTTAACTAGTATTGAAAGTATGACGGGACTGCATATGGGCGAAATCGTACCATAATTTCGGGTCCTGGAACCCTTGAAAAGTTCAAGGACTAACAAACATATATCTTAAAAACACCATAACTCAAAAAATAATGCCGGTATTTTGATGAAATTTAACAGTAGGTTACTAGTAATGAAAGTACCATGGGAATTGGTTGTGGTCGAGTTTAATTTCGAAGCCAAAGAATATATTTCCTATGTCCTATGTGTCTCCGAAATCTAGACTTAATTGTAGTGGTTCAGCTATGTTCAAAGGTACTTGCTGCATTTATGTAAAATTTATTTGAATATTTAAATGAATTATATGAAAAGGTGTAAATTTTTAATTGTATTTTAGAAATACATTTATTGCATATTTTTCTTTTATAAGCTTTTCTATTAGGTATATAAACTAACCATTTAAAATAATTGCAATTTTAAAAATTTGGATTATTAAATATATTATGCTTTGATTATCTTTTTATCACAAAATTTAATAATTAGAATTTTTTTGAATTGGAATAAATATATTTTCATTTATTTCAAGTTTGTTTGTTTTTTAATATTTTTAAATAGATAAATTAGTAAGAATTTGTACTATTTTTTAATAGGTAGGGTAATTAGAAAATGTTTTTAGTATTATACAGTTAATTTGGTTAGCTATGTCTTACGATCAAATTAATAACAGCTTCTATGGTGTTAAAATGACTTATGGATATGTCCTTAAATTTGAACTAAATAGGTGTAGGGTATTTCTAAGTCGGTTGCACCGACTGACTGTTTCTTTACTTGTTTAAATCTCCTTCTATAATATTAATTTTTTATTTAAAATAACTTAAAAATCTTAAAATACATTTGAATTAAAATGCACATACTTACATATTTAAAGTAATATTCATATGTCTAAAATTGTATTTATATAAAAAAACCAAAACAAATTTCAATTTAAATCCCTATTTTTTCTAAATGATTATATAAGTAAGTACTTAGAGTTATATTCACCATAGAAACATATCCATAATAAATCTAATACCATAGAAAATTCTTTTTATTTTTTATTCCTGGAAAAATTTCAAAAAAATAAAAAATCAACACCAACTTTTCACAGTCAAAGGAAGAAAAATGAACGGAAAGAAAATAAAATATGTAATTTTCTCTTTTTTTTTGCATTTTTTTTTGTGTAACATTAAAAATCACGATAAATCTTTCATTATCACCTATTTTTGTCCTTTTCATTTTCATTTAAAACAATCCATCTCCATTTTTTTCGTCTGTTTTTCTCAATTCAAAAAAAAAAAATGGTTGCAAAAGAAAAGAAAACAAAATATTTTTTTTATCTTTTTCTGTCATCCTTAAATGAAATTTTTTATTTGTCCGCAGGACATTTTTTTTTACTTTTTAGTTTTTTTTTTTTATTTTTAACTCGATTCTGTTTCGGCTCGTTAACTCTACTACGTTTCCATAGTCAGATTTAACTAGAATCACAGTAAATTCTTTGATTGAAAAAAGGAACTAAAAAAAAAAAATGACAATGTGAAAATGTGGAAAATTCTTTTTATTATTATTAAAATATATTGCTTAAATGCAAAAATAAAAATGGTTTCAAATTTTTTCATCTTTTTCACATTTAGGGTTTTTCATGTAAAATAAGTTGGTAACAAGAGCTAATGCAAAAAAAATTTAAATCTGCCTTTGGATTACATATTCAAAAGGAAAATAACATGGTTGTATATGATGTATCAAATGTATCAAATGTATCACAGTAATTTACTAAGAGTTTATTTTTTTTATATTTATTTTCTTTTTTCTGTAAATTATTCAATGTTAATTTTATCAAATTTTATAAATAAATTTCAAGTTATTTTAAAAGGAAAATTTTTTATGACCCTAAAAGTATGCAATTTTTGTATTTGTCTTTATTTTGAGATAAAAACTTTACAAGGGGATGATCTCAAATGCAATGGCTTTTGTGTAGGATAATAAATAGTAGGCAAAATGTAGCATTTGTGAAGGTATACATAATTTAATAAAATTCAAAACAGTCAAGTAATCAAGGGCTAAATCAAAATATTGTTTAAAGAATCCAAAGCTTAGGTAAATGACTTGGTGAATGTCCTTTATTCCTTTAGGATGAGAAATGAAATAAATTTTTCAATTTTGAATTGTCAAATAAAACTTTAGGGCTTCATTGGTATTATGGGTAAGCACATAGCTGATGGATGCATCAAGTGAAGGTTCGAATGCGCAGTTATTACGGTTTTTTAGTATGGTAAGTAAATTACCATTTTTTTTTACCAATTAAACCGAGTAATTTTCTTTTAAAATTCCCTTTCGAAACAAAATACTAAAAATGTTATGTTATTATTTCAGTACTTTGTTTTTCTAGAATCTAAAATTTGATTGATTTTATAACATTTAAGTAATATGTCATAAAATCAACAATTTTTGGAAATTACACATCTGTATTTATTTTCGCAAAATCTGAATTTAAAAATTGATAAGCTTTAAATTATTACTTTATAATCACACTGTGATATTAGTATTAAATAAAATTTTGAACACTAAGGATCTTTCATCCTTTAAAATTTAAAGCTACTAACTCAAGACGTCCAGGAGACATATCTCTTTTTTCTGGGTGTCTTAAGTTAGTAACTTTATCTCAAATTTTAAGTATTTCATTACCATCTTGAAATTATTGGATTGTATGGGGCTCTTAACTCTCTGTAACATATTTTTTATCGATTTTGTAACTGTCACTAACTAAAATTAAACTAACCAGCTTTTTAAAACCGCACTCAAACCTTCATTATGAGTCGATAACACTTTCAATTAAAGGACGATTCAACTCTTAATCACATGTACAAATCAAATTTATTTACTTAATGTTTAAATTTATAACTTTTACAGAATTATTACTTTAAATTCAGATTAAAGCAATATACATAATAAATGTATGTCAAAATAAAGTTTTTTTTTTTAATAAATTCCATTAATCACGTGATAACTGTTATTTAATTTTAATTAACAATATTTAATTATAAAAATTAAAAATTTTTAATGAAAAGTTTTGTTCACACGGAATACAAACATTTAAATAAAAAATTGACACCTTAAAACGCAAACACTTTAAACTTTGAATACTATACATAAATTATGCAAGAATACATTCTATATAGACATACATAGTGAAGTAATACATAATATTTTTATATTATGTACATAAAATTCAAAAATAGAATTGCGTGCCAAATAATATTGCACTTGAACTTGTGAAAATTTTAATTAAAAAAATTTCATTAAGACTCTTTAAATTTGACAGTGTAAATGGGATGGAAAAAATTTTAATAAATTTTTTAAAGAATTAATAAAATAGATATGATAAAGTTTTTAAACTATTTCTAAAGTTTTAATTATATTCTTCAAAGAATTTTATTTAACAATTTGTAATATGTTTAATTTAAACGCAATAAACATTATTTAAATATATATTAGATTGGAGACCCTTGGTTGGAGAAGGGGTCATATTATATTCGTGTTATCAGAATTGATTTTAATAAATTCCACATACAATATAAACATGAGAAAGTACTAGATCTTATATAATGTAGAAATGTCCTAGATTCTCAATAGACGCAATTCTATTTTTGTTTATATTGTAATAATTTGGTATTTGAGTTTATATGGTATTCTATATCTGTGAGTTATATTATTCAATTAAGTTATTTGTTAATATTTTGTATTAAAAATAAATAATTATTAATTATTGATTAAGCCATTAATTTGAACCTAATGGTGACTGGTAGCTAAGTTGCAAGCCATTTCGAAGTTTTTTTACTTTCACTGGGATTCGAGCCATGGTCTATCGCATGAAAGGTTGGCACTCTAACCACTTCGCCACCCATATTATATAAGAATCTGTTAATTTTAGTAAAATTATAACTTTGGACCTTCAATTTTGTAGATCAAATAACACTTATTAGCAAATTTAATATTATTTAAACCTGATTTTGATTTATGAACCAATGTTCTTTTTAAGGTCTCATATTTCCTAATTTTCAAATGTTTTATCTTTGAGAGATTACAAAATAGCAAAATATTTTTCATATATGTATAATTTTTATTAAATTTTTTTTTTAAATTATATTTCATGCAAAGGTTAATTAAAGTGTCAGATCGAAAAGAAACTGTCAATGTTAAAGTCAAAAAATACTATCTGATATTTTCAAATACGTCTGATATTTTCAAATTAGAAATATACCCAAGAGATGTCAGTTACTTTAAATAATAATCAATCAATATAAAGCTTCAGAATTGGATTAAGCTAGATAAAAATGTTATATTGAATTCTAAAATTTATAATCTTTTTTTTTCAAATTTTGTAAAAGTATAATATGGCGGATAATTACTGCTAAATTTTACAAATATTGACAGCCGAAAATATTAGAAAACTCTCACAATTTTTTTTTACTAAATATTTTGTTACTCTAAGCTTTGATTTATTTGTAGTTTTCACAATTTTTCTGTAAAGTTTCGAATTTTCAATATTTAAGAAATATGTTACAGATGAACACAGCAATATTATACCTGCAATATTATAATATTAAACCCGTTTCCAATTCTATTTACAGCTTTTAAATGTCACAAAGAGCTTCGAAATGACACAAAGAGCTTTAAAATGACACAAAAAGCTTCGAAATATCACAAAAAGCTTCGGAATGACACAATATGTTAGGTAATATTTTGTACAGCATCCATATATAAAACTACCACTTAAAACCTTACTTCTTAACCTCAATTAACACAACTAACTTAAACCTCTAATTACTTATACAAACTCTGGTTATTAATTTTTTTGAACACTTGCTTGCAAGGAATGGTTTTTGTAACCTTCTTATTAGGAAACAATTTAATTTTGATTTTATGACATTTAAGACATTTACTCTAAAAGTATACTTCACTCCATTTAAATTTAGTAGATAATGATCCGATATAATGAATTTATAAGTAATTAGGATCTTACAATGGAACCTTAATCCTTTTAAAGATAAAGTACAATCTAGTTGGAAAATATAAAACAACACTTTATTAATATTTAATAGTTATTTTTTGTGTAATTTTTTTATAATTTTTCTCAAACATCAAAAGGATATTGACTTCATCATCAATGTGTTGTAATTTATTTAAAATTCAATTAGTTTCATCTGATAAACCATATCTAATGTATCATCATTGTCAGATAAACCTGAAAAGTTAGTTTAAAAAATGAATATTATATAAATATATAAACATTTTTTTTTATATAGTTAAAAAAAAGCTACAACTATTTCAAATATGTTTTAAAAAATTCTTTTAATAATTTAGCTTTTTTTTAAATATTTATATTTTTTGTTCATTTTCTGCAATTTAAAAAAAAAAACGGATTAAGAATGGGTTTCTAACATATGTAATATAGGAAAGGTAATGCAATCATTTAAATATAAATTAGACTAGAGAATTGGCATGAGAATCAACAGCACAAACCCGGTCACTAATATTTACAGTAAGTACCCAAATTAAAGAGGTATCAGAATTTGAGTACTTGGAAAGCATATTAACAACAGATCGTGGTACAAATAGAGATATAGAATACAAAATAGTGAAAGTAAGGAATGGGTTCGGAAGCATGTGGGTGGGTGAGCTTTATAACCCATTGTACATGAAACGAAAATTAGAATCTTCGAGTCAAGTGTCAATCGTATCAAGAAATAATGTAAAGAAACTACAAATCTTTGCAAATAAATGCCTTAGAATAATATTTCGCATATTCTGGCCAAGGCGAATTATGAACTAATACCTTTGGTTAATGGTGAGGCAATAGAAGACATTGTTATACCCTAGCAGTCGTTCCCAAGCACAAGAGTCTTCTCGGGGACTATAAATCGGAAAAAATGTATTAGCCACTGCCAGATTGAGAAACTTTTTATGATTCCCTTAGCGACTCAAACCTTTTATATAATTTAATGTAAACAAATTCTCATTATCTAACAGAAGCCATATCTTAATAAGAGCAGGAGAAGTCGAGAAGAAAACAATTTTATAAATATTATAATATTAAAAATTTATTTATAACTTTTTTTTTTTACTGATAAAAATTTTTGCAATTAAAAAATTCCACAAAAATTCAAAACTAAACTTACAAAAAAAAACAAAAAAAAAAACAAATGAAACACAAAACTACAAAATGTAATCCCATAAAGACAAATTTTCCGTCTGGGATACAAAATTTAATAATAGAATATATAATATACCATATGTTATACTATATGTATATACATAATGTATTACACTTTAATATATAACAAACAAAAAAAAAAAAATTACGGATTAAAAAAAATTCTATTTTATTAATGGAAAAATTATTTTAATATTTAATATTTTCCCTTTTAATTTTTTTTTTTTTTTTTTTTGTAAATTTTCACAATGTAAAATTAGTAGTTATTAAACATTTCATTATAATTCCGATTTTGTTGTTTTTTTTTTGAACCCACACATAGTTTTACATCGGAACTAAAAATAGCATCAAACGTTATTATAAACTAATAGTTGTCCAAAGAAACTATAAGATAAAATTATATATATATATATATATATGTAGTTTCTTTTAATACAATATTTATATATAAAAATTCATATAGTAAAAAATTATAAATGAAAAATCTTTGAAGTGAAGGGGAATTCTCCCTGCTAAATGATACAATGTGTACCCATTAATGGGAAAAATTCAATAAAAGTGTCTAATGTTTCAAAATAATCTCAATATAGGTAGGATACACTTTATCAAGAAAATCACTTTTCATTTTTTACAAAAACTCGGTTAATTTTTAAAAATTTTTGAAGAGTCCTTTGGCTGAGTTGTCATTTGGTTATATTCAATTTGATTGGTAATATTACCCGATATATGAATATAGTTTGACGCCCTAAAACGAAAACTTAAGCCAACAATTTCCGTTCAGTTTCGAAATTAAGTGTACGTAATTTTGAATTATATTGAAAAAAAAAAACCACAAACATGCTTTTTTTTTAAATTTAATTTTTTCATTTATTCACTTAGTTTCTCTAAAAGGGCTCGTCCAGAGTTCCTATAGGTTTCTTATAATATAATTAGTTAATTTAATTTAATTTAATTTAAGTGGAATTTTAAATAAGTAGAGATATGCTGATTATGTACTCGAGATATCAAATTAAGAGGTTAATTTCATGTCAATGTATATATAATTTTCTGAATATTTATATATATTTAAATATACTCTTTTAATGTAAACTTGGTTCTTTTTCACTTGAATTTGATCATTTCAAATGAATTTTGGTTGTTTTAAAATATTTTTTAAGCAGGTGATAAAGTTTTTCAAATTATGACATTTAAACTCCTGAGTTCCAAGATACGTGTCATAAGTTCCAAGATAAAGGAAAAAAGAAACCAATTTAATTAAAAAAATTATCACTTTCACTTCAAAGTTTGTGATCAATTTATTTTGAAAAAAGCGCAATTCCTATATATCGTGAAATTCCTTCAAATAAAATACAGTCATATATGGATAATTAAAGGTAAAGAAAAATACAGTCGTATGGCAGTAATTCAAAAAGTTCTAACTCAAAATATCGGAAATTCTAGGATTTAAACATTTATTGAAACCATTGTTTGTTACTATGAATTACAGACACTGAGGCGGATTCACAGATTCAATCACGTAAATCTTATATTTCTTTATCATTAACCCTTATATTATCGCGTAATATATTTTATTTTGTAGTTCTTCCAAAATAGATTTTTATTAAAGTGCCCATTAGTCAAACTCTTAATAAAATACACTTCTATTAAAAAGCTTATATTATGTCATTTCTCGAATATTAATTGCAAATTTTTGTAAGCTGAATTAAAAAACAACTATTATAAACGTAATTCCTATCCTATCCTAACTAATTTAATTATGAAAACTAAATATTAAAAAATCAAAATTAAAACGTTGTAAAACAAAAAACAAAAAAATATTAAAGCTGATTATAAATTTGTGTTATTTTAATCAAAACAAAATGGGTTCAACACTTAAAAACCATTTTTACTCATACCAACAGACATTTTTAAAACATAAGCTAATAAACAACAGCCAAAGCACAAAAAATTGAAATTATAATTAACCATGCAATAAAATAATTCTTATTTTTTTTTAGATTTATTTACTTTTTCAAAAATTGTTTCGGGTCAGTTAACCCTTAGAAACCACCGCAAAACGTCACCCCAAAAAAATAAAACAGACCAAAACAAAAAATGTCCTTTTTTTTTATAAATGCGCTCTAAATACTTGAAGAAAAAAGGTTAAAAGTCTTTAAATTACGGTCACTTTTCGTTTCATTTTTAGATAATCATCACATCATTCTAAAACAGTATGCATCCTCCAAAAACAACTCCAATATTTTAATATCCAATTACGTATACCGTATATCAAACTTCATTTTGTATATCTTTTGATAATCACAGCTTTCAACATTTTTTCCTAATATATCGCACTGTCCATTCTAGTATATGATAAGTAGAAAATTGAAGTTTTCAGTAGAGCTATTTAAAAATTTCAAAACTTTTAAAGCTTCGTTTGTCTCTTGTATACATGATAGAAGTTTGCTTTTTATGGCAAATGATAGAGTTTTCGACTCTTATTAAATAATATTATTCACTAAATTAGAATAAGTTTGTCCAAACGAGATATTTATAAAAATTATATAATAGAGCGGACAATTTAAAAATTCTCATATTGTATGTTAACTTATCATTATAATTTAAAAAAAATGTACTAAATTGAATGTGGTAAGTATACTTACAATATTAACAGGCGGACATTTTTTTGTATTTTATGTTGTAAGTACTACTTACAATAATTAAGTTTGGAGGTGCTAACTTTTTTACTACTTATAAGATACTTACAATAGGTATTGAATAGAAATTAAAATATTAACAAACCCATCCAAAAACGTTTTATTATTGATTTTTATTGATTTTAATATGTTATAAATAAAAAAAATAAACGAATTCATAAAAGAAAAAATGTAATATATTATAAAAACAATAAAGAAATTCTTGAAAGAAGTAATTTTCAACTTATATTCTGCTCTGAAGCTTCTTCAAAATCTTCAGTTTCCTTTGGAGTTTCGTTCGTGTGAGGCAAATTTTTATAAAAGCTCCGATAACTTGCCGGTAAATAATTTGCAAGTTCCAACAAATCTTTATATTTTTCTGAAGAGATATTTAAAGGCTCTTTATATAAAACAGGTGGCTTTTCATTAGGCATTTCTAGTTTTTTTTTACGTCTTCTACGACTATCTATAGTTTGATTATATAAAATGATCGAAGAAAATCTTTCTGATTCAAATGAATACTTATACAACAACTTATTCGGATAATTTTTATCAGTCTTTATAATTCTTATATTATTCCATTTCACTTTAACATTTTCATCGTTTTTGTCTACTTGTACCATATTTATAAAACTTGAAAAGTTTAAAAAATTATTTTTCGTCATTTCAGTGACATCATAGCGTGGGTCAGTTATTTTACAATTTCGAATACAGGAATACAATTGAGAAGGCACGTAAAGTTTTCTATGTTTTTTATCTTTCTCTATTAAAGAGTGCGTATTATCACCCTCATTTTGAGTGTGACCTTTTTCAAGAAATACATGTTTAATATCAATGTCTAACATTTTTGAAACCCATGCGTAAAAGACAAATAAACACTTATTCTTGTTTTGCCCTGGGCAGTTATCAGAGTAAAAATTAAAATATTTTATACCCTGCTGAGTTTTTTCTATATATTGATATAGGCAACTTGAAACTTCGTTTGCGCCTCTTTTGCAATGGTTTCGTCCCATACGAAACAAAACCTTGGAGACTAGCAATTTCGAAAATAGTGAAATTAAAAATGCAGAACTTTCTTTTATAATAAAATACGCTAGTCTTTTCACATGGAATGTTTAAGATTTTTTGAAAATCAAACGTCGCAATTATAACGGTGTCATCTTCAATAGCTCTTGCTTTATTTTCATCTTTTAAAATACGGGCTTTCTTCTTAGAAAATATATGCATATTGTATTCATCTTCATTATTCGATTTTTCTTCTTGCGTCATATTATTATATTTACTACATGCATTACATTGATCCTTTTTGGGAATATAGAACCCTATATTAAAACAGTTGTTAAAGACATCTCGATATTGCCTTAAAATTACAACATTCCCGGTATCGTTACGTTCCTTACACGATACTTCGTAGAGTCTGTGCATCTTTGCAATGCTTAAATCATTATCGATATATTGTCGTGTTGTTTGCATGCGCAAGTAGTGAGACTCAATTGGCGCAAATGAGTTTATGTGGTCTTTAACGTTTTGTTTTCGTTTTTTATCTATTTCAGATACTTCCCTTATGTGTTTACCTCGTTTATCTCCTAGAATATTTCCACTCTCAGGCATTAATTTAGTAAATGCAGTCTCTACCATTTGACTACTTATACTCAGTGTGTTCAAGAACATTTTATTGCATACTTTCACTTTAACAATGTTATCGTTATTGAAAGATGATAAAAAGTATACATTTGTACATGAGCGGCGACTGTTACCTGACACAATTTTAGTCAGTTTTTTATCATGTTTTTCCACATGATTCAGAATATATTTCCACTGCAGGATGTTGTTTTCTAAACTATAAAACTTAGAAAAATTCTGATTTCTATCTGCTTCACTAATTCGCTCAAAACATTTTTGCCTGCAGTGAAAAAAACATGACTGCTTCATTTCTTTTGCAGGAACGGTTTTGCAGGTTATACTTGAGCTGTAACTTAATCCGCGGATTCTCGCAATTTTATTTATATTTTTTTTCCAAGTTTTAGGGTTTTTAATACGTTTTCTTGTTTTTTGTTTAGGTGAATTTTCTTTTTCCAATTGTGTATTATCATTTTCATAAAGCGTTGATTTTCTTATTTTGGGCGTGAACGGACTTCCTGTAGGTGTGCTTATGTCGCTAGAGCTAGAGTGTGATAACGGTTGATAATCACTTCCACTAACAGTAAAGTCTTCAACTTAAAAGTTAAATGTAAAAAAACCAATTCAGATTGAAATAAAATTTTGAAATTAATTTGTTTATAAAAAAAAACTTACAAGAACTAGATGATAACGAAAGTTGATCGTGCTCGGCAGGTACATCTTCTAAAATTTATTTAATAATTAAAAATACAAATAGATGTATAACTTCCACTCATAGCATTTAAATTATATAATATACCTACATACCTGTATTTAGCTGTTGAAATCCAGAAGTTGATGGTTTTGTTAAAATTAAGGAATCATTAGCACTATTATTTTCTTGATTTGAATTATCACTTGGTTCTTTTTGCAACACAATATTGTATTCAAGTTTCTTTCTTGCAGAAATTAAATTTTCTATAAAACAAATTTAGTTGTAAGTAAAGAAATTTCTGACTTATAATATAAATAATAATTATGTAAAATTTACCTTTTTTTTTTAAAACTTCATTCACCATTAAAATTCCACGATACATTATTTTTAATAAATTATTATATCACTTAATTTTTTTACTTCTATTTAACTATTATAAAAAAGTTAAAATAATGCACTTTTTACAAAAAATATGATCAATAATGATATAAGAAACCGTTATCTATTTTTTGTTAAATTATCCAAACGTACTTATTGTAAGTATCACATACAACATTGAATTTGAAGTTTTGCTACGAGATAAAATATTGTAACATACACATACAATAGCAAAAAAAAAAAAAAAATCAGTCATATTGTATCGTAAGTATACATACAGAACTATGTGATTGAAGTATTTCCGATCATTTATATCGTAAATGTACATACAATTGAGTAGAGTTAGAAATATACGTTCTAATATATTGTAAGTATACTTATAATAAAAAAGAATGGAGATTTTGAAAATTAACTGAATATTGTATGTCATTTTTTTGTCATAACTTTTGAAGGACATATCGTATTGATATGAAATTTTGACAGAAGATGGCCCTTGTAATTATCTTTCAAATGGTCAAATCATTCTATTATATCGTAAGTACACTTACAATATACTAGAATGCATAGTGCGATATTTCTTTCATTTTCTGTGTCATGGTTTTTAATCACTGGTTTACAAGCTTTGTCCCTTATTTTTGCGTTCCCTCCATATAACGTTTCTTCTAATCAAGATGGTAAAGTTACGCAAACAGAGGAAAAAAAACACAAGAAACGAACATATAACTTAATGTAAATAAGAGTCGAATTGCGAAAAAATTAAAAAGTAAAATAAAACCTTGAATAAAACGAGAGCTAAAAAAAAAAATTCGAAAAGAAGAGGAAAGAAAATACTCATATTTTGCTATCATCTTGTATATAGGAATATGGTGTTTCCTTTCGTCCTTTTTGTTTTATGTGGAAAAAAATTTACATGGCCAGGAATCGTGTTTTTATGTTTTTTTTTTTTTACTTTAGTTACCACGAACTCAGAACGTATCTTTAATTTCTTTTTAAAAGGATATGCTATTATTATGTGGTTTAAGATTTCTTTGAATTAATTAAAGCAAACAGTGCTGCTGCTGGTATATTGTTGCTCCTTTTCATTTAAGATAAATTGATAAAATGTTCAGTTTTGACATTTTTTTTTTCTCCAATTCCCTAAATGATTCATAGTTGGATTATCATGCGGTAACAATTCTTTAGAAAAATAAGGACTAGTATTTCCAATGAAACCAAAATTGCAGGAGAATTTTTCAGAAAATTTTTCAACGGAGATTTTGTTGTAAAGTGTGAAATTATGTAATTTTAAAATTTAATTATTTGTTTAATAGTATTGTAATTCCATTTTAGATTTTATAATAAGTTCCTATATGAAGGCGTATTTAGAAGCTTGTAAAGCTTTAAAAATTTGATAATATACAAAAAACCTGCAGTATGAAACTTTGTATTAGCAAATCAAATAAAACACAACAGTCAAAGAGGATGAACCCCGAAGACAATATTGTAATACTAGAGTTTTATCAATTGCAGCGTTCTAAAAAAATCTGTAGGTGGCAACACTGGTTCCACTGAACTGAAATATCTAATGACTTCCTCAAAATAATTCGTCGATCCTAGCCCTAATTACTAATTATAGAAACACAATCACTGTGAAAATCCATATCTCTTCTAGAGCAGCTACGCTTCGTATAATTCTGCCATCTAATATTTAATCCTCCTAAAGGAACAGACATGTAAAAAATAGTTCACTTCCAATTTATCTTGCAACTTTTCTCCAGCATCTTACTTTCCATAAATCCTTATCCATATATCCAAACCAGCAATTGCTCTAACACTAGCCTATCAAGCTCAAATTAAAGGAATTCCTTGAGTTTATGAACATGTGTAAAAGAAGCTGACAAACGTTCAAACCCTACAGACTAAATCTAGCATGTAAAATACGAAATCAAATTAAAAACAATTTATCTATATAAGGATTTCCATAGAATTAGAATCATTTATAAACAATATGAAATTAGCGACCTTAAATCTATTGGGTATCAAATAATTTGTGAAATGAAATTTAATATGTATGTAGGTATAGAGAAAGAATACAAAAATCTTTAATCACAAATTTACAAGCACCATAATTTAATAGTGATGATAATGATGGCATTGTTTATTATTATTTTATTTTCTCTTAATTAATTGTTTAGATTTATGTTAAAAGATATCAAATAAAATATAAATGAAACCTATGACGTCTGTAACAGGTAATATAAGTAATTTTTCATTCTTCGTTTTATATTCGTGGAATTTATAATTTATTTTCTTATATTAAATTGTCTTTAAGAATTTTTTTAGTATAAAGACTATTTAAGCAATCAGAAGTAAGGTTTCTTAGCAAATAGGAGTTAAAATACGTTCCAGCTTAATGGAAACATGTTCGACTGCTGCTAAAGGAAAGTTTTCTTACAAAATAAATCCTACAACATTAAAAGATCTTTATTTACTTTGACAAAATTTGGTATACGTAACCTGAAATTAAAAATAGTCTCAAATCTTAAAAATTAATTCCAGTAGTTGGAACAACATCTTTCAAAAACATTCTCACCGAATTTATAGTACAACATAACAACAGCAAAACAAACTAAACAAATTCCAACTGAAGTCTATGCTTAAAAATAACACTTAAAATTACGTGCCATTTTTTCAGACTAATCTTAATTTTTCTTTTCCTTTATTAGTGCCTGCTACAGAATTGCGGACTTTATGGATGCATTTTCAAAAAAAAAAACCAAATTGTTTTGAAAAAAAGACCAATTTTAATAATCAATTCAATTTGAAAAAGACCTAATTGATTTGAAAAAGAACCAAGTTTATTTGAAAAGATTATATATTTTGCATACTTTTGGGCAAAATCATATTATTTTTTAATATTTGGCAAATTATGAATAATTTTGATGTGGGGTGTTCTAAAATTGCAATATTTAAAAACGTACGATCAATTTATTTTGAAATAAGACTAAATTGATTTGAATAATTACGACGTTCATGTTGAGTATATATTTTGCATACTTTTAGGCAAAATTATTCATTTTAATAAATTTGGCGAATTATGAATAATTTAGAAGCGGAGTGTTCTAAAATAGAAATTTTTCAATTAAATGCTAGAATTAGTCACTTATATTATTCAACTATGATTACAAATATTCAGTCAATTCAAATAATATAACGTTTTGTTAAGCTTCAAAAAGTTGATCCAACATTCCTACAATTTAAAAAACTTTATAAGCATATAAAAAGTCAATAAAACCATTGAATCAAACCGTTACACTGTGTTAAATTGTATAAAAATATTTCAATTATAATTCAAACTGAATTTTAATCAAAGTTAAAATTCTCACCTTAAATTCATCCAATAAATAAATAAAAAACTAATTTTTTTTATTAATTTACAACAAATTTCCTTTTGACGAGACCATAATATTTTTTTTTTATTAGTTTGACTTTTTTTCACAATTAACAGTTAACATATGTATTTTACATATATATGTTGTATAAACATAAAATTAGTTATTGAATAACGGTTATAAAGTAATAAAAAAAGAAAAACAAAAAAGTGCATATAAATAGAAAAATTATTTAAATTATTTCATTTCCTTTTTATTTTTAATGAAATTTTATTACGCGAATAAGTTTTATTTTTAAGTTTTGTTTTTTTTACCTGTATTAAGTTTACCTTAATTTTTTAGCTTTTTGTAACGTTTTTCTTTTGTTTTTATTTGTTTTTTGTTTTTTTTTTTAATTTCTTGCAATATGAAATAAAATACAAAAAGTCTTTTACAAATTTGTTGTTTTCTTTTATAACATAAAAGTGTATAAATTTAAGAACGCTCAAAGGTTGATTGAATTAACGGTTTTTAAACACGCAATCAATTTTCTGACTGTTTTCTTTTTTTTTTAACGGTTTATTTTGTATTTAATTTTTATTTTTTTGTTTTTTTTTTCTTTTTAATATTAAAAAGAACAAAGTAATGAAATGATAAAATTTTTACTCATATTATAGGTATAAAATTTTATAACAGTTAAAAGATTTTTTCCTTATGAATTTTACTATTAATAAAAAAATGGTATACACACACGAGTACATATACATATAATATATGTTTTTCATAATGTACGAGTTCGTGAACAGTTTTTTCATTAAATGATATTGGAGCAAAGGCAACGTTTTCACGGGTTGAATATTATGCAGGGTGTTTTCTAATTCAGTGCACTGCTGTATTCCACTGCATAAGTGCTTATAAGTAGGCACAATTTTTGTAGGTGGGCTAAGCTTGGCCTCATCTAGTTTCCAAGATATGGGAGCTTAAATAAAAAAATTTTTTTTTAGTTTTTATAATTTTATTCTTAACTCTGTTTCTAGACTACTTCTAAAAAATTCTGTAAAATGTATTCGAAAGCTTAGAAATTTATTTTAAACATGCATCTGCACAATTTTCTGTCTTTTACAGTTTGAAAAGTGCGAGGTTCTATTTAAAAATGTTAAAATTTTATCAAATTTTTTTTTTGAGAAAACCACATTTACGCTATTTCCGCCCTATGCTCCGACAGGAGTGGCATTTATTGAAAATACGTGTATTGTAGAGTTTATAGTTGTATCTGTAATTTTATTTTTACTTGTAATTGTAATTCTCTAATTATTATTCGTGTTTTGAAATAAATGTAAAGGAAGAAAAAAAAAAACATTTACGCTATGATGTTACATGAAAAAGTTTAAAAATTTTATAACATAAAATTTATTTACTCATAAGTACCTATGCAGTGGTATATAACAGTCCACTTAATTAAAGAACATCCTGTATAATATAACATTGCAGCTGAAGGTTAAATATCTTCAATATTTGAGTTTAGTAATAATTAAAAATTTCAAATAAAACTCCTATATAGATACTGGATAAAACCTGAGAACTAGGGCGTGTTGCAAAATGCTGAAAATATAACTTCGTATTATATCTAGACATTAATATGTAAGAATGTTGAAATATTAACGTGTGTGTGATTCTTAAAGAATAAAATTATAAAGTACTTCAATTCAATTTACCAATAAGATTACAATGTAGGTGCAAATGCATGTACATTTATTGATTATGCCCTTTTATATAAGAGATTTAAAATTTGCATACATTAAAATAAAATACTCATGAAAATAACCTTTGTGCTTGTCAATAGGATTTAATTCATTTTCCAGATGGATTTAAAATAAACGGTCTCGATTCTTTTTTATGAAGGAATCACAGACCGCGGGTGTCAATTCGGGTATAGGAATTAGAATCTGATGATTTTTACTATAGTACTTCATGTTTGTTCGGTTGCTACACCTTCTACATCTTTTCCTATCCTAGCCTTCTATCGTTGTATTTTATGTACAAATGTAAATTTTATATCATATTTTATTTCATATTTTATATCATATTTTATATCAAATTATAAAGGTTAGTCCAAAATTTACATTGAACGACAACGGAAACAACATCACCAGCATCCGGCATTGATTTTCTTTTATTTTGCCGTCCGACATTGTTGGCGGTGTAGTGTGAAACGACCTTAATTCAGATTCACTTAATTAAATTCAAGAACCTGACACTGTCCTTACTTTCTTACTTTGCATTATTTGAAAAGAGGCATTATTGATTTTAATTTATTTGAGTTTCGAAGAATCCCTGTAGCTGTAAAAATTGTCTGAAGGGTTGAATTTACTACTGGGCTTTAAATTAAAATGTCATTAATTATTTTTCACTTTTTTAAACTCATATATTTTGCATTAGACTCGTTATAAATATTGCAAAATATTTAAAAAATATAATTTTCATTTACGTTCATTGTTTTAAAGGAATTTTAATGAACAAGTAGGTACTAAACGTTAGTTACAAAAAAAAAAAATCTGTGTAGTTAAAATATATACCAAAATCATAAATTTTTTTACATATCCATATACAAGCACAGATTTATACATAGAAAAAATTTCATATATTACAACTACCAATTTAAAATTTTTGTAATTAAAAACGGGAAAAAAAATCCGAGACAAAGTTAACATGTACGTGTTATACGTAGAAGTTTTTTTTATAACATTAAATACAAAAAATAACTGTTCATATTTTGCAAAATATATAAGTATGTATTATACATACAGATTATATTTTTATTTAAAAAAAAAATAATGTTAATAATACTGGTAAAAGAATATCTATAAAATAAAAGTGTAGTAATATTTTTTAATACTTACAAATAAAAAGGTGAAAGAAAATATGAAAATTTACTATAAAATGTACAGTATAGGACAAAACTTTCAGTTCTAAGGCTTTAAACTTTTATTTATCACTTAATATTGAATAAGCTGTCTATTTCAAAATAATTAAATGAATAGCAATAAGAACATAATTAGTATGCTAATACCAAGAGGCAAGTTATATATCCTAATAGATCATAGTTTCTACATACCAATCATTTATGAGGAAATGAACATTCTATGCTCGTCTTACCTCCAGTCTAAGAGTTCGTTTATATTGGAGCTGCGATAAGTGATAAGAGCGCCGAAAAGAACATAGCGTAGAAAATTATATATTGTTTATGGTTGATCAAAGGAATGCTCCAATTTAAATAACTCTATTAAAATCATGTATATAAGTTTCTTCCCAATGCTCTTATCGACGCTCTTATAACTTATCGCAACTTTTACACAAATGCACGCTGACACTTTCTGAATTTTGAAACATCACAGAGTGCGAAGTCTCGGAATCTAGGGATATTTCATTTATACACATAAGCATAGAAAATATGATCTAAGCTAGCACTCTAATAATATAATTTCTCATTAGTTGTAGGATCCATAAAGAATGCATATTCAAGTGTAAATTAGAACTTCATTGAAGTTCAAATCTACAAGTAATAGGCAACAAGTGAATTATTGAAGGAAAGATTTGGTGATAACATTATTTCGAGAACTAGTCAACTTAATTGGTCTACAAGATCATTTGATATAACGCTATTGAATTATTTTCTTTTTGGTTATGTCAAGCCAGTGGTTTTTGCTGATACACCAGAAAAAATAGAAGATCTAGAAGCTAACATAACCTGTGATATTGATGAAATAAGGATGAAATAAATTTATTCAAAAAAATTGTGTAAAATTGCTTTAATCGAATGCGGTTCCTCAGAGCTAATCGTTGTGGACATATGTCGAAAACTAAACAGAAAAATTGGCCTCCAACTTAATGTAAATGTATTTCATTTCAAAAGTTATGTCATCCTAAAAAAAACTGACTTGATTCCTTTAGTATTCGACCTCTCAGTCTGTTTGTAAATAAATAAATAAATACACAATTTAATTCATCGCTATAGTTTTGAAACATGCTGTAATATATAATACTTATGTACATAATATTAAAGTAACAGCGGCATATTTCCAACAAATAAGTAAATAACTTCACTTAATTGTATTACACTTTGAATGTTTATCCAAGACAAATTAAAAATAAAAAGGGTTGGAAAAAGAAAAATAAAATATTAAGAGGTAATTGTAACATGGCATGTAATCTCCTTTTTTCTCTAACGTCTAACCGTCTTTTTCATTCACTTGTTATTCGTATTCATTAACATTAAATTTTGTAATACAATATTTTTATTTTGTGATTTTCAGATAATTTAACTTTTAAATATGTACATACATATAATGTACATATATATAAGAAAAAATATATACCATTTTATATATATTTATATAGTGTTATATTTAAAGTACATTTTAAATTATATTGAATAGAAAACTAAATATTTCCGTCAAAATACGTGAGCGATTTGTTTTTCAAAATATTGATAAGATATGTATGAGAACTTTAATAAATTAAAAACTTTAATGAAACGAATGTGTCTGAAACTAGAAAAGTAATTAAAGAATAAAATTAGAATAAAAGAAGTTGATTATTTTAAAATGATATTGAAAAATTTAATTTAAATGGTTATAGGTTAATGACCTTGCAAGATATTTTTATTTCCAAAGTGGAAAATTGAAATTAATATCGCCAATTTTGAAATTTTTAAAATAAACTTAATACCAATTTCTACTAAATGAATTGTATGCAGTAATGAAAATAAACCTAATAAGTTTATTTTGTTATATTTATAGGTCAATAATGTTGTGCAATATGCATGGAATTCTTTTTGAATTGGACCTCCATACTGACAATTTATTTGTTTACCTATTATCATACATTCAACTTTCATGTCTTTATAATCCAAATTATAAGTTTTTTAGCAAAATTTTAGCAAGTGGCTGTTTCCTTGTTATTTAATGTAGTGATTTTGTGGTCAGATCGTATAAAGTAATATATTTTACGGAAATATTTTATTTAAATTGAACAAAACTAATTAAAAAAAATTTTTTGTAGCCTAAAAGTATGCAAATTAAGTGTGCAATTAAAGTTTATCGAAGGGGTTCAGTGGTGTATTAAGGCATTTATGGCAGCTATAAAACTGTTTTACAATAGAAACATTAATAAAAGAGTTAAAATAATTTGTTTAATAAAACTTTAACTAGGCCAACACTTGTATATGGTACACCAATATGGTACAACATTAGTGCAAGCTTAATGTAAATATTTGGAAATTTCGAAAGAAAGTGTATAAGAGTTAGTACCAATATAAACAGAAAGTCCTAGTCCAATTGCAAGTATTTTCCTCCAATAAATATTTGTACAAGGAACCAAAAATCATTAGAATAGACAGTTTTAAAATAAAATTGGTTAGAAACCATTATGAAAGAGCAAAAAACACTTCAGAAAATGTTTTAATATCACATATATTCTACTACAATTTGGAGTACATTAGAAAGATCTTGATATATAATTGAAAGATTGATAAAGATCAGAATATAATCGGGAGAAAAACGGAGAAAGTTTGAGATACAGAAACGATATGGCAATACCAGACATAGATAAAATACTAAGAAGAAATTATTGGTGGTTGGAAAATACTTAAGATCAGTTCAAAATAAAAAAAACATTAGCAATAAGTATTTGATATAATTTATTTTTAATTAGGTTAGGTTACTTAAGTTAGGTTAAATTTTAATTAACAAAATGAATAGTTATTGCCTTTTATTTTCCCTAGTTTTTCCAATATTATAAGAATAATATTAAGTTTATAATTCAAATTAATCCTAAAAATAAAAATAAAATCGGTAAGTTTTTATTCATTACAATTCCTCTTTGCGATCAAATATAGTTAAAGCATAATATAATTGCATAAGTATAATCTAATATTAGTATTCAAACCTATAATGCTCTCAGCAGCTGATGGTTTTGTTTGTCAATATTCGTGAATAAATTTAATTTTAACATGGATAAGTTGCAGATAAATAATATTTTAGTCTCATTCAACTAAAACAATTAAAAATAATTCAACTAAGACTAAAGATAATGTGCACTTGCGGTCATTGGATTCCACCTTTTTAAGTAGTCTCTTCTTCACAAATAGTTGGATACATTTTATTTCGCGTGCCCTTTTTGAATTGCTATAGTAAAATTGTTCTTGAATTATTTTACTTAAAATGCTCAGTAACAGTAAATAAACCTACTAACAAAACTACAAAACTAATTTCCCTTACAAAAAACGCGAATTAAATTTTTTTCTTAAAAGTTTATATAACAACAATAAATTTTTTATTCAAATTAAAATGTTTAATACAAGTTTAATTTAATTTTCCTTTTTACAATATGAACACGTGAACTTTGCACAGATCCTTCACATCCTTACTTTTAAATAAGCAAATTGTAATTTTTCTCAAAAACTCTTATATATTTTCTTAATTTCCCTTAATAATAAAATCATGTATTTAAGACTACCTACACTCCAAAAAAAAATATCAAATTAATATATTTTCAAAATTGTATCTCTCTCTCTTTTAAAAAAAACTTTCCAAAAAAACGAAAAACAAATTTTATCTGAAGATGTGAAAAATAGAAGTTTTTTTTATAATACATATCTTCTAGATCCTTTTCGAGGAAAATAAGTTTTTTCCACGAAATAAATTTAAGATTCAACATAATTTTGAAGCACAAATCACATACAACCTACACATTGACATTTTATATTTGTTAAAATTTTTATTTAAACTATACTATTGCTTTTTGTTATTGTAATTTTATTTTCATCAGTCATTTTCATCACTCAAAATCGAAAACATGATTTGCCTCAAGTTTTTTTAAAATCCTACATACAATTTCTAATTGAATTTAAATTACACTTAAGTATACGCATTGGTTAAAATAACTATGACAACCCATCTCTACCTCTAATTCTGTATCATCCCCTAAACATATACATATACAAGGATATTCATAATATTCACTGATGCTGAATACTTTTCGTGCTTTGAATAAAATGTTACATAGTAAATCCTCAAAGTTAATATCCTTTAACTTGATTTCGTTTTTCATAAAAAAAAAGCATAAAAAAGCACGAGGAAAAATCTAAGAATACACCTTTTTTATTAAATATAATCATGCAACATATATGGATCATATCAATTTACCATTTTCAGGTACAAAATAATAAAAATATAGTATTTAGTCACAAGTGAATCTCACATGAAAGAAAATTCAAAATTTTCCAAGGTTTTCATCTTTTCAACTTAGACACATTTCTGAAAGGTACACATTAAAGAATAGTGTTATGAATTTTATTTTGGTAAAAAAAAAATTAAAAATAAAAAGTTGTCAAAAAAATTAACAGGAACTGTCTAAAACCAGTAATAAGAACCTTCGAATATGAAAGAAAAGTGCCAGGAGCTTTTCACATACTACAAAAATACAAAAAAAAAAAAACCAAATATCATTAGTCTCCATTTCTATAGAAAATTTGAATAATATTTTTATTAGATAATAAACTGATTTACATAATTTTTTCACATCGATTTCCTTTGGGAAATTTTCTCATCTTTTCACTACCATATTTTATCCCTAAAGGCCTACCTCTATACTCTCGAATTTTTAACCAAAATAAACTCAAATTCCCTTCATTAGAAATTATATAGGAATAGTTAAGGTACAATATTCTTGTAATATTTGATTTTGATCAAAAGTAAATATTTCCAGCAACAACATCTCATGCTAACTTTACATATACAAATATTTTGTTAACGTGTCGAAGAAATGTAGATTGAAGACAAGTATTTGTGTCAGTAGAAGCTTTTGATAAGTCTTTACCAATTGTGATTGTGATAAATAAACAGTATATCCGAATCTTGAGGTGTATTTGACTCGAAACGACTCATGTCAAGAGTATGCATCAAACTTCTTTTACTTCTTTATAATTATATTGAATATATATTTAATAAGACAGTTCTAAGGACGCTCAGCTCATGGGAAATGAATTATAAAATAATGCATATATTAGTGGAACCAATTACTAGTATATAAGTCCATATAAATCCACAATATATTTTTATATTTCACTCTAAAAGATTCTTGGTAAACGACGTCATTTCGAAATATCTTTGACGCAAAACTACTCGTAAGTGTAAATCTTTGCAGACTCATGAGTTCACATAATCCAACAATGTTTTGTACATCCAAATCCCAGTAATGTTACTTGCGTTTGACTCAAATCGACTTTTGCCATGGAAAAGTGTGAACATAGACAAATGCGAGGGTCATTTCCGACACGCGTCAATAAATGAGTTAGTAATGCGACGCCAAGTGCTGATCTTTTGTGTTGCGACTGGATTGACACAAGCAGTCGCATTTTTGGCCAAAAATAAAAATTATTTGTTTGATTATGTTCCAACAGGACGTGGATATAAGATCCAGCAAAGCTAGAATGGTATTTGGTACATTGAGGTAATTCTTAAAATTTAAAAACCCTCTCAGATATCAAGGAAAACAAATTTGAGGGCTTTCTAGCAGTTTAAACAGTTCTGCCTAAAAATCAGCGAAATCTTACTTTCCAAAAACCTACAGGTTTGGTCCATTGATAGTTCATTGGTTCTCCGAATAACCTGCCAGATATTCTGGCCAAATGGAATATATAACAGCGAACTTTGAAGAATATCTGGGAAGAATACTATTAAAATACAAATAAGAAGGACTTTAAACTACAAAAGATGTGGGTAAATAATTTGTTCGAATATATAATTACTAGAGAAGCTCTAAGAAAGCTCAGGGAAGCTCAAGGGAAACGAATTATAAACAGACAAGTTACAAAAGATCTTTTTCAAATTTAATACAAGATAAAGTCGCAAATTCAGATAATTGTCCAAAAAATAAGCAAGTGGAAAGCCTAAGCCACCTACATATCAAAAATGGAATTCCAACTCAAAACTGAAGTCAATCACACCGATTATAACATCTTCACATATAGTTCAACGAGCAGTAAGTTATCTAGTAAGCACATAGTCTATTTGATTTCGTGAAGCCAGGGAACAAAGTAATTTTTGTTTATCTTTTTTTTTTGTTGCTTCAACAACAGCAACACAAAAAAAAAAAATGGGATTTAATTTTGAGTTTTGTTGTAGCTGATAGCGTTGTTATATTCCAACATCTCAAACAAATTTATAATTTATACGAAAAATTTAAATTCAAAATAAAATCCAACAGAAATTGAAGTGAAATTGGAAAAAATAAAAAAAAAACATAAATTTGAAATGAAGTAAACATTGTTATAATAATGTACACATTACATTTTGTTGAGTTTTGAGACGCAAGAACAACATTTTTTATTATATTATTCCATTAAAAATTAAAATTATGTTTTATTATCCCTTCTGTCTGTTGAAGCAAGTATCAATATCTTTAAAAAAATTTGCAAGTCCCTTTTATTTCAATGTTCATTGAATCCAATTAAAATACCTTAAAACTCTTGAGATATACTTAGGTTATCTATACTAAAATATAAAATAAACAAATTGGGTCAAGATTTGAATTGCAAGTTTTTTTTTTAAATAATAAACCCGAGAAACTTAAGATTGAAAACAAAAAGTCTGAAGTAACTGATTCTCTTGTTACTTCAGACTTTTTATTTTCAATCTTAAATCCCTCGGATTTATTATTAAAAAAAAAACATGAAGAACAATTCAACACAAGAATAACAATTCCCTTGGATGAATAGCCTAGTAAATTATTAAAAAAACGAGGAAGAGTGTAGTAGAGTAGCCCGTGTCAACTCTGGGATATCCGTATGACCGTAATATGTACATTATATAGTTCGATTAATTGCTTTGGGCAAAATTTTAAATACACAACTTATTAATACTTTCTTATGACTTTCACTTATGTACAAAAGAAAATATAAATTGAAAAGCTGTTCTTCGAAACTCCTCCACCGACAAAATTTAATTCCGGCTTTACGCATACAGTTTATTTATAAACTATTTTGACAAAATTTAAAACATCCAGGTTTATTAGGCATAAAGTAATGCCCATATAAATAAAGAAGTTGCATGCAAGCTGCTCGAACCAACTGCGTTAGACCAGAGAAAATTGCGCACAAACTTTGGCCATAAAACTGAACTAATTCTACCAAAATTACAAAAATCCACCTTTTCTAAGTATACTCGTAGAGTTAATTTCATGTAAAAGAAGAAGTTGTATGGCAGCTACTGAAACCCGTGGAACACACTCGGCGTATTTCAATAGCGATGACGGTTATTGCATAGAAACGAATTTGTCGGAATCTTAGCTCCTTTATTACTTGAGTTATAGTGCGGACGAACTGTCACATATAGCTAGATCGATTTACTTTCGATTCTGATCCGATTCATAGCTTCGAGTCTATATCTACCGCGCCTTCTTCTCTCTGACACAAAAGTAATGGCAAATTTAGTATACCCTTTTGATTTATAGTCATACGAGTACAAAAATATCTTATGATTTCTGAAGGTATAAAAAAAATAAAATATAATTGACCGGATGCTAAATTTCTTGGACCAGACAGGACGACAGGGAGGAAAGAGAAAATAATAAAAGAGAGAGAAAGAGGAAAAATATAAAACCTATTTTGGAACATAACTAGTAATTAGAAAAAGTATTGGTTTTCTCAAACAAATTGAAAAGAAATTCAACTTCTGGAAATGAACTCTTGCAGAAAGGACTCTTAATTATTTTAATTTGTCTGAGTTATTTTAGCTAGTAGTTATGCTTGTATTATAAAATTTCTTAGTTAACATAAGAATAAAATACATGAATTATTTTATTAGAATACTTATTTGATTCTTTAATCTTTAAACCGTTTTGGAATGGGATTCAATCATTCTTTGGAATCGAGATTAATTGTTGTGATCGAATTACAAATGTTTTTCTTTAACTTTTATGGAGTGTCACGTGTAAAAAGAAGGTTAGTTCTAAGAATAAAATGCTGTAAAAATATATATTAAATTTTTTTACCTATTAAGAAGTAGTTCAATTATAATATTCTGAATTTATTCAAAATTTGATTTTAATTATATGAAAATGATAAGTACATAATTAGTAAAACATTTGTACCTAAGAACTAGAAGTTAATTAGTGCAGAGTATGTAAACTCTGAGATATCTGTACGAAAATAATATCAGCGAAATATAATTCGGTTTAATGAAAAAATTATTTTAAATTATTTCTTAAAAAATCCCTGTTACTATTAAAATATTTAAAGCCCGGGTTTGAATCCCTGTGAAAAAAATAAAACTTGTCTGGTTTTGACTCGACTCAGCTACCATTCGCCATTGGATTCCAATTAATAACTTAATAAATAATTAACAATTATTATATCTTTAATAAAAAAAAATACATTAATATAACAATATAAATATTATAAATACAAATATAACTCACAGATACAGAATACCATATAACTTAAATACAAAATATTACAATATAAACAAAAATCGAATTGTATCTATTGAAAATCTTAGTAGTTTCTATATGTTATAAGGCCTAGTACAATCTCATGTTTAAATTGTATGTGGAATTTATTAAAATCAATTCTGATAACACGAATATAATATGACCCACTGATCAACATGAACCTATGGTATAGACAAGCTTATTAGCCTAAAAGTTGAACAGTTAGCAGAATCTGTTACCTTAACTTAACTTAACTTAACTTGCATAAAATTTAACATCAATCAATGTTTCAAATAATCAACTTTATTAGACCCTGAGTTATTGAATGTTATAAACAATTGTTGTATGGCAGCTTTTTGAAACTAGACTCTAAATAGAAATTAGTCCTCTTACTAAAAAAGAATTTCCAAACATTGCTGAATTTCAATTATTTTTTTGGGAAATTCCACTCGGTTTATCAGAGAGTCCTCTAAGACTTCCTATCTTCCTGGGGTTTTTATCTATACTCTTAACTTTTGATCATGACTTATTAATTTCAATTACTTCCTTCAATAGCTGCTTTTGGGTTTACCTGAATTCTTTTTCCCTTTAGTTTGAAAATCTATTTCTTCTAATTATGTGCACGACCCTTTGTAAATTTTCCTTCTTATCTATATTTCAAAAGCATATTACTTGCACTTAATACAGGGTTGTATTTCAAGGTTGATAATTTGCTTGGCTAGAATACATAAAAGAAATTTCAGTCGCATTTATTCCTCCAGCTTCTTCATAGTGTTTCTGTGGTATGTCAGAGAGTCACATAAAGTTTAAATATATATAATGCACCTGGTAAAAATCTTCAGCTACGTGGTTGTTGCGATGTGAGTAGATCTCCCAACATTTCTTAATGAATTGAAATAATATCATCTTAACAAAGAAAACTTCAGAACGGGGTCCTTTTTAACACCCAAGTCGGTAACATAAAGCAACATTTTAATAATATTTAAATAATTTTTAAACATACCATGCGATTATAGAATCATCCCCTTTTATATAATTAAAAAAACTTTCCTTTGAACTTACAAAAAAAAAATTAAATGAAATTAATAATATGTAATTGCAAACAACAATTTGTCTCATTGTAATTTACTGTAGTAAATTATCATAATTATATTCAGTTCACATTGAATTCCCATATGAATGTTCTGGGCATCACATATACGTGCACGTATTATAATCAAGCATGTTATGCTTATTAAAACATGTAAAAAAGGGATTTTATAAAAATTATTAAAAAAGTCATAAATTAAATAAGTTTTTTATTTTTTTTTTTTAAATAAAAGAATTAAAAAACACAAAAATTTCATACCTTTGAGCAATTAATGTAAACATTTTGTAAAACACAAACGATAATTTTGAATAAATAACGTTCTCCACTCATTACTGTACACAAAAAAAATGTTTGAAGATTAAATGGTACTCACTTTGTTCAGTGATAAAGAAACGTTAAAACATAAATAAAATCAAAGATATAATTCAAAAAGAATGAGTTAAAATTTAATATGATTAATATAAATTTTAATAAATAATTTAAAATTTAATAAAATTATTAATTTAAATTATATTCAACTTTACATGGGGTTGAACTAGCAACGAGACGATTAAGCACTTTAAAAAGCCTTTTATAAACTGGTGGAAACTTAAAAAAAGCCCCGCTGAAAACTGTCTTTAAAGATATATATAAAGTTTCGTATTATGCAAAAATAGTTTGGGAAGGTGATACAATCGACTATTCGGCCTCCATCATCACATTCACTAAAAAACTTTTTAAGAAATTTTTCATTCGAATAAATCATTGACTTTTGGGCAAGTAATATTATATATAACAAGCTTTTTTTTAAAACTGTGAAGTAAAAATACTTTATTAAAATGACAGGCTAAATAAATTGCAAAACCAATCAATTTTCGAAAATAGTAATATATATTCGGGACCAAACTTACCCATCAAGATTACAAAATAACAAGTTATGAAGAAAATCCAAGCGTTTTTAAAAAAATACATTATCAAAATTAAATAGTGTTTCATACTGAGTATTTTATCGAAATATAATGTTGGAGCTTCAATGTTAACATTTAATTTAGCAAATTATAAAAACAGTAAATTTTAAATTTGTAAGTCATAAAAGCCCCTCAAAACGGAAGGTTGCCATATTTCTCAAAAATCTAACTTCAATACACCGCCTCCCGCCCGCATCCATTTTTTTAGGTTATACGAATTAAATTGTGAATTCCACCACCTAAATTTGGAATTTTATTTAGAATTTTAATATTTAAGCAAAAATCGTTAAAACTGAGAGACACTATTTTCAATTAAAAGAGCCGCTTTTAAATTTAAGAAAAACTTTTGACTTATATTAAAATATAATGTTGGACCTTCAAATTTTGTATATTGATAACAAAAAATTGGGCAGGTATTCAAGTTGCAGGTGTTTAAAAATAGCAAAATTTCAATTTTCGAGTTCTTATAGCTGCTAAACGGGGGCGTGACAAAAAAATTTTGTTAACTGACTTCTATTAATTTCTAAGGTTCTAAATTCTCCCTAAATTTCAAGTCTCTAGCTTGAACCTTTCAAAAGATATGTGGTACCAAAAAATTATCAAACTCTGAGTTTCTCATAACGGTTAATTTTCATTAAAAATAAAACTCAATTTTTTTATATATATTTCAGTTTATTTTATTTTATAATTACTTTTAAAATAACTAATAAAGGAAGAGGAAATGTGTAACTGTCAATTTATGTATAAGCATAAGAAACGTCAAACAAATGTTGTTTTGAATAAACGTCAAATCGTAATAGTTTTGGGACTTTAGCTAACAAATTCATTACAAAGAGATTTTTTTAATTGTTTGAGTAAACCTAAAGTGTTGGAATTTTGACTAATTGGGATACAAAATTTCTTAACTAATTGGGGTAAAAAATTAAATAATTGGACTTCATATAAACAACTCTGGAATTTTTTTAAAGAAATATAAACAAGGAAAAATAAAAGGGAAATATTAAACTGAATCAAGAAATTTAAACTAATAAAAATTTATTGACCAGAAAAATAGACAGTCATTTAAAATATAATATATAATACTTAATTCAATGTCCTTGAAATTATAATTTAAAGAATTTTTTCATATAACAATTTAGTATTCCATAAAACTATAAAAGATCATCATTTATCAAAGCATCATAATCCATATAAGTTCTAGAATTTGTATTGTAATTAATTTAAATTAATAAAAATAATAAAAACGAGAAAGAGTGTAGTAGAGTAGACTGTGTCAACTGTGGGATACTAATATGACCTATCGTCTGGTTAAATACTTTTGGAAAAATTTTAAATATAGAACTTATTAGACTTAGTCAATAATGTAGAAATGAAAATATAAATTGAAAGGCAGTTCTTCGAACCTCTTCCACTATTGACCATTATTGACTATTGACAAATTTTTAAGAGTAATGCTCATATAAAAAGAAGTTGTATAGAAACTGCTCGAACCAACTGTAGTAGATCAACCAAAATTTGCACAAACTTTAGCCATAAAACTAAAATACTTTTGGAAAACAAAAAGCTTTTTTGAGTTATCGTGCGGACATCTAGATCGAATTCTTTTAAAAATAACATCTCCAAATTTTGGAATGCATTATCTTAGGTGTTTTCCTAAAACTTATGATTTATTAAACCTCAAGTGAGAAGTAAACTAATTCCTTTTGGGTTTCCCATTCAACCCTTATTAGACATTTATACCCCGCTTCTTTCAGCTATTATACTGCGCAGGCAGTTTGATTGCTTATCCCATTATTTTGTCTATATTTAAACAAATTGAATGGAGATTGTTTTAGTGAAGTCAAATCTCTACTATCCTTGGTATAGGTTTTCAAGTGCTCTTTGAAGGTTTTTTCATCCCTCAGGAAAAAAAAAATTTCCTAAATACAGTTTTACTTCCCGTTAAAATTAATAGACCCACCTACAGGCAATTAGAAGGAAATGAACCATATTCCAGCTTAAAAAATTAAATTCAATGTAATGTGAAAACCAAATCTTTTTATAAAATCATTTATTAAATCATTAAAGAAAATTAATATTTCATAAATTAAAAAAAAAATATTCAAAAGCAATAAATTATTGTCAATAGAAACCATATTCTCTTTCTCTCTCTTTCAATTTAAATCTGTTCATCCATGTTTTCGCATAATTAAATGATAATCCACTTAAATTAAACAAAATTTTTTCTTGAAAAACTATTTTTTGTTTTACTATTAATAGGATAATATAAAGGACCATAGTATTTCCTTTTTTTGGGAAATGGAAAAATTCAAAAAGAAAAATCCAATAAAACATCTACAAACATTTCTGTATATTTAAAATAAAATAATTAATAGTTCTTAGCTTGTAATCAAAAGAATATCTTCAGCATCTTGAATTTGGTATACTGGTCAAAAAAATTACATAATATTGTTTTAATTTTTCCAAAAGAAAAACTTAAGAAACTGAACAGAATTTTCCAAAAATAAAACTAAATTTTCTGGAGAAAAGATTCCTTAAAAATGATAAAAATTGGAAAAGTCAAAATAATCCCTTTTGTTATTAATGAAAAACTAAAGAGAAAATTTTAAGTTTAAATAACAACAACAGTAGAAACTACTTGGGTGCATCTTCTTTATATTGTCTTTGAGTTTATAAGTGTATACATATATTTTATATTGTAAAAACATATTTGAACCAGACCGCAATCTTATTATCCTTATAAAAGAACTTATTACATAATCATGATGGGTCCATATCAAACTCGTGAAAATTTTGGAAATATTTCGAAATTCAAAATCTTAAAAAACAAATCTTAAATTTGTTAAAATTTTAAAAAAATTATTTAAAACTCAAAATCTAGTTTAGAATTGGTAATAAGACCCCTAAGATAAAAATTCCAAAACCAAAATCCCCAAAGATAGAAAAGTCCAAAATCAAATTCCCGGGAGTATAAAGCTTCAAAAAGCAATATCTAATAATAAATATTTTGTAAAAGGCGATTTTATTTGTAATTCTAACCATCGATTTTTTAACTAACTTGTAGTAATCCAGATTTTTTTTTATACAAGAACACATATGAAGGGACATTATTTATTTTGGAGAACTTGCCGTTGGAGAATTTGGTTTTCGAGATTTGTCATCACAAATTTTCGATTTTGAGGTACTTATATCCTTGCTTGAAATTAAAATTTTGAATATTTGATTGATTTTTTGCTGTGTACTAAAACCGTTTCCGAACCTATCGCTTTACCTTTTCTCATCTCCTGGTTCTGGAGCCATAAGTCAATAATTTCATTCTGTTTTTATGGCATTAATTATTTTATTGTTTTTTTTTAGTATATTACAGTTTCGGGGACAAACTCATGTCATATCGGAGACAAACCCATGTTATATGAAACACATCGGTTCGGTTTCTGCTTTCCAAAAAATCTTGAATATTTGATTGAGATTGTGTTGCATACTAAAGCCGTTCCCCAACCTTTCGCACTTCCACATCTCGTCTCCTGGTTTTGGCACCATAAGCCCAACAATAATTTCAATCTGTCTTTATGAAAGTATTTGTTTTTACTAATTCTTTTTTTGTATATTACAGTTTCGGAGACAAACCCATATCATATCGAAGACAAACCAATGTCATATGGAACACAAACCCATGTTATATCGAAGACAAACTTCATGTCATATAAAACACATCGATTCGACTTCTTTTTTTTCAAAAAAAAGGCATTCTTTTTATGTGTACCTCTACTTGCGTCTCTTAATTGTAAATTACTCATTTAAGCCTACTTCTCGTCTAGTCAAAAAGATACTAAAATTTGATAAGATATGAAGTGCAATGATGTTGGTTTTTAGAGTATATTTCAACACAACCAAATTATAATTATATAAAATAAAATTAGTTGGATCTGATAAATTTAGAATTGGGAATAGTACTAAATTCTATGATGATACATTTCGTTTGCGGTAGATTACAAATTTCCAAGCTCGCACTTGGATGTTGCTAAATAAATTACAATTGTAACCACCTATAAAGTACACCTATAAAATTTTGAAGCTTGCAAACTCATTTAATTGTAAAATATTTTTTCTAGATTTCAATTTTCAAAAATTTAGACATGATCTCAATAATGAAATAATTATTATACAACGGACAGAATTTAATAATGAATTGCTTTTTTTCCTTCTCAAGGCTGAAAGTGATAGATATTTCAACAAATTGGAATAATCTAACACAATTATTCAATAGTGAATAGAATAAGAATACAACACAAATAATAAGTTTTAATATCTTTAAAGACAATTTAATTAGTTTTCTATTTTTAAAAAAAAAATTTTATTCTTTTGAGAATTTTTCATTAGTTTGAAATTACTGAAGAAAATTAAATTTTACAGAATCTATTTAGCGAAAAATTTTAAATTTTTCAATCAACTTCTTGGAAAATAATTTTTTGGTAATATAATTAAATATTTTTAGTTTAAATACGTGATTTCATCATAATTTAAGTCTTGAACTAACAAGTATTTGATATTAAGCGAAAAGGTTTAATAGTAACTAATTGATGTGCTTGACACATTTTGCACTTTTTTAAGTATTTCAACGGAATTAAAATTTATAATTTTCGTAATTTTATATAAAATTTTGTATTTTTGGAAATTCGACGAATCTGACGTTAACTAAACTGATTTGATTATTTTATTAAAAAAACTAATAAATATATCTATTATACAAAAATACTTAGCTTTACGCAATTCCTTTTCTGCGCTTTTCAGAAGTATGATGTACCTAAACGCAGTAATATAATAAAATGTACGTTATCTCACTGAAAACGAACCTTTTAACCTCTTTGCTTTTATTCATTAACCCGTTTAATTACAAAAGCGTTTTCATTTAACGGCTCGTCTAGTTTAACGGCTTAAACATTTTTTTTTACTAGGGAATGGAACGCTCGAAATGCGCCAATGGAAACTGTGCGGTGTTTTTTTTGGATAGTGTGCGACTTTGACGCACAAAAACCAGACTCTTTTTGGACGAAACTTTAGGAAGGAACCATGTGAAACAAATGTACAGTTTGGTTACAGGGATGGGAATATGGAAAAATTTTGTGGGGAGTTTATTAGGAAATTTAGGACTATTGGGGATGGGCAAAATTTGGAGGGATATTGAAGAGAAAAATGTTAATATTCTTCTAAAATTTAATTAAGTCTTACACATAAGAATTATCAACTTTAGGAAACACATTCAACGGAACATGGTTCCAAAATCTCAACATGTGCATAACAAACGAATTTCCATAAGCCATGTTACGACATCTTAACAATTCGACGCAGTAGGGATGAGCATTCGTTGCACTCCTTGTTTCACATTGGAGAACCTATAGTGGAGGCATTAATTGTTTTATTTCTTTAGAACAGGTGTTCGATTAAGAACTTTAACAAAATATTGTCCTAGTGAAATTATCAATCAAAAACAATTTAATCCAATGTAATCAATTAACCCGTTGCTGTACAAGAATTTTTTAAAAACATTTTTAAAATACTTTCAGACTCTTAATTTCAAATCGATGTCAGTGAAGTTCTTATCTTTGACGCTTGGAGAGAAGGTGCTAATATTTAATGAACTTATTAAACCTGTTTACCTTACTGCTACACTTTGAAACAAATTAAATAAATGTGCCTGGAAATTCCACCAGTAAATCACATTATCTTCAAAATTGCAATCACTGCCTGAGAACCCAACTGTATTAGTTAAGAAATTAATTATTGGTGCGGTGTAAATGTTCGTTTTGAATTTTAATATTCTTTTAGATATTCATGCAAACTTTTGATTATCTGCTATCCTATTCTACTGTTGACTGTTATATCTAGAATATAATTTACATTATTTGATTTTATTTCGAAGTTCTTTTCTCTTTATTTACTTAGTTTTATTTTCAGAATATTATATTTAAATAATTTTATTTCTATTTTATGTATACTTCTATATGTATATTTTGAATTTTCTAATTTTACGCTTGATAAAACAATAACCATACACTGTGCCTTTATATATTAATCCTTCAATGTACATAAAAGCAGCACATACAATTATTTAAAAACAAAGAATACAAAAGATTTATTTTGATAAATGCTAAGATTGTTTCTAACACTCAAATGGAATTTTTGTTTTTATTTAAGAATATGGATTAAAAATATAAAACCAATTTCTTAGACTAATTTTAAAAAGGAAATCTTATATTAATTATATATATATGTACAACTAATTGGGTATTATAAAACATGTATGTACACATGTTTGGAGTGTGCATATAAAATTCGTTTCGAAAAAGCCTAGTGGTTCATATATTTAAATTAAATTTAAATATTAAATAATGGGTATTCGTTTTATTGTATAATACCATAAAAGATATGGTAACATATCAAAAGTCCCATGGTCGGAAATCCCAACGCAACTTTTTTCACTAAGATAAGTCAAAAGCCTCATTATATGCCATTATAGGTACATATAGATGTATTTACGTATCCTAGAAAAAGCTCTAAAAACCATTTCCCATAATTTGGTCAATGTTGTTGAGCACCCCTTTACAACGAAATAATATTTATATTATATGCGAGATTCTGCAATAGGAGAGATTTTAGAGATGTCTTATAAAGTCAGCGTTTTACTAACTGATTTAGTAGAAATTTATAACGAAATCATGAATTTACCTTTTTCCAGAATATTTATCTGTTGGTTTATGGATTTTTAGGTTTTTTTTTTTTTTGTCTTACAGTGGAGAATCATTAAATACATGAAACATTTGATGCACTTCAAAGAGTCAAAATTCAATGGGATTTCTTATCGTGGGACTTCTGACAGATTACCCCAAAAAACGTTTGTTTTAATTAAAAACTTTAAAAAAAAAGTCTGAAAAGTTTTTGGTGTTTTTGATAACCAAAGGCTAAAATTTAAAGGATTTCTTAATATTTTAATCTATCACATATTAAAAAAGTTTTTACAATTTATAATAAACCAAAATCTTAAGCTTTAATATTTCAAATATGTGTAGAGTTTTTAGTTTTTTTCTAGAATCCACTCTAATTTTTGGAAAGGTTTCTTTTATTCAAACTGATTGTAGATTTGTTTTTGAAAATTTTATAAGTTATACGATAAAAGGTTTTAGGGGGGAATATATTAAATGAAGTTTCACATTCTATAGGATTTCTTTGTTGCTGCTATGTTAGAATTTCTGAAGTCTGAAGAGAGAATTTATTGATTCCTATTTTCGATTGATTAATTCAATAAAAAAGGACCTTATATCAACAAGGTCCAAATAAAGTACCTTTCATTATTTTAACGTGTACCAAATGGTAAGAGATGCTGGATAGCATAGACTTGTCTATTAAGCATAAGGTCCGATTTTGAATTTAACAAGGTTCTCTCATGAAGAGATACCAGCCCACTTCCGAGCTCCATCTAAAGTCCAATATACAGTTTACATTGAAAAACTATTTAAGAAGTAATTGGTCGAAAATAGCTAATTAAGAGGTAGTTTTAGTTAATTGATATAGTTTAAAACATTTCGTGCCCTTTTAAAATTAAATATTTATTGATGTTAACTATTTAAAATGAAATGTTCTACTCTTGCCTTTTCTCTTCAACTTGCCATCAACTTTTGGTAATATTTTCAAATTTATTTCATTAAAACGTAAGATTACATTGACTTCTACATATTCAAATTAGTTTAAAAACTTTTAATCCGGTACGTGTACCGGACGTGTACGGTACGTGTACGGTAAGTATACGTAAAGAAAAATCCTGTACATACACATAACCTAAAATCCTACAAAAGTAATGTTATACAAACATAGGAGTCAATTGTAAAATGAAGAGATGAAAATTAGGACTATTAGACTAAAACATTACCTATTACTAATAATTATTTTAAAACTAACTAATAAACGGTGCGCGTTACTGCGCCTTTAAATGAATTTCTAACAAAAGTTGAAGTATTAAACCAAATTGACATTTGTAATTAACCTTTTTTATCGTCGTTCCAATATGGATTAAAAAATTCTAAGTCTGTTAATAGATTCAACTCTATTGTCAAACAAGAACACGTATACAAAAATTGACTCACAACCGTTTTAATTTTAGAACCAAATTTTCAAATATTTGCACTTCAGCCCCAATTTGACATGTAAACAAATTTTTATTGTTCTGATAATCAGCGGAGCAGTTTAAAAGTCTGCAATTCACATACAAACAAACAAGCATTCGCTTCTATATATATACAAGATAACTTCATATTAGTTGTGGATACTAAAATTTTGTAAAATTAATTGACTTTTAAAAAATTCACAATACAGTGAGTAGTGACTTAAAAATGCATACTAAATTTTACCAAAGTTGCAGTCAATTAGACGTTCCTGTCCAAACTAATAATTGTACGTTTAAAATCCGTTAAATCTGTCATAAAATTCCACAACACTACTAGAAGGATCTCAAGTGTTCTTTTCAATTCTGTAGAATTACTTGAACGGTAATCTAATCTCCATAGTACCACTGGAAGAATTTCAAGTGTTCTTATCTATTCTTTCGAACTACTTGAACAGTACTCTACTCAATATTATAATTTTTTTCAATATTTATTCATCTTCAAAATAATAATATGGGAATTACATTTTGACTTGTGTAAGACTTATATACTTAGCAGACCAAATATATAAAATGATTTGAAATTTTTAAATTTATATTAAATAAAATTATTATGTTCTTCATATTTTATTATTTATTTGTTTCCCTAGTTTTCTTCTTTACATAATTAATAAAATATTTTTTTAAGTCCCCAGAATTCTTAAAAATTTAATGAAAAATATTTTTAATAAAAAAATATATATGTATTTTTTTTTTAATAAAAATTTAAATTTTTTTTCTGTAAATCATTTTTTATATTATGTATTAAATATTTTTAGGAATTTTTACATTTGTTTTAGCAACACAAAACAAAATTAAATTTTTTTTTAATTTTAACATTATATTCAATTGTTTACATGATTTACCACCCACACTCCTCGATTCAATATAATAAGAGAAGTGGTAATAAAGTAATAAAACCACTTCAAAAAAACAAAATTTAGGAATCTTTAGAACAATACATACAAGAAAAGTATAAAATATCTTAGATATGAATTAGAAAGCCTTAGAAACTGTAGATATAACAACCTACAGATAAATGTTTTATTTTAAGCCTATTATGACGACAAGAAAACAGGATGTCTATACTCTTCAGGAGAACAGTCGTTCTCATGAATAAGAGAGTTTACTGTAATAGAAGTGGATCATAAAAATGTCATGACTCCAAAGGTTAATTCTGTATTAAACAAGTTCAGGACATTCATGTTTTCTTGATAAATGAATCCACTGATTTGTTATTAATGAAATGCAAAGAGGTCGGCATTGTCAGAGAAAATTTTGATAAGCCGGGTAATATTTTCAGCTGATTAAATTTCAATTATTGCTTTTCAAAATCATATTCAAAATCTTATTAAGGTCACGTACACTCTGTATGGATTGAGATTGAGAATATATGAATGGAGATCTCCCTACAACATAATATTAGTATTTAAGCTTGCTCTTTTTGGCCAATTGGGCAACCATTTACTTTTTTGTAATTATAGTGATCTAATATGAAGTTACAGAATGATGTGATTTGGGTCTGGAGTAGTTATTTGGTTATATCAACTTGTAACAGTTTAGTTGATATACCTGTAGCTTGAGTTGAATTTGATTTGTTTAATCTTATTTATTAATTAAATTTAGAAGTCTAAATTATTTTTAGATCAATTTTTAAGCTATTGTTGCACAACTTTAAAAAAGCTTCACTTCAACTTTTATTTAAAATAAATAGCGCTTAGGGAAGCAAAAGACATAACAATAAACAAACTTCACGGCACTCAGAAGGCGTGAGCTAAAGATTAAATACAGTGAAAAATGACAGTTATATTACTTGATATACATATACAGTTATTTTATTATCTTTAAAAAGTTTATTATCTTAAGTCAACTCTTGACGTCTAAATGGGTCTTAATCCTTTACAAGCGTTGCTATAGATGAAATTATTTCGAAAAACCGCATATTGTACGGAATAAAATCCAAAAATCAAATTGGAATTAAATATTTAATATTTTGAATTCATTTTGTAAAATACTGACAAAAAAATATTTTAAATAAATTTAAATTCCTATATAAATTCCACCGTTACTTTTATTTCTAAAATACATCTCATATTGTATTCTACTTATATACATAGAACGTTTTAAATCCATCGTCACCAAAATGTAGAAAAATAAAATTATTTACTTATAATATTAACAATTTTTTTTTTTCTTTTTTTTTTATAAATATATTTTTCTATATGTAAATGTATTTACAAACATTATTTACTTTTACAATTACATCAAACCACGTTGATTACATGAAAATTCATTATATTTTTATGAAAAACAAAAAAACATGATGGTTGCTGTCTTGGGTTTTTGTAATTTTCCGTAAAATTTTTTTTTACATTTTAAATGATGTTATAAAATTAACTATATTGTTTGTTTTTGAACAAAAGTATATATATATATATAGATGGGTTTGCGGCAGAATCAAAATTATAATAATAAAGAATTTATAGTAACTAATATCGCGAAGCGCTCAAAATCCGAGCGATTTGCACTCATATTCTTATTTAGGTTTATTAAACAATTGAGCTTTCAGTCACATGTGACAAGTGTGTGACCTATTAAACCGATTTATATACATTACGATTATGATGTGCAATAATATAGTAAATAATTATAAATGACATTCGCCTTAATATATGCAATTTTATTTTCTTGACATAATTACCATATTATTTTTTGACATATTTGCTCAGTGATAATTTCTTAGAGAGTTTAAAAGTGCTTTCCTACTTTAAATTACTTTAAAAATATGAACTAAATTTAAATAATAGACCTGGTTTAAAAACTTTTCTATGTTAAATAATTTTAAGACCGTGATAAAAATGGGAAAAAATTAAAAAATTTATTAAAAAAAAAAAAAAAAATAAAACATTGCTTTCTAGACTTTTCCATTTCAATTTTAACTTGTAATCGTAGTTTATCGCTCACTTGGCATTGTATTTTTCTACATTCCATGCAAATTTTTTTTTTATTTTGTTTTTGTTTTATTTTTTTTAGACACATTAACATTGAAATTACAAAATATATTCTGAAAGAATAAACAAATTCATATTCTAAATCCCTAAAGAAATTTAACATATTATTACAAAAACAGAATATTAATATTTATGCTATATGAAATATAATGTTCACCTTTTACATATTAAAACATATATACATACAAAAAATTAAATTGCTGAATACATTATATGTTACGTATATCGAATATGAAAAACAAACTTCAATAATTTTTATTTCATTTTCGAAAATTTTCGTATATATGAAATTAAGAACAGATTTTCAAATTGCAAATTTTTATATGCACATAATTCTATACATATTTACTAACGATTTATTTACTTATCTTTAAGGTAAAAAGTCAGAAACACGCAAATTTTTTTAAGTATATAGTTATTAAAATCTATAAGACACCTCTGTTTTAGGTAAAAGAGTTTAGTTTCTTCCAAAGTCTCCAGTTAAAAAATCAATTTCTAATTTTTTTTAATATTTCTTTGTTTAAGGTAAATTCCTTTGGGATATCGAATCTATATGGACATAAAATAATAATGAAAGACATAATTATTATCAAATACCCATTATATTTGTCGAAAATTGAATAAATAACAAAGAAATAATAATAGGTTCACTTCACTTTCAAATCAAATTAATTTAATATTTTAAAATAAATATTTGAGTATGAATTGTGCTATTAGAATAAAAATTTTATTATTTTTTTGAACAGTACATCTATACCATTCCTAATATGTCTATACGATCCTAATGAATTCCACATACAATTTAAAGTTTAGATAATACAAATAAATGCAATTCCATTTGTTATACATATATTGTAATAATTTTATATTGGATTATAAGGTATTTCTGTATCTGTGAGTTATATTGTTAAATCAAATTATTTGTTTACATTTTCTATTTATTGATATTTTTATATTAAGGTATTTTTTATTGAATATATATAATTAGTAATTACTGGTTATGCCATTAATTTAAACTCAAGGTTTGAGTCGATTTCAAAAGTGTAAGTTTTTTACCGGGTCTTTCGAATGAAAGATCGGTACTCCAACCACTATTCCATAAGTTATTAATTTACTAGTGTAATAGGCGATATATAAGGTTTTTAGCTAGTCCAATTATTTTGAGTAACACTTTACAGGTCTAAGGTTCACATGAGATGAACAAACTTTCGAATACCGATTTGGCTGACTTCAACACAATTTCACAACAACAGTAGTTTATTCGTACATTTCTATGAGAATCCGTTAACATAACCATTTTTCACAATTAATTTTATTTTATTAAATAAATTTGGATTATACAATTTTTGATTTTTTTTTTCAAATTACAATTGAAAAAAGAATAGTTCAAAATCTTTTATTTTACAATTTGTCTGTATATAACCTGATGGCGCCATCTTTTATATTTTTTTTCATTTTGAATTCAATAACTGTTTTATTTGTTCTTTAAATACATATAGAATAGATTATATGAATATTATATATTATTTTATTTATATAGGTATTAATTTACACATATATTACATATATGTAATAATGGTAATATATACATATTTACCGTTACTATTTTCTTTTTATTTTTAATCTATTGTAATGAATTATTCATTTCGAGTCTCGATGATTGTTTGAAATGAGATTAAATTTGTTTGTGTATTCTAATGGTTTTGTTTACATCTATGTTTATTTTTTTTATATACGTTTTTATTCTATTCTTCTTATTTTATTGTTTTTATATTTATAGTATTTTTATTTATTATTTTATTTCTCTTCTTTTATAGAGTCATAGAGTCTCTTAAATTTTGATGCTTTATAATGTCAAATAATTTTCATCCTTTTTTTTATTTTCCAATTCTTTTGTTGTAAAACCAAAGAAATTAAATATTTAAAGACAAATTTGTATTGTGAGTTATATGGTATTCTATATCTGTGAGTTATATTATTCAACTGAATTATTTGTTTATACTTTGTATTTGCTTATATTGCTATACTAATTATTTTTTTATTAAAGACATACAATTAATGATTATTGATTAAGCCATTAATTTTAACCCAATAGCGAATGGTAGCTGAATCGAGTCAAAAACCAGATAAATTTTTTTTTTTTGATTTTCATTTTCACTGGGATTAGAACCCGAGCCCTTCGCATGAAAGGTCACAGTGGTAAGAGCACCTATGTGCTTCAAGCTCAAATAATTAATTTTTTAAAATATTTTAAATTAAATTATTTGCTCTTTACTACACTTTACTTTACTTTACCTTTTCCAATTGTAATTCAGAAAATATCAGTTGTAATTCAGAAAGTATAAATTGTAATTCAGATTAGTCAATTGTAATTCAGAAAGTATCAGTTATAATTCAGATTAGTCAATTGTAATTCAGAAAATATCAGTTGTAATTCAGATTAGTCAATTGTAATTTAGAAAGTATCAGTTGTAATTCAGAAAGTATCAATTGTAGTTCAGAACATTTCGACATTCGTCGAATTGTAGCAATTTCACAACAGGAATTTTTTAGAGATTGCGGAAGATAACACAACTTACCATTGAAATATGTATGTAGTTATTCAAACTTTGGACATATTCTGCTTTTTTCCTTTTATTTATGTCAGAGTTCATAGTGCAAGGTTCATTATGAACTTTCTTCGTAGTGAAGAGCCTGCCTTCTAGGTAATTGCCTACTGTTGACACAGATATCGAAATGTTGAATTTGGTCAATATTTTTTGTTTTAATTTCTGCAATGTACAGCTGCAATCCTGTTCTATGAAACAAGCGAATCAATTTGTGCCTCATTCAAAATTCGATGTCTTATACCTCCTCTTGCTAACATTTTGTGTTGCCCTGATCGAATCCAATGAAACGCGGTCTTGTACTTGATGTCCAACGTCGCAGCTACGGACACCCAATTCATCACCTTTATTGGCACAATTCACGATTCTTTCACGATCTGCATTACATACAATTGATACTTTCTGAACTACAACTGATACTTTCTGAATTACAATTTACTAATCTGAATTACAATTGATACTTTCTGAATTACAATTAACAAATCTGAATTACAACTGATACTTTCTGAATTACAATTGACTAATCTGAATTACAACTGATACTTTCTGAATTACAATTGACTAATCTGAATTACAACTGATACTTTTTTGAATTACAATTGTAAAAGGTGTAGATTTTTTTAATAATAACCAGTTAGGTTTAAATCATTTGCAGACTAGTTTCATAGTTATAATAACATCGACGTGCTTTGTCCTATCATCTACCAATTTAATGGAATTTCTATTTAAATTTATAACTTTTCCAAAACTACTATTAATACAAACTTTCCGCAATATGTCCAAGAGCCTTCAACTTAAAATTTACTTATGACAACAAAATTAAAAATTTTCGTTTTTATTTTTACATCAATTTAATTTGTCATACGAAAACTTCATACAGTTCAAAATTTTGTACACGTTTTTATTAAAACCTTCAATAAAATGAAAGAAATCGATAAATCTAATTTAGATTTTTCATTTTACCCTAAAAACAAAACTAAAATAATAAATTCCATATTCCAATAGATTTGAGCCTATGATGATTTTTTGAATAAATGAGATTTTATATATTGTATAATATTTTTAAAAAAATGTCAAACACATACATGCACATGTTGACGAAAACTATGAAGAGAGTAGACTGTGTGAACTATGAGATATTAGCAAGATAAAATAATATAATATTACCGTTTTAAGGAAATCCCTTAAATTTTTTAGAAAATTTTTAATATTGCATTGGAATTAAACTTTAACTACTTTTGGAAAAATTCCAGACACCTAGCTTTTTAAAGTGTACAATGAGAGTTCATGAATTTCAAATTGTAGGAGCTATGGAAATCTTACACCAAATTGATCAGAAATTATTGCCAACAAATCTAATTTCTTTTAGTTAAGTTTCAGTTACACAACGGAATTAGATTCTGAATTAGGTATGGAAATTTGAAGAACTTGCAGGACATCTATTCAAACCTCCTACACTAGACTAACCATATTTAGATTAAGCAATGTTTGTGGACATTAAAGTACTTTTGGAAAAATTTTAGGCACCCAACTTGATTAAATACAATTCTGCTAATATAGAAGAGTATGGCAGCTACTCAAATCTGCTCAGAAAAGAGCTCAATTTCAATAGCAAATATATTCCATGTATTGTTTTAGGGGCTTTTAACATGAAATATGGGCAGTCGACGAACGAGCAGAGGACGAACACATGTGCCAAAATCATCTAAATCGGATAAGACTGAGCTTAAAATCACAACTCGTATTTTCAAATAAAATTCAAATTTGAGCTCGATTCTATTCTTTCAACCATATCTCTGTAGAATTTTTTTATAGAATCACTAACGTAATAGAAAAATAATTATACCCTTTTAGCTACACGCGTATGGGTATAATAAATATTGCACGAATAGTAATATATATTTTGTGAAATTCTTGGGCAATTTTTATGCTAAAAAGGATTTTTGATCGGATATAATTTATTAGAATTAACTTTCCTCCTCATTTTCTGATATACTCATATAATCATTTCAATCAATTTGAAACTAATTTATTTTAATATCTGAATACATTATTTAAATGTAGTTGACCAAAACAAATGTCAGAATGTGTCAAATCTTAGGCAGAAGCAAAATTCCCTTGAAATAAATAAAACTACAAAAATAAATTGAATAAATATAACTACATACTAATTAACTTTATTTATCGACTAATAATTAATTAATTACATAGAGTTTTACCATTTCCAATACAAGATGCATATGCCATTAAATGTGGTATTACATTTTGTTCATAGACTCCAGTAAATAAATGTGACCAAGGTCCTAAGAAAGGAAATTAATAAAATTTAATTATTAAATTTAATTCCAATTGAAAATTAATAATAAGAATATGTACCTGATGCAAAAACTGCAACATCATCACCACCATGTGTCTCAGCATCCATTGGTACATTACTCGGATACTGATAGTCTTTATCATCTGTTTTAAAGAATAGAAATAGATTAAAAATCATTTTTTAAAATTTAATTATAAACTTACCAAAATCATCATTAATTAAATTTAATCTAGTTCCATTTTTATCTCTTTTCTGAATAGGACCATTGGCATATGATAGTGTTGCATATGGCAGACCATCAATAGTACTATTTTTGGTATTTAATCCTAAAATATCTTTTTCAATTTTTGAATAACCAGATATGCTCATTGTATGAGCATGATCTGATGTAACTACAATAAGAGTATCTTTATTTGATGTTAAACTTTTAGCAACTTTAATTGCTTTCGAAAATTCTATTGTTTCATCTAATGCTTTTCTTGAGAATGTGTTGTGATGTGCAATATCAATAAGACCACCTTCAACAAATAAAAAGAAACCTTTATTACCTTTTTTTAACAGTTTTATTGCAGTTTCAGTCATTTCAGCTAAACTTGGTTCTTCCAGTTCTTCAGTATTATCTAAATTAAATTTCATATGATTATCAGCAAATAGACCAAGTAAATTATCAACTTCTGTAACATCTAAATTTAATAATTCATCACGTGTTGTAATGTAACAAGGATTCTGGCCTTCTTTATTTTTATACCATGCATCAATTAAATCTTGTCCATCCACTCTTTCACCAGTTCCAAACTCGGATTTAAAATATTTAGCTTTTGATAAAAATTTTTTTCTTCCACCACCCATAATAACATTTAAAAATTTTCCAGGTGCATCAAATACCAATTGTTTAGCAATATCTCGACAATATTTAATATTTTTTAGTTCATTTGATGATCTGCGTATATCATAGTCACTTTCTATTTTGCGATATGAAACATGTGCATAATTTCCAGCTGGTGAAGCATGTGTAACACGAGTTGTTGTTACAACTCCAGTCAATTTACCAGATTTTTGTGCCCATTCAGCTATTGAGGCAACCTGATTTTTACGATTTGCTGCTTCTTTACAATCATACAATGGAACTTTGTCAGTGACACCAATTGTTTGTATATTACCTTTTACTCCACTTAAGTAGGCTGTAGCTGAACATGCTGAATCTGCAACTTGACTATCGGCACAATAAGTCTAAAATATTAACTTTTTAATTAACTATCGAAAAAAAATCTTTAAATATAGATACCTTCGATAGTCCCGAATAATCAAATGTATCCATTTCTAATTCATTATCTTCACCAGTTGTATTTGCTCTTTGTTGTAAATGAATTCTAGCTGCAGTTAATGTTGGAATGGACATTCCTAGAATGAAATAATAATTGAATACTTAGTATCTGTATAGTTTTTTGATTGCTTGATTGATTCATTATTGGATTCACAAAGTGAAAAACTACAAAATTTATTTTATTTACTCATTATTTTCAAAGCATGTCAAATTTTTTTTTTTGATATTGAGCGTACCAAATTTTGTTTCTACTTTTCTAGTTACCGAAATTTTTCACTAATTATAATATTTTCTTAATCAAATTTTAGACTATTTAGATCCGGTTATTAACAAGTTTTAGTATTAGTTTAAAAAATAAATGTAAAATAATTCATGTCATTTTAGTTATTCAAGCTTTGAAAAAAACTTCTTTGGTAATAATGCATTTTTTTCCTATAGGATTTTTTAATCCATGCAATAGGAAATATTTGCAAACAGTTAGAAAATCCCCTATCTTATATTTAAGACTATTAACTAGAAATAACGCGATTCTTTATAATGGATTCTTTTATATCCACAATTTGTGCCTTTTATTCAAATCGAAGAGTTTGAAAACCAATGAATATTTAATGATTAGTTGTAATTGTATTGATAATAACTCATGAAAGTTTTATTTTATTAAAAACGAGGAAGAGTGTAGTAGAGTAGACTGTGTCAACTCTGGGATACCCGTATGATCGTAACATATACATTATATCATCCGGTTAATTACTTTTGGCGAAATTTCAAACATACAGCTTTATTAAGTGTAGCGGAAAACTCATATAAAAATTTACTTAACAAAAAATTAAAATAAAAACAAATATATTTTTCAATATTATACTTTTATTAAAGTAAAACAAGCCCCCGAAAAAGAAGAAAATAAAAAATTGATGGTACATCTGGAGAATTAATTACTGTTTTAATATAAAAGTAAATTATTAGTATAAGAAACAGTTTTTTAATGCTTGTAAACTTGTGTTTTAAGTTTAAATATAACAGTAAATTGCTGAAATTAGAAACAGTTTTTCTTTCGATTAACCTTAGTCCAGCAATTTACTTTCATATTAAAACAATTTTAAATGCTAAAGATCTACCATCAAGTTTCAGTTAATAGAAAAGTAATTCTTTGGTGCAATAGAATCCAAATCGTAAATATTAAAAATAAAATCTAATAAGTGTATGCCTTAAAGAAATATTTTATTTTGTAGGCGCAAGATAAGTTAAAAAAAAAATTTATCAAAATTCCTGGAAAAAAACTATAAATTAATTATTTTAAAAAACTTACCGTCTCCTAAAAACAAAATCACATTAACTGCTTTCATTTTATTTTGTTTGATTGCATTCAATTTCTTATATATGGTTCTTTGAGCCGCATCAAACCATTTTGAGGGATCTTTTCCTTCTATGATATAAAGAAATGTAATTTAATACACAAATAATCACATTTGAACAATATAAGTTTAATAAAAGGTTTTAATTAATTTTAAACTCTTTTTATTATTATCAACAAATAAATATTTAACTAATTATTAAAACTTATTTTAAATAACATGTATTAATACTTAAATTACCATTAATTGATTTTAGTGATAAACAATTAATTTCAACACTAATAATTAAAATTAAAATAATTAAATTAAATTTTTCTAAAGCTTGTATACTAGATTGTTTTGACATAATTCTAAAACTTTCTTTTCCTTAATACTGAACTATTTTTTTGTGCTAATAACTTTTAATAACTCTCTAACTAAGTAGTAGTAAATTAATTAACTGGGCTCTTTGATTTCAACTAATGAACTAATTTAAAAATTTTATTTTTATTTAAAAAGTAACCTTTTAATTGTTCCGTTTAAATAATTTTCATATTAATTATAATTTATAAGCGTTTAATAAGAATTGAAAAAAAAAAAAAAAACATTCGAAATTTGAAGAAAATTTGCGATTAACCGCTTACAATGGTAATTTATTTTATTACTATTTATTTTTTTTACTTTTTATCTTTTTTTTTTTTTCTAGTAATTAAATTTTGATATACTAATTAACATTGGCTGTAAAAAGTATTCGAATCTAATTAACTAATTTTTTGCTTAGTTTATTTTTTTTTTTAAATTTGATGCATATTTAATAGTTTTTTTTTTTCAAAAGTCATCTATTAAAATTTATGATGGGTAGTTAAAAAGAATATTTCAAAGGTAAAATAATCATAAATAAATGAAACTATTCAAGTGAAACAGATAACTTATCACTTTTTTTTTAACATTTCCTTAATAATAATTAGAATCTAATTGGAAATACTTGAATGTCATATTGAATAAAAATGCAATCAGCTATATATGGTAAAAGTACTTTAAAACTCATTATTTAGTACTTTATACTAAGTAATCAAAGTGAATGTTATAATATACCAAATACGTCAGAAAAGTAATTGGAATTACCTCAATGCTAAATTATTTTATTAGTTTATTATAACACTTTTTAGCACATTTTCAAAATATTTTGTAAAAATGGGCCTATATAGCTTCACTCTGTCCGTCTGTTCGTTGTCCGTCCGTTCGTTGTCCGTCCGTATGTTTACAAAACCTGTAACATCGTTTGAAATAGAGAAAAAAAAAAATTCAAAAAATAATAATTTCGTAGAAGAATTTTTTTCTGTAGGCCCCATCCGTTAAAGAGCTAAGGCCCCCAAAAGTGGGAAAAAGCCCTATTTTTAAATTGTTATAACAAGAGTTCTGTTAATTTAATTCAATCTGAAAACGCTAAAAGATAGTTGGTTTTATAAACTTTTAAAGTTTTTAAAAGGCAAATGTTTAGGGTTGCCAAACGGTACTAAAATTTGCCATTATGCAAAACTCAATTTTTGAAAGATTTTTGGTCACACATATCTTTTAAATGGTTCATGCTTGGGTCTTGAAATTTTAGGAGATATTATTAGCAATCGGTTAACAAAATTTTTTTGTAGCTCCCCCTGTTTAGGAGCTATAAGGGCTCGAAAATTGATATTATGCTATTTTTTAACACATGTAACTTCAATACCTGTTCAAATTAATTTTTACAAATATTCAAAATTGAAAGATGCAACATTATATTTCAATATAAATGTTAAAGGTTTTTCTTAAATTTGAAATGGGCTTTTAAATTGAAGAAATTGCCTCTTAGTTTTAACTATTTTTGCTTCGATAATAAAATTCTAGATAAAATTCTAAAAATTTTGGTGGAGTTCACAATTAATTTCCTAGAACTTATAAAAATATAAGAGTGGGGACAGAAGAGAGATAGGCAGATCTATCATAAGTTTCCAACCATAAATGGGACTACTAGGTCTTAAAAATTAAAACTTTTATGTTTAATAGGTTTTCTTGAGTGCATTGGGGTTATATTCTAAGTATTTCACTATTAGTCATAATTAATAAATTGATGAAATAATTAAATTATAATATTAGCATTTATTTTTATATATATTTTTATAAAAATAAATGATTAAATACTCAGTAAGAAAGCCTATATAATTTGAAAATGTGCTTTTCAAAAACCCTTGCTTTTTTTCATCATTTGTTTTTAGATAATACTGAATATTAAGTGAATTACTTAACACTTTGAGATAAAATAATAGTCTTAAAAACGATGTTAGTGTAGGTATCTATTATTTAATATTTTTTTTTTTTAAATAAAATATGCTAACATAATAATGCTGGCAGAAGTAACATAAGGTATATATAGGTTAATAAATGAAATAGAAAGTTAATCAACCTTGATATTTTTGTGTATCACATGTAAAGAAATTTTTCAAAAGAAAAATTATGAATTTAAATTTCGGTTTTTAGTTATCAAAATATTTAGTTGATATGGGCATACAATAGAGAACACATGGAACAAGACAATCTACAACAATAATATGTGAATTATTACATCTTGATAGAAATAAAAATATCACAAAAAACCCTCCATGTCAATTGGAAATCCAAGAAAACTTAAATACCCTTAGTCACTAAAATAGTATTTTTTATTTATTTATCTCCCCTAGTGAGCCGAATCGCTCGTACAGAGTATATGTAAATTTTACCTAATATTGGAAACTCTATTTTGAATTATATTTGGTCCTTTTAAGATTATTCATACTGTGTGGGTAGTCAAAAATATTAAGAACCAGTTATCTAAAACATGGTGCAAGCATCTTAAAAGTAAAACTAATTTCTGACAGGAGTGTAGTTGTCTGAGTTGGTAAATTAATTTTAAAAGAATTAAGATTAGTTCTAAGAATAAATCTAAAATCTAAATCTTTTCCCAGCTCTATTTAAATGTCCAGCAGCATACAAAACATACAGTCTTTACTAATGCACATTTCCAAAATTAAAGGATGTGCCATTATAAGTTTTGAACGAAGAGTATATTGAACAAGTGATGAAAAAAAACCAAGGGTTTTTAAAAAAGCACATTTTCAAAATTATATTGTATTACATACTGAGTTTAACTTTGGAAATATTTACTTGGAAATAGTTACTACTGACTTATAAAATTTACTGCTAACAGTAAATTTTTTATTTAAAAGTTGTTATAGCCCTTTAATGGGGAAGGTTGCCAAATTTCTCAAGAATCTAACTTCAACTCCCCCCCCCCTCATCCTCTAATTTTGTAGGTTCTAGGAATTAAATTGTGAATTACACAAAAATTTGGAATTTTACTTAGAATTAAAAAAATTTTGTTAACCGACTCCTACTATTTTTTTAGGATTTAACTTCAAGATCCTAGCTTAAACCGTTTAGAAGATATGTGTGGCCAAAAATTTTTGCCAAAATTGAGTTTTATATAATGGTGAATTTTAGTACCGGATGGCAACCCTATACATTTAAGCGACATATTTTTGTAAAGCCTATAAAAGCAGCTCTCTAATACCGTTTTTCGATTGAAAATAAACCTAACAGAACTCTTGTTATGTTTATTTAAATATAGGGCTTTTTTGGAATTTGCAGGGGCTATAATTTCGTCATCCTTCAAAATTAAGAAAAACCTTTGACACATGTTGAAATATAATTATAGAGCTTTGAATTTTGTCTATCACTAAAAAAAAATTTGGACAGGTATTCAAGTTACAGGTGTTTAAAAATAGCAAAATTTCAATTTTCGAGCCCTTATAGCTCCTAAATAGGAGGCTTGACAAAAAAATTTTGTTAACCGACTACTAATTTCTGAATATCTAACTTCTTCCAAAATTTCAAGACCCTAGCTTGAACCGTTCAGAAGATATGTGTGGCCAAAAATTTTGCGAAAATTGAGTTTTGCGTAATATTAAATTTTAGTACCGTATGGCAACCCTAAATATTTGCCTTGTAAAAATTTATAAAGTTTATGAAACCAGCTATCATTTGCCGTTTTCAGATTGAAAATATATGTAACAGAACTCTTGTTATAACAATTTAAATATAGGGCTTTTTCCAACTTTGGGGGCCCCCCGTAACAGGTGGGGCTACAGAAAAAAATTCTTCTACGAAATTATTTTTTTTGCAAAAACTACCCATGGTTAAAATTTCTTTTCTCTATTTCAAACGGTGTAAAAGTTTTTGTAAACATACGGACGGACGGACGGACGGACGGACAGAGTGAAGCTTTATAGGCACATTTTTACAAAAATTTTTGAAAATGTGCTAAAAAGTAAATCGGCAATAATTTCTCAAAACTTTTCTTAGAATTTTATTGTATAAGTTAAAATTTTAAAAACAAAAAGATAATTTCTTTTAAGTAAACCCTTTTTTAATTCAGAAAAATAATAACTATGTTAAAATATAACGCTGGATTTTTAGTTTGGTATATTATTAACGGGATATTAGAAAAATAGGCAACATTTAGTCTTTAAACCCTTCAATGTTCTAAACGGCATGCGAACCACTAGTTTAATTTTCAGGTCTTTCACTATATTTGTTCTGAAAATATTTCTAAAAGGTGATGGCAGTAATCTGCTTTCAGTTTTGAATTAGTCAAAATTTTATAAAACGGTCAAGTACCTTATCCTCAATTTCAAAAATGCTGAAGGTATGCCTTATAGAGTTTACGTTTGAGCAATTTAAATATAAAGTTTTTCGAGCTCAGGAGTGCTGAAGCTCATAACTGGTGGATTACATAAAAAAGTTTATCCGTAAAATTGATTTTTTAAAATTTCATTGCTTCTACACACACTTCTCCAAGATAAAGCTAATTTTTTATGATATTTTAAAAAGCGTTAAAAAATTAATTAAATATTTAAAAATCAATTTGATTCAGATAAATTTTTATAAAAAAAAGCAATTATTTTAGAAAATTTTATTTGCAATTTTAACTAACCATGCTTTGTTCTAATTGAGGAAGGCTAAATTTACTTTCATTCAAGATCAATTGCTGTTGTACATATCTACTGTGACAAAAGGGTGCTGTTAATTGACAATTTAAAGTTGTATAAATATTCTTAAATTATAAAAAAAACACCTCATATTGTAAAAATTCGATGTTTTACATGTCATTAGAGTAGACAGCAAATATACAAAAATCTTACATTAATCATTAATTAAACTTCAAGTATACAAGAGAATGAAAACTATATACCGTCAAGAATAAATTAAACCTCTCTACGTACCCTCTCTAAATAACTAAAAAAAAATAAATCTAAGTAGAATTTAAGGTATTGCCATATTAAATTAAATATATTCCCTAAGCGGTAGAATTGTTTAATAAATAATTGTCATAAATAATAATAATTAATTATTATTTAATTCCTATACTATTTAAAAAATAATAATAATTACATGCATATAGTTTTTAAATTTTCTATATTCTAATAATTGTCTAGACCTAGACCAATAATCTTTATTATATTTTACTTTCCTTAACACCTGAAACTCAAATTTTTCAAGAGCTAAAACCTTATTCTATTGATTTCAAAATAAGTATTATCTATATGGATTACTTAAATTACTTATAAACTGTGTTATAATTATAATTTAATCAATAAATAAATAAAATAAGGGAGGAAAATGAAAGTATAAAAATAATTATTTTATTTAAACGATAGTCATTAACTAAATAATAACGAAATTAGAGAGCAAACAAATAAAACTAAATAAAAAAAAACCATTGACTTATCTAGAGTGTTAGATCTTAATTCAAACATATACTATTATTAAATCCAAAAAAAAAGAAAATGTCCACCCCATTTTCTTTTTTTATTCTCACGATTTTTTTCCTTATTGTTTTTTTTTTAGTGTGTCAGAGATCTGTCCATTTTCTATGTTACTAGTTCTGAAAAAACTGAAAATGAAATTAAACAGTTGTGGAAAATAAATTAGAAACATAAACCTTTTCATTCAGAAATAATAATGTACACAGATTACAATGTAATTTACAGAGTGTACGAATTGGTTATAATTTATTTGAACTTAAACGTTTTAAAGTTTCTTAAAAATTCGGATCTAGTCCTCATAAAATTTATTAGGAATTCCGAGAATCAATATTCAACTTTACCCTATATTTTAAAATGTCAATGACTTTCAAAATTCAGAATTTAGAGAGGCTCTCAAGTTCAACAGTAAAAAAAATTACTAGAGTGCGTTAATATATACACATTACTCAATTTTTTTTAGAAATTTTAATACTTATTTATCTTCCCTAGTGAGCCCAATCGCTTGTACAGAGTATATGTAAATTTTACCTAATATTGGAAACTCTATTTTGAATTATATTTGGTCCTTTTAAATTTATTCATACTTTGTTGGTAGCCAAAAATATTAAGAACCAATTATTCATACTTATTCATACTTAAAAAAAAATAGTTAGTTAAAGTTTGATAAAAAAAATAATTGAATTTTTTGAAACCCTTTAGTTATTTAAGAGTTTTTGACCGTTTAGAGTCAATTTAAAGTCAATTACTGCTCAATATTTACAAAAAAATATTAAGGACTGGGTGTCGCTATGTTAAGATTTTTGATCTTTTATTTGTGGAGCCTGTTCATGAATAAATGATCCCACTAAAAATATTAAACCCTTACACTAGTTTTCGACTTAATTTAGCTACCACTTGTCGTATATATGTTTATGCAAAAAAAAAATTTCTATAAACAACTTAAGCGAATAATTTTATTTAAAAATGTAACTCACAGATAAAGAATTAGAATTCTCTTTATAATTTACATCAAAAAAATAAAATTTTTACAACATTCAACAAATAAATACAATTAAATATCAACTGAACTCAAAAAAACTATATATATGTGAGAAGGTTCCAGAAGTATCCAACGTAAAGTAATTGAATGTTGTTTAATCAATTCTGAATAAAAGAATTATATATTTCCACTATATAGTTCACACTTATTCAACCTCAGCTACAACAAAGCTGTCTACCCCATCAGTTGAACAATTAGTCCTTCAATTTTTTTTTTATTCCTTTTCCACTCCTTTAAGGAGTATAGTATAGGGCATTCACTAAGTTTATTTAAACTAGGCTTTAGTATCTTTTATCATAATATTTACTAAGCCATTGATTACTCGGCCGTAGCTATTGTATAAAGTTATGAAATATGAATGCACAAATGTTAACTTTGTGCGCCATCTATAATCTTACACAAGATTTATTTATATATTTTGATTAAATTTTATTTTATATTACGATATAAACTATTAGAATATAATTATACAATTTTACGATATTTTTTTTTATTAGATATGATCTGACCGGGGTTTGAATCCGAGATCTTCCACATGAACGTCTTTACCACTACACAATTGATCAGATAGTCCTTCAATTAAAATAGTTAAATATTAAAATTCCATTACATACATATTGTACCTTTATTTATTTTCCCAACTGTATTTTTTTTATGTACAAAATATTGATGACATCTTCCAATATTAATTATCTTAAAAGGTTTTTTATACGTATGTAAATTATATTCTATTATTATTATGTTCTTATCATAATTACTTGGGTAATTTAAATAATTTTTTTTTACATAAAATATTTCATTCTACAAGATACAGGTATATAAAAAAATTTAAGTATATTCATAAATCACCTCAACAGGTACATACATATAATATATTTTTATTATAGACTAAAACATAATATTGTAATAATAAAATAATACAACAGGTAACATTATTCTCATATACACATTCTAAGAGTACATTCACAGTAAATAATAGTATGTATGTATGTTTTCTGTATATGAATGTCAAAGAAAAATGGAAATTTTTTTTATTTTGAACTTTTACTTTTATCATAGATATCACGTTCATTATATTCAATTTTGACATTTTAGTAATTATTTAATTTTAGTATAATATGTAGTGTAAGAAAAGGACAACGTACTTAAAGTACTTTTCATAATTACAATACTATTAATTTGATTTTAATTGTTGAGGTAAAATAAAAACTAAAATTCTAGTTCAAATCTTATCTGAAAGTCAGTGGGAACCTTAAAAATGTATGTAGGTTTGAATTAAATCAAAAAGTCAAATATAATATTAAATAATTGACATTAAATGAATGACACATTTATTTATTTTGATTATCAAAAATAATGAACACTAGGTGGTCTTGAAAATTTTAATGTGTATCTACAAATATATTGAAATAACTGACCTAATTTATTTTAAGCATATTGTATATCTGGATATTTATGATATATTTATTTAGAAATTATAATAAAAAGTCAATTCAGAGTTCAGTGTAAAAAAAAATCAACTTTTTATACCCGTATGACTATATAGTCAAAGGGTATAATAAATTTGCCATTACGTTTGTGACGCAGAGAAGGACGGGGGGTAGATATAGACTCAAGTGTATGGATCGGATCAGAATCGAAAAATAAATCGATTTAGCTATGTATGTCCGTCCGTCCGTCTGTCCGTCTGTCCGTCCGTCCGCACGATAACTCAAAAACTAAAGGAGCTAGAATCTTGAAATTTTCGCAAATTAATTTTTTTGCAATAGCCGTCATCGCTATTTAAATCCAGCCATTTTGGTCCATGGGTTCGGGTAGCTGCCATACAACTTCTTTTTTTATATGAGTATTTTTCTGTACCTATTACAGCTGCGTGTCTGAAATTTTGCCAAAAGTAGTTTAGTTTTATGGCCAAAGTTTCTGCAAAATTTGGTTGGTCTCCTGCAGTGGGTTCGTGTAGCTGCCATACAACTTCCTACTTTATATAAGCATTACTCTCCACCTAATGAAGCTGGGTGTCTGAAATTTTGCCAAAAATAGTTTAGTGTATTGGCCAAGGTTACAGCAAAATTTGGTTGGTCTATTGCAGAGGGTTCAAGTAGCTGCCATACAAATCCTTCTTTTATATGAGTATTCCACTAAACTTAATACTTTGAAAACATACTTTGAAATTTTGCCAAAAGTAATTAACCGGATGATATAATGTATATGTTACGGTCATACGGGTATCCCAGAGTTGACACAGTCTACTCTACTACACTCTTCCTCGTTTATATTTAATATTTTCTTTTAATTTCGAAAAGATTCCTAAATAAATATGGTCGATATATGAATTAACCATTATGTCTAGTTTCTCTAATAAACTGAAAATATTCTACCACAATTGCTGTGGTATAAGGGGTTAAGCTTAAGAAATTATATATTGACGCTAAGTCATGTGAATATAATATTCTGGCTATCAATTTAAATTGTCTAGATGTAAAAAAGGCTTTTCAGATTTTTAGCCATTATGTTTCTTTGTCATGTAAAAATGCTAAAGTTGAGTAATCAACGCCTTAGTTAAAATAATTTTTCATGAAAAAAGGCCTACTATGCACTTGCTGCTGTGCTTTGCTTCACAAACTTATCAGTAAAATTTTTATTTGCATACTTCTTCCTTTTGAAAATATTCTTCAATACTCTTAATAAAAATGCGAGCCTTGAAGTTATTTCGAGTCTTCTCTATTGAATCTAATGGGCATCATATATGCTTCAACTATATTTGTAATGCATAATAGTGGAATTACCTTTCATAAATTATAAGCCGGGAAAGTTTATATAAAAATTAAAATCGTGAATAATACATATGCCTAATCTGCATTGATATGATACTTACATCCTCCTTAAATTTAACTAGCTTGTTCTTATGTACATTTCAGCCTACACTTCTATTCAATTAAACTTTTAATTGATGTATCTAATTCCTATGCTGCAACAGTTTTTGGTAACCCAGAATTGCTTTCTTTTTAAGTTTTAGAAAATTCTTACGAACTTATCATAGATCAGAATGCATTAAATATGTATTTATTAAACTTCAAAGAGATTGAATTTTCATAGCACAGTAGCATGGCCTACATTTTAAATTTAAAAGAAATTATCATAACACAGTAGCATTGTCTACATTTTAATACATAGCCTTATCATAGCCACAGTAGCATTGTCTTATTTTAATAAAGCATAATTATGACACAAACCATTAATAAAAATTTTTAAAAGAAACAAGGAAATTAATCAAATTTAGCTTTCATCTTAAGTTAAAATAAATATTCAAACTTATAATTTTATTTTCAAATAATATTCATTTTAGTCTTCTTTTATAGATTTATTATTGCAATTTTAATAAAATTTTACATTTTTATTTATATAAGATTTTCCACTCAAATTCATTTAAAGTTATTTTCTATCGGTTATCTTATTAAATATATTGACGATTTGAATTCAACCGTCTGGTTGTTCTTTCTTACTCTAAAAATGAAAAATAAAAAAGAAATATTAAAATTATATTAAATTAAAGTACATTAAAATTGTCATCGGATAATATTCTTTTTAATTAAAACTAATAATATCATTTTCTAATATGATTCGCGGAATAAATAAATATTTAATGAGTGCAAAATTGACGGTTAATAATCTGTAATACACCTGAAGACAAACACTGTGTTTAATGATTTGTGAATTAAATAAATTTGTGTAAAGGATTAAAGGAATTCATTTACATTTAAATTCCTGATAATCTACAAAACTAATTGAAGATAAAATTTAACTGACGATAAAACATGCAGAATGTGAGGGGAAATTTTATGAATAGGTGATAAGCTTGATAACATTCTGTAAAAGAGGAAGCAATTAAGCAGACTTCGATTACAAAGTAATCAAAAACTTTAGATACTTTTGATGATTTTATTTATTCTATTTGTTTAATTGTCTAAAGCTAAGTACACACGACAGGCTAAAATAGGCAGAGTGATCTACGTGTGTGTGAACACTCGTTAGAGCTCTACCGTAGAGCTCTACAACAACTCTACGAGAGATTTTTTGTTAGAGATTTCTCTACCGTGTAAAAACTTTCAAGTAGGCAATTTTTCTGTCTACGATGACTCTACAAATATGTTTGTAGATCTGTAGAGATTTTTTCGTAGACTTTCATGTATTTCATGTATTTTTGCATATTATATTGTATGTATGTTTCTATATAAGTAATCAATGGTAAATAACTTGCTTTATAAAAACTGGTTTCCTTATCAATAAATGAATCAAAATTAGTCAAATATTGTATATGAATTTGAATCCTCAATCCTCGATCCTCATCCTTAACTCGTACGAGCATAGGGGCATAATTTCGTGTTATTATAATTTACATAGATCGATTATGAAATTTTATTTGTCGAAATGCAAGTAAGCCTCAGCTCACAAAGAGCTTGTTTGAGTGTATATTTTAAATTCATACTATATATTGGGCCACCAGGGTAAATATCTAGTGTAAAGAAAAACAGCAGTTTTTTCAGAAAATCAAATCAGACTCCTTAGGCTAATAAGCTATATGTTACTATCTCTAAACCATGGAGACCCATGCATCTCTGAATTGTTAAAACGTTTAAAATAATGTTTAATATAAAATTTATTGAACTACTATTACCCGAAATACGTTTATTATTCTGTTATTTTAATAAGTCGTTGTATTTTTTTTTTAATTTTCCGGAAAACTTATGCAAAATCCTTTGTTGTACTTTCAATCATAGTTTTTCTTTTGTATTTAAAACATTTTCCCTTTGAATATTTAATATGAAAATAAAATGCATATTATACAATATATAAAATGTATATAGTTTTATAAATATACATTATATATATATATATATATATACTTACATACAACAGGCACATAAATTGATGTAAATTTTTAAAAGGGAATTATTGTTATTTGTCTTCTTAATAAAAACAATAAAAATAATAACAATCTCACAGATACTGAATTTTGATTAAACTTAACCTCCATTTCCGCGAAACTTATTACAAAAAAAAAAAACAGATATTCCTATCTTTATTCTCTAGCCTGATGTTGCTTTAAAAAATTTTACTTTATATTCAGCACTCTTTCCTTTGCTTCAATTATTATTGATATTGATTTTTTGCATGTTATAACGGTATAAAAACAAATATAACTATCATTTTTTTTTATTCTACTATTTTTTTTATTGGATTATTACTATCATTTTATGGTTCTTTATTTTTTTTTTATTTTTTTATTTTAATATTACATCACATGATTGGTAAAAAATGGCAATATACCAATTTTATCTATCAATATATACGTGTTTTGTAATATTAGTTATAAAAGTATTATACATATATCACTTGGTTTTTATTTTTCTTTACAGGTTGTGGTCACAAAAATAACAAAAACGTGGAAGGGTGTAGTAGAGTAGACTGTGTCAACTCTCGGATATCCATATTATCGGAATATAGACATTGCTCTTGCAAAATTTCAAATACACAATTTATTAGATTCTCAGTTATGTATAAATGAAAATATAAGTTTAAAGGCAGCTCTTCAATCCGCTTCCAGCACACCAACTATATTTTATTCAAACGTTGGCCATTAAAGTCATCAACTATTTACAAAATTTCAGACATCCAGCTTTATTAGGTACAGAGTATTGATCATATAAAAAAAAAGTATAACAGCTCCTCGATTTCACGCAGGAAACTGGCTGGATTTCAATAGCGTTGACGGTCGTTGCATGAAACTAATTTGTGAAAATTCCATAATCCTACCTCTTTTACTTTTTCAGTTATCGTGACGACGGAACGACGCACGGAAATACATAGGTAAATCGATTTAATTTTCTATTCGATCCAATCCATACCTTTGAGTCTATTCCTCCTTCTTCTCTGCGTCACAAACGTAATGGCAAATTTTTTATATCATTTTGACCTAAAGTCATACGGGTATAAAAATAATACAAAATAAAACTTTTACCAAAAGTGGTATTAAATATGACAGAAATTTGATTGTTAGATTAAAATGTAGTATACCTATTAAAATAATATACAAAATATAAATATAATAATAATACTATAAAATATAAATAGTTTTAATAAAACGTGAGGAACAAATCTATCAAATAAATTGGTACACAAACCCATATAGAAAATTTGTAGGTATCTATTTGCAATTGAAATGATTCTTTATATAGGAATGTACAAATGGAATGATTCGTTCGAAGACTTTAGGTTATTATTTAATTGGTAGACAGAGAAGGACTAAATGTTATTTGACTATAAGTAACAGCAAAAGTTTATATTTTATATTTTCAAAAATTTCTATGGCTTCTAGAAGATTATTATACTTTTATAATTGTGATTCCTGTAAGTAAATGGTTAACATTCCAAGATTCTTTCAAGTAAAATTCAATGCTTAAATCAAACTATCACTTGAATATTAAAATTTTTGAGTTCTATTTGTTAAGACTTAACTTCCGGAAAATGGAAAAACATACCGAGTGCTTAAAATTCGAAAAAATTATAATACAAAACCAGAATAACTCTGGTTCGAATTCTAGTACACGTGAAAAAGAATTTAATTTTTGGACTGCGTTAATTGGCAACGAAGGTGAATAAAAGGAGAGCAATGAACACCAATATAATAGTTTTATTAATACCGTGTTTTTATACCCGTGCATACATATATGAACATCGGGTATATTAAAATTACTCCTCCGTTTGTAACGCATCGATCTAGACGAGCTAGATATAGTGTCAAGGGTACGTATCGAATCAGCATCGAAAAGTGAATCGATCTAGCTATGTGTGTCCGTCCGTCCGTCAGCACGATAACTCAAAAACTAAAAGGGCTAGAGTCTTGAATTTCACACAAAGTCATTTTTAGACAATTTCTAGGATCCCTATTGTTTTTGGTTAAAATCGGACCAAGGCTTCGGGGAGCTGCCATACAACTTTTTTGCACCAATATGAATTTCTTCAAAACTATTTATACTACGGGGATGAAAATTACACACGGTTAGTTTTATAATGACTCCGGCACTTATATGAAGTTTCAAAATGTTAGGGCCCCATTTTCGGGGGGCTGCCATACAACTTCTTTGCACCAATATGAATTTCTTCAAAACTAATTATACTACGAGGCTGAAAATTACACACGGTTAGTTATATAATGAATCGAGCACTTATATGAAGTTTCAAAATGTTAGGGCCCCATTTTCGGGGGGCTGCCATACAACTTCTTTGCACCAATATGAATTTCTTCAAAATTAATTATACTACGAGGCTGAAAATTACACACGGTTAGTTATATAATGAATCGAGCACATATATGAAGTTTCAAAATGTTAGGGCCCCATTTTCGGGGGGCTGCCATACAACTTCTTTGCACCAATATGAATTTCTTCAAAACTAATTATACTACGAGGCTGAAAATTACACACGGTTAGTTATATAATGAATCGAGCACTTATATGAAGTTTCAAAATGTTAGAGCCCCATTTTCGGGGGGCTGCCATACAACTTCTTTGCACCAATATGAATTTCTTCAAAACTAATTGTACTACGAGGCTGAAAATTACACACGGTTAGTTATATAATGAATCGAGCACTTATATGAAGTTTCAAAATGTTAGGGCCCCATTTTCGAGGGGCTGCCATACAACTTCTTTGCACCAATATGAATTTCTTCAAAACTAATTGTACTACGAGGCTGAAAATTACACACGGTTAGTTATATAATGAATCGAGCACTTATATGAAGTTTCAAAATGTTAGGGCCCCATTTTCGGGGGGCTGCCATACAAAGTTTTCAATTCAATAACTTTGAATCTAATGAAGCTACAAGGTTAAAATTAAAATTGGGCAGATAAATTAATAGGGCAAGTTACTTGGCAAAGTTGGACATCACTCGGACCTTCGGACTTTTAGAGTGGGCCAATTTTTTTTTTTTTTAAGCTAAAGTTATGGGACATTGAATGAAAATTTTGTTTTTTGTTTTGTGATTTTTTTTTTTTTTGTTAATTTTTTTTTTTTTTTTACGTCAAAATTATGGGGTAATGAGTTAAATGTATAAGGGAAGTAAATTACGGTTTATTTTATACACCATAGTGGTTATGCACGGGTATCTAAAAGTTGACAAGGGCAACTATAATCTTCCTCGTTTTTTACAAAATAGCTTTAAATGATATTTCACTTTTTAAGATTTAATAATTTTTGCTTTCAAGCTCCGATAAATCTCCACCTGAGAGACCAGACATCTGGTGGACAAAGTTTTTAAAAGGATAGTTGTGAAACTCTTAAATTTTTAACATAAATTTATTTATATTCTATGGTTCAAAATTTTAAGACATAAAAAGACAGATTTAATTGAACATATATGTTATACATATAACGAAACGGATGGGAGCCACGTCAATGGGTGGTTATTTGAGAAACACCTTATATAACAAATAGTATTTCGTCATTTGAGATGTTAGATATTAATTGTAATTAAAATCAGTATATTTTCTAGGTCCAGGACCATCCCTAAAATTTTGTGTGGAATTCCTTTCTCCCTGTTTCAACATTGGCCTAATATGAACATTTGGCCCTAATAGGCCTGCTAGCCAAATAATACAAGAATAGACGTCCAAAAATATATAGATTGCAAAATCAATATCTCCTTGAACCCATACAATTTCTATAATTCTGAGCTCAAGATTTTCAATAATTTTATGAGCTTCAACAAACTTATTGTAGGTCTTCTTCTTCTAGTTTTTAAGACACTAATTCTAATATCCACTACGATATTATAGTATCAGAAATCACGATTGATTTAAAACACAAACTTCATCTCTGTTCAATATATTGTATGTACATACACTTTTTATGTCATCAGGTAATATAAGAAGATCTTTCCATACTCATATGTGTCCTCTTCTTTTACTTTTGTTTCAATTTTTTTTTTTTTTTTGTTGAACCTCAATTTCAATTTTTCTGTCCTGTCCTCCACTTCTCTTTCATTAAATTTAGAGTCTCTTTCTAATATTCCCAATATCCTTATATTTAAGAAATTCAATTTTTATATAAAATCACACATACTAAAAAGTTAGAAAAAGAAAGAAAATGAAAGAGAAAAAAAAAATTTATTTATTATATTAAAAGGCTCCAAGATGCCTTGTTATTTTTTTTGGTTTCTTATTCATTTCTGATGCTTTCTTAATATATAATCGCACATAAAAACATAATTCTTAACCATATAATAAAATGTGAGTGAGAAAATATGAAAAATTAGAAAGAGAAAGAAATATAAGGAAAATAAAAAAAAAAAAAAAGTTTTTTGCCTGATTGCCAGAAAATATAAAAATCACCTATCAAAAATATAAGTTAATACATAAATTATATATGTATGTACAATATATATATTATAGGTGGATTAATATAAATGTTATATACAATATATATAATATATACATGAATATATAGATTCAATATTAATTTAATAATAAAAAAAAAGCAAAGTAAAAAACCAACATGGTAATAAAAAAATCGTAAAATAAACCCTAAAGAAAAAAATATTACAAAAAAAAAATAAACAATTTTATATTTTTTTATTGATTTTCTTTAAATATCGTATAGGCGGGTTTTTGGAAAATTAGTAAAAAAAAACAACAACAACAAAAATATAAAAAATGAAAATTTATTGAAATATAACTGTAAAAAAAAATATTTAACACCTTTATATCCTGTATAAAAAAAAAAATACATAATATTTATATTTAATGTTTATTTACAATTTATTATTAACTAATATTCTGCAAATTGAAAGTTTACTTTGTGTTTGTGTCAAAGAAATGTCACTTTGAATTTTTTTTTAATTTTTTAAAGATATAAAATTGTTGTTTTACATTTTTGATTCAATGTTTTTTTAGGGTAATAAAAGTTAATCAACATCACGAGTAAATTTTAAATTATTATAATAAAATTTAATTAGAATTCATTATTTAAAAATCAATTTTAGGTATAACGAGGAAGAGTGTAATAGAGTATAGTGTGTCAACTCTGGGATACTCGTATGATAGTGATATTTACATTAAATAATCCGATTAATTACTTTTTGCAAAATTTTGAATACACAACTTTCAGTTATGTACAAAAGCCAATATAAATTGAAAGGTAACTCTTCGAACCTCTTCCACTACACCGACGAAATTCTATGGTAGAAAATGTATGGCAACTACTAGAACCCACTGCACTACCCCAATTAAATTGTGCACAAATTTCGGCCTTAGATGTAAACTACTTTTGGCAAATTTTCCATTATCCACCTTTAGCGAGTATAGAGTTATTTTCCTTTTTTGTGGAGCAAACTCGCTGGATTTCAATAGTGATGTAGGTTATTGCTTAAAAAAAATTTGTAAAAATTTCAGAATCCTAGGTTCTTTATTTTTTTAGTTATTCTGCGCCACGATGGAACGGACATACATATTTAGATCAATTTACTTTTCTGATCCAATTCAAACCTTTAGGTCCATATCAAAGCTCCTTCTTCTCTGCGTCATAAACGTAATGGCAAATTTGTTATACCCTTTTGACCTATAGGCATGCGATTCAAAAACACTAAACAAAATAATTCTTTTCCATATCTTATAAAGGACAATGTGAAATACATGGGGTTGTACGGGTTTTTAGCACATTTTCAAAAAATTTTGTAAAAATGTGCCTATATAGCTTCACTCTGTCCGTCCGTCCGTCCGTCCGTATGTTTACAAAAACTTTTACACCGTTTGAAATAGAGAAAAGAAATTTTAACCATGGGTAGTTTTTGCAAAAAAAATAATTTCGTAGAAGAATTTTTTTCTGTAGCCCCACCTGTTACGGGGCTACAGCCCCCCAAAGTTGGAAAAAGCTTTATATTTAAATTGTTATAACAAGAGTTCTGTTACATATATTTTCAATCTGAAAACGGCAAATGGTAGCTGGTTTCATAAACTTTATAAATTTTTACAAGGCAAATGTTTAGGGTTGCCATACGGTACTAAAATTTAACATTACGCAAAACTCAATTTTCGCAAATTTTTGGCCACACATATCTTCTGAACGGTTTAAGCTAGGGTCTTGAAATTTTGGGACAAGTTAGATACCTAGAAATTAGTAGGAGTCGGTTAACAAAATTTTTTTGTCAAGCCTCCTATTTAGGAGCTATAAGGGCTCGAAAATTGAAATTTTGCTATTTTTAAACACCTGTAACTTGAATACCTGTCCAAATTTTTTTTTAGTAATATACAAAATTCAAAGCTCTATAATTGTATTTCAACATGTGTCAAAGGTTTTTCTTAGTTTTGAAGGGTGACGAAGTTACAGCCCCTGAAAATTCCAAAAAAGCCCTATATTTAAATTGATATAACAAAAGTTCTGTTAGGTTTATTTTCAATCGAAAAACGGTATTAGAGAGCTGCTTTTATAGGCTTTACAAAATAATGTCGCTTAAATGTATAGGGTTGCCATACGGTACTAAAATTTAGCATTATATAAAGCTCAATTTTTGCAAAATTTTTGGCCCCACATATCTTCTAAACGGTTTAAGCTAGGATCTTGAAATTTTGGGAGAAGTTAGATCCTAAAAAAATAGTAGGAGTCAGTTAACAAAATTTTTTTGTCAAGCCCCCTGTTTAGGAGCTATAAGGGCCCGAAAATTGAAATTATGCTATTTTTAAGCACCTGTAACTTGAATACCTGTCCAATTTTTTTTTTATTAATATACAAAATTTAAAGGTCCAACATTATATTTTAATATATGTTAAAGGTTTTTCTTAAATTTAAAAGGGGTTCCTTAAATTGAAGAAAGTGTCTCTTAGTTTTACCCATTTTTGCTTAGATAATAAAATTCTAAGTAAAATTCCAAATTTTTGTGTAATTCATAATTTAATTCCTAGAACCTAAAAAACTAGAGGATGAAGGGGGGGGGGGAGTTGAAGTTAGATTCTTGAGAAATTTGGCAACCTTCCCCATTGAAGGGCTATAACAACTTTTAAATAAAAAATTTACTGTTAGCAGTAAATTTTATAAGTCAGTAGTAACTATTTCCAAGTAAATATTTCCAAAGTTAAACTCAGTATGTAATACAATATAATTTTGAAAATGTGCTTTTTTAAAAACCCTTGGTTTTTTTTCATCACTTGTTTTTTAAATATTTAATTTTCTTTGAGTATGTAAAGCCCTCTTTGGAACTTTGCAGCGCAGTTCTAAGCAAAATTAGATTATTTGTGTATTATTTACAAATATTTGCCCACAAATCACTACGTAAAGCCTTCTTTGGAGCTTTGTAGCGCAATTCTATGCAAATTTAAATTTGTATATTATTTACAAACATTTGTTCACTAATCTTTGAATCGATGCGAGTTAAAAAAATTTCCAGTTTGTCTGTTTACTGTTAATCAGGAAAACAACAACAAAGTTTAAAGACTTGTGGGCATAAACCCAGATGTTTAGTGTCAATTAGCATTTGGTTATATATGGAACCCTCAAAATTTTTCTAATAAGAAAATCGCCAAGAAGCTTAAAACATGTTATTAACAAAATCTAGTTGAAGCTGTAATAATTTTTACACATCATAAAGCATTTTGTTGAGATCATTCAAATCTTTAAACACTTTCAGAATTATGCAGGTATGAAATATTTAAATTTCAACATCTTCTATGGATTTTATTAACTTAAAATTTTATTTTTTGTTTTACTTTTATAAAAGTTTGCTAAACAGAATTTAAATTTTTAATATTTAAGAAAATTAATGTTATTGATATTAAGACAAAACTAAGTTTAAGAAGGAATATAAAACTTAGTATTTAAAAAAAATTGTATTACAGGTGGATTCACTAACTTTGATTTAACGATTACTCGTATGTTTGCGGTCCTGACCATAGAAGTTGTTAGAATTTAAAATAGAAAATTTAAAATAGCTCTTCGAAGTGGTAGCTTCTGATAACATGGAAAATTAAAATAGGTGAACCTTTAATAATTAAAGAAACTGCTCCTATGAGTTGAAAATTTTAAAGTTACAAATAATATTTATAAAAAATATAAATTATTTATGTACAACGCATAATACTTCAAGAATTTAATATAAAGTTTGATATTCAGTCAATTTAGTTTTTTATTGTGTACCTACAGTTTTTTTTTCAAAAAATATTCTGTGTCCACTATAGAACCAGCCGCTATTACAGGAATAGCTTAATGTAAAATTTTTTTAACAGATTTTTTTGCCGACATCTGTAAAAATGTTGGTCGAAACATTAGGTATATGCTCAATACGTTCAATAATACGTTCAATACGATATTTAATACGATAATTATTCAAACTTAAATAACATGTGTGTTAAAAAATTTCAACAAGATTTTTGAAATATTCCAAAATATTTTATGCAAATATTAAAAAATATATTTAAATTAAAATTAAATTTTTTTTTATATTTGAATAGGAGGAAACTAAACTTTGTCCGATCTACAAACTTTCTATGGCAAAATTGTAGCTCTTTATTTATGTTATAACTTTTATATAAACATTTTTTTTGTACATAACATTAAGCTCAGCCTTACACGTGTGCACAGACAGACGGACATGCTGGACATCATAAAAAGAACACGTTTTATGGGTTTTAACACACCGCAGTAATAAATAAATGCAAAATGAAAAATTATCAGGGTACAATTTTTTTGTGCGAAAACAATACTTACCGCATATTATATATCATATAAGCGGTTGGTAAAAAGCAAATTATACAATTTAAAAATTGTTTTATTAATTTTGTTTGTCGTATTCCATTTATACTCTACTGTTTTTTTCTGGTATAACAAAATTTAAAGCTTGCAAAATGTTTATTTATTTATTTTTAATTATTTTTATTTATTCAATTTTTTTTTTAATAATTTTCAAAGATATATTTGAATACTATTCAACTTAATCTAATGGCTGGTCGGTAAATATTTTGCAAATTCACCAATTCAATTTTGTGAACAATATTGATTCTTCAAAAAATCGATTACAGTGCGGCCAATCTAACCTCCAGACATTATGAGATCCATGAGACTGTAATAATATCTGAAATAGATTTTGATCCTTTGTCTTCCTCGTTAATACAAATAAAACCCATCAGATTCCTGTGTTAAATTAAAATGGATTCTGACGAATATTATTTATAACATAACTGTAATAATAGCCTTAAAACTTTTATTATATTCTTTTTAAAAACTGTTATTATAATAACGATATAATTTGTCAAATTGCAATTAAAATGATCTTTGAACTGGAAAACGTAACAAATTTAAGCTATTTTACTTGTTACATTCATTAAATTTTGTTTTTTTTTTTTATTGTACAGTTACATTTTATTTCAATAAATTTTCCTAAAGCAAATAAAGAAAATTTAACTGTATATATATTAAAATATATATATATATATTAAAAAACAAAAAATTTACCATACTGACCTCCAACCATTTTCATATCAACATAAATGACCTTCAACATACATCAAAAGTTTTATACATCATTAGATTTTATCCGATTGTTGTGCTGCCTCTGGTGATTGTATCTATAGACATTGTAAATGTTATTTTTGTTCTTTTTTTTTTTTAAGATAAATATTCGAAAAATACAACAAAACAAAAAAACCGTTTTATTTTTAAAATATGAAACGGTTCGGACAGGATTTAATAATTAAAAGGATTTGTAAACATTTATGTATTTTCCTTTTTTAACCGAGCCGAAAAACGAGTCCTGAAATAAAATGTTTTGCATAAATTGACGAATTATATGACGGTGCATTAAAACTGTAAGAACGGTTTTCAATCTTTGATTCTGCATAGAGCGTTAATGATCATTGTAAGTAAATTGGTTTTGGAGAACAATATTGAATTATTATTCGGTCCCGTATTATTTGGGTTGCACCCTCCCGATGAATAATATTTAAAAAATTTCTTTGGGCAGGAGTCTTCCTACCATTTATACAAGTACTGGACCGTTCAGTAGGAAAACAAATGTAGAGCTGAGTTGCTTAGATAAACTACAGTCACATTTTATTTTTGTTTGTGTGTATTTATTTTTGAAAACAGGTTTTAAGTTGCAAACTTCAAATCAAATTTTTATATTTTGAAGAAAAGCTTGGTGGCCTCAATAATCACAAGTTAAAAAATTATAAAAAAAATTCAAATCTAGATTCATATGCAAACAATGACAACACATAACCCAACAAACATCTATTCTGTGCATCAAAAGATAGGGGTATGCAAAATCGCAGTGACATTATGCGGAGAAATTAAGCGTCGTCTTTTCCACAAGGCGTGAGATTGAAAATAATGTGGAATAGCTACAGCAGACTAATCATCTAACTTTGTGAACAAACCGATTAACGAAACGAAAACAGAACCTCGGGCAGAAGCTATAAAAAAAACCCTAAAAAAAATAATGACAACACCAACTCTTTTAGAATCGGCTTTTGTAAAATCCTTTTTTTAAAAAACTACAGCCCCATGGAAAATTAATGTAAATTGCAAAGAAAAACTTTTTATTTATTTTTTCGTAAATATTTTTAATTTTAAATTGATATATTTATACAATGTATATTATATATTATATATATATGTATATTTTTAAATACTATATTATGTTCTTTTAGTTTATATAACCTACAAATCCATTTGCTTGAAAAGTAAAATCCCCAAAATTTTAATTTAAAATTCTTCAAAAAAAATACAAAGAATACAAAACAATTTTCAATTTTCATTTTAAATTTATAGTTTTATCATTTAAAGAAATAAGTTTTTAATTTATTGCTATTATTAATTTTAAATGTCCTGTTTTTTTTTGTATGTGTGTTTCTGTAAATGACTACTGACAAAATTATCTATTTATGTGTTTATTTAGAATATTAACTTGTAAAGAATTTGCCTTAGAAAAATTAAAACGAAATTGTCCATATAATGTTATTGATGTTAATTTAGTAATTAATTATTGGACTTATCATTGGAATGTTAATGTTAGTATTATTATTAAGTAATGATGGCGTTTATAATGCTTATATTATTTTTACATTAATCTATATTAGTACATAAAAATGTTTAACAATCTTTAATATTGGGATATAAAGTTTTTACTGACTCCTAATATGCCATACAATTTTATGATTAAGTATTGGTTTTAATCCATGACAAGTACTCAACATTATTTTCCTAATATAAACTAAAGTAATAAGTAGTTAATACCCAATACTTCGATTTCCAATTTTATTTTCTGAATTAAAAAACAAAATCAATTCAAATTACTTTAAATTAACTCAATAATATCAAAAGACTAAAACTTGACACTTTCCTGCTAATGCTTTAATTTCATCCAGATTGTTTTGGTTCTTGCTAGTACTTAATAAATTCTCTGAAATTTTTTCTTCAAGGTTATACAAGGATTTTGTGAGTGATTTATTAAACAAACGACCACTGCTTTTTGAGCTGAATTTGTTGTTAATTGCAGACCTGTATAATTTAAGAACTAGTACAATTAGCAATACTATACGCAAATACTCACTATTTTGTCAAGTACTATATTATACTTAAATTTTTGTACTCACAAGATTTAAATGTAAGTAAAATACATATTTCAAAATACTTTGAAAATAATTGGATTTTTGGTACCTAAGTATTTCTAGGTGCTTAATTACTTGAAAAAACTTATTACTTAAAAAAAGTCTCAAAAAATAATTACAAAAGTAATTAAAGTCCAAATTGAATTACTTTCAGGAAATTACAAGAATTTTTACTTGATCTTTTTACTTATACATAATTTTACAACTCAACTTTTCGTTGAACTCATGAGTTGACATCTACTCACATTTAGGTACGTCATCACTTAAATAGACTCAAAATTACAGCGGAAAACAAGTTAATCTGTTGTTTTTTGGTATTGTATAATAAATTTGAAAATTTTTTTTTTTTTATTTTGAGTTGATTTGAGTAATGCTCAATTCAGAGTTTGAGACCGCTCGAGGTATCAATGCTTTACTCAAATTTTAAGTGACTCAAAATTTGAATTAAAGTTGAGCAATTAGTTCAGTTTGCCTAATGGATGAATTGGGTTTGCTCATTTACAACTCTAATTTAAAGGATCTTAAAAAAATCTTTAACTGCGCACTACCGTTTTTTTAATACTTCTACGATGTTCAGAAATATCAAATTAAAAAAAAATCTACAGTAGAAAATAGAGTTTTGATATAATTCACAATTTGTTAACGCTGAAAATTATTTGAATTTACGCTTAAAGTTTACAACTGTCAAATTGCAATTATCCTATTAATGTCTGACTTAAATATTAAAGAAATTTCTAGTGATTTTGCTTTTCATTAATTTTATATTTTTATTTTGATTTTATTCTAATTGAATGATAATCAGGTTATTTTGAGGTTAGAATAACATTAATTTTTTTTTTGTTTTTTGTTCTGCTTTTTTTTTTTTTGTTATTCTGCTTTTTTTTTAATTTACTCCTATATATGAAAAATAAAAATTGTGTTTTATTTGTATGTGTCAAGAAAATCAATGACTCTTTAAAATATTTTATATGTAATTCTTAGTAAAGAAGAACCAATTTAGGGGTCGAATAGAAATATATTAACAATCATCAATCAATTTATATATGTATATGTTCTAATATATATGTTATATATGTTAAATATATACAATTACATATGTAAAGAAATTTTTTATTTTTGAAAATGACTTTTTTAAAAAATTTTTCAGACAGTAACAAAATTATTTTTGATAGATGGAAGGAAATGATTTGAATTCATTTAAATTTTATTACAAAGAACAACACACAAAACTAAAATATTGATTAACATTTTATTGTTTTAATTTCTGTATAAATTAAATAAACCAAAGATTTGTGGTAATATGGTTAAAATATTATAGAATCATATATTTTAAGATTAAGATATTCTTTTATATATTAGAATAAAATGAACATGAATATCTTATAAATTATATTTGATAATATAAAAAGACATAGTAATCTATAGTTAATATATTGTATTTTGATTAGAATATAAAAGAGGATTAAAATGTATATTTTTTCAAATTCTTAAAATCAAATTTAAAATATCTTAAAAGATATATGAGTACATATTTATTTAAATTAATATTCAGTCGGCATTATTAATTTGTAAATGATACACGTTTAACCATAGTTCCAAGAACGGATTATTTTTTGTATCCTATGGGGTAAGGTACGAAATTTGATTTTTTATAAGCTTTTTATACCCGTATGCCTTTAGGTCAAAAGGGTGTACTAAATTTGCCTTTACGTTTGTGACACAGAGAAAGAGGAGGCTAGGATAACTTAAAACATACAGGAGCTAGGATTTTCGCAAATTCGTTTTTATCCAATAGTCGTCTTCGCTATTGAAATCCAGCCATTTTGCTCCACGAGTTCGAATACCTGCCAACTTCTTTTTTTATATGAGCATATAATCGCCTAATAAAAGTGAATGTCAGATATTTTGTCAATAGTAGTTAACTTTAATGGCCAACGTTTGAATTAAAAAAATTGATGTTGTGGAAGAGGTTCGAAGAGCTGCTTTTCAACTTATATTTGCTTTTGTATGATATATAAATTTCTAACCGGATTATTTAATGTCCATATTAGAGTCATACGGACAAAGACTACTCTACTACACTCTTCCTCGTTTTTTCTAAATCTTATTTTTCTATATCCTATCTATCAAAATATTATTTGTTAATTGGGTTTCATTTTTTAAAATCGTCGGCAATCTTATTTTAAAATGTTTCCTTATTTCCTCTGTGAGGTTTTGCAAAGAATTCTTCTGAACAGAATCTTATATCTTATCAGAATTTATGAACTCAAATTCCATCATATCAAGGCGGGTTAAGATGATCAATGCCGGTTCTCGTTTCCCATTCATATGTCTTCCAAAATTTCAAGAAACATTAAGGGAATTTACTCACATTTCATAAAGGATAATTAATTTTACGCTCGACTTCAATATTTAGTCCTGGCTATCTCCGTCTTCTTCATAGTCTTGCAAAGCTGTTTTTAGCGGATTTAGTTTATTATGTCTTCGCTTAGATTTCCATTTATTGCCATAATGTTCCCAGGCACTTGAATTTATGAACCCAAATTCCATCATATCAAGGCGGGTTAAGATGATCAGTGTCAGCTAGCGGCTTCTCGTTATACCTTCATATCAGTGCCAGATCAGGGAACTGAAGGGAATTTTCTCACATTTCTAAACCTAAAAAACAAAGTACTCTTTTTGTTATAAAAAACTTTTTTTTTCTACATTAAAATTTACAATTCATCAAAAGTTACAACAACAATTTTTAATTTGCTATTTTTGCTCTATTAAATGTTGATGCTACTTGATATTTTACTACTACATTATTCATTCTTCTGTTTATCATCCAAGCAGCTAAAGCTCGTATATAAAGTATTAATAAACAAACTTCCTTTAAATTTATATTTTAAATATTAGGCCGTTTCCTAAAAGTAAACTTAATTAGGATTTATTTAAAATATATACAAATTTGAATTAGTAACGAAATTATCAAAATATAATATAAAATATTATCCAACTGGATACGTAGAATCAAAGCAAAGGATTGGGGTACATCATCAGTGATCTGGCACAGATTTTAAATGCATTTTATTATATATTAAGTAAAAAACTAATTTTTAATATACGGTTTTTTTAAAACTCAAGTATCTGTTTTAAAACATAAGTTCTTATTCAAAAACTGAAAAAGATATTGTGGTTCTATTATATTGTAAAAATTTTCAAAAGTTTTGTAGTAATTTTTTTTTAATTTTATTATTTTAAAATATAAAAAGTTATTTACATTAAAAAAATTTTATTTTTTGTCTAGACTTTATAAAATTTATTTAAAATTTCCTTTGATAACTAATAAGTAGTTTATTTAAAATAAATTAAAACTTGAACTACTTTTTATTAAAAGTAGTTAATTACAAAAACTTCTAATCATGTCTATAAGCATTTTAATGAAACTTTTCACTTTTATTTAAAAACTTATTCACAATTTTATATTTTCGACTAATTCACAATTTGTTTATTTTTGATAAGTTTTCAGCCTTAAGCACAATTCTTTTAATATTATTTTAAAAAATAAAAATTTTTTTTTTTTAAATAAAATAAAAATGCCTATTATAAAATTTCAAAATAGTAACCATTATATTGATAATAATAATTGGTTCAATATAATATGATTTTGATATTTATTTCTTCAAAAAATAAATAAAAAAACAAATTTTTCTAATATATTTTGATTCCATTGAAATTTATAAATAAATGCAGACATTCTTAAGAAGAATCAAATAAATATTGTATTACGGTTTACTATATTTGATTTAAAAAAAAAAAACATTGAGTGTATTCTAACTTCGATTGACAATCCAGTAGACATTTTGAACTTTTTATTGAAAAAAAACCATCATCTCAAGAATTATTAAAAATTTTTTTCGATATTTTATTTTATTTTGGTTTTTTTTTTTTAAATTTCAAATAAAATTAATATTTCAAGGACATATGTTTATCTATTTGACATTATCTTAAGAATACACAAGATGAAATATTGCGTAAGCAAATATATTGAAGATGGTGACTTTAAAAGAAACTTTTGTGACTTTAGAAGAAGCAATTTCTAATAATTGTCAGAAACCAAATAACACAATTTTGACTTACTATAAAAATAAAAGAAGACAGCACTCCACCATGCTCGTGTTTTTCAACATCTAAATATCAAAACGGTTGACAATCATGACAAAAATGTCAAAATTAGTTGACAATCAAATCTTTATTAGACTAAAATTAGACGTCTTAAACGAACGAAACCGTTTGGGATTTTATTAGATCAAAGATATCTAAAAAGCAAAACCTAAATTAAATTGTTAGTCTTACTGACTAGTTTTCAACAGGTTTGATAGTAGGGCTTAGTCAAGTTAAAGTAGGGACACTCTTGCATTACTTTGATGTATAAGACGTCCCTGAGAAGTCTTTCGATGATTTCCTTCTATCAAACATCAACTTCACTTATAACTAATTCAAACTTATAACTAATCATTCCCAAATAGCCAAATTCCTAATAACCAAATACATTCCTTTTAAAGTAAGTATGAATATAATAAATATGGATGAGCAAATTCGAATAATAAAAGTCTGAACGTAAGTGCGTGATAAATCTGTTAATCGGTTCATCGTGCAACTAGGCAAAATTCGCATATGGATTGAATTCAAATTGTTTTGGAAATAAAATTTATGGTAATTATGGAAGTTCCGAAATTAAGGTAATCAATATATGCAGGGGAATATGCAGTGAAAATCCTGAAATCTTAAGAAAAAGTGTTGGTTCCTAGTGATTTTGGATATTATGTTCCAGTATTAAAAATTACCTATTTGGAATAGAAAAAAAAACACGTTTTAATACTGAACATAGTTTAATTTTACTAATGAGCCATTAACTGTAAAAGAACGGATCAAACTTCAATAAAGCTCTTAAACACAAACCTTAAGGGCGACAGATTTTTCTCTTTTTCTGCCCTCTTCTTTTTAGTAAGCGTCATATCCATCAGTATTACTTTTTTTTTATCTGTATTCGAAGAGGTCCGTGTTGTGTTATAAGCTTAATTTTTCTTTAAAGTTATTCTACGTGACCAGAAGATTTTCTTTATAATGGAAAACATTTGTTGATGAAATACCACGGCTTGTTATTATATTGCGCTCGTTTATCAGTTAAGTATCACTATCAAATAGGAGAACTAATTTCACGCTTTATTGGAACATCCCTCCGCCAGTTTCTTCCAGTACCTCCCTTCCGGTGTTGACTCTCTCTTCTGATGTTTCTGACGAGTATTTACAAGAAAGAATATATCATCTACATATTCGACGTTGTTCTGTTGTTTGCGAGCTGCCCCTTGATACCTCTGGTGAAACAGTTCGTCTTTCGCATAATTTCATCCAAGACTATATCGAACAATAATGTTGACAGTGCGCATCCTTGCTTGACCCCATTTTTTAAAGTTATTAGGTAGTTCGCTTAAGTTACTCAATCGACCACTTTTTCTGAAGGCGGCTGATTACTTTTATGAAAATACTCAGTTCCAGTGAGAAAGCAACCCATTTCAAAAAGAAACAGTCTTCAAGTAATTGTACTTATTAAAAAACTTTATTTTCCGCATAAATGAGAAAATAAATGAAAAAAGTTTAAATTTTTTTCACCCTTGAATGTAATATAAAAATTCTGTAAAAACTTAAAAGGAAATTTTCTTTTAAATTAAAAAAATACAATCTTTCAAAATTGGTTAATTGTAAAATTAAAAAAAAATAAACAAAGTTTTCAAGAAAAACTTTCATTTTTGCTGGTACTTTTCATTTTTAATTTTAACTTTCTCTTAAAATTCTTTATTTTTTTTTTTTGAAAATCAATAAGAATTAAAACTTTTATATTTTATTTCAAATCTTACCTTTTTATTTAACTTTTTGTATACCTGTAAATTATAATTAACCTTGAAAAACAAAAAAATATGAACAAAATCATTTTTATACCCTTGTTGTAACATTTTATTATTTTAATTTGTTTTAACGTTTTTTTTTTTTGGTTTTTATTACGCGAAGATTAATTTCAACATTTTAATTCATAAATCTTTAATCTTTTGATAAACTTTTCATTTGAATTAATGAAAAATTGTAATCCCGACTCCATGGGGGATGGGATTTTGTATTTATAAAAAATGAACATTTTTATAGTTGTTTCCGTAACCATCTACAATCCATATTTCATTTTCAGTCTTTTGGTCTGGATTCGAAATTTTTTTTTTCAGTCTGTAGTTTAGTGGCCGTTTTACATGTAATGTGCGTGTAAAATTATAAAATAAAATTTATTATGCGGTTCCTTTTGATTTTCTAGTTTTTCTTATGTTAAATTTATAGCTTACAAATGAAAATGAATCAATAAATTCTTAACTAATTTCAATTTCAACCATACTAAAAAAAAATTTGACTTGGTCTAGGTCATAAATTTTTTTGCAAAATATATAAAATTGATTTAAACAAGGAAATACCGTTAATCTGGTAATGGTAAACATCCGTTGAAACTAGTGCACGTAGTTAGCCAAAAATCATTGTCAGTCAGTCAAGACTGCCACTTAAATTCTTAGCTTAAATTAGGATGTAATCATTTAATTCATTAGCATAACGGTTACTTAAAAATAATTAAGATCAAACTTTATCTACAAGCTAACCATCAGGGCAACTAAATTTATAAAACTACTGATAAATATGAAGACCTACAGGTAGGCCTGTTGCTTGCCAGTTTTAACTTAAAAAAAAAATAAATTAAGTCTGGCCTTAAGTCAAATTAACGTAATTGGTTTATTATTATACAATACAATCAGCTCTAATATCTCAGATGTTAGGCAGTTCAGTGTAACAGAGATTATTGGAACTGTCTCTGTTTCCAGAAGAGATTATGTTCGTTATGTTAGTAGCAAGAGAAATCAACATCAACAAATTATTTCTCGAAATATAGCAAGTGAATAGAGAGATCAGTTTATGTCCAATCTTCAAGCTTCAAAATTTGTTTGCCTATTTTGCATCTCCTTCAATAGATGTTGCCTTCACGAAGAATATGTAATTTAGATCTATGGATGTTTAGTTAATTCTTAAACTCCACATTTAGATTTATTAGGAAATTTAAGAGCTCTTATATTTTACATAAATTACAATTACTTATGCTTCTTTATGACATTACTAGAACGAACAATTAAAACTCTGAAAGCTTACTAGCTTATATGGATCTAACAACGTTTCATAGGCTAGATAATTAAGATGAGCAAAAGATGTTAACTTAAAAACTTTAATTGAATCAAACAGAATTTGTTTAAAGACATTTCGAATCAAAAATTCTATCAGCAACTTATTAAAAAATCGGATTTGAATTAAAGTGCTGTTATCAAAATGGTACTATTAGATTTATCACCTTTTTTTTACCATTTTAATTATTAAAAAAACTTATCGTGTTGAAAATATATTATAATTATAATTGAAAGTATTACAAATTTTTATATTTTGTTCGAATAATTTTCACATAATTTTCAAGTTCCTAAACTCATTTCGTGTCATGATTTCTTAAAGTCAGAGGATTACAAAATATGTAATTTTTTTATTGTGTTTTGTTTTTTTATTGACGGTGATTCACAATAGCGTTATTTATTAAGATGAACGTTATTCACAATCTTTGGAAGGGTATAGACGTATTAGGTATAGAGCGGTTTATTAAGTTGACCTATTCTTCCCATCAAAAAAGTCTACAATATTAATTTTCCATGGAATAATTCGATAGTGCGTGTTAAAAATGGCCCTTAAACAAATTTTCCACACGAGATTTAAGAATTTTTTTTTTTGTAAAAGGTTTGATAACGCAAAAATTCACAAATTAAATTAAAATAAATGAAATATTTTACATACACATTTATTTGTGAAAGTGACTGACCTTTACTTAAGTTCAAAAGGAAAATCTTTTAAGTTTTTCATTTTTGTTTGGGTACATCAACTTTTTTTTTGTTAATCAAATATTTAGGTCTCCATATTTAGGTCTCCATATACATAGTTTTTTTTTATTAAATTTTTTGATTTAATTCTAAGGTAATGATCGGGTAAATTATGTGCTTCCTGCTCATTACCTAAAATGGAAAAAACTTTTAAATATTAAAATAAAAAAAAACTTTTTGAAATAAATGTAAATTAAAAAAAAAAACTTTTTATTATTAGGTATAAATTATTTCTATTTGAATGAGTTAGGGTTATTGAAGGAATCAAACGCTTTTAAAATTTTGTTCATTAATTTGGGTAGTGAGAAATATTGTTTGATTTTGGATAGTCGATGTCTGACTATGTAAAGATTATTTCATGTATAAAAAAAATATTTATATAAAATTTATGATTATACCTGATTTTACAACACATAATTCAGGAATTAAAGTTAAGACCAAAATTAAAGGCACTTCATTGCCTTTGAGGCAATTTAAATTCATTAAAGTTTAGACGAAAATTATGTTACAATTAACAAGGAAAAGAGCTAAAAATACCCTCTTAAAAAACTATTGTGAATGAATGAGAAAAACTTTAATAGACGAAATGTCAAAAATCTTTATGAAATGTCATGAAAAAAGAAATGTCACTAAATTTGTCTCCTTAAAAAGATTAGATTAACAACATTATAGTAAGGAATAATTATTACTCTCCGAGGCATTTTTCTTTCTCTCATCAGAGCAAAGTCAGAGTTGCCAAGCTAAAACAATGTGTTTCTTTTTTAACTCGCAGAGTGCTCAGAGCACGTTCTGTGAGCACTTTAAAATTTCTCAGATTTCATAGAGTTGTTAAACAAGGGTACGTCAAATTAAGAATATAATAATAAAAACGCATTAAAAAAAATATGTCGTATATCATTTTGTTTTTAAGTTTTTTTTTTTAAATTTTGTTTTTTTTTTATTATTAAAAAATGGAGAATGTAAATTTAGAAGGTTAAAATTTAAAATTTGAAATCTATTAAATTTCAATTTTATAAAATAAATTTTGACGCAATCCAACAAAAATGACGCTAGAAAATAATTTGGATAAAAATTGACAATCTGTACTCTGAGCATTTCTTTTTTAACTCAGAGCGTCAGATTTCGAATAAAATATTAATCTGAGCATAGAGCTCGACATCTGCTCTGAGCACTAATTTGATGAGAAAAAGAAAAACGCCCTTAAAAATAAAAAAATGATTACAGCAATATATTGAATACAAATTTTGACATTCGAGTATTAATGACAAATTCTGTTTTTCAATATTTTAAGAAATTCAAAAATAAAATTTTTACTCTTTTGAAAAATTATACAAAGATTAAATTTAAAATTTAATGCCATCATGTCAAAAGAATTATTTTAGAATTTCCTGATTTAGATAGAGAAATTGCTCTGAAAGTTTCAGAATTTTATTATGTTTTATATTGTTTAATTTAATTAGAATTTAAATTCTTATATATTTGTACTTCAAATTACAAATACAATACCTTTCTTTTAAATCATCTAAGCCTATATATAACACAATATCATAACTTCAATGCTATTTTCTTTTTTAAAGTTTTTTACATTTTTAATATAAATAAGTTCTAATATATTTGCTTGATTCTACGAAATTTATTTTTCACATTTTTAAAACATTTGGGAAAAAGATGTGTCTATGTATAGTTTATAAAACTTTTATACTATTTAAAATAACAGTTTACCTTCTAAATACTCGTTATCCTCATTTTTCCATCCTTATCCCATTCCATGTAATCCCAACTACATTAAATAAAAATTAATTTCATTTGAAAACTCTCCCTACCCTTACAAAGCTACAGTCTCCAAAGTTCGGAAAATCCGAACGAACTATAATTAATATGTTATGACAAAAGTTTTATTAGGTATATTTTCAAGCTGGAAAAGCCAACCGATAGCTACTTTTATAAGCCTTAAATATACATATAGAATAAATTTATATCGTTTTTAGGTATAAAGTATTTTAATTTACCCTAACTCCTAAACTCAATTTTTTAACTAAATTTTTGATCATAAATGTCTTCAAAACAGTTGGAGTGAGAAACTAAAATATTAATTTTTAAAAAAACAGGAGAAGTTTTATATGACGTTCAGATTAGATATTTTTTTCAAAAAACCGGAATGTTTATACTATATGGCAATTAGTATATTTGGCATATATTTGGTAAATGCATTTGAACTTCAAAGAAAAGGGCATTAGAGTACCTGTGAGTGTTTCCGTGCCCGACTTTTCCTCAAAGTGCTTCAAAGGCTTTATTGAAGTGCATATTTTGACAGCACTTGTCAATAGTCCCTAATGTTAAATAAATAAATGACAAGAAGAAATATAATATATAAAAATTTAATGTCAAAATTGAATGTCAAAACTAAACCACTTCGTAGTCTGAATGGAATTAAACAAAACTAATTTTATTTTATTTAGACACACTAGATGGTTTATATGCTTAGTCTCAAAACGATATTATTTCTTGTGATCTGATTTCTTTCGTAAAATTAAAAAATCGTAAAAACTTTTTATAAAACTAATTTAAAACTTATTTAAAAAATTTAAAAAAAAAACTTTTAAAACAATAATTAAACTTTTATTACCTTTAACTTTTATTAAAAATTAAAGAAAAATTTATTTTCATATTAAAATTTTCTTCAATAATTTCTTAGTTAGAAAGTGTGGCGCGGTGGAGAAAAGAAAGCGAAACGAATGGAATCAAAATAGAAAAAAAATAAAACAACATTTATACCACCTTTCGATTATTTCAAATCTTTTTTATATATATACAATAAAGAAAATTAAAGAAAATTACTTTGAATGTCTTTACTGACACATTTTCCAATTTACTTTGTTGATACTTTATTTATAATTTCTTTATTGTTATTTTTTCTTTATATTCTTGTGTTTTTTGTTTTTTTTTTTGTGGTTATTGTATATATATGCCTATTGTATATATATACAATATATATAGAACTACCGTTTCACGAATCAAAAGTAATATCCTTTCTTATAACTTATTCTTTAAATATATATATAATATAAATTAAATATACGATCTATTCAATAAGGAAGTAAAGAATCACAAAACAACCAAAATAAACATATTGAAAATAATACAAGACAACAACAAATAAAGGACGAAATGTTATAAGAAAAACAAAATCAGAACAAAAAATATAAAGAAAATACAAGATACAAAAATTCAATAAGAAAAATAAAAAAAAATTACAGATAACTGGTAATATATTCGTATACAAACCAATCAAATATATATAAAAATAAATATGTATAAATAAGATAATTCTAATACCGTTATATTAATTACAATTTATATGCCTTCAACTTGTGCACAACTTGTGTAAAATATAAATACAAATTCTGTTACACGAAAAACATCCACCCATCTACTGGATACAACTAATTTTGTGCTCAATCCTCCTGGCCTGTTAAGTGACTAGGTTATTTGAAAAAATTACTAAAAGTATTTTCAATATTATATTTAAGATTTTCAAATGATTACTCAAAATCGGTTCGATATTATATTTAGCAATTAAACTAATTCATTATTAAAATAAAAAAAAAATCAAATAGTACTTTGGTTCAACATACTAGTACATTAGTACAATTTATACAAAGCAATTATCAACTAGGATATTAGTACAACACATTGAAACATTATCACTACAATTAATACATGCACATTAGTACATTGTTAAAAATCATTAATGGTTACTAAGTTACTTAATTACATCCACAATTGAGCGTTAATATAGAAATTATTAAATTTTTTTACTTGCTAATACTAGACTAAACCTATTTTTAACAGTTGACAATTGCTAAAATGCTCAATTACTGGACAATGTAACCTATCTCTAGAAATATCATTAGTAGACTATTTAACCATTTTTATTATATCAATTGATCTTAATTAATTCGAATAATAAAATCTTAAGAAAATCCTCTATAGTTCAATAGTATTTAACTTGTAATCAAAATAAAAAATCGACTTATTTTTAATGTCCTGGCCTCTTAAATGACTGGGTTATTTGAAACAATAACTAAAAGTTGTTAACAACTGGAAGTTAAGAAAGCTTCTTTGATGGCTTTTATAAATCGACTAATTTTTATCGTCCTGGCCTCTTAAATGACTGGGTCATTGAAAAAATTACTAAAAGCTGCTAACAACTTTAACATGACTTCTTTGTCTTTAATAAATATTGCTCTACATTTTACAGTTTATCCTACAACTAATGCTATCCCAATGCCAATTCCCATTCTTAAAATCAAACTGTACATTTATATTGTATCGTTCGTATCATGCCTCTTCCTAAAGTTTGGTTTCAAAAGGTCGTGGTTATAATATGTTATGAAATCATACACAGATTAAATGAGCTCCGTATAGTTACAATGGATGGCTTTAGGTGACCCTCGTAAAAAAAATTATAAGTTATATCAAACTTAAAATTAATTTAGAAAATATATTCTAAATTAACTATTAATAGGGTAAAATGACTGACTAACAATACAGTCAAACTTTTTTATTATTAATAAATAAAAATCCTTTCAAATAAAGTTCAAGACATTTTTGTAAAGAAATGAAAACAAAATCCTTACTGGAAATTTTTTACTTCAATTTTACAATTTTAAGACTGTTTTGTTTAGAATATCTTATTATGTTATCATGTTTACCTGTATTTACGCAATACCGTTAATAGATAAATACAAATAACTGAATAAATATGATGAAGTTTTTTTTTATTTTATAATTTTTTTTTTTTTTTTTACATTTCTGTCTGTTGATTGGGACTATGATACAAAAAAGTTTAAAGGAAAATAACAAGATTTCAAAGGTATAAAGGTTTACAAAATATTGAAAGAATTCAAATACGTAAAAAGACTATTGAATATAAAAAACAACAACAACAACAACAATAATATTAGAAAAAAATAAAACAGAAAGAAAAATATAAAATAATGAAAAATAAACAAAATATTCAAATGTTTAACTTATTTCTTATCAACTTATTACTTACCAATTCAAAATATTTTCTTAACATATTTTGTTTAAAGCAACTTAACATGTGAATGTAATTCAATTAAAGTCAATCCGTTTATAATGCAACCATTTACTGTAAAATAGATAACAGAAAATAAACTTTGTTTGGGATTATGTCGCTAATGTCAATGTCACTAATGTCAATGTCACATTATGTATAATGGTGCGCAATTTAAAATTTTTTGACATTCAAGAATTTGACATTTAGCAAGATAAATTGCTGCGAAATCAAGTTGAAAAATGTAATGACATCTGTCACAAGATACATAATTCCGGCGTGACCTTATTTTCATACGAAATCTCAAGTTTAATAAATTAAAATTAATAATGATTAATAACAAATTAAAATCAAAATGCATTTACCGTTATGTTCGATTAAGATATTGACTTAAAAAACCTTTACCGTTATTTTTGAATGAATGCAAGGTGATCAAAAACTATTTGTCATGAACTGACATTTAATTATAGTTAATAGAAATATGTTGTCTTTACAGAACATCGTCATATCGGTTAATACATGTGTCGGTCTTATTTGAAATGATTCTATCTTAAGCTTCTTCAGATGTTTGTTCCATAACCTGTATTTTAAGTACTGTATTTGCTGTAGGTTATGTAGGTACTGTATTTTATTCTCTTAAGTGAAAAATTAGAAAAGTCAAAAGTTTCCGTTGAAGGTTTCCTAAATTTCTTTCGAGCTCAACAACATTATCAACACAAATCGAACTTTCAAAACTTTCGATATCTTATAATAGAAAAAAATACCCACTTACCTATACCGATTTTCCAAGAATCTGTTGAAAATTTTCCATAATATGTTTTTATGTCAATTTTATTTAAATATGACAGTTGAGAGTGTAAGGTATACGCTCGAAACACTGTACTAGAGTACATTAAACCACAAAATATTAACCAATATTAAAATTGTAACTGTATGAAATAAGAAAAATAAAATTTAAAAAAAACAAAACCAAATCAAAATAACAATTGAATATAATATAAGAACAGTTAAAGTGTGGTAAATATTTACCGTAACAATAACATCAAAATATTGTAAAATTTCACAAAACAAAAAAAAAACAAACAAAAAACTAAAAGAAAAACAAATATAAAAATTGTTGATAAGGTTTTCAAACTTTAAAATTTATATAATATTTACATATAAATTGTATAACATTTTTAATATTCTAGTACAATTTGTATATATAACTGTTACATATAAATGTATTTTATAATTTAATCACAATAACGGTAAAAATAATAATAAAGATTTTGTACTTAAATTTTTTTTTTATTATTTTTATAGATAAGAATAAACTTTTTTGATCATTTTAAATGTTTTTAAAATTTTTTTACTTTTAAATTTACGCCATTTTTTTGCTCCTAATAGAATTTCATAGATATTTAGTTATCTAACCTCAAAATACTAAATCTTATTTTTATTACAACTTAAATTTAGAAAAAAAATATTTTTAAATAAAATGTGTTTACAATTTGTATTTTGTGGGTTATTTTAAGTTTTGAGGTAAATTTTTTGTTATTTTAACAGTTTAGAGGTTAAATACCTTAAAAATTCGATAAATATTTCAAAAAGAAATATTTTTAAAAATTAATGCAAATTTAAAATGGTTTATAGGTAAATTTGATGTGTCGTAAAAATTATAAATGAAAAAATTACGTACGAAGTAAAGACAGTAAGTAAAACAGCTGGGTGGAACAGTGGTAAGAGTGCCAAACTTTCATGTGATGGTCCGGGTTTGAATCTCAGTAAAAGTGGAAAACTCAAAAAATCCAAAATCCAAAAAATTCGCATTGCATTTACCAAATTTGAATCGCATATACTTGGTATTTGCGACGCTCAAATCAAATTATAATTAATCGAATATTTTAATTACTTTTCAAATAACTAGATTAAATCAGTTGTTGTACCCTCAGTAACCTAAGTTTGGAAATAATTGCGATGCGAATTTCGTACATGATTATGCACAAGAAAATCAGGTTTGACTAGACTCAGCAACCATTTTCCATTGCATTAAAATTAATGGCTTAATCAATAGTTATATAACTTTAATAAAAATACATTAATATAGCAATTGAAACAAATACAAATAAAGAAATAATTGCATTAAATAAATATAACTCACAGATATATAAGCAAAAAAGTAGCAAAACTGTATCTATTGCAAATCTAAGACATTTATACATGTTATAAGTCGTAGTACTATCTCATGTTTAAATTGTATTAGGAATTAAATTAAATAAGTTCTAATAATATGAATATAATATTTCCCCCTGTTTCGACATGCACATATATAGTCAGGTTGTTCCGCCCAATGGACTACAATATAATATTAACAATGGAATGTTTTAAAGGACATAGATCTTTTAAAAATATAGAAAGTATGAAACATAGTTTAATTTGAAAATTATTTTAACACAAGTTCTATAAAGTATATCTTCAATCTGAAAACAATCATTCCAACTTAATAGTTGTAGGTTGTCAAAAGCAGAAAATTTGCTACTTTCGAACTACTGTAAATTGAATACCAGTTAAAATTGGGCAAAAGTTACTTATTACAATTTTTTCTTATACAATAAAAATATAAAATAAAGTTGCGTAATATTCGCGCAAAAGAGGTTGACCATATCTTCGATGGAAAGACGGTGTTCAGTCAGACGTAAGAATGCTGAATATTGTTGGAAGTTGGAGAGAAGCTGCGCAAGACAGAGGATGGCTTCGGACTCAGCTCAAAAATAATAATTTGTTATGCCGATAAAGTAATGTAAGTAATATTCGTGCAAAACACAATTTTGGTTCCTAGAATCCAGACATTTTAAAAGGAAATAGATCTTTCAAATGTATATAAAAAGTATGAAAGCTAGTTTAATTTTAAAAATGCGGGATTTTTAAAATCCTTCTATATTCCTGTAACTTTTTTTTAATTTAAATAGTATAATATTCCTTTACCACAACTAATATTTACGTATATAATACGCTTTGTTTTATTAATCTTAATTTTAAAATTATTCGATTTCTAACTTATTGATTAAAATGAATTCCATTTTAAAGAGGTGATAGTTAAATTCAAGCTTTTCCTTCTTTAATTTCAATATTTTGTTCAAAATTTTCTTAAAAGATTTAGAGGTTACCTTTTTAATTTATATTTTCTTTAGAATTTTTTCATAAATTTATAAATTTCCTTGCAACACTCTTTTCCGTTTTTAAACCTACAACAACATTTTAGAATTTATTGTATTTGGTATAAAAAAGAGACGAATAAACTGAACTATTGTTGATTATATGACAAAAAAAATACATATAAAGAAAGGACAAAAAAGAGTAAACAACAAGGATATTTTTAATATTCGTGGTAAGCTTAAGTATCATATTGGGTATCAGGATTTTCAGATACTCTCGTAAAAAAAAACAAATATTCGACTTTTAGCATACAATATTCTAACTGTGTATGTACGGTTAACATTTACCAGATTGTGATAAGTCATAATAATACCAACACACATTTTATGTATACAATCAAATCAACATTGTGTTGTATTCGGACAAAATACCAGGATATCATAAATAATTGTCTGTATTTTCATTTACTTTAAAAGGAAACTTTTATGTTTATTTGATCTGAGGAATTTTTTACACAGAGAATAAAAAAAGCATCAGTTTTAAATATACAAGAAAATAAAATAAAAAAGGACTGAAAAAACTCGTCCTTATGTAAAAAAAAACCATTCCTTTTTTTGTATAGTAGTTATTGTATTACTTCTTAATATGTTGAGAGTTTCTATAGCAATGAATTTTAATAAGTTTTTTAATTTTTTTATTCCCTTCTACTATTTTGGAATTTTTATTTGGGTTAAAATTATACATTTTCAGTTTATAATACAACTTTGTTGGACGTTTGATTATTATATCATCATCTGTTTATTAGTTAACAAGATGATAATTAAGCCTGAAGATATTAACAGTTTATTTTATATGATTTTTTTGGATGACCCCCGACATCTTATAACAGCACCAGCTATCTAGTACCTTAAAAAAAGTGGGATGCTTTTCACATTTTTTAGAAATCAAAAAAAGTTATAAAGTCTTTTTCTAATTTAGGCAGTTAATTTCGTTATATAAACATCCAAACATTTAAAAATGTAAATTAGTAATTTATCTAAACGGGGTTGACTTGTTTTACATAGTTTGTACCAAAATTACCACACTGTTTTAGATTAAATAGCAAAAACTTTAAATTTATTAACAATATCTGGCTTCGAAACCGGTTAATAAGCCTTACCTGAATAACTGTGAGCATTCGTAAATAAGAAGCAATGTTTGAAGCAACAATCTTAAGAGTTAATCGATCTAACAAATAAACTCTTTTTTCCTAAACAAATTGGGTCTTAAAATCTAATAAGGAGGGTAAAACGTCCACAAGTTTCTCTGATTGGTATGAGTTCCGCAATTTTATGCGTTTTTTTTGGTTGAACTTCGAATCCATGAATCATATTTGGTAGGTTTTTAACATGGTGTGTTCGATTGTAATTGATTTAACAAAGAAGTTAGTATGGTAGTATATATAACCAATATTTTATAAAAATTCAATTTAAATATTATAAGCCCCTAATTATTGAATAACTAAGTAGAAATCAAATAAAATATACCAAAACTACAGAACAGCAACTGTCCAAAACTGTAATTTGGTCAAGTTTGATTTTGCGATATTTCTTTCATATCTTTAGTAGTTAAATATGAAGTTTTAATTTTTAAAAATATATCAAATTTTTCTCGAATTAAATAAATACAAAAATCGAAAAAAATGTGACTTATTAAAATCTGAAACTGAAAATTAACTATAATCTAATCATATCCAGCTAGTTTTCATTACAAAAGAAGCATTTACCGTTGTTGATTGAATATGTCAAATAATATAAATATCATTTGATTCAAAATGTCAAAGCGTAAATGTTTTTTTGATTGACAAATGTCAACTAAAAAAAATTAATTTTAATAAATATTATCGTTAGCTAGAAAATGTTTTCTTTATTTCGTCACGTTTTGCTTGCAGTTAGTTATAACATGTGTAAGAGAAAAATAACATTCTTTCATTTTAAAAATATTAAAATTCCATGAATATTTATATTTAATTTAAAATTAAGTTAAATTTGTTTTTTAATGCAAAACTAAATAATTATAAACTTTGAAAATGTTTCAGTTGAATATGGGGTCGGTTATAGTTACATTTTTTTACGTTAATAACGAAAAACGTACCAAAATCTTAATATCACTTATCCCCACTATACAATAGGCCATCATTACAGGATTCTAACATTTATTATATCTATCAAATTTTATAGTTACACGAAATACTTTACAATTTTCCAAGTATCTAATTTCGCATAATTAATTTTTGGAAAAATAATTGTTGCTTCTCCAGCAATCATAGGTATTTCTAAAATATTTAAAGAACAATATAAAACAATTGAAAACAACTTGCATATTAATTATTAAATTCTAAAATTTATCCAATTTCATGACGAAAGCTTAAAAAAATCTTTTAGTCGGCAACTTTAACAAGGTTTTAAACCCAAAGTCTAAACGAAATCACTAACTCTTGAAGCAATGAATTAACACCTTTTTTTACGTTTTATATGAATTTTTAAGATTTTATAAGACATATTACTCGAAAAATGAACTTGCTGTGCTAATTACCTTTTTTCTTTCTAATAAAAAAGACAAAATTAAAATCTACACCAATTCATAATTTTTCAAAGAACATTTTAAGTGCTACTAGACTAGAAGTCTGTCTATTTCATAAGTAATTGTTAATGAAGGTTCAAGAATCAAGAGATTTGAACTGAATAAAATCCAGTAATAATAAATATTATGTTTTGTAATACTTGACTTTAACTAAAGAATTTAAAATGTAGAATGTCTTATCTTTTGAAAGAAAGCATATGCCACCCTAACATTAAGGCCTTGCGACTCGTTGTACATCCCAATTTTTGAATTTATTAATAAGCTTATTTTATTTATGTAATATATTTTATATTTAAAAAGCCATGTTTTTTGTAAAGAAAATTTATTTTTCAATAATATTTTATAAACTGCACAATCCTTCGGTTAATAAGCGAAATATTAAACCACTACACCACCGAAACCCTAATTTGAAAATTACTAATTAGTTTATATTTTATAATATAATTTTTTTTTCGTTTTAATAATTTAAAAAAATGCTGCTTCAGTTTTATTCGGATTCGGGACGGGATCCCTTGATTGAAAAATAGACAATCAAATTTCAGCGTCACCAGTTATAAATGTTTTACTATTTCTTTCTCTAAAGATTTTATGTACTTATTGTTGACACAATCAATTAAATAAGCTATCCAAACTCCTGCAGATTAAAAAATAAGCATTTACTCTGTATTTGACAATTATCTCTATCTTTATTTTTTTTTTTTATTTATAACCAATAATTAATCTTTAGAAGTTATAAATTAAAAACTATTAAATGCGTCAAAGCGTGAAACAGTATAGTAACAGGATAATAATAAATATTATATCCAAGAATAACCAGTTAAGTAAGTATAACACGTTCTCTTAAATTACTAAGTACCCCCTACATTTAGCACAATTCCAAAACATATCCTAAAATATTATCAAGCCTTGAAATTCGTGTCAAAGTCAATTTCCCTTAAAAAAAAACTACAAATTACAATAAAACTTTAATTTACTAAAAATAAAAATAAAAAAAAATATTAAATTAATTTATATTTTGTTCCATTAATTTGAACAATAACTTTTTAAAGTATACTAATTTTTTATTTAATTTTTTTTTATTTCATCGTTTCAAAATAATTCAACAAACAAAACAATACCTCCATACAAATATAATGGAATTTCCCAATATATTCGGAAAATAACAAAGAAAAATATAACAATATTTTCTTTTTTTATTTTTTTTTTTATATTTATTAAATGCCAATTTTCTTCGGTAAAAACATTCGTTATTATATAGTATATATATTTTAATATATATATATAATAAAAATATCAAAATCAATTTGTTTTGTAAAGTATTTTTTTAATGCCTTTTAAAAAACTTTTTTTGTTTATTTTTTACTCTCTAATATTTGTCAATTCCTTAATATCCAATGTCCTTTTAGATTAATATGTCGTCCTTTTAGAAAAAAAATCAACAACAGCAACAACAACATCCCGAAAAACAAAAACATATTATAAAATAACAAACAATTCACGTTAAAACCAACCGGTCCCTAGTGTCAAATAACAATAAAATGTTAAAAAGAAGAGAAGCCCAAGATATGAAATGGAAGAAAAAACGAGGAAGAGTGTAGTAGAGTAGACTGTGTCAACTCTGGGATACCCGTATGACCGTAACATATACATTATATCATCCGGTTAATTACTTTTGGCAAAATTTCAAACATTCTGCTTTATTAGGTGAAATATAATGCTCATATAAAAGAAGGAGTTGTATGGCAGCTACTCGAACACTTTGCAGTAGACCAACCGAGTTTTGCAGTAACTTTGGCCATTACACTAAACTATTTTTGGCAAAATTTCAGACACCCAGCTTCATTTGGTGTAGTGTAATCCTCATATAAAAGAAGGAGTTGTATGGCAGCTACTCGAACCCTCTGCAGTAGACCAACCAAATTTTGCAGTAACTTTGGCCATTATACTAAACTATTTTTGGCAAAATTTCAGACACGCAGCTTCTATAGGTATAGAGTAATGCTCATATAAAATTAGAAGTTGTATGGCAGGTACTCGAACCCGTGGACCAAAATGGCTGGATTTAAATAGCGATTCCGGTTTTTGCATAAAAACGAATTTGTGAAAATTTCATAATCCTAGCTCTTTTACTTTTTGAGTTATCGTGATGACGGACGGACGGACGGACATACATAGCTAAATCAATTTATTTTTCGATTCTGATCCGGTCCATACACTTGAGTCTATATCTACCCCCCTCCTTCTCTGCGTCACAAACGTAATGGCAAATTTATTATATCCTCGGACTATATAGTCATACGGGTATAAAGAATAACAAAAAAAAATGTATTGGAAAAATACGGAAAATTCGGAAAAAAATTTCCACCACTTCTACAGGTTCTATAGAACACATAAAAAATCAAACTTATTACGCCATTGAGGGGAATTAAACAAAAATAAACTACAAAATAACAAAAAAAATATAACGACAATTTTTCATTGGAAAAACATTGAAAATAAAAAAAAAACAACAACAATAAGTAAAAAATCTTGTCACGCAATTCACAACTTAACCAAAGGTACAAAACAAGGAAAACAAATCGAATTGGAGTGCTAAACACTAACTTTCTTTTAATCTTCTTTTATACAAAAGAAAATAAGAAATATAAAACTTTCCACCTGTATATTTCTACACAATTCTTCAATATTAATATTTATTTTTTTTTTGTACCATACCTTTTTCTCTTCCATTTTTATTTTTAGCACATTTTCAAAAAATTTTGTAAAAATGTGCCTATATAGTTTCACTCTGTCCGTCCGTCCGTCCGTCCGTCCGTCCGTCTGTCTGTCCGTATGTTTACAAAAACTTTTACATCGTTTGAAATAAAGTAAAGAAATTTTAACCATGGGTAGTTTTCGCAAAAAAATTAATTTCGTAGAAGAATTTTTTTCTGTAGCCCCACCTGTTACGGGGCTACAGCCCCCCAAAGTAGGAAAAATCCCTATATTTAAACTGTTATTACAAGAGTTCTGTTTGATATATTTTCAATCTGACAACGGCAAACGATAGCTGGTTTTATAAGCTTTATAAATATTTAAAAGACAAATATTTAGGGTTGCCATACGGTACTAAAATTTAACATTACACAAAACTCAATTTTTGTAAAATTTTTAGCCACACATATCTTCTGAATGGTTCAAGCTAGGGTCTTGAAATTTTGGGAGAAGTTAGATACTATGAAACTAGTAGGAGTCGGTTAACAAAATTTTTTTGTCAAGCCCCCTATTTAGGAGATATAAGGGCTCGAAAATTGAAATTTTGCTATTTTTAAACACCTGTAACTTGAATACCTGTCCAAATTTTTTTCTAGTTATATACAAAATTCAAAGCTCTATAATTATATTTCAACATGTGTCAAAGGTTTTTCTTAATTTTGAAGGGTGACAAAGCTACAGCCCCTGCAAATTCCAAAAAAGCCCTATATTCAAATTGATATAACAAGAGTTCTGTTAGGTTTATTTTCAATAAAAAACGGTAGAAGAGAGCTGCTTTTATAGGCTTTACAAAAATATATCGCTTAAATGTATAGGGTTGCCATACGGTACTAAAATTTACCATTATATAAAACTCAATTTTTGCAAAATTTTTGGTCCCATATATCTCCTAAACGGTTTAAGATAGGATCCTGAAATTTCGGGAGAAGTTAGATCCTCAAATATTAGTAGGAGCCGGTTAATAAAATTTTTTTGTCAGGCCCCCTGTTTAGGAGCTATAAGGGCTCGAAAATTTAAATTTTGCTATTTTTAAGCACCTGTAACTTGAATACCTGTCCATTTTTTTTTTATTAATATACAAAATTTAAAGGCCCAACATTATATTTTAACATATGTTAAAGGCTTTTCTTAAATTTAAAAGCGGTTCCTTAAATTGAAGAAAGTGTCTCTCAGTTTTACCCATTTTTTCTTAGATTGTATAATTCTAAGTAAAATTCCAAATTTTTGTGGAATTCACAATTTAATTCTTAGAACCTAAAAAAATGGAGGTGGACGAAGGGGGGAGGGGGGAGTTAGATGAAGTTAGATCCTTGAGAAACTTGGCAACCTTCCTCTTTGAAGGGCTATAACAACTTTACATTAAAAACTTCCAAGTAAATATTTCCTAAGTTAAACTCAGTATGTAATACAATATAAATTTGAAAATGTGCTTTTTTAAAAACCCTTGGTTTTTTTTCATCACTTGTTTTTTTATTCTTTTCAAAAAATTTGCACTGAATGAAATAAAATAAAAAGCGTTCTATAACTTTGTTTCCTCAAATTTTCTCATCATTCCTCATCTCTTTTTACTCAACACAATTCTTTCACTGTCTTCCGCGTCTCATGACGTTTTATCATCCACTCTTCTAACTTTTGTTGATTTTTTTAAAACTTTATTTAATTCTTTTATTATTTATACAGAAATCTTAAAAAGTTTTATAAATATTAAAAAAAATAAAATAAAAGTAGAAGTAGAAAAAAAGTAGAAACACAAATAAAAAATTCAAAGGTAATAACTGAAAGTTGAAAGGTAATAACTGTTGGGAAAAGTACATAAGAAGATAATATTTGAACTGGACTGTTATTGAAAAAAAAAATTATAAAATAATTTCTCTAATTGATATTAATTAAATTCTATAAGAAGATCTTATTAAATAACAATTTAAAACTCGTGTGATTTAAGTTTCGATCATTATTTAACTCATAATTAGGGTAATAAAGTTTATTATTAAGTAAAGTCACTAATACTCCTACGCTATAAATAAGTGTTTCTAAGAGAATAATAAAAAATCGACAGTCAAATTGTTAGTATGTGCAATATTATTTGACCAATAGTGTTAGAAGCTCTCGGCTTCAGTTTACATTAACTGAAGAAGTCAAAAGAGGATTCACCATATTACTATGAATAAATACGCCTTGGGGAAATATATCCATTCGCATTTTTGTACATATGTTTACATATTTTATACAGTGTTTTATGAGATATAGTTGATAACCCCATAAGCTCATGTCTGTAGGCACACTTGCTTTTTGCCAGATGGACAGACACATCTCTGACACGTTTATATAGCGAGCTGCTTGTTTCAAGGCAGACACCCACTCGCAGCCGCCAATTCTTGGTACAGGCGCTTCTAAATCAAGCCTATGCTTTGAATTCATAAGACTCGACCCGCCAAAATCTCGTTGGTTTGCCGATCCTACTTACTTCACCTGGGTTGAAACCCGTTTCTTCAAACGTGAAGGCTCCAGGGGAGACCAACGTGAAAGTGAAATTTGACTTGGTGTAGTAGAGGCTAGGCCAACATACCCATCAACTGTAATCGCATACTACACCCATTGATCCTATAGAGCTACCCAAAAAAGACACTCCATATAGAACCCAATTCATGAATATATTTTCCCAATATATCTAAGGATACTAGCATTCCATTTTTGAATATTCCCGAAAATACTTAATTATCATATCTTGCATTGTAATATATCAATTAATACAAGTATTCATTCTAATTCTGAATATTACTTAATTTAGAAATTCAGTCAAGTTTTTTTTTTTTAAAAATTCACAAAAATTTATACTCGTATTTTCGATTACGTCCTTACCAATTATTTCTTCAGACATGTAATAACACATAAAAGTGCGTTCACATGGGTTGTCTCTTCTGCCACATATTTTTCCTTATCAATTTGAAAGGATAGTTTTCAAAGGAAGTTTTGATTAAAAATATAATATTATTTAGTTCTAGATATTTTGGGGTTCGGAATTGGTTTAAGTACTTTAAAACTAAAATATTTTAAAAATTAATTATTTCTAACCATAAAATATAACTAAAAACCGATTTATTGAACCCAACTTACTTCAAAAGAATTCCCTTTGAATATTATACAATCAAAAAATATACAATCAAAAAAGAAAAAAATTAAAATTGTCACTTTTAAGCCTTAAATTTATATTCATTAAATTTTTTTTTTTATAGAAATCACTGAGAATATTTTCTTTGAAAACCAAATTTTGATCCGAATTACACGAAAAGCAATTCATCCGTTTTAATTTTTTTCGATCTCTTTGAATAAATAAACAAAATATTCTTAGAAGGACATCATTATATACACATACTATATATTTTTAAAACAGTTATTTTTTAAAATTTATTATTGTGCCCTTAAACTTTGATTATAAAATAAATCGATTAATTTAAGAATATCCATACATATTATTATATAATCGAATTAATAATTCATATATGTAGCTAAAATCGAAATACTCTTTTCATCTTTAAAGTAATCATTATACCAGTATGACTAAATTTGCCATAACGATAGAATCAAGTATATGGATCGGATCAGAATTGAAAATAAATGGATTTAGCTATGTATGTCCGTTCGTCCGCATGATAACTCAAAAAATAAAGCAGGTAGGATTTTGAAATTTTCACAAATTCGTTTTTATGCAATAGCCGTCATCGCAATCCAGCCATTTTGGCCCACGGGTTCGAGTACTTGCCATACAAATTCTTTTTTTCTATACTTATTTTTAGTGTAATGGCCAAAATTACTGCAAAATTTGGTTGGTCTACTGCCAAAGGTTCGAGTAGCTGCCATACAACTCCTTCTTTTATATGAACAATACTCTACACCTAAGAAACTGTATGTTTGAAATCTTTCCCAAAGTAATTAACCGGATGGTATAATGTTTATATTACGGTCATACGGGTAATATTATAAAAATTATTTTAAAATTTAAAATTTTATGTAGTTTTGAAATGATAGAAATTCCTAAATATACCCAAATTGTCATTGAAGATTTTTTATAAGTATGTATCTAAAAAGTTTAACAAAATAAAGCCCCCATACTAAATTTTTAAAAAATTCAAAATCACATACATAAAAAAATGGTAAAAACCAACACCAATTTTCAATCACTAAATTAAGATATTTTGATTTGATTTGGGATTTATGAACTCACATGGTTTACCAAAATTATACACAACAAACATACTTACATACAAATATATCAATGTAATATTTCAAGTTCTGTATTTTATTTGAGTCTAAAACTTTGATAAACCATATTTTTTGTTGTTGTAACATGTTCCTTTTATTTGGTCCCATTGGCTTTTTGATTATATGATACCTGTATTATGTATATATATACACTGAAAATTGTTGGTATCAACTCTTATGACAAGAGTTTTTGTTTTTTTTTTTTTTGTTTATTTTATTTTACTTGTACTTGTTACAACTTGTTGACATTTTTTGTAATTTATTTGACATATTTTGAATTTATTTATTCGTGTTAGTATTTCTTAATTTTTTATTTTTCTATAAGATTACGTTTTTTTTTTGCCGTTATTTACGCGTTTTCACATAATAATTTCGCAATTTGTTTATTCGAGTTGTTTTTTTTTTGTGTGTTCGGAAAATTTATCGTACAACGACGAAAAAATTCAAATAGAAAATAATTTAGTACTGTTTAGTAGAGTTTTATAGCAAATTTGTGTTTTTTTTTGTTTTTTTATCAAATGACGATAAATTTTGTTTTGCAAATTCATCTCCAATTACCAGATAAATGATAACGTACAATGTATTTACGAATGTATTGAAGCGTTAAAATTACATTGATGGTAAAAAAAATACGCATAGGGAATTTCTACATATACAAACAAAGATGAATATTCGAAACAAAAGTTTTGAGTGGAATTAGAGGTACAAAATACTGTAAGGGGAATATTCATATACATGGTTTTCCTTTGTTTTAAAAGGTATAAGAAATGCAGGATTTTTGTTAAATCATGTAAAAATGTTTGGAGTTACTGTATTTCAAATAGGATTAATGTTAAATCAGAATAATTTACACTTGTTGTTTCCAATTGGTGTACATATATAGGAACTTGGGAAAACTCACACACACAATAGGTACTAGAAAATGTGTATAGGTTCAAAGAATTTAGATAATCTGAGCGGGTTTTTTCCAGGAGTATTATGATTAAAGTTTTACATTAAATATTTTATAATAAATCTATTTTGTTGATAGATTGCATGAAATTCAGGTGCATTTCTATAGGATTCAATAGATACTTATTTGTAAATTTTTAATTATAAAATGTCATAAAATTAAATAATAAATTCAAGTTCAAATTAATCACATGTTTTACCCCGTTCTCTATAATTAGCAGTGCAATTATATGTCTAAATATTATTCTGTCTAAGGTGCCAGTTATGACTTTAGAAAAGCACATGGAAAAATCTGTTCATTGTAAACTTATAATTTTTTTTCCGTATAAATGTTGTAACAATATATATATTGTATTGATCTTATATCAATGGCCGGGTGGCACAGTGGTTAGATTGCCGACTCTTCCTGCCAAAGACCCTGGTCTCGGATCAAAGTGATAAACATTTATCTGGTTTTCGACTCGACTCGACATTAGGTTTAAATTATTCGCTTAAGCAATAAATAATAAAACATTAATATATAACAATATAAACAAATAATTTAGTTCAATAATATAACTCACAGATATAGAATACCAATTAAATCAAATACAAAATTATTACAATACAAATAAAATGGGATTGAATCTATTGAAAATTTAAGACCTTTTTACATGTTTAAGACTTAGTACTATCTCTTATTATGTTTAAATTGTATGTAGAATTCATTAAGATCAATTCTAATAACACGAATATAATATGACCGCCTGTTTCAAGATATACCTATGGTTTATACAGGCTTATGGTAGCCTTGATATAGACAGCTCAATTTAGCATTTAAAGTTGTTTTAAAATGTAGCCTAATAGTTGAACAGTTAGCATTTAAAGTAATTGAAACACAAAATCATAATCAATTATAATCAAAAAGTATCAGCTATTGCTTCAGAACTTTCTTCAATGCCAAACTAAAATGGTGAAAATATGAACAATTTTGTTTCATTATGCGGAATACTAATGAAACTGTTCAGCAAAAAAAATAATTATGAATTCGAAAAATAATAAAATTGGTTTTTTTCTAATTGCAATTTAAAAACTTTGTAATTAAATTAATTCTAAATAAATCATTCAATCATTAAATCAACACTTTTGTTTAATTTTATATGTTTTTTCTGCAAAAGAATTTAAGCTAAACATTTTTCATATGCATTTCAATTAAAAGCTGTAACTGACGCCTATTATTTTTTTATAAATGTTGACTCAAACTTGATCAAGATTGATTCATTCAACTAAAGCTGTTTTGGATAAAAATTTATGTCAAAATTTAATTTGAAACTATTTTTAATGAAAATCTTCTGCCAATTTACCGTTTTTTCAAACATGTCGTTTGAAACCTAATTATATACATTTTAGCTTACATTTAATAGATTTATAAAATAGATCAAATAATTGACTTTCATTAAATAAAATTAGCCTTTGAAAAGGATTTTAGCATTGATTGATTACAATTATTAAATATAAGATTTCAGGTTTTCGTATTGAATATGTTTATTTAATTAATGCAGTATAAAAATGACAAAAATATTAATAACTATAAAAGAAATCTTTCAATATTACAAATTTATAAAAATTATGTGACCTTATATACAATAATTTCCTAAAACCTATAATATTCTTCTGAATGTGACATTTTTTAATAAAAATTAATTTACAATATTCAATTTAATATATCGTAATTACAAACCTGACATTGAATCAAAACAAAATATAATAATATTTTCATTATTATTAATTTTCATCGATTATTACTGTCAATTAATATATGATATATCACTTATTTTTAATATAATTAATTCCAACCTTCCACAAATAATCGAATTACAAATAATTAATATACTACTCACATTCAGTAAATTTTTTGAATATCGATTTTAATTATAAAAAAAAGTATTAAGGCACTGTGATAAAATCTGAATAAAATATAGTATTTCTATAAGCTAGAAGGTAAATGAAATTGGTAAATAAAAATATCACGTCCAAGTAGAAGCTGCATGGTAAGTCACCATTCTAGTTAGAGCTAGATTAAAGTGAACGTCCTGTAAAAGAATTTATTGTTTTCGTTAACCAGTTATTTAAACAGTAGTTAAAGTGCTGTCCCTTTATTCAAGAAGCCTAGTCTGCCGTGCCAAGGAAAAAAGTCGTAAGTGCCAAAAGGAAATTTTCGGGATAATGGAATATTTGAAATCAGATAAATGTCTCACAACTTTGTACTTAGAAAAAATGTTACATATCTCGTTGCAAATTCATTTAAAACTAATAACTAATATGTCACATCTACCTCTAAGTCGCTTAGTCATAGCTTTGATAACTTAATAAATCTAGTATTGCTTAGCAAAGAAGTCGTATGTCCAACTTAACTATGATCGCCTAATGCTATGTTATCTCTAGTAAGTTCAAAAAAATTGTTTTTCTTTATTTAACATATGCATTTGTTTTTCAAAAATTCAAAAATAATTCAACATAGCGAAGCGAATATAAAACACTAAAAGTAAAATTACCTAAAAATGTAGGAAATATTTTCTTAGGAAGCAGTGGTTTATCTGTAAGTTAAATTATGACTAAATATTATATCCCAAAGATACAGAAATACATTATATTTATAGAATACCTGAAATTATTACAATATTTAACAAAACGAATTGTAGCTAATGAAAATATGATACGTTTTTAAAATTCGCAAATATCAAGGCAAACCAAACTAACAATATTCAGTTCGTGCGTAAAATCTACATTACATTTGGTCATTCACTAATTTCATTAAGAAGTGCAGACTTGTGGGCACTAACAAACGAAGAACCAATAGTGAAGCAAATCACCAGAAGGAAATGGAGGTGGGTTGGCCGTACACTAAGGAAAAATATGGAATGCAGAAGAAGAATGACGCTCACTTAGAATACGCCCCCAGGAGGAATCAGATCAAAAGGTAGACCCAGAACAATATGGAGAAGAACGGTGCTAGATGAATTAAGAAGACACAAAATATTCTACAACCAAATATGTAGTAGAAAAAGCTATGAATAGAAATGAGCAGGGGCTTCAAGTTGAAGCCCCATGCTTCCAAGGAAAGTAATAGGGAGAAAAAATTGATTAATTGAATATTGGATTCAATGTTTTAACTGTGTTTTTATTTTATTTAAAACAACCGGTCTATAACCATTTTCCTATATCATGTTCGAATATTTCGTTTTCTTCAATATCTCAATAAATTTCAATTGTCATTTCATAAAGCTCTAAAAACTTTTATTAAAATAATAAGACTTTCTTTTATAACTTTGATATTAAAATCCCTGTTAATAATGTTGAAATAATATTATAATAATAACATGAAATTTATTTTATAATTAATACCACAACATTAGTTATGAATTCATTTTATTTTCATCAAATATTAAATTATTAGTTTGGCATATAAATGACGTCCTTCCCACGGTTATTCACCCAATATCTTAAATAATTTCTATTCTTTTGATAAGTAAAATGAAAAAGAAGCCTAAGGTGACTAAATTATATTACAAAGAAAGGATGGTATTTAATTTCTCTTAATATTACTTTTTAGATTGTGCTTGAATCTCGTGTCATTCTATCAATTTACCCTAACCTTAAACTATTTCTATTATTTCGGCATATTAATTTTTTTTTTTTAATAAATACTTATTTTTGTGTTGAAATAGAGTTTTTTCGACACGTTCCAAACAAGTTTGAAAATATTTAACATATATAAGAACAGATTCTTGTGAAACTCATGATATTGCCGAATTTTTAATAACATAAATTCACGGAACTTTCGTTTCCTTTAAGTATGATGAATTTTTTAAACAGAGTTTTTTTTCAAGACTGTTAAAATATAAAAATTATAATGCATTTATTTTAGCCCAACGTAAGTCCACCGTAAGTATATAGGTTGTTTGACAATGTGGAAGATACTAATTTCTCCATCATATTAAAAATAATTTTTTATTATTTTGTAACTTGACATTTTTGTTTGTGTGTGTTTAACTTATTTATTATTTTTTTAACAGTGGCAACTTAATTATGGCATTGATTTGAGCTAAAAATGTCAACAAAATTAAAAAATTAATAATAAAATAAATAAATTTTTCATTTTCTTTCCATTTTTAGCACATTTTCAAAAAATTTTGTAAAAATGTGCCTATATAGTTTCACTCTGTCCGCCCGTCCGTCCGTCCGTCTGTCTGTCCGTATGTTTACAAAAACTTTTACATCATTTGAAATAGAGAAAAGAAATTTTAACCACGAGTAGGTATTACAAAAAAAATAATTTCGTAGAAGAATTTTTTTCTGTAGCCCCACCCGTTAGGGAGCTGCAGCCCCCGAAAGTTGGGAAAAGCCCTATATTTAAATTGTTATAACAAGAGTTCTATTAGGTATATTTTCAATCTGAAAATTGCAAAAGATAGCTGGTTTTATAAACTTTATAAACTTTTAAAAAATAAGTGTTTAGGGTTACCATACGGTACTAAAATTTACCACTATGCAAAACTCAATTTTTGCAAAATTTTGTGCTACACATATCTTCTAAACGGGCCAAGCTAGTGTTTTGAGATTTTTTGGAGTAGTTAGATCCTCCGAAAAAAAAGAAGTCGGTTAACAAAATTTTTTTGTCACGTCCCCTGTTTAGCAGCTATAAGGGCTCAAAAATTGAAATTTTTCTATTTTTAAACACCTGTAACTTGAATACCTGTTAAAATTTTTTTTTGTTAATATACAAAATTTGAAGATCCAACATTATACTTTAACATATGTTAAAAGATTTTCTTAAATTGAAGAAAGTGTCTCTCAGTTTTAACCATTTTTGCTTAAATAGTAAAAATCTAAGTAAAATGCCAATTTTTTGTGGAGTTCACAATTTAATTACTAGAACCTAAAAAAGTTGTGGGAAGGGGAGTAGTGAGGATTAGATTCTTGAGTAATTGGGCAACCTTCCCCATAGAGGGGCTATTAGGACCTAAAAATTAAAAAATTTACTGTTTTTATAAGTAAGTAGTAACTTAGTCACCAACATATATATTTGGTTTCGATAAAATACTCAGTATGAAAAACTGTATTATTTTGAAAATGTGCTATTTTAAAAACCCTTGGTTTTTTTCATCACTTGTTATATTTATAAAATTATAACTTGTTGCTTTTCAGGTAATTACCTTAAGGTAATATAATTTTCTTTTACTTTTCATTGTAATTTAAAAAAGTTTTCCGTCAAAATTGAAATTTTGAATAATCCATTTAAATTACTAAATTTCATTTAACATCATTACTCTCTTTAATTGGAAAAACCGTGTAAATTTTAATAAAATTTAAGCAGAAGGTAGCTTCGATTTTTTCTAAAGCGCTGGTTATTCCCAAAATTAGATAATCCAGTTTTAAAATTATTTTTCAGTGAATTAACATTGAAATTAAAATAGTATTGAACACATTCAATAGTAAAAACATGAATAAGATAGTATTGAATGCATGAATAAGAGGGGATTTAGGGGCAATCTTATTTGAAAATAAATCAAAAATAATTTGATAGTAAATCAAAGTTGAGATAAAACTAAAAGCAAATTATAATTTAAAGTTGTTTCAAACCAATTAATGATTTAAAAGTAAGTTGAACATCTAAAACTTAAATTTATGTGAATAAGATTGCCCAAAAATATTATGACAAAAAATGTATGAAATAATATTATTGTTTGACATTTCGGTCATACTTTTCTTTCATTATACATGTGTCGAATATTTTCAAGGATAGTTAATATTTTTTCTATTTTCTATCTCGCTCTTTAACATTTTTATTCTTTTACACTTAATTATAAATATGGTGAACAATAATAACGTTGTAATTTTTTTTGTAACTGTAAAAAACAACAACTGGGCAAATTTAGTAAGAAAAAGTTAATATTTAGATTGTTTGGTAAATTATTAGTGACATGTCGAATGCCAGGGTTTTATACGTCAAAAAAAAAAACAATAAAATGAAAAAAGGAGGGGGAGAATAAATAAATATTTTTTCATCCTTTTTTTTCTTTTTATTTAACTTTCGGCTTCTTTTAATTTGTTTACTTCTATAAAAAAAAAGGAATACAATTTTCTCTTTAATTTATTGACTTTTTCTTTTGTATTTTTATTGTAATTTCTTTTATTATGTATTTTTATACCCGTATGACTATATAGTCCAAGGGTATAATAAATTTGCCATTACGTTTGTGACGCAGAGAAGGAGGGAGGGTAGATATAGACTCAAGTGTATGGATCGGATCAGAATCGAAAAATAAATCGATTTAGCTATGTATGTCCGTCCGTCCGTCCGTCCGTCCGTCAGTCCGTCATCACGATAACTCAAAAAGTAAGGGAGCTAGGATTATGAAATTATCACAAATTCGTTTTTATGCAAAAAACGGAATCGAGTTTTAAATTCAGCCATTTTGGTCCACGGGTTCGAGTACCTGCCATACAACTTCTAATTTTATATGAGCATTACTCTATACCTATGGAAGCTGCGTGTCTGAAATTTTGCCAAAAGTAGTTTAGTGTAATGGCCAAAGTTACTGTAAAATTTAGTTGGTCTACTGCTGAGGGTTCGAGTAGCTACCATACAACTCCTTCTTTTATATGAGGATTACACTACACCAAATGAAGCTGGGTGTCTGAAATTTTGCCAAAAATAGTTTAGTGTAATGGCCAAAGTTACTGCAAAATTTGGTTGGTCTACTGCAAATGGTTCGAGTAGCTACCATACAACTCCTTCTTTTATATGAGCATTACTCTACACCTAATAAAGCTGAATGTTTGAAATTTTGCCAAAAGTAATTAACCGGATGATATAATGTATATGTTACGGTCATACGGGTATCCCAGAGTTGACACAGTCTACTCTACTACACTCTTCCTCGTTTTTATTTTATTTGTTTTTTTTTTTTTTAGCATTTATTAAATTGGTGACTTAAGGGGACAAATTGAAGCCCTTACAAAGGTTGTTCAAAGTTAAATAAAACAATAAAGTAATAGATTTGGTTTTTTTATTGTTTGAAGTACCAAAGTCCATAAACCCTAATTTATTTTACTTAAATGATTTGTGAATCAAAATACAAATAATAGAAAATAGGTCAATGCTCCCCAATTTTTTAAATTTAGTATAATTTCGAAATAGTCAGGTTATCCGATTTATATTTGTTGTAAATTGTAATTCAAAAGAGAATTTGAATATAGGTTAAAACTTTAATTAATATAAATGGATTTTTATCAGATTGGTATTCGGATGTTACTAAATAAAATTTTAAATCAACTAGTATGTACTTAAAAAGAAGTAATTATTTTTTATTTACAAATAAATATTAAACAAATTTAATTAGTTTAAAATTTAATTTAAATAATTCAAACAGAGAGGTTCATTCTTAGAAAAAATCTAATGGGCATTAAAATTGATTAACAACAAATTCTTTAATTTTATAAAAGTTAGAGTATATTAAAAGCATTTCGGTAACAGAAGAAATTTAAAATTACTTTATTGGTATTATTTTAGAATCTTCAAATTATTTATCAAATAACTATAATTTTATTAATAAGTCACTTTAAAACTTCTTGAACATTACTAAAAGTTATTTTATATTATTAAGTAATTTTGGTAATCAAGTCGTCTAGCCATAATTAATTACATACTTAATAATTTGTTTTCAGATTAAATTTTAAAAGTAAAAAAGTAAAAATATATTTTGAAAGTTATTAGTTGTAAAGTAAAAATATATTTTGAAAGTTATTTATAGATGTTATTTTTGAAAAAATTTTGTTTTTGTTCTTTAAAACATGAATTATTATAGCTGTGATATAATAATATATATATTATAGCACTTAACTAATTAAATTATACTTTAAATACATTTTAATTAAATTACCTTAAACCTTTTAAACTTAAGGTTGGTTAAAACATATGGGTTAAAACATACATTCATTTAAAAAATTTTGGAACAATTTTGAAATGTACCCTTAAGATTTTGATATCTTCGCACAAAACCCATTTTGTTCTAAAGAACGAATTCAAAATAAAATAAAATAAGTTCTTTTGCGAAACAATCCCACTAAATTTAAATTTTAAGCTCTTATTCATTGGGAGCCAAAAGTCAGGCTTTAGTGATTAACAAAAACTTACGACCGACTTGGTGGTAGGAACTAACAAAGTTAACAAAATTCAGAAAAGTCCCAAAAAGTGGTATTTAAATTTTTTAGGAATATATATTTTTTAAATCGGACAAGACGATTTTTTGAAATAAATTATGAAAATCTTTTCGGAACTTTTGATTTTTATTTCGTTTCATTCAGAACACCTGAATCTAAGTGTAAACTCTGGGATACCCGTATGAACGTAATATAAACATTATACCATACGGTATACATTACTTTTGAGTTATCGTGGGGACGGACGGACGGACGGACATACATAGCTAAATCGATTTATTTTTCGATACTGAGTCAGTGATAAATCCAAGAGATGGCGTTGATATTGGCAAAACGATACTCACATGTGGCAACCTTCAAAAGACGCTATAAAAATTTTTACAAACATTTGTTCACTAGTTTAGTTTTCACAGCTGTTTGAAGTAGTCGAAGATTGTATTTTTCTTCAACATGGAAAAAAGTGAATTTTGTGTGTTAATAAAACATTATTTTGTGACAAAGAAAACAATATCAGAAACCAAAACAAAGCTTGAACAATATTATATTATAACTCATATGGAATGATTTAGAAGTGGTTTACTGAATTTCGTTGTGATCGTACAAGCACAAATGATGCGCCACGCAGTGGTCGTCCAAAAGAGGTCACATCTGAAGAAACGATAAATAAAATCCATGATATATCGTTCTAAACGACCGTCGAGTGAAGGTGCGTGAGATAGCTGAAATGCTAAACATCTCAAAAGAACGTGTAGGCAACATCTTACATGAAATTTTGAATATGAGAAAGCTTTCGGCGAGATGGATGTCGCGTTTGCTAAGAACTGACCAGAAACGAGTTCGTGTGACGACTTCAACGGAGTCTTTGGCCAAGTTTCAACGTAATCCAGAGGAATTTTTACGTCGATTCACAACAGTTGATGAAACATGGATACACCATTACACACCAGAGACAAAAGTTCAGTCAAAACAATGGGTAAAACCTGGTCGAAATGCACCAAAGCAGGCAAAGACTTGTTTGGTTATGGCTACTGTTTTCTAGGATGCACTAGGAATATTCTTCACCGACTATCTTGAAAAAGCAAAAAAGATAACAGGTTAATATTATGTAGCGTTAATGGACCAGCTGAACAATGAAATCAAAGAAAAACAACCTCTTTTAGCAAAGAAAAAAGTTCTGTTTCATCATGACAATGCACCTGTACATTCATCGGCAATTGCGACAGCAAAATTAGTAGAATTACGTTATGAATTTCTTCCCCACCCACCATATTCTCCAGATTTCGCTCCCAGTGACTTTTTCCTGTTTCCAAATATGAAGAAATGGCTCGCTGGAAAAAATTCACATCGAATTCTGAAGTTATAGTTTATACAGAAGCCTATTTTGCAGACTCGTATACACTTGAAATATAGTGTATGTTACAATAATTTAATAATAAGTCCAAATGTCAAATCGGCAAAGGATTAATTTATTATTGTCTGGTACTACAAATAAATAAATAAATAAAAAAATACAAGTATTTAATTCAGCGAAAATTTAGTAATGATATAAATAATTCAATTATTATTAGGTAACAATTTGACAAATTCAAAATTATATTATAAAAAAATCCATTTACTTGGATTCAAATCTTAAAAATAAATTCTATCCATACATAAAAATCTTATAAGAATATTATTTTTTACTTTTAGCATTTGTCTTTAACTTATCCTATAAATTTAAATTACAAAATGACAGTTATAAGTACAATATTATGCAAATCATATATGACATTTAATGTAAATAGTACTCTATTAAATATTTTGTTTATATTTATAATACTATCTTAAAATTAAATTGAAATAAACATTTATGTTAAACACTTTAAAAATTGCATGATATATATACAAAAAAACAAAAAAATATTGCATGACATTTTATCATTTATATTTGCACATTGGACTATTTTAAATGCAAATATACATAATATAAAAAGGTTAAAAAATTGAAAGTTAAATATGAACATCAACATGTATATATATACAAACCATAAAAAAATACAAATCTTTAGTCAAATTTTAAAATCATCATTCAGTATTTAATGTTAAAAAGCAAATGTAAAAAGATACGGATAGAATAAAATCATTTGACAGAAGAACTTCAAAAAGTGCTGTTCTAATTTTTTTTATTTTTTATTATTTTATTTTATATTCATAAATCAAATCCTTTGCTATCTAAAGCTGTTATTATATATTTGTTTTTTGTGGTACTTTTTTAAAAGAATAAAAAAAAAAAAAAATATTCAAATCATCTTTCATATATACTATAGATTAACTAGTCAACGGAATAACTTGCATTTCATGCAACATGTTGAAATTTTTATCCATCAAGGATATTTTTTTTTTGTCAAAAAAAAAACTTCAAAAAATTTTATTTGTATACAGTACAGAGTGTGAGAAAAATTGAGGAATTATTTTACATTAGCACTAATCTTATAAAAAAATATTTTGAGTTTTTTACAACATTTTCAAAAACGTTTTAAAAAAAATTGCCTATGTATAGTTTCACCCTGTCGCAGTCCGTCCGTCGGTGTGTTTACAAAATTTTTACAAAGTTTTAACTACGTAAATTGTAAATATTGTAAAAAATATTGTATAAATGTCACGGAAAAAATTTTTTTTTGTAAACTTACCACCGGGCTACATCCCCGTAAAGTCCGGAAAAGCCTTATATTTAAATTTTTATAACAAAAGTTCTACAAGAATTATTTTCAATGTGAACGTTAAATTTTAAAGCTGCTTTTATTAACTTCATAAAAATTGCATATTTGTAATATAAATGTATGGTGTTGCCAGACTGTGCTAAAACTTACCATTAAGCGTTCAATCTTTGTGAAATTTTGGTCCTTTTATATTTTCCAGATCCTTTAAGTTAGAAAAAAATTTCGAAAGGAGTTAGATTTTAAAAAATAATTTCGAATCTTTAAAGAAAACTTTTGAATTTGTCCATCCGTTTAAGATTTGTAAGTAGTAAAAACTAAAAAATATACCCTAATTATCATGTTTTTTAAATAATACAAAAATAATGGAGCTCCAAGTCATATTTTATTATGTTTTAACGGTTTTTCTTAATTTTATAAAAGACTCTCTTAAAATAGTTTGTTGGTTTTTAACAATTTTTGATGTGAACTACAAAATTTTCCAATCCTTGTTTTTTTTTTTAATTAGGTACGTGTTTTTTTAATATTGGACCAAAAATCAAATTTGTTTCGGAATTGTGAAAAGTTACGAAAATATTTCTAGGTAACATTTAAAATATGCGAGAAGTTAAAGAATAATTTAACGGCTAAAAATTTAAGAGTACCATCATGCGAAAGCCCCGGGTTCGAACCCCAGTGCAAATGAAAAACTTTTTTCTGGTTTTCGACTCGATTCAGCTACCACTCCCCCTTGGGTTGAAATTAATAGCAATCAATAATTAGTTTTTATATTTCTTTAATTGAAAATTCATTAATATAACAATATCAAAAAATACAAAATATAAACAAATATTTTAATTGAATAATATAATTCACAGATATAGAAGTTCATATAACTCAAATGCAAAATTATTACAGTATAAACAAAATAGAATTGTATCTCTTGAAAACTTAATAAGGTTAAATTTTACTTTTACTAATAACTAGCACTATCACATGTTTAAACTGTGCATTTAATTGATATTGCACATTTTTAGCTTATAACTGATCACTGTGTTAGTACGTAATGGTGCCAGTAAGCAAAACAAATAAAATTCAGAAACATTTTTCGATGTACTATGTAAGGATGGCTATATTTCAACACATAACAAGAATACTAAGATAAAATGATTCTTATTCAACAAAAAACTTCAAGTAAAAATAATGTTGAATAAAAAAAAACTTTAACTCAACATGAAATCTTAAAAATAAAATAAAAGTAAAATAATAAACTAAAGAGAAAGCTAAAAAAAATGTAACAAGATTACATTGAGTCTAAACATAGAGAAAATCATGTCCAAAAAGGGACAATGTATATTATGTCGGATAAATGTAAGATATTTTCAACTACAATGATAAATTTTATTATTTTTCTTTTTTTTTTTCTTCTTGAAAAAGTAAAAAATGGTTTCTTAGAAAAAATTATTTAACATTTTCTTGTTATTATAATTTTTTTCTTTTTTTTTGGTTTCAACTTGTTGGTTTACGAGAAATTTTTATTTTTCATTTTATTTTAATTTTGTTGTCCGACAGATTTGTTCATTTCCAAAGAAAAAATATTTTTATTTAATTACGAAAATTTTATTTTGAGTATATATCTAGTTGTCAAATTTTAAAAAAAAAATTTAAGTTTCTTAAATAAAAAATCTTGATTTTAAATATTTTAAAATTATTTTTTTAATTTTTGGAATGCATTAAAAAAATTAATTTAAATACAATTATGCTCTCGTTTCGCTCTCATTACGTAGTCAACAAAGGAGTGTCTAAATTGAAATATATATGACAGTGTTTTTGACATTGTTTTGTTTACCAATTTCACAAATTAAGAAATATTCAATAGTTTAAAGTTTATTCTATAGCTATTTTGAATAACGGTTTGATATTATTTAACCCTAGATAGAAAATATATTTTTGATAATATATTTTTGTATTTTTCAATAAAAAATATTTTTCAAAGTTCAATTATTTGACATTTGAATACGTAGAGAAAGCGTATACGACTTTTACAGCATATACAACTTTTTTAATGGCTGCGTAATGGTTGCGTCAGGACTACGTCTATTGTTTTTAATAATTATACATATAATTCAATACATTTAATTTAGTTTGACAGATAGCTACGTGTTGAAATCGAAACGAGACCGTTCATTGTAGACAGGCTATTAGTCGAAGTAAAGATAAAACTTGAAAGTTCCAACTTTTCAATCTAATCAAGTTCGAACGACATAATTTCGATACAAGAAATGACAGATATTAGTTGGAGCAAAACTAACTATAAAATTATTATTTCTGCTGAATTTAAAAAAAAAAATTGTTATACTTTAACGAGAATCGAACTTGGATCTCTTTACACCCGAAGCCACTTCGCTAACCAATGCACCATATAATTCTTATGAATTTATGGTAAGATTTCTAATATTAATGTATCTCTAACTTACAGAAAGAAAAATAAACCCATAAACACAGGCAAGTTAATATAAAAGTATATAATATATCTATAACTTTATCATTCTTTCTTTTTATTACAAAAGATCTGAATAAATGAATAAATGTCAAACTTATGTCATTTATTATTAGTGTCATTATTTGTATTTTGTTCGAACTTTTCAAAGGAAGCCCTATTATTCAAGATTACCATTTAATTCTTATTAGAGATGAAGCATAAATAAATTCAAAAACTATCTAATTAATATATATTACTTGTGTCTAATAATTTAATAATTATACAGACTTCTACAAACACAAGGGCCGAAAATTTTTCAGTTTCACTTACCTTGTATTTAATATTGTTTCGAAAATCCTAAACCCTACAAATATCATTTAACCTTGGTATTCATTAAACTTAGCATACCACATTTCTGAATGCACGTGCATTACAATAATTTATTATAAATGAAAAATTCAAAAATTCATCTTAAAATCTAGACATTTTATTAACCACAATCGTAAACAAAGGTGACATGCAATATGAATGATCGAATAATATTTTTAAATTTAAATTTCGTGAAAGTATTGATTATGTTCTATCGCTCTTTTTGCCAATTTGATATTTACTAGTATCACAAACTATACTAAATGATTATTCAATCGAATTGTTTTCTACGAATTGTTAATTTTTAAAATTACCCAATTTTTTTTTCATTCATCATCTTTCAGTGATAAATTACATCATATATCAATATTTTACACTAATGCAATTTATTTTTCATTATAAGTTAAAATAATCGAAATGAAATTTGCAAAAGTTTAATTTTAAGTAGGTATTTTTGTTGTAGACGTAATAAAGCGTTGATTAATAGCATCCATAGCGTCGTATTTAAAAAAAATTTAGTTGCCGTCAACGAATATTCTCAGAAATTTTGTGAATGTCAACACGTATTAGATGTATCAACATTGATAAAATATATCAATTATGTCAGAAAAATTCTAAACTTTAAACTTTTATTAATCTCAATAATAAACAAAATGCTCCTATGATTAAATGATTAAATGATTAGTATATCATCGACGCCTTCTTAAACAAACTATGTTTTAGAATTGTTTTGCCCTGTAATACTACAATCTTTAGTATGCATCCTGTAAAAGATGGACCAGATTTTAAACGATGGACCAGGTTTTCAACTTGGTACGCTTGCTTGCGAAGTAAAACCGTGCATAGGCAAGTTGAAAGACAATTTTGAAGGTCGAAAAGTTGGTTGGAAGAAAATCAAAATTTTTGTGGGCGGAGTCTTTTTGTTTTTTTTTTTTTTTTTAAACGCTAACTGTTCAACTGTTAGGCTAACAGGTATATGTTAGAAAAGGAGGTCCTATAATATTCGTATTATTAGAATTGATCTTAACGAACACCACATTCAATTTAAACATGAGATAGTACTAGGCCTTACAACATGTAGAAACGTCTTAGATTTTCAATAGTAACAATTATATTTGTTTATATTGTAATATTTTGTATTTGAGTTATATGGTATTCTATATCTGTGAGTTATGTTGTTCAATTAAATTATTTGTTTATATTTTGCATTCGTTTAAACCAATGGTAGCTGAGTCGAGTCGAAAACCAAAAAAGTTTTTTTACTTTCACTGGGAATAGAACCCCGGGGGCCTTTCGCATGTAATGCGCCACCCAGCCGTTTAATTTCTTTCGTTTGCATTTTAAGTTATATCGTGTACGGGAATGTTGAACATAATTATAATGTATAAAATAATAAAGAATTAAGTAAATAATTTGAAATAATTATAAAATAAAGTTAAAATATTTTACAGAAAAGCAGAATTATATATTTAAATAAAAACTGTTTAAATTCAAAATTGCAAGACCGTTGAAAATGTGGTCCATCGTCTATGAAATGCAGTAGACTTTTAAAATTTCATTGATTTCATTACCTTGACAAACTCCTATTGATTGATTCTTACAACTTATAGGAAATTTTACTTAAGCTGTAGAATGTATAAAGTATAAAATTAAATAAAGTTTTTTAAATATAAATAAAGGAATCACCCTAAAAAAATCAATTTTATACAATTATAATTATATTTCAAAATAAACTTATTAAAAAGAATTTAAATATATATTAATACTCTTAAATAACCAACAATTTAACAACAATCATATAAAATTTGAATGAAATTACATTAACCTAGACAAAAGTTAAATATAAAATATGAATACACATAAACAAACTTCCTTATTATCATAGTACATACCACATTACATTAATATTTTTCTTTTATTTAATATTATATATAATTCTTTTTTATCATTTACTTTAATTTATTTGTCGTCCATCATTAATTTTCATTTAAAATTAAAAAAAACATACTTTAATTCGTACTGTCCTTTTTTCGTTGTCAAAATAATGAAGGGTTGTACTTGTATTAATTTACACACTTGACTGTTGATTTATTTCTTATTTGAACGATGACATTTAACAAAAAGCATACATGCGTGATTATATACAATTTTATATTTTCAAAGAGTGACCCTAGAACTGTGGTTACTCTGCTATATATTAAAACATTATGTAAATTCAAATTGTTTACTAAAAACCAAAGAGTCCCATTATTAAAATTCAATGAGGCAGTAGAATTGATTTTATAAAACTTTTTTTTGGATCAATGTCCTATTGTTTTTCATCACATTTTTAAAGGTCAACTTTCAAATACATTTTCAAATAACAGGAATAGCTTTGAAAATAAAGTCCTTGTGACAGGATCTAATTTATTTTCAAAACTGAAACCTCTTTTTGGAACACTGTAAATGGATTAGGGGAATTTACTTCGATTTTGAATATGCAAAATCCCACAATTTCGATTAACAAAACCCCGACGTACACAAAATGTTGATAAAACGTCGACGTAAAGAGACATATTTTTTTAGTCCTATTTATTTAACAACAAAATATTTAAAAATACGGAGCAGGGCTCTCCCAAACCTGCTATAAACATATTATTCATATCCTATATTTTGTATACAACTTCAAAACCCTTTGAAATTTTTGTTTTCTTGCAAAACAATTCATCAAAACCTCGCTTAATATAAGAAGTGCTGCCACACCCAGTCTATGCTAAAAAAAATTATTAAAAACTGGTTTTTGTTTCCAAATTTGCAGCCCTCCCTATTTATTCATCTTTCATATGATGCTAACAACAAGGCATTTAAAATATTCTACATTTCATAAAACTATTAATTTAAAATTTTGGGAGTCGATATTTTAAGAGTTAACATTTTTAAAATCGAAATAAACACCAGATCTCCTTGAAATCCTGCGGCATATACAATAAAAATTTTATAATTTTTTGGTGAATAATTACATCCGGGTTTGAAGGAGGGCGGGGGGTACTTTTAAACACAAAAATGAAATGACAAAAAGAATTTTGAATAAAAATTTAATTATATAACTTTTCCGTCAAATTTGTCTCTCATCTATATTTGTCCTTTCACTTCCGAACTTTAATAATATGTTAATATAAGTATATATAGGAAACATATTAAAGTATTTCATTTATTACATTTCCTTATTATGCGATAAGGAGCACAAGCAGAAGGGCATGATCAAAATAATGAAAATATTAAATAAATTTGAATATTCAGAAAGGGTAAATTGTGGAAGTTAAATGAGACGATCCTATGACAAGAGAGTATTAATTTGACAGCCTGATTAATGAAAGTCACACTTATTTTGTTTTTTTTTTTGTTAAAGTTTTTCTTTTTTTTTTGTGGTTATATGGAAAAGGTCATCTTTTGGCAGGACTTTTTGAATTTTATGAAAGTAAATATTAATAAAATTAATTATAGGTTGTCTTCATTAATGAATGCAAAGGGAGAAAAAAAATTATAAATATAAGTAATTATATAAAAATTTTATTTTTTTTACTAAAATATGATTTTCAATTAAATTTATGATAAAGTTCATTACTTTGGGGTTAAAAAATGTATACAAATGTATATTTATATTTTTAAAGTATATGAATATTTATATATGTATATTTAAGGAATTAATCTAATTTTATTTTTAAAATATAGCTTTAAAAAAGTTATTGAAGAAAATTTTAAAAGAAAATAAAACTGCCCATTAAATTGATATTTCAAAAGTATAATATGTATTGATATAAAACAATATTATACTAGGATGTATTAAAGCATATTTTAATTAATTTTATTTAATAGTAAAATAGTAAATTATCCAGCAAAAAATTTAAAAGTTCTTTCAAAATGTATTTCAAATGTAAATTGCATTTAAATTTAAAATGTAAATTATTTAATTAAAAATTTAAACAAGTGAAAATATCTTTTCGATCTGCATTGTATTCATATAGAATCAATCCTTTGTTATTGTAATTCGTCAGAGTTTCAATGAGGAACTGAATCAAATAAAAAATTTAGTTAGAATTTATGTTCGAAATTAAATCTCAAAGATAGCTGATATTGCCAGCTTTTAAAAAATATATAGGTTTAATGGCACATATTAACCCTTAAGGACGAAAAGGAGATTTGAAAGTAACCTTGTTATTTTAGTCTATTTTATAAAAACCATTATATCTAGCAATCTGTTCGGTATATATATATTCAATTAATCCATTAACGGTCTGGAGAATATTTTAACTTTTATTTGATGACGATAAGTGCCTTTTTAGATATTGTAGTTCAAAGTTGAAAATTTTTTCAAAAAAAAATGTTAAACATATATCTCTAACTCATATTTTTCAAAGTTTGGCCAAGAAACCCCTTAAATATTTTTACATCGTTGGAAAGCTCTTATTTTTTTCTATAATTTGTTCATACACTATGTCTATATTAAAGCGTTTAAAAGATATAATTGTTTTGAAACAAAAAATTATTTGTTTTTTAATTTTTTTTTGTATATATCAAAAATAATACCAGATATCTTTTAGATATAGTTATTTGGCCCTACGCGGATGCTACTAAAACCTCAGAAAGCCGAATATATTAAACTTAGCTTGAGCTTAAATTTAATTTTTCCAAAAAAAAACCTAAGATTTCCATTCCACCATAGTTATTGCTTGGAAAAGGTAGCTTCCACGTTAAACCAATGTCTCATATATATCAAGACATTATATTGAACTCATATATTGTATATCTTAAAATCATATATATTTTCTACTGAGTCACATACAAATTTTATAAAAGTGATCCAGAGTAAGTCTATTATATACTGGCATATTTTCTAGAAAAGTAATTTCAATCCCAAGACAAACCAAAATTTCATTTTTAAGCTATGCATATGTCAAGTACTTTATTTATCCTAATATTTTATTGCTTCATACTTTGTAAGCTGCGGAATCTGTTATGTAATATCTACGAAGTACAGAGCTTCTGAAAAAGGGTGACATCGTAAATGTCGCAAAAAAACTTCAACCTGATACAATGTGAAAATAACACAATGTAAAAATTTTTGAACACATTGTGTCGAAAATACAATGTATTTTATTTACAATTCTGATTGCGTCAAAATGAAATGTCAAAAAATTTAAATTTTTTCTACAGAAACTTTCTTTGAAAAGTATAAATTAATATTTAGACAAAATGGATATTAATTTCGTTAAAAAATTTTTCTTCAATTATTTATTGGACTGTGGTGAAGAAATAAGAGTTTCCATGACCACAAAAATAAAACTTAACTGACAAAAATTCAAATTAAAACTTCAAAATTCAAATAACTTTAAAATTTTTTTTTGTATATCCAAAAAATTTTCGATACTCAATTTAACAACACGCGTCGTGAAAATGGGTCGCGAACACAATGTAAAATGAATTTACGATCATGAGACAATGTGAAATTTTTAAGTTTACATTTACGATCATGCGACAATGTATTCACGACGTCGCAAAGACATTTACGATGTCAGGGAAAGTATCATATTTTTTTGATTCAAAATATACCGTTATCAACTAAAAATTTTTATTTTGGATTTTATTGTCTTGACAAATTACTGAATATTTTGCCAATATTTTTAAAATCTTTGAAATTTACAAGACTATTTTAAGCTTGAAATAGAAGAGGTTTAGGTGAATTGACCAGGAAATTTTCTATGTAATTTATTATTAGAGAAATATTGTCATCAAATTTTTGATATCTAAAAGCTTAAGTAAGTGTAGGTGTTTTAACCACAAAATATGTTCTACAATATATGAAAAGAACTCCAAATTAAGTCAAAATAGATTTCTATTCTTCTATAAATATTTATTTTAATTATCATAATAATGTATGAAAATTCAAGTATATTTTTAGTATATATGATTTTGTGTATTATAGATATAATAGATTATCTTACCTTATTTTTACATTACCATACCTTACCTAAACTTACCTTACCTTCCCTATAATATCCAATACAACTCGCTAAAATATATAATCTTTTAATATTTAATAAATATTAAATTTAATATAAAAATTAAATAATACTTTACCATTTTTCATTTAAACCACTTTAAATCCAATTTAATTTACTAAATAATAAATAAAACACAAAATTTAATTAATTTTAATTTCTTTTATAATATTATTTGTAATAAATAAATAATAAATTTTCTTCTTAATTTTTTTTTTTTGTATTTATAAAATGTCTACAAATAATCATTAATGACTAGTTCTTTTTTTAATCATTTAAGTTGAATATTGAAATTGAATATTGAATATTTATATGTGTATTCAATAAATTTATTATCACCTTCAGTTTTAATTACACATAAAACATTTAGCTTATATGTTGTTTTTATTTTAGATGGATTTGGATGGCAGGATATCACTTTAAGTTGTATTGTGTGATGTGTACATACATTATAGTTTTAACCAAAATACAATTTGACAATTGATGACAAAATGTCATTTTGACTTTTGTACATTTCAACCGCTGTCAAATTATTTTTTTTTTTATTATTTGTATTAAATTTCCTTCCTTATTTTTATTTAATTTGTTTTTGTTGTTTTTTCATCAGAATTTTTTAATTTGTTTTTCATTTATTGTATTTAATGTTTCACAATTTTTATTTTCATTTTGTTTAAACAAGAAAAACTCCATTAAATTGCTTTTTTTTTATATTCATTGTCATTAAGTTTATTTTTGTTTAACCACACAAGTACATATAGTGATAATTTAAATACAATTTCTTAATAACACGTGTATAATTATTTACATTTTGTTATATATTATATAAACATGTATATATATAATATTATTTATATATGTATTTATAATAGATTTAATATTAAATCTTGTAAAATAGAAGATATTTAAATAGTAATTGTTTTTTATTTATATTTAAGTTATTTACATATAGTATTATTTATATTTTTTTTATATAATATAACGATGAATTTTATTTACATAATTTTTATATTATATATTTTTAGCCATTTTTTTTTTTTGAAATTTTTTTACAATAAAAAGTCTTTCTATAATAAAAAGTCCAAAACTAAAAAGGAAATGAAAAAAATTACATATATAATATTTTTCAATATTATATTTTTTCATGATTTTTTAAATATATCCAATATTTGAGCCTGTTCACGTAACCAAGTTGTTGGATATTCCATGAATAGTTCATTCTGTTGTCTTGCTTTCTATATAATGCAAAAATGTTTTAGGAAGAAGGCATACAAAAAAAAAAATAAATAAATAAATTGAAAAAAATATAAAATATTTTTTTTTTTATAAAATTGAATACTAAAAAGAAAATATTTTATAATTTAGAAAAAAAAAGAACATATGTACAAAAATAATAATAATAATAATAATAATAATAAGAATAATAATATAAGAAAAATGAACTGAAAAACGTGTGATAAAATGAAAAGTATGCAAATTATTATGTTTTCACTTTGATCGATTTCAAATATATGATAATCCTTTGAACTTTATCTTAAAAGTGAATTTTGTTTGTTATTAACATATTGGATCAAACAGAATTTTAAGAAATAACATATTTAAATTATTACACATTTCATATACCTACACATGGTTTTATCTGGAAAATAAAAAAAATATGTTTATAAATATGGCGAATATGTCAAAGTGCAATTACATCAGAACATTAAAGTCAGTAATTGTAAAATAAAAGTAATTTTATACGATTTTATACAAGATCCCACATAAAAATTCTTCAAAGTAGTCAATTGAAATTCTGTTAAATAATTGAAGTTAAAAAAAATTAAATTAATAAACTTATGATACTTCCGGTAATGGTAAAATAAGAAACAATAATTTTACCAATAATTCAATTTTGAATAAATGAATATCCGTAGTCACGAAAAATTATAGTGACTTTTTTCCTCAATTTTAATTGAAAATTTGGCAAATTTTTCATTGCTGAAAAAATTATGCTTTTCAATAGAATATAACGGTAATTGCTAAATAATTTAATTCCTTACAGAATGGGTATAATTATACAGAGTGGGCCAACTTGGACTGACTGATTTGAAATTCTTATCATTTTTATATTTTATTTTGTTTTTTACAGATAATAAAGAATTTTATAAAATTTTATAATGTCATCATACTCACACAATGATGTAAAAATAACGTACAACAATGTACAACAATTTGTAAAAATTTATAAATTTTATTATGTTCTGAAAATGCAAACTTTTTAAAAAATCTCATTATGAGCGATGAAATTCACTTTTATTTAAATGGATATAATAATACAGAACAACAGAACTTTCTAATTTGGGGTAAAGTCCGAGAGCATTTCATCAACGACACACACTCTCAAATGCACTGTTTGGTGTGGCTGTTAGAGTTATCAATCTATATTTTTTACGAATACGAAACTGAGCATTCAGTAACAATCTCCGGGACGATATACCGGATCATGTTATAAAATTGATCGATAAATTTAAAACATGCTTATCAAATGGCCATTTTGATCCTTAGATTGGATGGCCCCTGATTTTTTTGTGGAGTTTTTTGAACGAATGTATTTATGTTAACAAGTATTTATGTTTATTCACTCAGAAATTGTGCAATTTAGTGTGACTCTTTGACATAAACTCCTATAATGTAACTCTTACAAATTTTTGTTAAATGATTTAGAAAACTTTTTTTTGAACCCGGCCAGGTCATGGAAATAATGAGCACCAACCATTTTGGAAGATAATTAAAGTGATTTACAACATTTAATAGATAAAATTAATTATCATAGCATAAGCCTTGGTCCAAAAATCAAAGTGATAAAACTAAATTTATGTTAATGGTAGATGTAAACCAACATATATTACAGTTACAGTTACAGTTGACGTTCTTTCAATTAAACGTGTTTCTAGCTAGTAGTATCTTGGATGTTGGCTAAATGGGCAGTGGATATGTGAACAAAAAATAAGATGTCGTATTGAAATAACGAGAAGTGCATTTATTAAGTACCAAAAAGTTTTCCGCTGCAGAGATCTGAATTTAGATATTCCTTAACTTTTTTGAAATACTATGTATGGTCGATTTTATTATCATACGGGATTATCGAAAACAAATTCAAGCAAATGTCGTGGTTACGCAACATCAGGAACTGGGCAGGTATATCAACTATTGGTGATTTCGTACATCACTATGTTCGAAATGGGTACAGAAGCATTTTATCCAAATTTTAACTAAACTTTCAAGACATATGATCGCTAACATCCTGTAGTAGATAGGCATCGAAGAGAGAGATACAATAATACTTTTTTTAACCAAATTTCAGTTTGGGAGCTATAATGTTATTATTGAAACTACATATCTAAGGTTATTTTAATACGAAGTACTAGAGTTTTTATTCTTACAACTGAAATAAAAGTTTATAATTATTTAATTACTCTTTAAAATTACTTCATATAATTAGTTTTACTTGTAATCTACTATTATTGTAATGTTAATTATATGGACTAATTTAATAAAATATACAATTTTTTTGCTCACAGTTTAATCCGTTACAAACATTAATTAACCATTTAATTTTAATGAAAAAATCCATTGTGATAAACAAAACTTAATACCACCATTTTCAACATTATTAATCACTTTTCGAACTATGCAATCCATATAATTAAAAAAAAACTAAGTGTGATACATAATCAGTTCTAGTTAAAGAGCACATTTTCCTTTAAAATGTATAAATGTCGTTAGAATTTCCATAGTAAAAAAATATGATTACAATAAAGAGCACGTTGACGTTAACTCTTTTAAAAAACTTAAAGGAACCCAAATTTAATTGCATACCCCTGTTATATTTATACAATATATAAATTATTGGAGATCAATTATTTGTAGGTCATCTTTAAAACATTTGCACAGGATATGTGCTTTAACATTGAAAATTACTATAATCTACTCTAAAATTTTAAAAATTGCAATTTTTTGCAGTTGCAAGTTTCCAAACTTGTTATTTAAAAATTGGAAAATATAATAAAAAAAAATTTGAATAGAAAAATTAGATGAACGGTTAAAATGAAACAGTCAAGTTCAAATCATTTGGAAAATAATTTAAAAAAAAATACAAAATATCTATAGCTCTTTTGATAACTGGATTAATTTAAAATTTAATTGAGTTTCAATGTTGAAAAATAGATGGAGTTTTTAATCTTTTTTGTCATACGTAGATTTAAAACCATTATTTAAAAAAAAACGAGGAAGAGTGTAGTAGAGTAGACTGTGTCAACTCTGGGATACCCGTATGACCGTAACATATACATTATATCATCCTGTTAATTACTTTTGGCTTTATTAAGTGTAGTGGAATACTCATATAAAATAAAGAGTTGTATGGCAGCTACTCAAACCCTCTGTCGTAGACCAACCAAATTTTGCAGAAACTTTGGCCATAACACTAAACAATTTTTGGCAAAAATTCAGACACCCAGCTTAATTAAGTGGAGAGTAATGCCCATATAAAATAAGGAGTTGTATGGCAGCTACTCGAACCCTCTGCAGCAGACCAACCAAATTTTGCAGAAACTTTGGCCATTACACTAAACAATTGTTGGCAAAAATTCAGTCACCCAGCTTCATTAGGTGGAGAGTAATGCTCATATAAAACAAGAAGTTGTATGGCAGCTACTCGAACCCACTCCACTAGACCAACCAAATTTTGCAGAAACTTTGGCCATAAAACTAAACTACTTTTGGCAAAATTTCAGACATGCAGCTGTAATAGGTACAGAGTAATGCTCATATAAAAAAAGAAGTTGTATGGCAGCCACCCGAACCCATGGACCAAAATGTCTGGATTTAAATAGCGATGACGGCTATTGCAAAAAAACGAATTTGCGAAAATTTCAAGATCCTAGCTGCTTTACCTGTATTTTTCGATTCTGATCCGATCCATACACTTGAGTCTATATCTACCCCCCCTCCTTCTCTGCGTCACAAACGTAATGGCAAATTTATTATACCCTTTGACTATATAGTCATACGGGTATAAAAACCTTTTATTTTTCACATTAAAATATTGGAAGCAGATATTGTATTTTAAATTCAACGTTTGGGAAACAATGGAACTTTACAATATTCTGCAATTAAAAAAATTCAACAGGTCACCAGTCAATTGCAACATAGGTTTGAAATTATTTTTCTTATAAAGTTTTTACGTGGTACGTGTTTGTAATATAGCTTAGGTGGTGGCATCTTAGCAGGAGTGCCATACCACAGATAAAATTTAAATTAAGCATATAATTTAATAGAGAATATTTGAAAATCATTATCCTTTAATCAGAAAGTTTGATCAAAAACGTTGAAAGCTTAACTGAGAGTGACATTTGAATGCAAAAAATAAATCATAGATAATTTTTAAAAACAGCAAAAAGTTTAAGCAAATAAGCTGCATAACAAAAAATAAATGCAAATTGTTAATTTATAATGAAAAAAAATGTATAAAATGTTTAGAATTTTTGCTTACAAATTTAAAATTATAATTTAAAAGCAAACGTTAAACAATTTTGTGTAAAAGCTGCTGTGGCAATTTTACGCATCATTTTATTGTATAAATTTTTAATTTTTGAAATAGTATTACTGATTATTGTATTTGAAGATATTTATGACAGTAGATAATTCTTTCAAAAATTAATTTCGCTTATTCGAAATTTCGTCGTTATTTCGATAAATAAATTCCGACTTTTTACTTTTCAATTTTGGCTTTTTTTCTCTTCAAAATTCAGTTTAAAACTTAACAGCATATTTGAAAATATAATGGGGAGTTATATCTTATTTTTATGAAACTTTGTGCTCATTCACCAGAGTTATGATCTCCCAGACATTTTTGGTTTATATTTTAGTCATCATTTTCTAGTTGACTTATGACTCCGAGACTATTTTCCATATTGCCTCATTACATGCTGATTAGCACAATAATTAATATTATTAAAAATTATTTATATTATTTAAATCACAACAAAAGTCAAATTTTGTTTAAGATTGCTCATGACTTACAACTCAATGCAAAGATTTGAAAAACTTGACGAAGGTTTAAAAAGATAACGAATGATTCATTTAGCCTGTTTTTAGACTAGCCGAACTTATTGCAGCCGAAATTTTTCGCGTTAGCCTTTTAACTTTAAGTCAAAGCTTTAAATAACTTAACATAAACTAGCCGGCTTAAGTTATAAAAATTTGACAGCAGAAAATTCAAATATAAACTTTACATTTAAATTTGAAAAATAAACAAGAAAGGTTTAAAAGCTTGTGTCATATGAAAAAATAATGCACAATTATAATAAGCCAATTAAAATAATATTTTATTTTTAAAAATTTGTTTTTGTGTTTATACTAAAATTTGAATTCAAACAAAAACTAAATGTCATAACACCTTAAATGTCACTTAAATTTTTGAAGTTTATAAAAACTGGGTCGTATGTCCTTAAGTTGAACGAAATGAAAAATTTTTAATTAAACCTCAAAATAATCTGACTTAAGAATGCTTGGGTAGCTAAATGCAATCAAATAATGTAAAAAATTTTGACATTTACTTTAGCTGATTATTACGGCTAATCAGTTGTCACCATGACATTTAATTCATTTATAAAAAATTGGTATTAAATAATATTAGAATGTTTTAAGCTCATTATAACTTTATAGAAATAGTTTAATTTAACCTGAAAATGAAAGTTGTCTAAAAGTCAAGTTTAAAAATATTGAACAAAAACTAAAATGACATATTAATTTGTTTTTAATTACTTTATTAATTTTTATTTTTTAAATAATTTTTAATATTTTTTCGTTTTGTTTTTCTTATTTTTATTTATTTAAATTTATTGCAAATAAATTTTTTTTTTTTTTTTTTTTTGTGTTTAAATCTAAATAGAAATAATTCTATTAATTAAAAAAAAATATATAAATGTTTACAAATCTAATTTTACAATATTTTCTCAAAAAAAATTATTACAATAATAAACTTTTTAATTATTGGAAATATAAATTTAATATTTAAAATAAAAAAAAAAAAAATACATCAAAATAAAACTTAAATTTAAATATATTTTGGAATGGGATATAATATTTTAATAATTATTATTATTTCTTAATTTTTTTTTTATTTTAATTTTATTTTTAATTGATTCGAAAAAGTTCCTACTGGCTAAAACTATGAAATTTTTTTTTTTTTTTTTTTTATTTATAAATTTTATTAAAAAAATTTTTAGAACATTTTTTTTTAATTCAGAATTTTCGTTTTTTTTTTTTTTTTTTATAATATTTTTTAACATTTACATTTAAAAAGTGAACATTTACAAATTTATGAAAGGAACAATGGTGAAAGAATGAATTAAAAAAAAACTGCAACATATAGTTTGTAATTATTTGAATTAATTGAATTATATACAACCAAATCTGATTATAATATGATTTTTGAATCAAGATATGATTAATGCAATTTTTAAACGTAACCTAATTCGTCGTTTAAAAGTGTTAATACTTAGTTATACTTGTGAATACTAAGTATGTAATTAAATAATAATCTACTTTTATTCTATACATACATATAGAATCTTATAGATTATACGAAGGTTAAAAATTTTCAAAATATGCGCTAATAATAATTATTAACCATTGGTAAATGAAATTGGACGGAAAATTTGAAAGAAATTCTTTTGATGAAAATTTACAGTTATCGTACGTTTTTACGAACAACTTTTAAATAATTTTTAAACAAGCTGTCAAATAAATAAAATCAAAACAAGCTAATAATAATGGTACAGTATAAAGTGAAATGAAACATGTTACTGCAACATTTATATCATACATTTAAAAAATTTTTGACATTTTAATGTTTTTTTTTTGAATATAAGGTATGTTTTCGTTTTTTTTTTTTATAAAAATTTAATTAATATTTACGTACATTAACATTTATTTATAGAGTTTTTTATTACTTATATAAAATGTATCTTTAGAATATATGCTTTATTTTTTCAATTTTAAATTAAAAAAATTAAAGAAAATTCTTTAAGAAAATTTTTCTTTATTTAATTTTTTTGTTTTTTTTTATATTTTACATAGTCATCTTAAAAATTACTTTAGATTTTTAATTTTTTATTTTTTTTACAAATACAAAAGGAAAAAAATATTTGAAATTTTTCCATTATTAATTGCGCTTACATGTATTAAATTTATATATATATATGTATAAGTGAGTTTTATGAAAATCTATAGTATTTTTTTTCAATTTTGTACGAAATCTAATTTTATTTTTATTTTATTCATTTTTCTTTTTTTTTAATTAAATAATAATTAAAAATTATAATTATATATTTAAACATATATTTTATATTTTTAAATTTTATTTCTTTTTATTTTTATTCTTTTTTCGTTTTTTACCGTTATTTCCATTATTACCGTTATTATTACCGTTATTATTATCATTATTATTATTTGAATTTTTATCTGTTGTTTCTATAGATTCAGATTGTAATACAATACTAGAATTATTATCATCATCTAATTGGAATTTTATTAAATCTTCTAAATTACCTTCTGTTATTTGTTGTTGTTGTGTTGGTTGTTGTGTTGGTTGTTGTTGTTCAGATCTTTCACGAATTCTTGTTTTAACATTACCACTTGATATTTTGGTTGTTGTTGTTGTTGTTGTAGTTGTTGACAATAAATCATTATTTGTTGTATTATTTGTTGTTGTTGTAATTACTTCATAACTATCAAATGATGTTGTATCTTTTGGTTGATGTTTCATACCAGTTAATTTTAATTGAAATAATTCTTCACCAGTTAATTCAGATAATGATGATGTTGATTGTGGTGATACTGTTGATGTTGATATTATTGTTTGTGATGGTATAATTTTTTTAATTATTGTAGTTGTTGTTATAGTTTTTGTACCATCATCACCATGTGTTACAACCTCATGTGTTTCTTTTTCTTCATTTATATCTTCATTTGGATTTAGAATATCTGAAGCATCCTCTTGTACAGTTCGATTAACGTTTGTATTGTATAAGAATTGTTGTGCTTTACGTTCTTCTTCAATAAAAGATTTATTTTGTTGTTTTGCTAATTGTAAATCACTAAAATCTAAAATGTTTTCATGTTGAACTTTTTGTAATGGAATTTTAGATTTGTTTTGTTGTGTTGATTGTAATTCTTTAAGAGAATCATCTGGTTTATCAACTTTAACATCATACCCACTATATGGATCAATTGAAAGTTTTTCATTTTGATTATCTTCTATTTTACCATCAGTACTTGGACCTATTAATGTAACAACAGATGTTATTGTTGATATTTGTGGTATAAATTCTAAATTTAATGATTTGTTTATCTGTTGCTCTGTATCGGGATTTTTTAATACAACAATATTTTCTGTCAATTCAGAAAAAGTATTATCTTTTCGACGATGCTTTTGTTTATTTCCCATAATATCTGTATCATTTGTACTAGCACTATTATTACTACTGATTTCAGTTGAACTACCACGACGTCCACTACCAACATTCAATTCAGATAATAATTTTTCTCTTAATGCTATGCTTTCTGCTGATAATTGTTGTTGTTGCTGTTGCAATAATTGTGATGGAATATCTTCTAGTTGCTGTATACTTGCAAATTGATTTTGTATAAATTCTGATGTTCTGTCTTCAACGGGTGTTGGTAATGGTGTTACTGGTAATGTGGGTTCATATACTTCCCAAGTTTGCCGTAATTCAAATGGCAGATCAACATTTGGATTTTTATAAACCCGACAACCATCTATAAATGAATTACTTAAATTAATTTGATTGTTACTAGGATCATCTTCGTCATCATCCTCTTCAGCATCGCTTTCATCATCTGATTCAGCATTTAAATATTCATCATCGCCAATAGTTGCATCAGCTTTAGAAATAATACTATCATCAATAGTTTGCTTTTTTAAACTTCCTACTAAACTTTTTTCAGGAATTGTTGAAGTTTTTGAATGAATATTTTCATTAATATCGAACGGTTGAGCTAATTGTTCAAATTTTAAAAATTCTGCTGTTAAATTTTTTATATTACCATTCTCTGATTCTTTTAAATTTTTATTATCAGATTGCATTTGTAATTCACTTAAAATATTATCAGATTGCTTCTGTAATTCACTTAATATATTATCAACTTCATCAGACATTTCATTAGGATTTATTTCTTCATCATCATCATCATCTTCATCTGATTCGATCATACTGCGTGATAAATTTAATTTAACCCTTTCGTGTTCAATTAATTCTTCTAAAACATTTTTCATTTTTGCATTAAGTGATAATTCAGGTTTTTTTTGTCCTTCTGGCGATATTGTTTCTCCATAAGGATTTGTATTTTCGGTGGATGATGTTTGATATGGATTAATTTCATAAGAGATGCTATATTCATCATCATCTTCTTCCTCTTCTTCTGGTATAGTTTCTTCTCCTTGAATATATTCATCACCATCGTCATCTTCGTCATCAGAATCTGGTTCATCCATTTCTTCTTCTATATCTTCCTCTTCTTCTTCATCGTTATCTTCTTCTTCTTCGTCTTCTTCTTCTTCCTCTTCTTCCTCTTGTTCAACATTTGCTACTGTATATTGGCAATCAGCAGTACGTCCAACAGCAATTTTATTCGGGAATCCATCACCTGATATTAATGGGTTAACTACTTCAACAATTGTAGCTATCGGTGTTGTCATAATTGTTGTTGTTGCGGTACGAATTATACCTTTACTAATACCATCATCAGATTGTGGATCAATATCTAATGAATCAGCACCACTATCGGATCGATAGCCATAATGTTTTGCAATATCATCTAATGTTATTGGACGTCCAAAAGTACCTAATTTAGGTTGTGCAGCATAATCTGATTCATCAACTGTATATTTTGTGGTTGTAGTTTTTATTGTTTTTGTTGTATCTTTATTATCATTGCCACCACCATATATTTCATAGGATGTTTTCAAAAATATTTTATCTGGATTTGTTCTAACTGTCACAATAGATGCTTTTGCAATTTCATCATCTTCACGCTTCTCATCTTCCTCGAATGTTACGATTTCTTCATATTCATCACTGCTATCACGTGGTGTATTAATTGGTGGAGTCGGTAATGATGGTAATTCCAATGATATTTTATCTGGATCCTGTAGCTCTAATGATATTATTTTCTGTTGGCAAGTTTCCACCTGAATTTTGACAACATCAAATATTTATTTTTTTGTGTTTGCAGAATATGAGGTGGTGAGATCGATTTTAATGAAATTTTGATGATTTTGGTGTTTTGGTGAATTGTTGAAAGATGAAATTCCAGTTGAAATTCATTTGTTTACAAAAAGAAATATAAAAAACATATATTTAAATTAATAATCAATATTCAATAATTTTAACACAAACAATCAAACAATGATAATTTACTGTACATGCAGGTGCAAAACTTAAAAAAAATATACATTCAAGTACCAATACCAACACTTCAAGAAATGCTGTAAGTATTTTATTCAAGTCCCACTAACCGTTTACCGTGAAATATTTAAAAAAATAACATGCTCTTGGAAAAATAAGATTTTATATTAAAAATAGTTAAAATAATTTTAAACATGCAAAAATATTTTCAAAAATAATTAAAGTATTATAATTATGTATAAAAACATGCTTTAATATTAAACACACATAATTAGTTTATTTGTTAAACATGCAACTATTTTTTACTATAAAATATGTACAACATTGATATTAAAATAAACTCAAATAAACTTTAAAAAGCTCAATTTGAGTTATTAGTTAGTATGATTATTCAATTTTTCAAACTTTTATAAGACTTTTATAAGACTCTGGCATCAAATCCAAATTGTTATAAGTTAGGTTCATAGGTTTAAATTTTTGTTCGGAATTCTTTTTCTAGGAGAAAATGAAAAGAAAAAGCCTTCCTACTAATTACAACAACCAAGCCTAGAAATTTCCATATTATATAAATTATAATTTTAATATATATTATGAAAAATATAAAGTATCTGAATTATCCCTATAGTTTTCCGAAATAAAAATTTTGTCACTCAAGTGAAAAACGGAAAATTGTTGACCCTGTTTTTAACAATCGTCCTTTAATAGAATAAATCAGAAGACTGATTGAGTACAATGCCACTTAGCAGTCATTCACTAGTTATGATGTTTCAAACTTCTTTTTAAACTTAGCAACACTTTTCCTATTGCAATGCATTAAAGTTCAGTAAAAAAAGTGCTTTATAAATTTAATGTAATTTTTCTCCCATTATTTATGTCATCGGAATCATCTGAATCATTGAATATTATACTTATATCTCATAATATTTAACTTAAGAAAACGTTCATCTTTTTAATAAATTAAAAGATTCTTTAATATAATTTAAAGATTTACCTTGAACTTGAAGTATTAATAAAACAATAATAAATACATCATTTACTTCAAAGAAAAGGCAAAATATATGAGTGATTATATGATTACATCAAGCAAGAATACAGTTTTGAACAAATTTTATATTATAAACAAATAACAAAATAACCGAATTCAAACAAAAACTGTTCTAATGCTTTAAAAGGCATTTAATCCCAGTTAAGAGATCAAATTAAATTCTTAATTTAAGTATTTCACTTAATTCAATTGAGTTTTTATTTCATATAACAATTTTTTGACATTTTGAGTTTCAAATTGGATAGGAAACTTTTACTGTTAGTTCACAAAGTTGAAAAATAATTAGGGAGCAATAAGAAGACTTCAATATATTGATACAAATTGAATAATTATACTTATTTCTTCGATTCATTTTCAAACTCTAATTATTTGTGTTGAACATAAAATTTGATTTGACAGCTCTGTTTTAATTAACCCCAGAAGTCTAAAAAGTCAAAAATTTTTTATTTGATTTATGACATTTCAATTTTCACTTAAATTAATTGATATTATCATTTTGTGTGTAAAATATCCTTTATGAGGTTTTAATATGTGTTATTAATATTGCTATAGTGCTAACACTATTTTGAATTGATATTTTAAATGTCAAACTTTTGTCATAATTGTCATTTCTTAAGTCGTCATTTCAAGAATAATTTTTGTTTTATATATTCTATTTCTTATGTCCTTATGAGTTAGTATTTATTATAATTTATTAATAAATAGAATTAAAAAAAAATTAATAGAATTAAAATGATGAATCAATAATATTAAGAAATAACTTGTTTCAATTAAAGGAAACTCAAAAAAAATTATAATAATATGAAACATATTCGTAATTATTAAAATAAATAAAAAAAAAATATTTTATTCAATATATACTTTTATTTAAGTAGTACTAGCCCCCTTAAATGTAAAAAATAAAAAATTTAAGGGAATTTGTTACTGTTTTAATATAAAAGTAATTTGCTGGTATAAAAAACAGATCTTTTAATGTTTGAAAACTTTTAAGTTTAAAATATTGAAAATTTTCATTAATCAAAAATTGTTGGTAGATCTTTTGCATTTAAAAGTGTTTTAGTATAAAAGTAAATTGCTGAAATGGGAGACAGTTTTTCTTTCAGTTAGTCTTAATACAACAATTTACTTTTATATTAAAACACTTTTAAATGCATACAAATGTATTCAGACTTAAAGATACCGTGCATACAAATAAGGTAACGGATATATTAAAATTACTCCTCCGTTTGTAACAACTCGATCTAGACGAACTAGATATAGTGTCAAAGGATTGGATCAGCATTAAAAAACAAGCGATTCCGCAGAATGTGACCGCCGTTTCGTCCTTCCGTAACTAATAACTTATTTATTTTATACATCAAAATGGGTATGCATGGGTATCTAAAAGTTGACAAGGGCAACTATAATATTCTTAATTTTCTCTTAAATTAATTTAAATGAATTTAAAAAAAATGTATTATCTAGTACTGAACTTATCAATTACTAATTTAGATTGATAAGTTCTTTTGAACTCTATTCAAAACAAAAACTAAAAAAATATTTACAACTAAATATCAAATAACTTAAATCCAACCTCAAAATAAAGTAAAAAAAATAAACTGTAGTTTGAATTTTCTTTATTTTTACTCTGTTTTTTTGTTTCTTTTAAAATAAAATTTATTTAACCTTCATCAATTCATTGTCGTTCTTTTTTTTATGTTTTTGGTTTTTTTTTACCTTTTAAATAAAAATTTCAAGTATTTTTCATTATATTTTTATTTTTAGATTGCTCTTAAACCAATAACAACAACAGTAACAAAAAATCAAGAATAGCTGTAAAATATAATTATTTCCATACTTGACATTTAATTTTAAATAAACAACTTACAACAACAACAAGAAAAAAGAACAAAACAAGACCGCAAAAATATTTGGAAATTATACGGAACTTTAAACCATGATCCCCGCTAAAATATTCATGAAGTGAAGTTCTGGATTTTGAAAGAATCCAGAAGAATGAATTGGGATATATTCCATTTATTTACTTCGTTTTGTTTACATCATTTCCAACCATTTTCAAGTTTCATTTTTATTCCATAAAAAAATTTTTTTTAGCTTTTATGAAAAATTTTTAATCAGAGAATAATAACAAAAGTTTAACAAACTGAAGTGCCCACTTTAATAATTTGCTTCATTTTTTTTGAAAGATGAAAAAGAAAGAAGAAATCTTTCTCATTTTTCGTATACCTTAGTTTGTTACTAAAAAGTAAATACAATGTGATTTAAAATCAATATCATGAAAATAATCTTGAGATTTTTTTCTTTTTACATCATGGAGAATATTTAAAAGCTTTATAAAAAAAAATTATTAAATCTTGCAAATTTACAAACCCAATTTAATGCTTAAAAATATTTTTTAGAACTTCAACTAATTAAATCTTTAGGTTATTGAATTCCTTGGTGACATTTTTGTAAATATTATTCAATTTTTACTGTAATTTTTATATGGCCCTTCGACTATGTGATTTGAGCTACTATCACAAGAATGTATATAATTTGAATGTATTCAGGGTGCTGGTAGTACTGGTTGATACAGGGATTTTTAAAACAAATCTACAATTAGAGTAGATTTGTAAAAGGCGTATAACCCTGCTTTTAAATCCAACTCTAACATCCCTTTTAATACAGAATCTCAGATTTACATATACATAAAATATTCTGAAAAAGGGCGAAAAACCCTGATTTTGAACTCTAAAAGCTCTTCAAACTCTGAATCAAGCATATACATACATCCATATAAATAAATATTCTGTAAAAGGCGTACAGCCCTGCTTTTGAATTCAACGCCGCAAAAAGTAGGCAGATGACAAAAATAAATAGAACACGCTCCCTCTGATTTTGGATCGTTTAAACAGTAATATTAAACTTTAAATTCCCTTGCAACGAAGTACTCCTCCCCCTAAAAAATATAACGAAACAGCCCTCCGATAATCAAAATGTGCCGAAAGATTTTAATAAACATACGGAAAAATATAATATTAGTACTGGTATAATATAAGAAAGTGTTAAATAAACTTTAGCTTTAAATGGACACTTTTTGAAGATGTCTTAAATTCAGTTATTTAATCTTAGATTTGATCAAAACCTTTAAATTAAACTTATATTTTACTACTCTTCCTTTTTGTTTAAAGTATTAACTAAATTCAAATAAATTTTTTTTTTTTGAAACTTAACAACTCTTTGTTATTCGTTTTCAATTTTGTTTATGTGATCCTCCTACACTTTAATACTCCGGACTTTGTAATATAAATAATACTATACAAAATACTTTATTTTATTTATTAAAAATACGAGGAACTTTGAATTTCAAGGAAGTTCTATATTTTATTTTACCGAAAGAAAACCGAAAAATTAATAAATGAAAGGTAAGTAAGGTAAGGTAAATAACAAAGGAGCTAAAAACATTGACAGGAATAAGATATGATAAGATTTTGTTCTTTTTAGGATTAAAAAACTTTAAGTGAAGCAAAAATCAGCAAAATAATGAAATCATATTAAAGCTTCTTCAGAATCAAAAAAAAAATACAAAAACAACTGTGGGTTTCATTTCTTATGACATTTTTATTACTCTTGACAAGAGATTTCTTGTCACAACAAAGAAATAAAAAGTAAGGGGATGGGGCAAAAACAAACAAAAATATAAGAACTTCCTTTCTATTCAAATAAGGGAAGAAGAATCGCTTCCTTGTTTTTTTGGTTAAATTTTTAATATTTTGTTAAGCGAACGTCATGATATGGTTTTTACTTGATCTATATTATACACTTTTAGATATTTGATTAAATACATTTTAAATAATTGAATAGTTTTCGACTTTTAACTAAATTTCAAATGACCTTTACCATTGAACTTAAATGAAAAAGCAGGGCTTTATTTACTAAACACATTAAGATTTTTGTTAAATATGTTAAGTTTTTTCTAAATATATTCAGGTATTTACTAACGAAATTCAGATTTTTGTTTTTTATGATTCAGAAATTTTTTAAATAATTTCAGGTTCTTTTTTTTTGAAATTCAAAATTTTGCTAAATAAATTCAGATAATATTTTTTATTTATTTATTTATTAGTATTTCTAAGTAAATACAATGCCTTTGGAAACTGACGGGCCCTTCTCCAACAATATTATTTTAAAAGAAATTTGTTTAAATCAAATATCTTATATTTTACTATATATATTTGGTCACCATGGGGATTTGTAAAAAAAAATTATTTTCCCATAACTTTTTTTAGTTAAATATTGAATGACATGACCCGGAATCAAACGCGGACCCCTAGGTCTCCATTTTTAATTTCCCGATATTTTTTTTCATATTCAGAAATTTTTATTATTAATAAAAAACAAATTCAAAAGAGCTTCACTAAGGTAGTTTTTACATGGTGAGATTGGCGAATACTTCCAAGCCTTCTATTAATATTTTCTTACGATTTATTCAAATTTCTTAGAGTGTAGATTTATTTTATTTTTTCTGACACCTGTTTATCAAAATTTTAATTTTTGTTTTTCTCAAACTTTACTGTTGATTTGTTCTGACTACATATACTAACTTTTGTTAGCTTTTATGATACTGTTCCATGGATTTTTGTTTTAGATTTATTGTGGCTTATTTTGAGTACCAACAAAAAATAAGAGTAGGTAAAAAATTTAATAATATTTTGATATAAACAAAAAACAAAAATTATTTTATTTTAGATTTCGTATTTGAATTTCATATTCTAAAAAAGAATTTTTTAAGACAAGGTAAGTAAAATATTAAGGCAGATAAGATAATTGGAAAAATTGTGGATTTAAATAAAATATTTTCTTTTTTTTGTTTTTCATTTAATAAGAAATATAAAGAAAAACAAGGAACTGTTGCATAATTCGTTGAAATATTCAAAAGAAATAGATCAATAAATGATATATGTATATATATATATATATATATTTATGCAAGATAGTGAGTTTTATATATCATTTAGTATTCATGAGAATTGTAAAAAAATAATATATTATATATATTTTTAAGATATCAATATTCCATTACATACACTAAGAAGTGTAATTTATTTTGAAATATAAAAATATCTGTTCTGACAAGAAATCAAATTTACACGTAAAAAAATAAAACCCAAAAATCATGAGAAATATTTTAGGCAGATAAATATATTTTTTTGATATATTAAATAATGCATATATTTGCCAAGAAAATTATGCAGTAAACATATAAGCCTTCTTTATAAACAATAATTTTAATAATTCTAAGAAAAACGAAGAGATCCTACAGTAGACTGTGTCAACTCTAGGATACCCGCATGAACGTAATATAAACACTATATCACCCGGTAGACTTCCTTTGGAAAAATTACAAATGCACAACGTCTGACGTGTAATAGAAAATAGAAGTTGTATTGCAGCTATTCAAACCTCTTGCACTGAACCAACTATATTTTTTGCAAACGTTCGCCATTAAATTCAATATATTTTTCAAAAAGTTCCTGATACTTAGCTTCATTAAATATATATATAATTACTAGGAGGAAATTGGCTGTCAATAGCGATGACTGATCCTGCATAAAAACGAATTTGTACAAATTTCAGAATCCTAGCTCCTTTAATTTTTAAATAGTCGTGCGGAAAAATGAACGAATTGGCACATATAACCAAATTCCTTTTATAACCAAGATCCATACCTTTGAGTTAATATCCACACTCTAGTGCACTTCGTCATAAACTTAATGGCAAATTTAGAATACACTTTGAACATACATTCATACGGGTATAAAAATGTGAAGAAAAATAAATGCCTTCTATATAAACAATACTTTCATGAATTCCAAGAAAAATAATGTAAAGTTGACTAATCTTTTATATATAAATCAAATTACAGTAGATTTAGATTACATACTTCAGATATAAAATTACTATGATTACTGCAGTTGAATGTCCTTACAGTGAATGTTCTTATAATGAATACCCTTTAAACTTTTGAAAATATGTATGGAATTTAATCATTTCTTTTCGAATTTTAACTTAAGAAACTAAAAAATCTGTATGAGATTTACTTCATTGTAGACACTTTATAGAGTTTTAAAGTAATTCATATATCAATGTTTTAAAAATACTTTTTACAAAACCAAAGCTAAGCTCAAAATTTTTATTTAATTATTTGATTACGAAAGCAAGCATTGCAATTTCATTCAAAAGATATGAAGAACAGCCTAATAGTCAAATTGTCAATTTATAATATTACACAAATACAATAAAAAAATTTATAAACCCTTCTTTATTTTTTTTACCAATATATTTGAAAATACTAAAAATATTTAGCGTTATATTTAACGCCCTTCAACATTTCGATATTTATTAAAAATATCGATTCAAGGCTATCAGTCTGTCAAACTTATCAACTATATAGCAAAAATATGTTAAGGCAATCTAAAAAAAAACAAAAACAAAAATAGAAAACTAATCAAAATGGATGACAACTTATTTGACATGTCATTAGAGTAATTCAAATCAACAAAATATTTTATATTATTATTATTACAATTCTGTTTTTGTAATCAAACTTTGATAAAATATTATAACGAAATAAAAAGTTTAAAAATATTTTTTTATTTATTTATTTTTTATAAAAGAATAAGTTTGTTGTAACAATCAATGTCATAACAAATTAAATATACTGATATATATACATAATATTAAGTGCATTCAACTGACATTTGAAAGTAAAATATTAAAAAAAATTGCATTATTGCAATAAAAAAAAAAAAAAACATGTGCAACAGTGTCATTAAAAAAAAAATACTTGTGTTCATATAAAAATTGTAATTAAATAAAAGTGAAATATTTAAAAAAAAAAATTAAAAAACTATAAAATTAATAAGGAAGTTAACTTTTTAAATTAAATTTTTAAATTCCTTTGAATATTTATTCCGAAAGAGAATATGGGAATGAAATAAACTTCAAATTAATTTTTAAAATACAGTGCGTGATAAAATTAATTCGGATGTTTCCGAAAAATTGGATTCAGTTCAGATATGGTTTGTTAAATTTATTAGAAGAGTCAAAATTTTTTTTAATAAGGTGACCAGGTTAATATTATTAGTTTAGAGAAACTGTAAATAAAAATACGGAAAGCCAGTCAGCTTAACTATAAAATAAATTATAAAATTGTATAATTTTTAGTAATTTAATTTTGAATAAAGAAAAAAAAATTTTAATCAATCAGATCATAATGTGAAGTTTCTAATTAACAACAGACAATCAATAAAGATTGTATTAAGGTACTTTTGCAATTAAATAGTGATTTCTTTTGCTGGGAAAACCTGCTGACTTTAAAATCATTTAAATTTTAGGATTTCATAAAAATCCTAGAAACGGTTATTTAAATGCTTTAAAATTTTTAATATTGATTAGTTATATTATTTTGAATAGCAGTGTAATTGTTTTATTATTATTATAATATTTGTTTTATGTGATTATTATTCCAAAGTTACATTTATTAGATATTTATTTAATACTTTAATTAAGCCTTTAATAACTTAATTTATTTAATTCTTTTTAGGGCCCTAAATCTGGGACTAGTGAATTGGGGACCTGATAACTAACCATCACCAAAGCAGTTTTTCATCATAATTTATTTGATGTAAATCATTATTTTAAATTTCATTAAAAACTAAGAATTTCAATTTAAAACTACACAACCTATATTCAACCTACATCTCTAAAGGACAATTCAACAACTGCTTTAAAAATATAAAGTTAACAAAAAAAACAATTTAATCTACTTGTGCTGAAATAAAAATAACCAAAAATAGTTACAAAAAAATCTTAACAAAATTTGTGCACTCTCTAACCATTTTTTATAAGCGAATAAAAATAAATCTAGAAAAAAAACAACATTTAAAAAACAAACACTTATCCTGATTTAAAAAAAAATTTTTTTTAAATAAAGCAACAATAAGCAGTTTTGTTTTGTATTTTTTTTTTTTTATTTCTAACCTCTGTTTCAATAATTTTTTCAATATATTCAACTGTTCTTAATTTTGGTTGTCCAGTTATTGGACATGGTATCTCCTCAGTTCGACGTATTATCCTTTCATCAAGAATTTTTTCACGTTCACGTATTACTACTGGACCAGGACTAGATTTGATTGCAATTTTTGGAAAAACAATTTTCTAATATACACATGAAATAAAAGTAAAATAACAGTCACATATATTATATGTATTTAAATATATATGTATTTAACATATATATATATATATATATATATATATAATAAATATATATATGTAAAATAATAAAATTTAAAAAAATTGTTTTGAATAAAATTTTTCCCTTCCAGTTTTGTATTTATATATATATATTCATATATGTATATATATTTTATACAAATAATTGAAGCATAAGCAAACGTACAATTATACAAAAAATTTTAACCTTTTAATTTACTAAAAAACAAAATGCGCCCTATAACCAAAAACAAATGCTTTCCATTATCCAATTTTCTATTTATAATTTCTTTTTCAAAAACAAACTAAAAATCTAAAAAAAAATCTAAAATAAATTTAATTTCAATGAATTATCCCGGGAAAATATAAGGAAAATTATTTTCCATTCATTTTTTTTAAAAACATATTATGTGCAGCGATTGATTTGTTTTTCCTCTAGTAAATGAAAAATCAAACTAAAAAACAATTATATTTAAATAAAATTTTAAAATAATTAAAAACAGGACTTATTTTGTTTTATATAAACAACTGAAGTTGTTAATTTATATATTTGTTATGTACATATAACAAATAACCAAAAACTCAATATGAAAAAAAGGGTATCGTGCATATCTAGAAGGTTAGATATATTTCCTTTTTTTTTTCTAAAAAAATTTTTAACTAAAACTTTTTATTAAAGATTTAATATTTATATAAAACGGTATCGCCCAAAAAGAGCGAATTAATAAGAGCGAAAAAATAAAAGCTAAAGAAAAAAAGACGATAATAAAAAGAGCGAAAGGTAAAAAAGAGTGAAAGTGATACGTGATTATGAGCCGTTGATTTTTTAATTTGTCCTTCCGAAACTATAATACGTCCGCGACATTTTCCAGCAAGACATTCTACGCACTTCCAACAAACGCTGCCATTGTTCTCTTTGTCCTTCCGGAAAACGTAACCATCGTTTTCTAAAAGAACAAAATTTTTAGGCTTCTCGTATATTCAAGCGACATTTTTAAAAAATTTATTACAAATATTTACTACAAATATCTTGCACGAAATTATATTTATGAAAAAAATATTTTTAATATTACCAATACATCGCATACTTATTAAATTTATAAAAACAACTAATATTGACATTTTAATTGTTGTACAGTGCTTTTAAATTTTCAAAATAAAATTAACAAAAGCCGACTTCAATCACGCGATTTTTTTCATTTCATAAGTCGGCTTTCGTTTATTTTATCTTTCGCTCATTTTGCATTCGCTCTTATTTTTTCGCTGTTTTGGATTCGCTGTTTTTGTTTTCGCTCTTATTGGGTGGAACCATATAAAACAAATGATGAAAAAAACCAAAGTGTTTTAAAACGGCAGATTTTCAAAAATTCTTTAAGGACTTAGGGATCATTTAGCGGCATATAACTGGGACTTAAGATTCATAGCAATGAGCCATAACTCCCTATGTGACTAATGATCCTTAAAGTTTTGACTCAGATGGGTGGTCATAACTCATTAAAACCAAAATTACTTTTATTTATATAATGTCATTTACGGGTAAAAATATATACAGACTATCTGCACACAGATTGGAGTAGAATTCAAAATCAAGTATTCCCTTTTTAAAAAATTAAGAAAAATACAATAATTTTACCTATAAACTGCATTTTGAAAGATCATTTTGGAAAAATGGCAATCCTTATAGCCAGTCTCGTATACATGAATTCATAAATACTGAATCTGAAAAAAAATATCAACTTTGATTTTTTAAACAACTTAAATATGCTTTCTAATATAGAATCTCTCACATGTAAATATATAAATACATATTGTACTACATCGAATATTTTATTTATGTATTTTTATATTATCATATTTAAATCATAAAGATCGTAAAAAACTTTCAGTCCAAAATTTCCCAAAATTCCATGTATCTCATTTTCAGGTTTAATAGGAGTTAATTTCTTAATTGCACTAAATTTTAATATTTGTAGGTATAAGCAACAATGGATAAAAATTAAGAGAAATTATGATTCTTCACATATCCAGCAATTGGCACATAAAAATTTCCAATATTGACAGCTACTTATTTCTTAGGATCAAATTCCTTGCAAAATATTAATTTTGTAGCTAGAATTTTCTTTAAAACATCCGGGGTTCGAAAATTTTACAAAAATTGTGTTTATAATAACGGAATATTAAAACACCGTATTGCCATATATTTTTATTTTACATATAAAGCTTATGAAAGCAGCTTAATCCTTCTTCGTTTCCAGATCCAAAATATTCAGACACTTTCATATACACTTTCCAAACTTAGCTCCGTTACGAATGGCTGTAGCTCCGTTACGAATGGGGCTATTAAGAAGTTGTTTCATGAATCTTATTTTTGGGGGCATATTTTATTCAAGGTTGCATTTCTTTGTTGCAAACATGGTCGAAATATTGAAAGCCACATGGCCGGACAGACGCCTTGAATAAAAAACATTTTAAAAATTTTGAAATTAGTATTGAATATCTACGAAAAGAATATCCTAATATTAATATTCTAATGGGCAAAAGGGTAATTTCGATACTGAACTTCATTTTCATATCTTAAAAAACACTACTAAAACATATTATATACTTGTAACTCCACATTGTCAATTTTAACTTTTTATTACGAACCACATCCCTGAAATTTCGATTTTTATAATGGTTTCTAACTGCACTAAATACACAACCCTTGTTCTGAATAAAATATTTTAAAGTTTTATTTTAAAGGTCGGTATTGTTTTAAAAAAGAGTACTACAGCATTTTTTTAAAAAGGCATTATTCCGGAGTCCGTGTGGAGAAATCTGAATTAAGAATTTTCAGGAAGGTGTCTGTCATTGGAAAATTGAATTACAAACAACTTTTGAGTATAAACTAATTAGACGATACTTTTTTTTAATAAATTTACTAATAAAAATTTAATATTAAATTTTAAAAATTAAATTACTTAGTTTTAAAGAGAATTTTTTTATAGGCTTTAAATTTTCCTATGTATTTTTTGTATTATTTAAATTATTTTAACACGTTTGTTTATAATTATAATGAAATTATTTTGATTTATTTTGTATTATATACGGTTTAATAATTTTTTATTGAAAAAAAAACATAAAATTTCCAAGTAACTAAACCAATAACAGACGTTATTTTTCCCAATACAAAGTTTATTTGAATTTTTTTTTTTTTTTTAAATTATTTTTTAATTTTTAAATAAATATAAAATTTATTTAGGTAGAAAATTTTTTTTAACTCTTTCACAATTTTTATTATTTGATTTTGGTACAAAAACATTTTGATTGTCACGAATTCTAAATACAAATAAAATCCAATACTCGTGATAATTTTCATTATTTGTTATATTTTCAATTTTAATTTTTATTTAAATTTTTTTCACACAAAAAAAAAAATTAAATTAAAATAATTATTTTTTACAGTGATGTTTTACTTTAAACATTTTAATAATATTATTAGTTTGGATTTATCTTTAAAAATTTCCATTGAATTTTTTTTTATTAACATTTATAATTAAATGCAAATAAATAAAACAATAGTTGTCAAAGTTTTTTTTTTGACAGCAATCAAACAAATATTGACATGTGATACAATTAAATATTATTGAAGCGAGGGCAGTTATTATAAATCTATATTTATAAAAGCAAAAATTTGTTTGTTTGTTTGTTTCTATGAAGCGAATTGACCCCCATACTGCTCAGCCGATTATCATGAAAATTCGTATGTAGAGGTAAAATAAAATAATAATAACTTTCTTGACCTAATATGAAAACGGTTGGCCGATTGACTCTATTGAAGGGCTTTGAATTTGTTAACCCATGCTGACCTGACGGCTGGTCAAAAATACATTTTTGTGAGCAAATATAGTCCAATTTTGTGAAGTTACTCTTTGGCCAAAAAGAAAGATTCAAAAATATGGTGGACTTCCGTTAACTCATTGCGGCCCAACAGCTCTTTAAAGATTTCTTCGTTACCTTACTCTAAATTAGACACGTTTTAACCGATTGAATTCAAATTTAGTATACCTGAAGTTCTTAGACAAAGGGGTTACTCTATTACGAACTTGGAATTTGTTAACCCATATCAGCACGACCTCTACCAGGTGTACCGATGATGATATTGACAGACTTATTTCAGGAGTCCTTTTAGCGACTTATGACTCAGTTTATCAGTTTATCAGTTATCAGTTTGCACTTAAAAAACCAAATTGCAAAATTCATACCAGCTTTAAAGGCTAATAGGCTTGTTTTGTTCAAAATTTGAAAAGAATATAGAATGGTTTAGATCACTCAAAGTTTAGGAAGCTCTGTTAATTTATTATATAAATTGTGTACAAAAATTCATGAAATTGATATAAAAATAAAATGAAATTAAAAAAAAAAATAAATATAAAAATTATGCGGTTTTGAAAATAATTAACTAAAATTGTCAATTTACGTAATGGTTTTAAATTGAAATTTGAATAATTACAAATTGGATTTTCTTTTTTTTTTTAAATTTTAGCTACTACTTAACACCTTTTCATAGAATTACTAATGTTATGTATTACTAATGTTATGTATTACTAATGTAAAAAACATAATCATACAGTAATTAAAATAAGAAACTAAATTCTTGTATAATATTTTTAAATTGAAATCAATTCTTAAATAATTAGATAAATTATTTCAAAATAAATAAAATATTTGATTTTACACCTAAATTTAAATCAAATTTATAATATGTAATTAAATTTAATTACCAACAGAAATTATTGAAAATTTAAAAAAAACAAAAGAGTATTTAATAATTTTTTTATTTAACACTAAGGTCATAAGAACTGTATGTATAGAATTTTAGAGCTATATTGTAGATACCATACATTATATGACAATTAAAAACATCAGTTCTTCAACAGATTAGGCAATTAACAGAATCGATTTATTTTCAACAGCATTATATTTGTCATCATGGCCTCTATGATCATAAGCTTTAGGAATAGAACACTAAAATTACGTAGTTCGTGGTCAAATAAAATTGGTAAGAAAAGAGAGTTTTTTTTTTCAATCATTTACCCAAAAAAAAACAAATATTTTTAAAAACGCATTTAATATAATTATAAAAGAAAGTATTTTATACAAATTCAAAAAAAAAAATTTTTAGTTTCAATTCTTACACCTTCTTTCCCAAAAATTTTCCCATATTTGAAGATTAACGAATTGTAATAACTTTTAAACTCACTTTTAAACTGAGAAAACTAATTGTTATTCTGAAATATTTTTCCCTTCCAAATAAATTATTTTACTTAAACGTTAGACATTCCTCCAATTAGACCAAAAATTTGTTAAAACTTGATTTATAGCCATCTGAATAATGGCATTTTTTCAGCTTCTATGGTCTACGGTTTTGTTACATGTTTCGCATATTTGAAAACTACCTTCTTACAAAGAATATTTTGAAAAATAATATATAACATGATTAGATGAAAAACATTCACAGAAGTTAAGAGACCTTGAGTGAGAATTTGCTCAATAACTTTAAGGTAAAACCACAATTCCGACCACCGACTACCAGCTAAATTCGCTCCGCTCAACTTTTTTTGGTCAGAAGAAACATAATTGTAGCGAAGCGAAAAATAAAAAATATAAACAAAAATATCAAAAGTTCAAAAATAAATTTGTTTAAAAATTGTACGATGTGTACAAAATGTTCCTAGGTATTCATGGTATATTGATTGTCTAACAGAATTCAAAATCGCAGAAGAAGAAGATGGTGGGTACATGAAGTCAATTTAACCCGAGATAAGTTTAGGTTTTTTGAAAAATTCTTCAAAGTTTAAAATTGAACTCATTATTAAAAGTTTAAAATTAAAGAGCACGTTCTTTCTTTACAAAAACTTAAAAATAAAAAACGTTTAAAAATTCTGTCAAATTTAAAAATCTGTTTTTTTACGTTTAAAAATGTTGTCAAACTCGACTGCAACGAAAAAATTAGAAAGTAATCATATTTCGACGACGACAAAAATTTGGTTGGGCGATGATCGTCACAATTATGTGCAAATACATAAGAACCCATATGTTTTTAAATTTTCGCCGCGAATATTTCGTCGGTGTTCGGAATTGTGTTTTTACCTTTAGAATTAACTTAACTTTATTGAAATTTTTAAAATACGATGAATGTGCGTCTGCCAGCTTACTTCACAATATTAGAATACTTTTCTACTCTAATATTATTACAAAGCCCATAGATTTTAAAATATTTAAAAATTACGGATTTAAAGGACGATTATTTAAAAGTTACAATCGGTAAATATACCACGAGCAAAGCGCGTGATTTTCAATTATCCAACTCATTTGCAACCTTTTAACTAATATATAACTTTAAAAAAAAGTGTAAATGAATTATTTTAATAGTTCGTTAACAAATTTTAATTTATGTTAACTAAATTTAATAAAAACTAATAGGAAATAGATATAATTTAAAATATTATTTCAAATACATTTTTCATGGTATTTTAATTGCTAACTGCCGGAAATTTATAAAATAAAACCATGTTTTTCCATATTTATTTATAACTATTAAAAAGTATGAAAGAAAATAGATTAAAATGAAAATTTTTAATTTAATTACCGTAAACTTTTCATTAGATATAAATTGCAAGTTATTGCGTTTTATTGATTTTTTTTTTCATTCATTTAATTTCATTATCAACCGCTTATATGAAATATAATAAGCGACAAGTATTGTTTTCGCACCAAAAATTGACTTCTGAGATTTTTGCACATATGTATTTCCCAGGCGTACAGGTATCCATTAAACGTGTTCTTTCTTTTGATACTCATCTGTGTGCACGTGTGTGCGTATTTACGTATGTACGTCTGACTGGGTAAGCGGAATGTTTTCAAAATTTATATATAAGATTTTGATGTAAATATTTTGAATTGTTCAGCTTTTGCAGAAAATCAGGTAATACTAAGGGAAAGGTATAAGGGTAAATTTTAGGTTTTTTACAAATATTTCGCAAACTAAAACTTGTACAAATAAAGTTATTGCATTAAAGTTGTTACACAAATAAAGAGCTACAACTTTGCCATAGAAAATTTTTTCACCCAACAAACTTTAGTATCCTTTAATTCAATTTAAAAAAACTTGTAGATTTTGATGATGACACATTGCAAAATTCAAATTGAAATTAAAAATCTTGTTGGAAATTGTTAACACAATAAAGTTTCTTTATCTTAAATAAATTATTACCGTTAGATAAAGTTATGTTTGATAAAAATAATTTATAATTATTAAACGTTAATTGCTTTGACAAAAATTATTATATGTACGCAATAGTAAACAACCTTTGAAAGATGTTTCGCACTATGATTTTTCTGTAAAAGCGGTTGGTTCTGTGGTGAACTCAGTATATATTTTTTTTGATATTATAAATTTTTGAATATTTAAAATTTTGATAAAATTTTTTTGATTTAAAAAAAAGCATGATTTATTTTATTTAGTTTTAGTTTTTCCAAATACTAAATACAGATTTTTATTATACTAATCCACTGAGTTTTAAAAAATTAAATAAATTGTATTCACATTCATTTTTGTATCCATAAAAAAAGTCTCCTGCATTTAAAAACGTAAAATCGCAAATTGGAAAATTCAAATTTTTATTAAATTTATTGAATTTTATTTCCTTTTTTAAATCGCAATTAAACACTAAATAATAATTTTTATATTCCCTTGTTTTTTTTTCTAAATTTAAACTCGAATTTTTTTAATATTTTGCAAAAAATTAAATTTTTTTTATATATTAAATTTAAATAAAAAATTTTTTAAGAGCAACTCCAATGAGTAATAATTTTAGTAATAGTTAAAATTTTAGAAAACTAGGAACCTTGGAATTTTGCCTATCCAAAAAGTTCATAACTTTTGATAATTCAATTTTTTAACACTAAAGTTATTGAGTTTAATTCATAATATAAAAATTTCATTAGCTAATTTTAAATTCTATCCCCATTTTCTAAAGTCATAGATCATCAATTTGAATAAAATACAGGGCCGTAAATACAGTTAAATTTTAACTTAATCGTTGTCAATCTTAAGTTAACATCGGTCTTTTTAATAAAATATTTCGTAATATTTCATGGTCGTAATACAATTATGGTTTTATTCTTACAACTGACATTTGATAAATTGAAGATTGATATTTTGACATTTGACATTTGATAAATCGAAAATTGATATTTTGTTGAAAATTAGTAAAATATAATTTATAATTAAAATTTTATAAATTCGGAAAAGCAATATACAAATTTTGTTTGCTAATTAGGACCCTTCATCATTTTTAATGTCCTTAACTTTGAATTCTGATAGTTCTTCCGACGAAAAAATAGTTAAAATTCTAGTTTGTTTTTATATGTATTTGATTGAATGTTAATTAGAACTTTTAATTTATTTTATTTCCACCAAGAGTCCCGAACGAAATTAAATTGGAGCAAAATTCAGTTGTTCTTCAACATTTTGTGCTCTTCGGAAATAAAAATTGTTTCAGAACTTTTCATTTTTATTTCGTTTCATTCCGGACCATCAATATTAACATATAAGATTTAAAGTTTAAAACAGATCAACCTTAAACGCTATTTTTATTGATAATTACATGAGCTATAACTTTTGTTGTGCCGCAAAAGGTTAAATAACCCAAAAGAAATTACTAATATTACCATTCAATATATGTAATTCTTCAAATACAACCAACTTCAATTAAATAAAAAAACACAATATAAGCCATGTTCTATTAATTCTCTAACACACCTTTTCACTTGGTCTACTATCACACAAAACGAGTTCGTAAACTATAATGACCTGAACAAATTGCGTGATTTTAAACGGTTAAATTTTTTATTTAATTTTTTTAGTTAAATTCTATATATTTACACACACATACACACACATTCGTCCTACCCAGATTAATAATTCATTAAACAAATAATAGGGAAGACCAAAAATAAGAGAATATATGCATATATATATATATATAGCAATAAAATATAAAAGTTCCAACAATTTTATAAAATTACTGCAGTGAAAAAATGCATACTTTTTTTAATAACTCAAAAAAAATTTTTTTTTTGATTTTATTTACCTAGGCTTTTTTTGCACCTGAAAGCAAAAATTAAAAACCAATGCAATTTGAATTTTCATTTGATAATTGAGAGCTTTAACCAATAAACACAAAAAAAAAATTTAAATGGAATATATATATATATATATGTATAGGAATCCCAGTTAATTATATTCCATTAAAAGAGTAAGTAACACAATCCAATTGCATAATTGTTTTTTTTTTAAATCATTTTTTGTTTTTTATAAATGCATTGTAGAGCCTTTGTAAAATGGAATACGAAGGATTAAAATAACCTTTAATTTTTATTTTTTTTTAACAAACAGGATAATTACACAGACACAAGCAAATCAAAATCGAAAAAAAAAATATCGAAATTGAAACAAATTTTTAAACATTTTAATAGGATTAATAAAAAAAAATATATAAGACTGCCAATTAGTTTAAATGGGATTTCAATTTTATTTTAATAAAAAATAATGATGCAGTAAAAAAAATTTTGAAATTAAACTTAAAATACATAGTTTTTAATTAAAATTAAAATTGGAATTTAATTGGAAGAAGTGGGGTCAATATAATACAAAATATGAATAAACTTTAACAAATTATAAAATAATGCAATTATATTCCAAAATTTTAAAATAAAAATTTATGATTCTTTTATAAATTCATATTTAGTAATTAAATTTTTTATTAAAGGTCTTAACCGCATTTAATTTAGCATACAATTTGATTAATGCATTTAATTTAAATACAAAACAACTTGCGATTTAATGATCTAATAAATAAATATTAATATACTTCTATATTTTAAATTAAGTAACAATTATAGACTAGATATTGTTGTTACATATTATGGACTTGATTCCAGTGGTCGACCACTTTTTTTTTTAAATTTTTGTTAACCCGTTTCGGCACGACAACTTTTTTGATTCTTCGTTTCCGTTTGGGAACTGATTCAAGCGATTGAAGTGATTGCAGAGTAACGTATGTTTTATGATTTCCGTCTTTGTGTACGTATGTATGTAACTTCATTGTGGCGCAAGAAACGTTTTGAATGATAACTTAGAAGTTTTGTATATCCGTTAACTCTTCGCAGCGGAATTAGAAACTAACAACAGATTTGAAATTTGTTAAGGTCTTTAAATGCGATGATTAGTAAAAATGTTTCAATAAACTAATTTTGTCATTTCATTAATTTAAGAAAATTGCTTTAACTCAAAAGAAAACCAGATAGATGTTTTGAAGAATTTGGTTCTGTTCTGACATTGTGAAACAAGAGCTTTTTCAGAAAAAATTAGCTACTTAGTCCTTAATTAGGTTTAGTTTGACCAAATATTTTCGATGTTTTTCCGTTGAGGTACAAACATTTTTTAAAACTTTTTAATTTAAACCATATTCTTTTAAAATGCGTTGATCGAAAACACCGAATAAAGTTGGGCAGTCCCAATAAATCTTTACAAACAGTAGCCCACAGTATCAGTATATAACTCCATCTTTCAAGAATCACATATTGAAATATGTTCCATTATTTTAACATGGATTAGGGATATGCTGAATAGACGAAACAACTATTGGTAATAGGCTGGCAACTCTTCCCCACAGCACTGCATGTGATAATGGACTAAAATTTATAAAATTTTACAAACGCTCTTTTTTTATATAGAACTTAAAAATTAAACGAAAACGTAACTATATACAAACTAATCCAAATTATTTATTGTTTTCAGATCTGTTGGATTGCTCCTATAAGATACACAATTATATTATATATAGTAATATTTTTTTTGAAGGATTGTGAAGGGAAATTGAATTGAGTTTTGTTTAAAGCGCACTGTTAAAACTTTATAAGTTAATTATTTTTATTATCCAGAAATGGAATAGAATTTAGAATTTTTACTATAATTAATTAAAAAAATTGAAAAATTTTCATTTTAAAGTATATATTTATTTAATTCAAAATTTTTGTAGAAAAAAATTTCGTGGATTTTCCAATAAAGGATTAAATGTTTTTACATTCAAATCAAACTAATAGGAATAGTTCTAGAAAATTAACCTCACCCTTACCACGTGTGATGTGGTGTTTATTCAAATGAAATATTCAAAATTAAATTAATAAATAATTAAAATAAACATAATAAAGAACTTAGTTTAATAAAAACTCTTATGTATCACACCACAGCCACAACATAAGAGTTAATTCTAAATAATTTTAATAAATAAAATTATTTTGCAAATTTCGAATTTGAATTCAAATGAAAAAATGCAATTGAAGGGTTTAACAATTTACGAAGATTTTTCACGTAAAAATGGAATCAACTTTTTATATTAGTTTCATATGAAAATTTTCATATCCTATTTCAGTGTAAAAGATAAACTAAATCTAATATGAAAGACAAAAAGAGATATTAATCATTAATTAGCAAATACTAATTAAAAAAACAACAAACCATATTATACGAAAGTTGAGTAAAACCAAAAAGTTATTTATTTTGATTTGTTTTGTAAATGTTTTAACAAATCTTACATTCCAAATTTCTAAGTTAATTATGCTTATTATTGTACAGATGAGTTTATACTTAAGTATGTTGTATAAATACTAATTATTAACTTAATTGTGAAACTAATTTAAGAAAAAAAAAGTTTATGTCAAACTATTAATTAATTCTTTATTAATTTTTTATGATGTATTAATTTGACTTATCATTTTCCACCTACATTTATAATTTTTTGTACAAATTGTAATCAGAAGGAATTGTAATCGAAAGTAAATTCTTTAAAATTGAAAATTTTAAATGTCATGCTTATCATTTTTCAATTGACATTTTGACGTTTCATATAGTTTCAATTTTAAGGTTAAAAATTTAATATAACAGATTTATATCAAAATATTTCTATCAAATTTTTGATTATGTCATATCGTCTGTCAGAACGACATTTAAAATTACGCTAAATTTATCAAATTCATTCGATTTGAAAATTTTAAATGTCATGTTCATCATTCTTCAACTGACATTTTGACGTTTCATCTAGTTTCAATTTCGATCAATTTAATATTACAGTTTTATATCAAAAAATTTTTAATTATGTCATATCGTTTGTCAGAATGACTTTTAAATTTAACATTCATTTATTAAATTCGTTCGACTTAAACATTTAAACGTCATGTTCATCTTTTTTTAACTGACATTTTGACGTTTGATATAATTTCAACTTCGATGCTGGAAATTAAATATAACAGTTATATATAAAGAAATTTCTATCAAATTTTTAATTATGTCATATCATCTGTCAGAATGATTTTTAAATTTAACCTAAAATAAATTTAAATTTATTTATGGCTTGTCTGTCAAAATGACTTTTAAATCTACGCTACATTTATAAAATTCGTTCAACCTTCCAACTTTTAATCATGACATATTGAAACTGTATTTTTGACATTTTGATCTTTAAATTTTATCCTAGATATTTGATAAAGACGTTTAATATCTATCAAACTTTTTATAATGCCATATCTTCTGTCAGAATGACTTGAATAATTAAGTAATGATACTTTTTAATCATTACAAAAGAATTGCATTGAATCAATTAAGTTTTTAATAATTTTTTTCGATGCTAACTGGGACTCATCTTAACACAAGAGACTCCGTACAATTATTTAATTGAGACTATTATATATTCGATAAACAATTAAATATAAATTTTTGCATATTTAGTTGTGGATTTATCAAATCAATTGATAAATACAGTTTCAGCGTAGAATTTAAAACTGAAACAAACCTAATAATATCTTATGCCTCTCTCAATCAAAGATTCCAATTTAATTTATAATTCCATACTAATATAGAAACGTCAGATATCATCAAGTAAATAAATCTTCTATATAACTACATAATATATTAAAATTTGGTAAAATTAAAAGAAAACTATTTATTAAATACTTATGTAATATAACTTGAGTTGAACATATAAGATTATCAAATTTTGTTCAAATAAAACAAAGAAAATTTCCTTAAAACTTCCGGACTTTTTAATTCCAATTAAAAACGTTATATTTACACGGCAACACTTATATACCACATTTAATTCTTTCAAATAATCAAATAGTCAAAGATACTTTGTAATCGACAAATATTTCCTATTTCTTTTACACCTGAATAAACTGATAAAGTTTGACAGAAATAAAAATAAAAAAAACACAATTAGAATGTTAGAGTGAAGAGCGACGGTGAACACGGAAATAAAAACAGTTTTGCTATTAAATTTTAATGAGATATTACAAAAAAAAAACAGAAAAATACTAAATTGAGAATAAATAAAATTTTTCTTTTAATGAAAGTTTTTATTTTCATTATAGTAGTAAGGAATGAAATATAAACTTAGGCAACTTACACATACAACAACTACAAATTGGAATTTTTTTTTTATTACAAAAAAGTTAAAATAGGTAAAGAAATAAATTTGAAAAGTTTTGTATACCTATCAAAGTGTTGAATGACATATAAAAATTAAATGAAAACTTTGAGTAAGAATTAAGTCTAATAATTAATGTCCTAATTATTAAAGTTTAATATTGTTTTTCAGATTTTACCATTTAACATTTAACTTGAATATTATTTTGTTTTTCTATAAATATAATTGTTTTAGAATTAATTTATTAATTTTAATTGTATATTTACGATAATAGCTAACTTTTGAATCAAATATTTATACATATAAATTAAATATTATTTAATTTATTTTTTAAAATGGTTTTAATTTGACTTTAAAATCGTTTAATTAATTAATTTTATTTTGTTTGATTTCTTTAATTTTTGTTTTCAGATCTTAAGCTCCGTACCAAACATGTCCTTGATTGGAATCCTCAAGGAAAAAGAGGAATCCTCAAGGAAAAATAAAACTTGGAAAACTAAGAATGGAGACGTGGAGAAGGAGAATAATAAAAGAAATAGAGGTAGCTGATCTGAAGTTAAGAAATAGAATAATAAAAACAATAATAAATGGAGAAATAGATCATTATTGAAACAAAATAAACCTATAAAAAAATGTAAAATCTTTTATTAATTTATTTAATTTAAGCAAGTACACACTTAAATAAAAAAAAATATTAATTGAAATTGAAAAAAAATTATACCAAGAAGGGATTTGAACTAACGACCCCAACATTTTATAAAATGCGAAACATATAAAAAGTAGACTAACTAACTTATTCATCTTCAAGTTTTTAAGATACAACAAGAAATTATATGAGTCATTTATTTATTTTTTGTGTATCTATTAACGGTTCTAACGGTTGCAATTTTATTTAACATACTTTTAAGATAATGTACATACTGAAATTACAATAAAAGCTAACGCCTTACATTTCTCGAAACTTTATAATCTAATTTCCTGCTTAGAATATCCTTAAGAGCTTCTCTTTTCGATGAATCAATATTCAATATAATTTTCGTAAATGGGAAGAGTTTTTAAATTAACTTCTAGGGATTTCAAGCTAATTATATTTAATTCCTACTGGAACTCTAGGATCAGATAAATATGAAAATTAATTCTTATTAAAAGAATTTTTAAATGTTAATCACATTTAACTTTTAACCTAAAAATTTTTTTAATTTAGTTAGAATTAGTAACAAATAAAATTAAAAATAAACTTTATGTCATAATAATATAATTTCTTCTTAAAATCAAAAGCAAAGTTTTAGTAGAAGCAATCAAAAATAATATAAATTAATTTTTTTTTTTTAGTACAACTTACTTTTTTATAAGCGATTTAATTTTTTTCATATAAATTAGTTATTCCTTTAATATAAGTAATAATAGGGTTAGAAATATATCTTATGTATTTTTTTTTTATTTTTTAATGTATTTATTTTTTTTTTGAAAAAAATTTAAATTAAAATGTTTAGTTCCCGGCACAATGCAATATTAGTTGACATTTTATTACATTATTATCATAAGCTATAGGAGATTTTTTTAGTTAAACAATTTAATAAGTATTCACTAAAGTATATAACATTTAAACAGATCTTACAAATTTTCTAATGAATTTTTTTTTTTTTAATGTTAAACAAAAATTAATAAAAAAAAAAAATAAAATTATAAATAAAATAAACTAAAAATACATGCATTTCTTACCTCTTTTTTAGTTTCTTCAACTAAATCTTCTGCAAATTTACTCATACTTTTGATTACTTTACGTGATTCGGCTGAATCGTCTTCCAACGATTTCAATCTGGCTGCACGCCAGGCTGCTCGTTTATCAGAACTGAAATTTTTTTTTTTTTTAATTTGTTTTATTTTAAATATATTCAAATTAATTATTTTCAGAGTTTATTTTTTATATTTCATTTAATTGTAATGAAATTTATATTGTACCTAAATTTTTTAAAAAATTCACACTCAAAATAATTTTTTAGAAAAAAATTTATAATTTGTGATGTTCTTAATTCTTAAGTACTTTTAAGCCATTCTGGATAGTTTTTTTTTAAAAATTTACAATTTGAAATCTCGGGTAAACTCCTCTACTGTCATAGCACTTAGCACCCATCAACCAATTTTTTTTATTTTTGGTGCTATGAAAAAAATCTCAAAGATAAAGATGTAGTTATTTGTTTAGGTTTATAAAAATAATACGTAAAATAATGAACGAATTTTATTTCGAACATAACAGATAACAATAAAATATTTCGAACGAATTATAATTTGACATATAATTACAATACATATAATAGTACCTACTTGTAAACATTTATGAAAAAAATTACTGAAATATGTCAAAATGTCTGTTTTGAAGTTTTCATTGTGTCATAGTTGCTTTGCTTGCTTTTCTGCATCTATAGAAATAAGCATGCCAAGCCAGTAAAACGTTCATTGTGTTTTCACCTTAACGACAAGGCTCAAATTATTTATTATATATATTAAACTAAAAATTTTATATTAAAATAATCATTTTAGATAATAATTAATATAATTTTATATTAGATCTAATGTCAACAATGATTAGATTATTATTATTCTTTTCAAAAAATGTTGGTCTGTATAGGTTTTAATACTAGGATTTGTGTAAACACAGTAATATACCATATATTTATAGCATATATTTCTCTTTGGCTTCCAATATCCCTTAAAGTGCAGAACTAACATTTAATTACATTTAATTTATTTTTAAGATTTGTCATATATAATCAAAAAATTTTCTCAGTATTGCGGCAACAATTTTTTTTTTTTAATTAATTTACTGAAATTAAACATTCACAAAATAAAAACAAAATTTCAATTAAAATTAATAAAAAGGCTATTTTAAAAAAATAAATATCAAATAAAAATAAAATAAAACATTTAAAATTATTTAAAAAAAAAACTTATAAGAAAAAATTTATTTAAATTTATTTAATAATTTTACAAAATTATATTTTAAAAATTATTTAAAAAAAATATATATATGTATATAATAAAAACTTTGTTCCAAAGCACAAAAAATTAATATAAAAAAAAATTTATTACATAGAAAAAGATGAAAATAAAAATTAAATAATTTTGTTTAATATACAAAAACCAGCAACAAATTTTTTGTAAGTGCAATTTTTGTGTACAAAATAGTGAAATAAAAATTTATTTATATATTAAATTTATTTAAAATAAAAATTTTGTACTAGATTCTAGATTCTAGAATGAAAAAAATATTTCTCAGAACCAATAATTTGAAAAAAATAAAATAAAATAAAAACAAAGAACAGAAAAGAAAAACTAAAAGCCAAAAAAAAACATTTTTTCTACAAATTTACAAAAAAATATCTTAAGATTGCTTAAATTCTAGTTTTTTTTTAAATTTATTAAATTAAGAAAAAGCCAACTTAGTTACAAAAAAAAAAAGCGTTTTTGAATTACATTTAAAATTAAATATATTTATATATATATATATTTATGTATATAATTATATAATATTTAACAAAAGAAGCTTAAGATTTTTTTTTTATCAGCCTCATACTAAATAAGTCAATTACTTTTGTTTTTTTGAATATTTTCTAAATAAAATTTTCAAATTTAAATTTTTTCATTCACGTAATTTTTTTTTTTTTTTTTATTTTTTTTTGTAAACTTACTTTAAACCACCTTGTAAATCAGTATTACCATCTGTAGTATTTAATAGACTACTACAATCACGTTCTGCTTTCATAAAATTTTCTAATGAAGATAATTGCATTAAACCATCATCATTAACATTTAAATTATTAACAGTTAATTTCATCATATTATCTTGTGGATTATCAGTTGACTTTTTTTTACTAATTACATTTTTACCTAATTGTTTTTTTTGACTGATGGCAACACCTTTTGGTAAACGACTTTCAATAGTTGTGGTTGTATTTGTAGTAATTGTGTTTGATGTCGGAACTATTGATGATTTTTCTGCCTTAAATATAGGTATTCTAGATGAACGTGTTGGTGATGTTGACAATTGTGATTGTGGTATTATAAGTTTGGGTGGTGGTATTTTTATTTTTGGTTTTGGTAATAATGATGGTTTCTTTTTACTATCTGGCGATGATGATGATTGTGATTGTGCACGTGATGATGTATTCGATTGAGTTTCAGACTGTGGTTGTGATTTTGATTCAGATTGCAATTGCGATGGTATTGGAGATTGTGATATTATTGAATCAAAATCATCTTGTGATTTTTGATATGATTTTTGTGATTTAACACTTATAATTGATGAATCCCAACTACTTATATATTTTATGTATGCATTTTTATTTTTAATAAATTATAATATTTTTAGCATTATTGAACAATTTTTTCGAATTATCCACAAATATTGACAATTAAATTGAAAACATAATTTATTTTTGTGCATGATGAACAAAACGGCAACACACATTATATATGTTTTTTGATTGTCAAATGAATTACAGGAATAATGAAAATATATTTAAAATAAAAATGGAGAAAAAAAAAAAGAAAAATAAAATATAAAAATAAAATATTATTATATTGAAATTTCAATTAATATGGGAACAAATCAAATAAATATTTATTTATATTTTCCAATTAGTAGCTTTCAAACATCAGCAGCTTAGATTGCAATTGTTAATAACATTAATGATGAAATAAAAACAATGTTTTTGTTTTAAAAAATGAATTATTTGAATAAATGAATTATTTGTTATTAAATTGAAATTGAATAAATTCGATGACAATAATGGGATTACAAAAAAATGTTAATGTTAACATACAGATACATGATTTTTAATTTTTTAATTAATTTTTTTTTTTTTTAATTTGACATAAATGACAATGATTAATACACATATGATGTTGCATTGTTTTAATTCTATTGAAATCATGTTAGTTGCATAAAATGAAACGTATATAATATAATTTGTAAATTTTAAATATAATGAATTTTATGGATTGAAAACTAAAAATGGATTTATCAAAATATTAAACTAATTTTAATTAAACATATATATTAGAGACACAAAATTTTGATTTTTAATTACAATTAAAATTTCAATTAAGTTTTAATTAGAAATTTTGCAAATGATTTTTTTTTTTTTGGTAATTTTTAAACAAACAAAACAGTTAAAGATTAGTTTCACATAAAAATCTGATAAAACCTATTTAATTTCCTATAAGTAATAAGAATCAATCAAAGTTAAATCGGGAGTTTGTTAAGGCAATGAAATACTACAATCCTACTGAAGAGTCAAATATAAACCATTTATAAATCAGTCAAAAATAAATATTAATTATTAATAAAATTAATCCACTTTTTATTAATACTAAATGTGACGTCCAATAATTTGAAATTTATTATTTAGACTATTTTATTTATTAGTTTTTTGTATTGTCTTTGGAAAATTGTCCGCATTCACAAGAATTGTGCAATTTTGAATTGAATGAACATTAGAGGAAGGAATGTACACTGCAAGACAGACTTGTTTAAAAACATTTCGTCTTAAATAACTTTTGTTTTTCTAATTCCAAAATGAGAAGTCAACCAAAATCAAAAACTGGACTTAACTTTTTTTAAAACTGCACTTCCATTAAAAAACACTCCATTTCTTTGAGTTTAATGAATAAATAGGAACATTCCTTCAATTAAAATGTGATTAATTAAGCTAACAAAGCCTCATTATTTTAATTATTTTCAATATTATCTAATGAATTATTAAAAATTATTATAGCCCCAGATTTCTGTGGTCATTAAGAGCAAGATCCCATCGGAGAACAAAAAAAATTAAATGCATAAAAATATTGCATATTTTTAGGCGTAATGAAAATTATAAATTTAAGTACAAATATAAATTAAAATATTCATATTGCAAATTATAATATGCATATAACTAAAGAAAAATCTAAAATCTATTAATATCTTTAAAACAAATTAAAAATTATTTTAAAAATTTAATTAATAATTCAGTATCATTTACTTTGCCATTCATTATTAAAACCAATATTCATTATTTAAAAAAAAATGGATTATCCCAAAGAAGTTATAAAAAACATCATATTGATATTCATGATTTCAAATTGTTTTTTTATTATTAGAAAATTCCCTTCATTATTATAATTTCTATTAGCCTCAATATTGTTAAATCCTGTCTGTAATAATTATTGTATAATGAAACCAAACTGTTCAAAATATATCCCGCGTTTTCTTTCCTATTCTTCCGATAATTTTCATAATGAAAAACAAAAAAATTTCAAAAGACTTCCGTTTAATTTTAAAATTTTCTCATTTTATTTCATTTTTCTCTTATTTTCCTCCCATTTTTTTAGGTACTTACTTATTTTTTAATATTCATTATATTTGGTAATACTTCGAAATAATGAAAAAAGGAACTAAATCAGTCCAGGAAATGAAAAAGGAATAAAAAAAACTTCAGAAAATTGAAATTATGGACTAAAAAATTAAAATGACCTCTTCGATAAGGTGAATAATTTGGTTTTTTTTTTCTTATTTTGTCATTTTATTTTCAATTTCTTTTTTGGTCAATATTTTATCGAAATTTATTACTTATTTTCATTTTTAAAAGAATGGAATGATAAATAACGAATTTGAATAAAATTTGCAACTATAAATTTTTAGTCATGAGAAATTAAAATAAAATGAAAATTCCAATATTTTTTAAAATTTTTAATTTCAAATGGAAGATTTGCATAATAAAATATATAAAGTTTATATATAATTATAATTTGGGTTTTATGTGTTGGCCACTAAATCCTTAGTCAAAAATCCCAAAACTTCAAATTCTAAATTCCAAATCCTAGATCCTAAATTACAAGATCTCGAAATAAATTGAAAAAGATAATACCGTGACTTTCCAAACAACTTTGAGATCATTCTAGTTACTCTTTTATTTACATAATCAAACTATTGAAATCCAGATTTTGATTCTAATTTAGAAACCCTTCGTAATTTGTTTTACTCAAACAAAAGTCAAAAGTAAAAGATTTAAAATAATGGAAACTATTACCCCCAAACCTGGGTTATTACTTTTTTGGGAATTTGCAGTTAAAAATGTTGTAGTTTAGATTTATATTTGATTTAAAACATTTCATTAACATTTCAGGGTGCTTCCATTAAAATTATAATGGAGTTAATTTTAATAATTGAGGCCCATGACAGGGGTATTACTATTTTGGGAATTTGTAACTTAAGAAGTTGGGAGATTAAGATTTATTATTAATTTGGGACATTTTCTCAAATATTTAGGACTGCTCACATTAAGTACAATCGATTTAAAACAATCTTTATCTTCAATATTTAGAAAACAGATTTAATTAATAAGAAAAGTTGATCTAACCAAATTATTATGTTTAGTCGGGAATCGCAGGCTTTTGAAAGAAATTTCATTTTTGTAATTTCGCTCCTACTCTTAACAACTCAGTACTACTCCACGATTGAGAACTATTATGTCCTTTGTAAGTAGCATATATGGCCCTTATGAATTTTGAAGAATATTCCTTTACATAACTGATAGTCCTATGAGTCCTATATTTCCAGCAAATGATAATTGATATGCTAATTAAAAACCAATTCATAATATAAACTATGCAATCGGCGAAAGAAGATATGAAAGCATTACAGAAAGCAACAAACTAGTAGTAGAGTTCAAGATTAAGTCCAAATTTAATATAAAATTCATATTAGAGAAAATCGTATGAACTTGTTACTCATTATACAATACAATAATCCTAATATCTTAGCTCCCATACCACATATATAATATGTACAACACATATTTAATTAAATATGAATACATATATATAAATACATATATATATGACTTGATTTATACAATAATTGATATAATTCCATACTATTTTTTAATTAAATAGAAAATTTCAGATAGAATTTTAAAATCATATAATTTAAAATTATATAAAAACTTTTATATACTTATCCTATATATACCTTATGTATGTAATTATGTACAATATAAATATTTACATTTTCATTTAAAAACAAAAAAAAAAAAAAAAAAAACCATCTTCAAACCACCAATAGAACCATATTTTACTAGAAATGAATATTTAATCTTATATTTAAAAAAAAAAACAAGGAAATTGTATTGTGCAAGAAAGAAAATATTAAAGATACTTTCTTAATGTTAGTATATATATATATATATATATATATATATATATATTTATATAATTAAATATTAACATAAAATGAATAACAAAAAAGGAAAAATAAAAAAAGGATAAGATGAATTTTATTAAATTTTATTTTAAAATAATTAATTTTTTTTTATTTAAAACATTTTTCTTTTTTTTAACCGATAATTGTTTTTATTTTCTAAAATTTATTTTATATAATATACAAGTATCTGTAGTACTAGTAGTACTAGGAGTAGTAGTAGTAGTATTAAATAACATATTTTTTTGATTAAATTATTCCTGAATTAAGCTAACTATGTATGTATATAAATTATATAATGTATATATGTGTGTACAAAAAGAATTTTAATATTAATAAAATATTTTAATTAATAAAAAAAAAAATTAAATTTAAATATTCTTGTTTTTCTTAATATCTTAAGGTAATTAATTCTAAATGAATTTTGTATAATAATGTATCTTTTATTGTTTATTTTATCATACTAATAAAATTTTATGTAGTTTTTTCTTTTATATTAAAAATAAATTTTAGAATTTATGAATTTTTTTTTTTTTTTTGAAGAAATATAAAAACGAATGTATATATATATACATATATATTTATATATATGTAAATAGATGATGCTATATTATAATAATATAATGGAATAAATTTTATAAATTATTTTGATCCTAAGATTTTTAAGGTAAAAAATTATCATAGATTTTGTAATAAAAAAAATTGTAAATATTTTTGAAAGGTAAAAAACTTAAAAATTGATATGTTTTTATAATTGAATATATAAATATTCATTAATTAAAAATTAAAAAATATTATACAGAAAATTAATTCTATTCTAAAGATATTTTAATTGAAAATTCACATTGTTGTTCAACATTTTTGTGTAAATTTACTAGCAAATAAAAAGTCAAAAACCTTTAAGAATATCTCGTAATATTTATATTGAGGATTTACTGAAAGGAAGTAATCAAAGTAGTCAAGGAGTTATATGGTTCATATTTGTCAAAAATAGAATTAGTTATGGGTTAAAAATATAATGATTACTTTAGTTTTTTTTAATTACCCTGACACGTTCAATATTAACTGGCAACATTCAATAAATTCAATTTAAATTAATTTTTAAAAGGGTGTGTAAAAATTTAAACAGTTTTATCTGTCAATTAAAAAAATCGAGTAATTTTTGACAGTTAATTTAAACCGTAGTAAAACATCTGATCGCGTACGTAGAGTCAGAGCTATCAAGCTAAAAAAATGTGTTTCTTTTTGTGCTCAGATTATTAATTTTAACAGAGTGCTCAGAGCACGATCTATGAGCTCGTAAAAATTTTTCAGATTTCACAGAGTTATCAAACAAAAATGTGAAATTAAGAATAAAATAATAAAAACGCCATTAAAAAAAAATATCTCGGATATCAAGACATTTTCTTTTTGACATTTTTTTTTTTAATTTTGTTTTTTTTTTTAATATTAATAATATGGAGATATGGAGAACGTAGATTTGGAAGGTTAAAATTTAAAATTTTAATTCTTTCAAATATAAATTTTGACGCAATCAAACAATAATGACGTTAGAAAATAATTTGAATAAAAATTGACAGTCTATGTTCTGATCATTTCTTCTTTAACTCAGAGCGTCCGTATAAAATTTAAATCCGAGCATAGTTTGCTCGACATCAGCTCTGAGCACTGATCTGATGAGAAAAAGAAAAACGCCATGAGAGAAATTGAGTTTTATTATTAAGAAAAAACAAAAAAACACTCAAAACAAATAAAATGAGTATTGACTTTTGAGAGTAAAGAACTGTCATTCAATAATTTTTTGTTAAAAATTTTTAAAATTTTTGTAAATTTTTGCAAAAAGGCAGCGTTGAAAGTACACGTTTTTTTGTTTAAAAGAGAATATTTGTTTAAAATGAGAAATTTTTCCAATTCTACTCAAAAGTTATAAATTTTATTCTCTAAAATTATTACTGTAATGTCATCTCAATTGCAAATTTTTGAAAATAGCAGTACGCGAATGTTTTGTTGTTTTGAAATAAAAAAATAAACGATCATCATGTTGTCATAGAAAAATGTCAAATGTCATTTTCTTCATTTGTGTTTAAGACGTTGCATGGAAAATTTCATAATTCAGTTTTATGGAAGTTATAAATTTTTAACTTTTTTGAAATTAAAGTTAAAGGATACATTTTTGATGTTTATAGTTTTGAAATAAATTTTAAAAATATTGAAATTTTATTTGTCAAATGTCAGATTTGAAAAATTAAACAAAGCATTTTTTGAACATTAATTATTGAAAATGGATAAAAAAGAGTGACACTACAGTATTCTGACTGTCTATATTCATTGAACGTAGAAATAAAAGATTTTTATACATTTTAATTGATAATCATAATTGTAATGAAGATTTAACGTGTCAGGAGTCCATCATAATAGGAGAAATGTTTTTGTCAGAGATGGGCGTATTCTCCAAATGTTTTTGTAAAAGAATATGTCTAATAAGACTTAAATATAAATGAATGTTTCAAATGGTTGGACCACTTTTTTGAAAATCAAATAATTCAATTAAGATGCAAGGCTAAAAAATTCCTTTGAAGATTAGGGAGAATTATTTTAAAATTATAAAATTAAACCATATTTTACCTAAACAAATTCAATTTTTTTGCAATTTTATACAATAAAATTATACCATAAATATGCATTTCATTTTAATATTTTGATTATAATGAACATGTTTGATGTTATATGTTTAATTCCATTTAAAAATTAAATATAAATTTTATTAGCAAAAAAAAAAATCAATTAAAATATAGCACCATTAAATTTACCAATTTTACCAGTTATAAATAAAAAGCAATTAAATTTGATAACAATAAGAACCCATTTTACCTCATTAATTTCATTTAATTAAAATGTTTTGTTTTTATTTATTTTTGTTTTTTCTTAATTTAAATTAACCCTTTAACCAACTCAAAAATTAAAAATAGACAGTAAATAAAAACATATTAATACTTTTTAACATTCTTTATTCATATATTCTAAATTTGAAATATACATTAATATTGGAATTTTTAATTTAATTAATAAAGAAAAGTTAAAAAAAAAAAGCAATTTAATATTTTTTACATTGAACTATAAAGTAGTAAAAAGCATTATTAATTATGATAAATTAAAATTATATTTGTTTTTGTTTTTTTTTTTATTGATTTAGTTAATTAATATCAGTTAAATGAAATGTATTAAAGCTATTTATATATATATTAATATATAATTAATAATTATTAATTAGCATTCGAAAATCATAGCCTCAATTAAAAATAAAAGAATTTTAGAATTTTTTTTCAAAGTGCAATGCAAAAATTTTACATTCATTAAAAATCAATTAAAACATTAACCCTTAAGTTCGAATATCATACAATTTAATATTATTATTTTTGAAATTAAATTTCATTCGATATGTTTAATGGATATTATTGTTTGTTAAAGAAAATTAAGAGTTATTTCTTAAACAATGGTTTTATAATCTGTTCACGTCCGTTTTTTACAAGCGGTGTCTTTATCTCAGTTATTTTTAATGGAGATTCAAGGAGAATCTGTAGTCCATATATGTCCAAATACGAAATTTAATGAATGCTTTTAGTTGAATATCGAGATCAAATCTAAATTTCTTGCAAAAAGGACTTTACTTATAGCATAAACATTATCACTTGTCTGAACGCCATTAAATCTCCATTCGTAAGGTCTTTATAGTGTTGGAAAATTATATTGTATTAGAAAATTTAAATTCTAATACAAAAAGTCTAATCAATTTTGTGATGTAATTAGGTTTGAATTGTTTAAGCTTAATAAGATCCGCTTTGACTTTTTAGACTTCCGAAAATTTTAATTTTACATTCCCAAAAAAAATTAATTATTTTATTAGCACTTAAGGGTTAAAATTGAAATATTTTTTGAAATAGTACAAGTTTAATTAAATTTAAAATCATTTTAAGTAATTCTTAAATTGTCTGTTTTTTTTTTAAATTCATATTTTTGCATTGCCTTTTTAGTGATAAAATGTTAATTTTTGATTTTTGCAATTATTTTAATAAATTTTAGTAAAAGTATAAAAAAATATTTTATTAAGGTTCAAAATGATAATTCAGAGCTTTATAAATGTTTTAATTTAAATATTTATAATTTCTTAACAAATCAATTAAAATAACAATAAATTATTGAATAGATTTTTAAAACTTTGTAACTTTCACAGCATGCAAATTTATTTAAAATTAAAAATTATGCAAATAAAACTCTGAATTTAATTTATAGCCTTAATATATTTTTTCCAAATAAAAATTAATATTAAATAATAAGTAAAGGTTTGTTAAAAAAATTGTTTAATTTAGTTTGTTTTTTTTTTTTTATTAAATTTCTTATAATCTAATTAGAATTTTTATATATTAGCTTCTAAATACTGCTTCAATTTCTTCTAGTGGATTCCTAAAAATAAAATACGGAAAAGGAAATAGAAATAAAAAAAAATAAAATAAAAATAAAATGAAGAAAATTAAAAAGAAAAATAAATATGAAAATTAGTTTTAAAAAAATGTGATATTATTGCAAAAAAAAAAAAATATTAAATTTTATTTTAAAAATTTTGTTAATAACATATTTTTAAAAATAAAAAACTTTTTAATTAATATTAAAAACCAAAAAACAACAAACTAAAAATTTACGAATGTAACAAGCTTTGCTTTGATGAAAAGTTTAGAAAAAAAGAGAAGGAATGATGTAAAGAAAATAAAATTATAAAAAAATAAAAAGCCAACTTTAAATTTTTTTATTTTAAATTAATCAAATCAAAATATTTACAAAAGTTCGTGTAAATTTGCATGTGCACCTTAAGTTTCAACATAATTTTCAACATCAAATCAAATTTTATTTTGATTTTTGAAATTGTCTTGCTTTATGGTAAAACAGCAAGCTTAAAGGTTAAAGACTCTATTGTGAGTTTGAACATTAATAAAAAATACTAAAAATCAAAGATCAACTTAGAAGTATGCAAAATAAAAAATATTTTTTGTCAGTCGAGAAGTATGCAAAATAACGGGGTTTTTTTTTATTGAGGATAAAATGAAAGTAATAATGTATTTAGAGAAATATTACCATTATTAATTTCAAAATATTCATAAACTTGATTAAAATAAGTAAGAAAACCATAGGTCGATCTTGAAACCTTAAAAAGTCGCACATTAACAAAAAACAACCCTTAAAAAACCTACTATCTAAAATATTTGTATTAAGTTTATCAATAATTTAATTTTAGAAAATAATTAATGTAGGTAATTTATTTTTTATATCAATTATAATTTTAGTGCATTTTTCACAGCTCATAAAAATTTATAATATTAACTTAAAATTGGATTAAATCAATTTAATTCTTATAAATATATATCCATATATAGCCATATATTCACTTCCTTCACATATTTTATATGTACTTAAATTTATTTATACATATATAAAATTGAAACAAAAAAAAACAGGAAAAACAGGAAGTAACAATATCATGTAAGAAGTGTATAAAATTACATATAACAATGTATTAAAATAAAAATAAAAAAATAAATATTATAAACCATTTTGAAAGTTATATTGCTTTTATCATTAATTTCTTGCCTCGTTTCTAACCTCATAAAACGTTTTATTTGAATTTATTCGTTTAAAAAAACAAAAAAAAAACAACAAGTACAACATAAAAAATCATAAAACTTAAGAAACGGGAGAGACTAAAAAATTCTACGTTGTAAAAATTTTAGAACTGATTTTTTTTTTTTTTTTAAAAATTTGGAAAAACATGGTTTTTATGTAAGTTTTTTTTTATATTTTTTAAAATTACTTTAATAGGTAGTAGTTATTATATTATAGCTCTTACATTTATTTATGTATGTTAAACAATGTACTTTTATAGAATGTGCACTTCAAAAAAGCAATGGAAGAAACTTAACCGCCTTCCATAATAGAAAATTTTTTTAAATTTGCATACTTTGAGGCGTTCAGCAATATCAATCAAAATAGTAGGAGCATTTCATAATTTCGTAATCAAAACCGTTTTCACATTGAAAATTTATCTTTAATACTCATAACCTAGACTTAAAAACTTAACCGCCTTCCGTAATACAATAATTTGAAAAGTTTGCATACTTTGAGGCGTTCAGGAATATCAATCAAAATTGTAGGAACATTTCATAATTTCGTAATCAAAAATACTCATAATCTCGAATCAAAAGCTTAACCCCTGTACAATGTAATATTTTGAAAAATTTGCATACTTTGTGGCGCTTTTTCTTTGATTGTATGAAATAAAGCATTTGATCGAAGAAATTGGATTCAATTTCGAAATTAATAATAATTTTTAACCCTTGCTGTGCAAAGCTTTTAGAACGAAGTAAAATAAACTAAATATAATATAACAATCAAAATAAAAAACACAATTGATAAATTAAAAAACATATTGAATTAAAACTAAATTTAGAATATAAAACCAAACATATGCAAGTCACTATTTGGTTAAATGTTATTAGACTTTTGAATTTTTTTTGTATTTTTTAAAGTTTGTGTGTAAAAATAATTAGATATACAATAATAACATATATAACAACATTTAAACAATACATAATATTATATAATATCCCCCCACTGAACATACACAGAAAAAAAAGTTTAAATTTAGGAGACAAAACAAATACACACGAGTAAAATTTAAAAAAAAAAAAAATAGATATCGTGTAAATTTTTTTTTACTTTAAAAAAAAAGTACCATAAAACATTTACAACTGAAAAAAAAATTTTTTTTGAAACCAAACAATCACGCACAACATATACAACATAAAATTACAACAACAACAATTTAAAAACTCTGTACAAATATAGTAACTTAAAAACCGGAGCGAGCTAAATTTGTTAAATCATAGGATTGCATACTAACAAACAATATGTACGTGTTAGACGGTTATTTTGTCTTTTTACATAATTGAAAACATAGCACCATTATCTTATAGCACTTTGTAGTATCTATAGGTATAATACACCTGTAAGAGCAGCAATTACTTAGGCAAGATATTTACTTAAATATTAGAATTTAAGAGTTACCAACTATGTATTTATAAAATTAAAAAATTTAATATTGAAATAAATCCTTAACTCAAATCCTAAAAAAAATAATATCAAACATGTTAATACAAATATTATATGAAATATAAATAGCCGGGTTATAAATGAGCGAATTCAAATTCGAAACTCAACTCTGAGTTTAGCTCAAATTTTTAACTAACTTAGCCATTGAAAGAGCACCTCAATGAATTAAATTAAAATTTGAGCTTTCACAAGCCCTGATAAAATTAAACGGAACTAAACTCTAATCTTAAGCTAACTCATCCATTAAACGAGCAACTCAAAATGGTGAGCACCGAGTTGAGTTAAAATTTGAGCTTGAACAACCCTGATAATATTGTACAAGTTAAAATAAATTTTATATAAAAAATTAAAACAGCAGTATCGTAAATGTGAGAATTAAAATGCGGAACTCTATTTTTAAGGTTGCTCATCCATTGAACGAGCAACTCAATATGGTGAGCAATGAATTGAGTTAAAATTCGAGCTTGTACAACCCTGATAATATTTTATACGGAAATATAAATTTTATATGAAATATTAAATAGCAGGATTTAAAGTGAGTGCAATCAAATGCGGAACTCAACTCTAATTTTAAGGTAGCTCATCCATTAATGAGCAATTAGTTGAGTTAAAATTTGAGCTTTTATAACCCTGAAAAAAATTAAACAGGCTAATGAAATTTTATACGAAAAATTAAATAGCAGGATTGTATATTAGTGCATTCAAATGCGGAATTCAACTTTAAATTTAAACTAACTCATACATTGAATGAGCAACTCAAAGTGGTGTGCAATGAGTTGAGTTAAAATTTGAGCTTTTATTGAAAAATTGAAACAAAAGAATTGCAATTGATCAAATTCAAAAGCGTATGATCCTGATTATGAGTTACATCATAAACAAATATTCAATATAACAACACTCAGAATATTTTAAGCCTCGATGCATATTTAACATGATTTGACCATACTTATAATCAATTTTATTAATATTCACTCTTATTAATTCTAAAATTTTAAATATGAAAATTTCAAAAATATCATAACTATTTGGTAACACTTTTAACAGAATATAATGACTATTTGGTTGTTTGTGTTTTTTTTTTAAACTCATGTGTAATATTTATCCCTACCTATTTTACTGAAGTGTGTATATAAGAAAAGTGAATAGCTTATTCATTTTATATTATTCTACACTGAAAAATAAAACACTACTACCCATAAAAACTAACTGGAAAAAAAAAAAACGTTTAAGAAGAAAAATGAAAGTTGCGAAAGTATGAAAGAAAGAAAAAAAACAACGAATTTGTATTGTGATTTTTCTTTACCCAGGTTGAGATTTGGTTTTTCCTCCGATACTTAAACACACAGTATTCTTCACCTTCATTTTTCTTTTTCACTTTGTTTTTTTTTCCACTTACATCGTAATTTTGAGTGTTTTTGCTAATAAAAAATAAGTAGAAAAAAAAATAACAGTAAAAAAAAACAATGAAAAACAGAAAAAGAAAATCTAACAACGTGGAAGAATTAAATGTTACGGAGAATATATTAAAAAAGGCGACAGACATAGCGGTACCACATCTAATATATGTACCGTAATTTATATATATATATATATATATATATATATATATATATATATATATATATATATATATGAATTTTCTACGGAAGAGAAAAACAAAAACAACAACAAAACGAAGAAAATAATATCACAATTATTTATTATTTTTTTTTATTTCGAATTTATTTAGAAAAAGACAATATTAGATAGCGTTATTAATTCTTTATCTTCTATTTTTTTTTTTCTGGTATTTTTGTTTTTATTAATTTTATTTTATTTGCTATCTCTTTTTTTCATAAGTACCACCTAAGACTAAAGATAAAAAAAAAAAAACATGGGAATTTTATCTTAAAACAAAAAACAAAACGAACACAATAAAACCAAAGTTTGGATTTTATTTTTCATTTGTATTTAATAACTGTATATAATAAATCCTTCACTGTTAATCCTGCTCAAAATATTTAAAAAAAAAAATAAAAAACAAACAGTGAACACACAAATTAAGCCAAATAACGGGAAAAAAAATTAAAAAGAGACAAAAGACTGATTTCAAAAGATAATACTTTTTTTTTTTTTAACTATAATGAAAATTTATTTTCAGTTCTTTAATCATAGCACGAATTCTCTCATGATAAATAGTATTTTACACACATGAGTATTTTTTAAATACATTATGAGTATTTTTAAATCCGTATATGAGTACTTTTCTTGTGAAGGGAAAAATTTGTTACTCGTACTAAATTAAATAGTCAAAAATTAGATAAACAGGTCTTAATAAACTACACTTAAAATGGAACTCGAATAACCTTGTTCTGCCGAAGTAATTGAAAAAATAGAGTTACGCCCCTTGTAGCCTCTTTAAAAGTATAGAGCTGTGCAATATTAATGAGTTGAATAAGTTTGAGCTCTTTAAAATTTTGCAAGTTTAAAGGACCTGAATAGAAAAATTATAAGATAATTTTTAAAATATTGCAATCATTTAGGTGCCACTGGTAAAAGATTCTTAAAAAAAAAAACCTTGACTTGGATTTTTCGTTCCGAATTATATATAAAACATATTTTACTGGATCTGAAGATCTTGAAATATATAAAATATACATTAGAGCAAAAATGGAATATAATGCACAATTTGAACTGAAAACCTCCAAACAGCGCTCGAATTTACTCAATTAAGTGTAAAACAGAGCTCTGTCTTGTAAATGTTCCAAGTGTAAACTCAACGTTCCCTCCACTTTGTCTTCTGTAATCCGTCAGATCATTAACCTTATTTAATAGATATCTAGCAGAGATGAACCCCTGTTCCAATGAATTGGAACAAATAATGCCTCCTATCAAAATGTTTCACTGACAAACAAGAGGCGCGACTGATGCTCATCCCTACACCATTGAAGGTGACGAAACACTGTTTATGGAAATTCTTTTGTTATAAGTAAACCGCGATTATGGAATCAGTAACCAGGTAATGTGTTTCTTAAAGTTGGTAATTCATAATGAATGTATCAGTATGTCTGACAGAAGTAGAGTAGCTATAGTTGTAATACAAGTTGTTCTACAAATCTAAAGAGTTTAAGAAAAAGATTAAGATACATCATTAGTACATCCCTCAAAATGTTCTCATTTTTGTAACTTAATCCATATTTCCGAATTCCTATAACTAATTCCTTTTTTGAATCCGATTTTGAAATTATAACGGTATACATTTGCTTTAAATCCCATTCGAAATTTAGTTTTAAAAAGTGATAGGTTTAAGTCGGTTAAAATCCAACACTATCCGGATGAACCGCAAAAAGATGAGCTTTGCATCTGCAGAGAAACCAAATTACTCCATGATTATTTAATATTTTCCATATAAGGGATCAGAAATAAGAAACCAAAAAATTATTAAGAGTTTTTCACGTATTTGGTATTTATGACATTAAAATGAAAATTCTCACTATATTACATAGTTAGATAGATATATATATATATATATATATATATATATATATATATATATATATATGATTCTAAACCATAGAGGAAGAAACATGCCGCCTATCTTGTTATACATAATTCCTTGTTATATGTATTTTTTTTTTTTTTTTTTTTTTTTTTTTTACATAATCTTGTTCTCCTTTGTTTCTAATTTATATTATCTTTCTCTTTCTATTATTTTGTTTTTTGTTTTTTTTTTCCTTGTATATTCTTTTGTTTCATTTTAATTCTTTTAAATTTTGATATTCAACACCAAAAGTTATTATCTTCTCACCTGCTGATTTTTTTTGTTTTTTTTTTAAATATTAAAGAGAAAAACAAAAATATTTATTTCAAAAGATAAATTAAAATAAATTTATCTTAAAAATGTAAAACTACTTGTTTATCATGTACAAAACATACATATATACATATACTTTAACATGGACGATTATTAAAGAACATGTTGCTCTCATACTTTTATTTCTTATTATTTAAGTAATAAACAAAAAAAGAGATAAAAACAATAAAAAAAAAAAAAAAACAAAAAAAAATTAAAAGAGAAAGAGAAATAAATTAAAATACAAAACACAGAAGAACAGAAAAATATATATATGCATATAAGCTATTACACATGTATATATATAAATTTTGATAAGTTAACATGCAACCATAAATGAAATAAAGGACTTTAAGGATTAAAAATGTTTTTTTTATTTTTATTTATTTATTAATTTACTATGAAAAACAACAAAAAATGTCCGGTGTGAGTATATTATTTTATAATTTATCTAAATTGTTCATTTTTTAATTTGAATACCTTAAATTTGTCTCTCCGTCACTGTATTGTCAAAATTTGTAATTTTCCTAGAGTTGGAAAAAATTTTTATGGAGTAGGTATTAACTATTTTGAACTTTAACTATAGAAAATAAAATCAATGACAGCATTGTATTGATATACGGCAATGACAGTTGGTCCCCACGAAAGTTGGTCTGACTCTAACTTAAATGTCAATTAAAATGGAACAGATTGTTTTTAATAACAATTTTCCCATAAATGGAACACTAAATACAATTAAGCGAAATATTTCAACTCCAGCGTCATCTTTCGGATGAAAAAAAAGCATTCATATATAAAATTTCTTTATATGTCCAAATTGGATTATCTGTCAAATTGGACTAGAAATACCATTTAATGAAATATATCGAACTCAGCGCCATCCATCAGATTAAAACATAATTAAAAATCTGATTACAAAATCAAAACTAACATATGTTCAAAATATGATGTCAATCGCTTCTAGGATTCTAATTCTAATGCCCTAACCATAATGGACATATGTACGCATAGATAAATTTCATTTTTTTTAACGACTCGACATAGCAAAATGTCAAAACTAGTCAAAACATACAAAAAACATAGTTCCCCCATAATGACATAAAAGCGCATAGCTAAAATTTTCCTTTGTCGTATAAAAATTTCTGAACAAATACTTCAGAAATTAGGCTTTCAACAAAATTATTGTCCCATTCAATAATATCTTCCATTTTTTTTATTTCAATTTAATTTTTTCTTAGTAAAATTTCTTCTTCCTTCACTTCAAGTGTCAATTTAGCTATGTCAAGCTATGTTTTTTCAAAACATTTTGAATTGGCATAGCTATTCTATGTTTAACGAAAACTGAACGAAAAAAAACAAAAAAAAAAAAAAATTTACATATGTCATTATGGGCAGTTGTATGCTTTCTCCATTAGTAGATATTTACATACGTAATTTTGAAGTTTAGCTATGCTATGTCTATGTCCATTATGGATAGGACTTAAGGAGTTTTTTCGAAACATGCATGTGCAAATATATTCTAGTATCCGTCATATCGGATTTAAAATACAATTTACTGAAATATCTCGATCTCTGCGCCATCAATCAGATTAAAACATAAGTAAAAATCTGATTACAGAGATAATAATTTTAAGTTATCAAATTTTCTAATCTTATTTTTAATAGTAATTGAACTTGAACTTTGAGAACTTATAAAAAACTAAATCAAATATTTGATATAACATCAATACTTTTAAAATTGATACGAGTATATTTATCTCTGCTTAATTAGCATCTAAAAACACGTATAGGAAAGTTAAGCAAATCTAAGACAAGTTAAAAGTTCAAAACACCTTAAATGAAAAAAGTTAAATCTAGAAATAGTCCTTCTTTAAAAAAGTTAAATTTAAATAATTGATTGAAAAAATTTAAGACATTCCCCAGGAGGATTCAGATGTAGCGTCGGTTAAACTCAAAAAACTGAATAGATCTTAAAAAACTAATTAGTTAGTTCATAAGATACGATCTAGAAAAACGCTAAGAGAACTGATAATTGGTAACTCTTAAACTTATTAATCTATACATAAAAACTAACCGAAAAAAAAAAGCAAGCTCATTTGAATAAAAAATCCTGATAATTTTAGTTAAAACATATATATAAAATATTTCTGCAATATTAATAACGATATTATTCTTTAACTCTTCAATTATTTTAAATTTTTTAAAATAAATTATTACATCAAGTAGTGGATTACAACCATAATTATAAAATTTAAGAAAAATAAATATTTAAAAAATTGTTTGTTTCTTTTTTTAAATAAATAACATGTGATTACTTAATACTCTTACAAGAAGCTTAATGTCGACTGTTTCTTACATAAATATTTTTGTAAATAAGTAAAATGGAAAATATCAAAACATTTTAACAAGTAATAAATTGTGAAAAAATAAAAATATTTTGAAATATTTTTGTTTATTTAAATTTTCAAATAAATCTGTAATAAGAGGTTTTAAAATGGATTAACATTTCGGATAACCTTCGTATGACACAATTAGAGAATTAACCTAAATTATATAATATATCTCAAGAAAACTCCAAATCCTAGCTAGAGTATGGCGATGAGACAGTTCTGCTAGCACATAGTTTCTACACACTAGCACGTAGATTTTCCGACACAAAGCAGATCAACTTTATTAAGCAGGGTCCAACATTTTGGTATAAAAAAAATTTGGTAATACAGAAACACCCCAATTCATTAAAGTATATTAATATACCATATGGAGAATCCGTCATAATTAATAGTAGTGAAATATGTCAACAACTTCTACACAACTAGGAACTACAATCACAACCAATCTAGGTACAGTACCGGTCTATAACAGTCTGCGGATTGCAGTAACCTTCTATTCAAAAAATGTATAATGCCTGCATTTCTGTATGGTAGCGAATCTTGAATAAATACTAACAAACATCATCAAACAAAAACTCCAAGTTCTTATTTACGAACCAAATTCTGAAAAATGCAGAATATTTCGGGAAAATATCATCAGCAACAACGATCAATGGAAATGGAATCGCCGGCAACATCCACTCAGAAAATATAATCAGAATAGATGAAAAATTAGACTTCCAAGGAAGCCGAAGTTAAGGTCGACCTGGTGGCGTTTAAAATATAACATTTATTAATTAAAATTGAATAGAATAGAATATAATTGATGAAAAAGGAATTCAAAAATTTTTAAAGTATATATTTTTAATCAATCTGAATTTCTATTTTAACTTAATTGTCAATTTTAAATCTGAAAATTTTATTTATTACAAGAAATAATCAAAACTTAGAGTTACGCCTCGTCACTTATGTGAAGGGTATTTCAAAGTTTATTTTTATTAATTTATTTTTAAAATTTTTTTTATTTATTTTTAAAACTCTTTTACCTCGTTTACGTTTTTTTTCAAGCCAATGCCTCTATACAAAAGGCCTCATTGCCAAAATTTTTTTCCGAAATTTACCCGAAGTTTGTCTATCGTTATCTGCGCGTTGCGTATAAAATATAATTTGAAAAATCACAGAAAATATCGTAAAATATTCTCAAAGTTTTTTATCAAAGCTTACGACATGGGGCTTGGAATTTTGAATTAAATCAAATAAATTAAAATTATGAATGAAAATGTTAATATTTTTTAATGAAATTTTCCGAAAAACTAGATAATATTATATTTTGTTTAAAATATATTTCATATTTAAAATATTCCTACACACAAATAGACACCGGCAATTTAAAATACTTCCATAAGGCGGCTTGTGTATAAACATGAACTAATTTGAAATTTTCTCTCTGATCACTATGGCCTTTAGTACATAAAGGCATTGTTCAAACATTTAAAAATTTTTTAAGAATTTTATTTACAAAAAAAATAATAATCCGGATATGAATAATTTGTAACATTCAAATTTTATAACTCTTAAATTGTTTTTTTATTTTATATTTAAGATTTTACAATTATTATCTTAAAAAATATATTTTGTTTTATTTTTTTTATAGTATTTAAAATGTTTTAAATCTTTAACTTTTTATTTTTACAATCTAAAATTCGTTTTTATGAATTTTTTGTAAATTTATTTGTAAATTAAGCAAGAAATAAATAAATTTTTTTTTTTTTTTGAAAATAGATTTTATAGGACTTACTTTATTAGATATTTTAAATTTTTGTTCAAAAATAAATGTAATAATCGTAATAATATAAAAAATTTATTTATTAATATAAAAATGAATAATAAAAATGTTTTGAAATAAAAATTTTAAAGATTCTTCTTAAATTATTCATATTTTATTAATCTTTTCAAGTTTTACCAAATTTTAATAATAAAAGGTAAAATAAGATACAGTTGAAATAGCATTTATATTAGAAGCTAAGCTTCTAAGTGAAGCAGTGCAGTGCATCCATTAATGATTGCGTATATGATATTTAAAGGTTCAAAAACAACATATGATACAAAAAGCAAATTTAGGAGATGTTTATAATTATAAAATGCAGATTAGAATCACAAGAGAGTAATTTAATTGTTATTGGTCTAAATAAATTTTAAATACTTGGGTTTAGCAATTCCTGAAAATATTTAAATTATTAAGCAGAAGCAACATGAAATCATGGAAGTGTATGTAATTGTAAGATTTCCTTTTGACCCCAATTAAATTTTATTATGTTATTGAATTTTAACCCTTTTTATTAGTTTCCAGCCCAGATTTAAGTTTAGAATTAAATATAGAAAACCTTTAAAAATAAAAAAATTTTTAATTAACAAGCATTGTCCCACTAATACGAACCACACCACATCGGGCACACACAAGATTTCTTAGGTGATTGAATATTATTGTAATTGAATAGAAGCTCAGAACCAAGGTGGCCTAACCCTCTAAAAAAAGTTTTTTGCATAAATTGCATAAGAATTAGTTATAAAAAGCGATTGGTTTCTTGGAAAAGTTTAAATTTCCATTGCTTCTGGAGTACTTTTTGGGCCTAAGCCATTATTCTTAATATTTTTAGTGACACAGTGGCCTAATGTTCTAGTGGCAAAGTGACCCTTGTGCCTTTAAAATAAAAAAAATTTAAATTTTTTTGCGAGTTAGGCCACTTGCGTTTTGAGTTTTCATTATATAGGAATGAAAGACAGATTTTTAACGTAGAATTATTTTTGAAAAAGGCTTTTTAAAGGGTCTATAACACTCCACTAAAAAGAAAAATCCCGAATGATTTGAAATCTTGAAAAATAAAAATCCCATAAATATCAAAATCACAAATGATTAAAAATCTTGAAAAAAAAAATCGCTACGAAGTTCCAAAAAAAATTTCACTTAAATATACATACCTACATATTTAAAAAAAGGCAAATATAAATACTTTTTTAAAATCAGGATTCCTGATTTTGTATCCAACTCTGAAATCCTTCCTAACTTTTTTTAATAATAATTTAACAAGCAAAAAGTAAATATAATGGGGCTTATTCTGGGTTTTTAGGATTTTTTGTTTTTAGTATTTTGTTTTCGGGATTTTGGAACATTCGGAATTCTTTTTCGGGAATTTTTTCATTCATGATTTTTATTTCAATAAAGTGTAATGCACCCCTTTTTAAAGCTTCTACTAGAGAAAAATGGTTTAATTAATTTGCGCAGTCAAATTAACTGGAAAATATTTCATCAAATGCGATTTAATTTTTTGATTCAAAAAATATAATAATTGCAAGCAGATTTTCACAATCTTTAGAAAATTTTAATAGTAACACTTCATAATTAGTTAACAGCTATCGCACATTTTTTGATTCTCTTACTATTATACTTTTTATCTAAAGGACCATTGCACCTCAAAAAAAAATTAAATAATTCATATTTCAAATTCAGTTTAATTTAAACAATATATAATCCCACATAAAATGTTAAAAAAATAGTTTTTTTAAAAAAAAAATAAAAGATAAATTATAACTAACATTGGTTTTGTTAATCTTCAAAAACAAAAACCAGAAACCGCACAAAAAAGTGTCAACTTAAAATAACAAACGTCCTCTTTTGTTTTTTGCTTTCCTGTTTACAAAAAGCAAAAACACATCCTATGTAAATAAATTCAGCAGCCCCCTGCAAATTACAACATTTTGAATAATATTTGTTGGCATGCGATTTTGTTGTTTTTCATAACCACCATTACAATTTTTTTTTTCCACATAGTACAATAAATCCAATTATTATTATTATTTTTAATTGTATGTGTGGTCCAAACTTTTACACATTTATAATTAATGTATATGGTAACCATACTATTTTTGGTGTCCTTCTATGGTTTTGGCTCCATTTTGGTTTCATATTTAGTTTTATTTTGGTTTTTTTGTCTAACAAATTTGTATTTTTAATTAAATCAAAAAAAAAAAAAAAAAGCACAAAACATAAGCCAAACAATTAAATCTGTTTTTGTACAACCCTGCACATTTTTTTACATAATAGTAAAAAATACGAGAAAATATTTGTAAGTTGTAAAATATAAAAAAAAAAAAAAAAATGTTATTGACATTTTTTTCCTTCATAGTAATTTTTTTTATTTAATAAACACATACACATATATTTAAATATATATACTTATATTTAAAAACATATTATATAGCTACAAGCAAGTAAATAGACGTATTTTGTATATATAAAATTAAATATCTATTTATATAATAAGAACTTGTTACCAAAAAATCAGAATTGTATAAAATGAGTACAGTTGTAAGTACTTAAGTACAGTTTTTACTGATTACTATGTATTTTTATATCAAGTACCAGTAAAAAATTAAATTAAATGTTGCCAAGTTAAAAAATAGGGATGAGTAAAGTAAGATTTCATTACTTGCTAAATTTAAGTACATATAAGTAAAAGAATCTACTAAAAAATACTTGTAACTAATTCCCAAAAAGTTATTTAATTTTAAGTTTAATTACTTTTATATAAAAGCTAGGCTTGTACTCATATTTTTGTGTTTGAAAAATTTTTAAATTTGAGTTCAAATTCTGTTTTCAATATTCGCTTGAATATATTTGAAAAAATACTTGAATACTTAAAAGTATTTCTTAGTACTTATTAAATAGTTGAAAATACTGAAGCATCAAAATATGTAATTACTTTATAAGAATTACAAGTATTTTTACTCAATTCTTTTACTTAAACACAAAATTTATTAAGTTTTAAACACTTTACTAATACTGGTACTTGACAAAGTAATGAGTATCAGGTAATGGTAATTGTACTGATTCATAAAGTACTTATACAGGTATTCAAAAACTTATATTTTTGTTTTAAGTTTTTACATACCCGTATGATTTAAGAATTAGAACAAGCTTACCTACTCCATCAACCCCACCCAACCAACCAACTATAAAAAAAACCCAACAAACAAACTAGCACATAGTTAAAAAAAAACTAACTGCTTTAAATAAGTAAATGTAATTAATTGTATGAATCCTGTTTACTAGAATAGTGATAAAAAAAAAACAACAACAATAGCAAAATAAAATTTAAAATTAACACCAAAACCGAGCGACAAAAAAAATTTTATTAAAATATATGAAAATTCCTAAAAAGCGCCAAAAAAAAAAAGTAAAGCTCACACATACATACAAAAAGCAATTTTCTTAACTCCAAAAAAAGAAAATTAAAAAAAATGTTGCCAAGTTAAAAAAAAAATAGGGGTGAGTAAAAAAATAAAAAAGCATATTAAGTTCCTTGCACCAAAAAAAAAATAATGAAAAACAAAAATAAAAAAATAAATCCTTTCATTTATTTTGAATTAACGGAAAGGGATTTACATAAAAAAAAACAATAATAACAAAAAAAAAAATAAAATGAAAATAAAAAAAAAAAAAAAAAAACATAAAAACACATACACACACAAAAAATTAAAATCAAAGTATAATATACAGTAACTTTTAACTGTAATATATACTTAAACCCATATAAACAGTTATATATTTCAATATTGTTTCTTACCTTGTATCTTCAGAATCACCATTTTCATGCTGGTATCTTTCAAATAATTCACGTTGTTGTTGTTGTCTCTCAAAATCATCATCCGCAACTATATCATCATCATCATTATTATCATCATTATCATGCATTAAAATATCACTAGTAATTGTACCAGAATTTGATACTTTACCAATACTACTACTAACATTTGTATGTATTGTATTACTTTTAATATTTTGACTACTACTAGAATTTTTATTACTATTATCAACAATAACACCTTCTGTTAATTTTGATTGTATTTTTGTTATTCTATCATTATTATTATCATTATCATCAGTAGCAGCAGTTGTATGATAATCAACATCATCATCATCATCATCATATTCTTCATTTGTTTCAACCAAAAGTCTTTTTGATTTTTTATCACGTTGTAATGTTGCAATTTTCTTTTCTTCTTCTTGTTTTAATTTTTCTACCTCATCTTTGGATAGAAAAGAAAACACTTTATCTGGAAAATTAAAAAAAAAAAAACTAATATAATATCACATTTAAATAATGAAGGAAAAAAACTCTGAAAGTGATAAAAGAAAAACTGTAGAAAAGAATACTGACTCTTTAAGAAAAAAAAATATTTTAAAGTTTTTTTTTATGGAAAATTTTTAAACGTGATGCCATAATTTTTTTTTTTTTCTTTTTATTAATTAATGTTTTCAAACTGTAATTGAAACGGCTAATTTGAAATGATCATTGGCAACTTATGATTGAAAGGGGATCGGTACAAAAAATTCCAGAATCCAAAAACCACACTAACATAAAATCCCAATTCTTAAACAAAACGCCAAAGGCAAAATCTCCGATCAAAAAACCGTAAAGCTAAAATTCCAAAATCCAAAATGAAAAATACGACAAAGGCAAATTCCCAACGCTCAAATCCCAAGTCCCCAATGCTCAAATCCCAAATCCCCATTACTGAAAACCAAAACCTCAATGTCCAAATTTAAAATCCCCAATGACCAAATCCAAAATCCCCAATGCCCTAATCCAAAATCAACAATCCTCAAAGTATTTATAAATCTCAGTATATGTGAGATTCTGAAAGGAAAGATTTAGTTACCGTTACAGAAGTTGGTACAGAGTTGTTACAGATTTGATTACAAAATCAGGGTTTTGTACTTTTCCGCAATGCGAAATTTTGAACTGGAGGTTTAAAAATTGGTTTTTAAGGAATTTTGTTTTGTGTATATTTACTTTTGTGATTTTATCTTGGATTTTGTACCACAACCCATTGCAAAACTATCAAAATGAAATTTTCCTATGAAAATTATTTTAATTTTATACAGAATGGTTAATAAGAATAGAAGACTATAGCAAGATTTTTGCTTAAGGTTACAATTTTCCTAAATGAAATATGGAATAAATACGTTCTAATAAATTTAAGGTAGATGTATACAAAGAAAAGTATTAAGTATCTAGATAGTTAGGATGGAGGAGGCTATAGGAATTTGTTTAAATTAAAAATATTAAAAGTTTTACTTTATCGTGAGGTTACTTTGGAACCGATTAAAAAATTTTTTCGAACAGGCAATCAGAAAATAATTCCCTTTTTGATGAAAATCTCTTCAAAATTGGAAATAGTCGCGAAATAAAAGTCAAAATACTATTTTCCAAATTCAAAACTTTTATATGAGCTGTTAAATAACTTTTCGTTACTTACATCCATGTTGGTTAAAAGAAGAATTTTCAACACTTGTCAAATTACGTTTTGTATTGTCAAAATTTGACAATTCAAATAACATTTTAAATTTTAACCAAAGATTTTCTGCAAATTTATTCAAACTCTTTTTTTACAATTTTTCCCCATTTTGACACTTAGGTTTCTTCTTCAATTGTAATTTTTCATTTAGAAAAATTACAATTCATTTCATATGTAAAGAGCACACCATAATTTATTAAATAAATTCTAAAGAATCTTATGGTTATATTTCGATATAAATTAATTAAGCGCAACCTTATACAAGGAATTTTTATTTTAATTATAAAATTATTGCTAAAATTATTCCAAGCGTTATTTAAAATTGGATGCAATTAAATTGATTGAAGAATTATTACAAATAATTCTATAATTAGTATTTAATTAAATTAAAACATTTCTAACATATTTAATTGTTTCTTTCATGAAGATATAAATTTTTCATAATAATTAAATTCTTCAAATTTTGAGATGAGCGTTTCTTAAACTACTGCATTGCTTATCGTCTGCTCCAAAATTTTGTTATTATTTTACCACTTAAATATTTAAAGTTAGAAACTTCAAAATTATAAGTTTGAAAAAAAAAACTAAACATTTCCTCCTTTTGCCAGAGGATCTATAAAGGATCAAACATATGAAGAAATTTTAAGACTTTAGTAAATCTAAATTTAAAGTAGAACTGAAAACGCATATATATTATCAAGTTTCCTAAAAATATTGAAACATATTAAAACACTTTCTGATTTTTACTCCAAGCAAATACCGTTATATATCGCAATTTTTTAATAAATTAACTGAAATTGGGAATTCATTAAAATCAACTCTTATAACACGAATTTAATATGACCACCCTTGTTCCAACATGTACCTAAGGTATAGACAGACTTATTAGCCAAACAGTTAAGCAGTACACAGCATTAAAACACAGCTCTTAAAAAAAAAATTATTTGTAACTACTTTGTTAAAACATCTGACCAATGGCGTAGTGGTAAAGACGCCGCCCTTCATGCGGAAGGTCTCGGGTTCAAACCCCGGTCAGATCATATCTAATAAAAAAAATATTGTAAAATTATATATTTATATCGTAATAGTTTATATCGTAAATAAGATTTAATAAAAATATATAACTAATTCTTGTGTAAGATAATAGATGGCGCACAAAGTTAACATTTGCGCATTCATATTACATAACCTTATACAATAGCTACAGCCGAGTAATCAACGCCTCAGTGAATAATATGATTAAAAAGAAACTGAAGCCAAGTTTAAAAAATAAACTTGGTGAATGCCCTATACTCCTTAAAGGAGTGGAAAAGGAATAAAAAAAAAAAAAAAACTTTGTTAAAACGCATTTATTCAAAATACATTTGACAAAACTTGAAAATTACACGTGTCAAAATTAAAATAACGGTATATTAACCTAATATATGCTGAAGAGTTAATTTTTAAAACAAAAATATCTATAAATCTAATTTCTGAAGTTCAATGATTCTTTGAAAGACTTTTAAGAACGTGACTATAGATTTTATTTCCATCTGAAACATTTTTACTTAAATGCTTTATAGAAGTTTTATTTCTTTAGTTATAGAAAGACTTTTATTTTTACTTTTGTCACTTAAAACGTTTACTTCATTTTATTTTTTATTATTTTTATTTCCAAATAAAATATCTTAAAATATAATTATAAATAATACTTTAATAATTCTTTTTTTCTGAAAAAACAAAAAAACGCCTTAAGAATTCAAAAAAATCCTTAATCCTTTTAAAAATATTCTTTTATTCGAAAGGATAATAAAAATATATTTAGGTAATAACCTCAAGAGCAATTAAATTAATTATATTTAAAGCTTTATTTGTATTTAAAAACAATATGTCTAAATAACTATCTAGAAAATTGCTATTATAGTCACCATAAACTCATAAAGAATATTGTAAAAATGTCAATAATACGAGGGTTGTCTGAAAAGTCAGTGATAAATGAAACAAAGGATTAAGAGTATTGACCAAAAAACATTTTATTTTTCAACATAGCCTCCTTTTAGCTCGATACACTTCGTCCAACCATATTCCAACTTCTTTAAAACATCTGCGTAATACGATTTGTCGAAGTCTGCAACATAGACCTCTATTTCAATTATAACTTTAGAATTCATTCCATTCATTCCATACGACGGCGAAGAATCCCCATAATATTTTTCAAGCTTTGTTTTGGTTTCTGATATTGTTTTCTTTCTCAAAAAATAATGTTTTATTAACACACGAAATTCACTTTTTTCCATGTTAAAGAAAAATACAATCTTCGACTCCTACAAACACAGCTGTCAAAACTAAACTATTGAACAAAAGTTCGTAAAAATTTTTATAGCGTCTTTTGAAGGTTGCCACATGTAAAAACTAGTATCGTGTTGCCAATATCAATGCCATCTCTTGGATTTATCACTGACTATTCAGACAACCCTCGTATAATCATGAAAATTCTGGGAATTGTATATCCAGTTTCTATTGCAATGTAATGTTATCCTTCAATGGAAAATTTCACTTAATTGGATTTTGGAAAAATTTTACAGACTTTAATAAATAAATATACAGCAGATTTCATATTCCAAGTATAAATATGGATCTATGAAATGACTAGAATAACAAAAAGTTATTATAAAACACACCTTTATATAGAAAATTACAAAAATATTTTTAGAATTTCTTAAAATTTCCTGAAAATTAAATTAATTGTGTAGGTGGTTGATTGAAAAATGGATGATGTGTTTTATTTTGTTTTTGATTCGTGAAAGAAATTATTAAATACAAATTATTTTTTTTTTGGAATAAAATAAATGACAGTTTTTTATTTAGTATTTAAAGAGAAATACCAAATATTGATTGATAATACCACCATCATCTTTTATTCAGTGTTCACGTCTAAATCTAATCTAGATAAATTGAATTGGAATTGACTAGACAACTAAGAATATTATTGAATGGTTTGTTTTTATACAATTCAAAAATAGATTTAAGATTATCTTTTGTATAAAATTTAGCTGATTTTTAAGATCTCGTTTTTTTTATTAGAAAAGTGTTGTTATTATTCGATAACTAATTGGTTTGAAGGTTAAGGTGGAAATAGTTTTGCATTCAATTTATTCTTATTATAATTTGAGGGCGAAATATGGTACATCAGTTATTAGTAAACGCCATACGAATATTGCAATGAATTTTTGAATAAGTCGAAGAATTCAAGAATTAAAGATAATGTAATGTCTCTTCATATTAAACACAATTTTGCAATCATTTAGTTTTGACACCATTTACTTTTGACGATTCTTTTTGAAATATTTTAATATATTTAATAAAACTTTTAACTTTTCCCGCTTCTTTATTAAATGTAAAGGAATTTTAAGATTCTACAAAAAACTTTTATCTAAAGTTTACGACTTAGTGATACAAGGGACAGACTCACCTTCATTTCATAAACCAATACAAAATATAAAGAAATAATTTAATTGAATAATATAATTCAGATTTTTATCTTACTTTTATAATTCGAATATAAAATTATTACAATTTATTATTAGAACTAAGGAGAAAGTCTGTCGTACGACAAGTCTAAGTATAAAAACCAAATTTTGTTTTTAGAATCAAAAGGGTCAATAAGAATAATAAGCGAAAACTGTTTTATGAATTTAATCGCGCTTACAAAAAAAAATCTTTAAAAAAAACCTGGTCTGGATTTAAATTGAATCCAATAATATAAAAATTAAAATAAATCCTGCCCTTACCATCCGATCATTTACTTTTTTATATTACCCTTGCAATATATTAATTTTAGAGCACGCTAATCAACAGCAGCAGTTTGTTTTTTATTATATTTAGATTGTATCTATTAAAAATCTAAGACGTTTCTATGTGTCATAAAGTCTAGTACTATCTCATATATTATTTATGTATGTAAAACTTAATAAGATTATTTCTAATAATAATAATAATAATACAAAATATCGCCCCTGTTCAAAAATGTACCTATGGTATTGACAGGCATATTATACTTTCTAAAAATATCATTGAACGATATTATAATATAATCTTTGCAAAACATTTTTAAAAAATTATGGATTGCCATAAAAATATTTTTGAAATGATATTTATATAAATTCCAATGAATTTATCTTTTGGAGCTTGATAATAGATACAAAAGCAAAATCAAACATCTTGATTTTATAGTGGAGTTATCTTTTTCACTTAATACGAATCATTTCGACACATTTAAAGTTATTATTTTAAAAAAATTAAATGTATTAAAAATCGATTTTTTAGCGTACTTAATTTTAACATTCTACAAGTGATAAGGATCTAACTTCTCCTAAATTTCAAGTTTTTAGCTTAAGCCGTTTAGAAGAAACGTGAGGCAAAAAATTTTGCAAAAATTCAGTTTGACATAACGGTAAATTTTAGTGCCGTACTTTACATTTGCCTTTTAAATCTTTTACTGTTTTCAGATTGAAAATATACCTAATAGAACTGCTGTTATAACAAGTTAAATATATTAATTTTTGGCGACTTTGAGGAGGCTGTAACTTAGTAACGTGAGGGAAAGAAAACAGTTCTTCTAAGGAATTTTTGTTTTGGTAAGACCTGCCCCTAATTAAAATTTCTCTTTTTCAAACTGTATAAAGGTTTTTGTAAACTTTACGAAAGGACGGACAGAAGGGCAGACAGACGAACGTACAGAGTGAAACTAATAGGAAAATTTTTTCAAAATCTTTTGAATATATGGTAAAAAATTTTGGCATCGCAGCTATAATATAACATAAAATCAATAAATCAAATATATATATATATCTATATAACATAATATTTTGGAACGAGTTCTTTAAAACTAAATCTGATCTAGTATAATACAATTTACGAATTATAATAGACTGACAGTTCCTGACACCCATGTTTCTAACCTCAAAAATCTGTTGAACACCAATTTGAATGTCCCGTTAATTTCTTTGAAAATATACTTTAATAAAACTTTCTTATACAATACTATGTGAAAGACATACAAAACCCATTTAATTGATGTCATTGCATCTAATGAAAGTTTCTCTCTTAAAACTTAATATTTTTATTCAAAATAAAACTTAAGAGCAAAACTTTCCATAAAACAACAGAATTCTTTAACATGAAAACTCTTTGTCAAATATAGAAGTAAACCCCTTCTATATTTTTTTGTTCTATTCGAAGCTTTATATAACCATTTTTCATATTCCTTCTATTTTATTCTCATTTAATCCATCATTTAAAGAAAATCCTCCCAAAAAACAAAAAACAAGAAAATTGGAAAAAAACAAAAAAAAATCCAATCATCTAGAAAAGAAAAACTTAACTGGAAGAAAATTACATGGTACACACAAAAAAAAAGAAGTAAACTTTTCTTTTCTAAAAAATAAGAAAAATTATATAAAATAACTCAGTAATTACCCACTTCAATTCTCAGATTGATCATTATAAAAACTTAAGAAAATCAAACACAAAAAATAAAGTAAATTCTAGAATGTATATATATGTATATATATATTTCAATTATATATATACATGATCTATGTATATGTTCATAAGAAAGTATATAACTGGCAAGTTTCAAGGAAAAATTTTTATTAATGATCTTATATTGTTGTTTGTCATCAGACCTATTACATTCATCAATAGAACCCATTTTCCAATTGGAAAATATTTTTGTATAAAACCAAAGTTCCAAATCAATAATACCACCCTCATCATCATAATCAACATCATTAGGTCAAACAAAAAACAAAAATAGTAAAGAATGGTTCGTAAATAAAAGACTTATAAGAGTTACAAAGTTGTTATGCCAATTTTAGTTAAAAGAAAATTAACTTTTTGTTTTTTTTTTTTTTTTATTTTACCTCTCTTTCTTTCTTTAGTAATCATACATACATAAAACATAGATCATCTGAAACCAGTCTGAAATTGGTTAAATTATTATTAAAAAAATTTTTTTGAATTATTCATACTGTTAGTAATGTTTATGATACCCCCGAATACGTTTTTGAGCTTTCAAATATAAATTAAATTAAAAAAAAGGAATAAAGGTGATGCCGGATGGCTCAATGCCGAAATCACATCCTTAATAACTTTAACTTTGTCTCAATCTTCATTTTCAGAAAGTACAGTTAGGAAAATAACAATTAGACCAAAATCATCACCAAATTAAATTTAAATGGACTTCTGTGGTGTATAGTGAGTATTAACAAAGATCATAAACTGAGGTTGTGTTAGTTCAAATCTCGAAAAAGTCTTACATCAATTCTTCGATCCCTAATAAAAATTAATCCTAATGAATTCCGCAATCAATTATTAAGCAATTTAGTACTGGACTTATCATATATAGAAGGTCTAGACCTCCACTTAGTGTCTGTGAGTTATATTTTTCAAATTAAATTTGTATAAACTCAAATAAAAAGCAACGATGGGCATATTATGTCCATCAAATGTTTGAATGTGAAACTCACAAGAAATAAGGTGACTTCTTTCTTGAATTTTTCCAAATCATAGGTGTTGATCAAATCATCTTGCTACTGTGCAATTCATTTTCAAAAAAAAAAAACCGCCAAATGCTATTTGAATCGAGTCATAACAAAATAACGGTAATAAATCTTCGTTAAATCTCATTATTAAACCAATACCCTTATAGTTTCCTGGCAATAATATTTCTTTTCCTCTAACCAAATATTTTTTTAAGCATTTCAATTTGGATTTTCTTCTGAAATTAAAAGTTTTCTTTTTATTTTCATCATTTAACAATATTCTGTTATGGAGGAAAACCCAGAAAAGTGTTTCTATTCAGAGCAAAATAAAAAAAAAATTGAATAAGAAAAACTTTTCTTTAACTTCTTTTTTTCTGGGTGTTTACTCCTAATTTGTGAGATCAATATACAAAAAAAAAATAAATAAAAAAAAAATGGGGGACAAATGAAGAATATTAATAATAAAAAATAAATAAAAAAAGTTATTATTGATTCCATTTTATTCATTTCAAATTCTATAATTCTTGACATTCAATTGAAAATTTCAAATTGTTCTATACTTTCTCTTATACTTTTTTTTCTTTCAATAATTCTTTTTCTTCTGAGTCTATTGATTTGATACCAAATAAGAGAAGCTGCTGTAATACAGCACAATCAATAGGCAGTAATCTTACTTTCAATTAAACAAAAAATAAAAACTTTTCTCTTTATGAATTTCTTTTTAAAATGTTTGGATTTAGTCTGTTTAAGTCTATAGATTACATTTATATTATGTATAAATGTATGTAAGTAATCTCCGAGGACAAAAAGGAAGTAACACATTAAATAAATGAAAAAAAACTGAAGATTCTATATTATTAATGGGAGTGTTAGATACTTATAACATTTGTCTTCAGATATGTAATTACAATTTCTAAATAAATGTGTAATTGGTTGTATTGAAAAAAAAAGTTCATCCTTTTATTATATCATCTTTCCTTTGCAATTGCTTCATAAACTCCTACAGAGCTGAATATCAATTTAGAGACATATGTTTTTTAAAGTATTTTTAGGGTAAATTTTCTTTAAACAAGAGGGAAAATCATAAAAAAATTATGATTTACCTCCTCCATTTAATACATATAGACATTGTGGACAAAATATTATCATTATTATCATCATCAATACCATATATAATAGTCATCATCAATGGCGCACAAAGTAATAATGACTCAATCAAGTTGAGTAAAAAAAAAAACCAAAATTGAAGTTATAACCTTGGGAATGAAAAAGTGTATAGCTAGCAATAAAAAAAAAAAGTGGAGAAAAGGACAAATATATAAGGTAGCCGGTATTCCGACAGGGTTGGGTACGTATTAACAAACACAAAATCGCAAATTACAAAATCCCAATAAAATTATCAACTTTTTAGAAAATCCTAAATTCAGAGTCGTAAATTGCGTAATTTTATTGGAGTTGGGTACGAAATTCCAAAAATTATTCCAAAAAACAAACTTCCCTTTAAAAAAAAAATTTCAAAATTCAAAATTTAATGGCGAATTCCTTTTTTAAAAATAACCCGGGCTTAACACATTATAAAAATCTTGATGCTACTATACTATCACAACAAGATCATTGCACTTCCTTGTTCTACATTATCTAGTTTATCCAAGTTTATACAACACCTGTTCAGTTCATTGCACTTACTTGATATGCATTACATTATCTAGTTGGCCTTATAGTTGTCATTATTTATAAACACATCGTAAAAGCTTTTTATTAAAAAACAACATTCTTGCATATTATTAACATAGACTGTATAATTATAGTACACATACACGTGTTTTAAATCTATATAATACAAATCGTTCCACTTTCTTATTCTACATTATTATTATCTTGTTGACCTTACATATTTTTAACAATAAGCTCTTCCGGAATGTAATTATACAAATGCCAGTCAATGCACCTAATTTGCATAAATATTGATATCTCTTTCTGACACGGAATTTCCATGAGCAAGAGCTACAATTACTACTTACATTGGTAAAAGGCATATAACCCTGATTTTAAATCCAACTTTTAAACGTTTTAAAGTCTATATATATTCTGGAAAAAGCTGCAATCTTGATTCTAAACAGAAAGCATTAATTTATGGCATTTATCTATGAAAAATAATTCCCTTTTTTAAAAATTTTTACGTTTTTTGACATTAGAAGAAAATAAATTTTAAAAAATATCAAATTTTTTGATTTTATAATTTTGGTATTATAAAATTTTGGAATTTTATACTTTGGTATTTTGATACGTTGCTATTTTACTATTCCGATAGGGGAAAGAATAACAAAATTTTCTTTAACTTATAATAGTTCTTCATTATTTCTTAAAAAAGTCTACACAATTTTTCATCTCTTTCTTACAGGGTTTTTTGTTTTCTTTCACTTTAATGATTAATTTGTTTTCACTTTAATTTTTTTTATTTTTTCTTTGATTTTTTTGATTTATAGCATAAAAAACTAGCTTTGTTTGTTTGTTTATTTGTTTGTGGAGTTGGGGGACTTTCAAAACGTATATAAATACATGGTTTATATGTGGTTTACTAGTGTCCCCAAAAAAAAAAAACCAAAAACTTGATATTGAGATATAAATATTTATAAAATATATATATACATGTATAGTGAAAGTTGTGATCCTGCCTCAAGGGCAAAAATTAATATTTGCACAACTTTAAAAAAAAACTAAGAGGGATCATTTTTAAATAAAGAATATACTTATTTTTACTTGAAGCTTACAGTTGGTTTAAATAAAAAAAATACAAAGTTAAATATATATACATAATATATATATAAAAATAATACTCGTATATAAAATAAAAAATTAATTAAAGTTTTTCAAAGATTTAAAAATTTTTCACAGACAAGTGTAATAAATAAATATTAAGAATACAAAAATAGTAATATGTGATACGTCGTCATAGTTGGAATAAACTATTAAATGATGTGTTTATTAAGAAAAATTGAGAAATAAATTTTTTGCTAATATGTTTAACTATGAATTTTACATAGACTGGGTGGTTGGGGGTCAGATTGTTGATAGTCCTAGGCCTTTTAACATGTAGAAACGTCTTAGATTTTCAATATTTACAATTCTATTTTTTGTTTATATTGTTATAATTTTGTATTTGAGTTATGGTAGTCTATATCTGTGAGTTATATTATTCAATTAAATTATTTGTTTATATTTTGCATAAGTTTATATTGTTATATTAATGTTTTTTATTAAAGATATATAATTATTTATTATTGATTAAACCATTAATTTGAACCCAATGGCGAATGGTAGCTGGGTCGAATCGAAAACCAGAAAAGTTTTTTTTACTTTTATTGGAATTCGAACCCGGACCTTTCGCATAAATGGTCGGCACTCTACCCACTGGGCAACCCAACTTGTGCCTGTTAAACCTAGCTTGTGACTTACAATGAAATATTTTAAAATGTTGTCGTTTACGAGTATATCCATACAGTTAAAAGATTTTATTAAAATATATAAATAAGATTTGAATACATGACATAAAGAAGTGGATTAAAGTTTGCCAAGTTCGAAATGTTACTTTGTTTTTTTTTAAATAGGTTCGGAGAACTTCAACGAATTTTTGTTGAATTTTTATGGATTTTTAGTTAATTTCATTAATATTATAATAATGGATCTGTAACTTTTGAGTTCTAGTAACTAATCGACTCCTCAGGTTGTTGATATTATGTGTTGGAAAAAAAATATAAATTTGTGCCATATTTTTAAAAAGAACTGGTATGTGAATATATAAATTTTAAAAATTAATTTAAATGAAGCAATGAACACTTTTAAAAGACTAAAAATCGTCCCCTAATTTTTAATTTAATGATCTTTTAAATACACTTTCATTAGGTATCTTAAACTTATAATAATTTTAAAAAATTAAATACATTTAAAGCATTTTAACTGCTTCTGGTTGAAGCTACTCTTTTCCAAGAAACTTTTTCTCAGAATCAACTCTTTGTCAGAAACATCGAAAAACTCTGTCAGAACCAACTATTTGCCAGAAACATCGATTTTCTAAACTTCAAGTTGCTCAATTTTGTCAAAACACTTAATCAAAGTAACGGAAAGTTTTCAATACCTAACACTTACCTGTTTTTTTGAATTCTTTACATTTTAGAAATACATTCTATCAACAGATTTAATACAAAATCATTTCCATACCTTTCTTAATAATAACATACCTTGTTTTTGTGATGGTTTATGCTGATCTTCCATAGCTGATTCGAAAAATTTCTTTTTATCGGATACTGTTTTCGGTGTTTTCGCTGATACCGGCGGTGACTATAATTAAAAATTTTATTTCAATATTAATAAAACCAAAAAAAATTAAACAGTTTAAAAAAAAAAAATTTAGAAACAATTTGTGTTTAGTTGATTATTCCAAAAAAAAAAATACACTCTTCTATAACTTAAAAAAAAAAACAACCACTCTGAAATTGATTGATTTAACAATAATGAGATTGACGATTTTTTTAAATTTTTTTTGCATCATTCATTAATCTTATAATATTGATATCAAACCATGTTATGTTAAGTGTAATGTTAATTTTAAATTTTTTTGATAGGAGCTTATAGAAAAACAAAAATGATTATTAAAAAAAGTCCTTAAGAAAATGACGTTTAAAAAAAAAATAAAAATAATAAAAAAAACAATTTAATTTTTGTTTTTTAATTTCATATATGAAATGATATATGTATGATGATATATAAATGTTATGTTAAATGTTATGTTAATTTTTCCTTTCATTAATTGTTAATTTAATTTCCTTAATTCCTAATTACATGACATTTTTTTTTATTTTTCACTTTTTTGTTTTTGTTTTTTTTTTTTTATTATTATTATTTTTTTTATTATTATTGTTATTGTGATAACTTCATTAATTTATAACGATTTTCCTGTCAATTCGTTTTTAGAAATGAAATGGCAACTTTTTTTTTTTTGTACGCTTAAATATTCAATATATTTATATGTATATATATTATGTAGATATATATATATATATATATAAATGCTTATATACAAGAGAAAATTTTCGTGCTCATTGACTTTCAATAAACCCAAAAAAAAAAAAAAAAATAAACATTAAAAGAAGAAAACAGCTTTTGTAAGAAAAGGAGGGAAAGAGTCATAGAAAGAAAAGAAAAACTGTCAAAGTCATTATAGGGCTTAATTTTGTTTTTTTTTTTTAATTTTTTTTTTCTACAAATAAATATCGGATGTCATAACTTTATTAGCTGGTTGTATTTCTTATTCAAATTAGTTTATCAATATTAAAATTAAAATGTTTGCTATAAAAAAATTAAAATTGAATTTTTTGGGAGAATGAGAAAAAATCAAAAACATTAAACAGCGATCATTAGTACATGAATGGAAACATTATTAGCAGTCTATTAAAAAATTATTATACAAAAGAGAAATATGTATAAAAATTAGTTGGTATTTTGTTTGTTGTTGTTTGTATAATAATAAATAATAATAAATGAAGAAATGTCATAAGAGTTTGTATGTATTAAAAAAAAAACAAAACAAAAATTCATGTTAGTACACAATAATTTTGAGTTGAATAAGCATTTTATTTTGATGAGTGATGACTTTTAAATTACGTTGTGTGTTTTTTGTCCTATCCTATATGTATGTGTATAATTTAAATGACTTTAAATGACATTTCCTTATGGTATTAAAAGTCAACAAAAAAAAAATAAATTGAATAATTTTCATTTTTTAAATAAATAAAACTTATAATCATTATAGGATTTGCGTTTTAACTGATGTATACTAATTAATAATTATTATACTAAATAATTATCAATTTTCAATAAATTATAAAAATTTTTATTGACATTAGACTAATAAATTAAAACCTGTAATTAGAGGAGTTGTTATTTTTTAAATAATTATTACAATTTTATTGATATTTCTGATTGAAATTGATTGTTTATTTAAAAAAAAAATTGAACATTAAAAATCCTATAATATAATATAATAGCAAATATAAAAATCTATTATTAAACTAATTCTATTTTAAAAAGTAATTACTTCTAATTTTATGTTTTGATTTATATATGATTTTTGTAATGATTTTTTTTTTAATGATTTACTAAAATTTTTAAACAATAAAACAAAACATAACTTTAAAATATATAACTAAATATTATTTAATAATAATAATAATAGAATAAATTAAACAATAGTTATTAAAAGTTTGAACAAACTCTAAAATTTTACTAATAAAACTAATCAACGACAAATAATCCTAATTTGAACTACCCGTATGACTGTTATATAGATATTATACCATCCTATTAATTGCTTTTGGCAAAATTTTAAATACACAACTTATTAGGCTTTCAGTTATGAAAAAAAGAAAATATAAGTAAAAAGGCAGCTCTTCAAACCTCCTCCACTGCACTTACTATACTTTATTCAGACTTTTGTCTGTTAAAATTAACTACTATTGACAAAATTTTAAACATTCAGCTTAGTTATGCTAATGTAAAATATGAAGTTGTATGGTGGCTTCTTCAACGCAATGCTGTAAATGAACCAAATTTTGCAAAAACTTTGGCCATAAAACTAAACTATTTCTGGAAAAATTTCAGACCTCCAGCTTTATTAGTTGTAGGATAATGCTCATATAAAATATGAAATTGTATGGCAGCTACACGCAAGGCAGTAGATCAGTCAAATTTTGCACAAACTTTTTCCATAAAACTAAGCTTTTTTGGGAAAATTTTTAATATCCAGCTTTAACATGTATAGAGTTATTTTCATATAAAAAAAGAAGTTGGAAGACAGCTGGATTTTAATAACGATGACAGCTATTGCTTAAAAACGAATTTGTGAAAATTTCAAAATTCTAGCTCCTTTAATTCGTGCGGATGGACAGACAACGAACGGAGAGACAGACAGACATACATAACTAGATCGATTTACTTTTCGATTTTGATCGGACCTTAATTAAAGCTACTGCAATATTACTTATATTCAAAGCAATCTTCAAATTTGAAGACAATACAAGAGCTAAATATATTGAATCAGTAGTTGAATATTAAGATAGGTAGACTACCTTCATAAAATTTGTAAAGATCAGATTTAGCACTAATTGCATTATTGAATCCCTTATGTGACCTGCTTTTATATGAATATTAATTTTGATATATTTTTAAAACCTAAATTATATTAAAATCTGACCAATGGCGTAGTGGTAAAGACGCCGCCTTTTATGTGGAAGATCTCGGGTTCAAACCCCGATCAGATCATATCTAATACAAAAATATCGTAAAATTGTATAATTATATCGTAATATAACATAAGATTTAATAAAAATATATAAATAATTCTTGTGTAAGGTACCTTTATACAATAGCTACAGCCGAGTAATCAACGGCTTAGTGAATATTATGATTAAAGAAACTGAAGCCTAGTTTACAATAAACTTGGTGAATGCCCTATACTCCTTAAAGGAGTGGAAAAAGAATAAAAAAAAATTATATTAAAAACAACCTCTAGCAAGTTAAAACTGTGGCTACTTTTATGTAAATTAACATTTTTTCATTGAGAAAATAGTTACTACACATTTGTTTTAACTAAAAAATACCCTACACAAAAGACAGCATACTTTCAATTAAAACTCATCAAAATTTTAAATTGTTAAGTAATTATCAAATTACCCCCTAACAGATGAAAAAATGTTACAACCCAATTAATATGAAATAAATATCTAAAAAAAAAACACTATCTAAAAAAATCTAAAAATTATAATTAAATTAATAACACATAAAAAATAGGACAACACAAAATAAAATTCAATATAAATAAATTATTTTTTAAAATAAAATCTTATTTTTTTTTTTTATTTTATTAACGACACAAGAAAAAAAAATTTAATTCAAAATTAAGACAAAAATTTAATTAAAAAATTAAATATTAAATAAAAAAAAAAATATATAAAAAATATCGAAAAATACTTAATTTTTTAATACCGATATTTAAAAAAAAAATGTATATAATATAAGAAATAATATAAATTTCCAAAAATAAAAAAACAATTAAATTATAACAAAAATTAAGTAAATTGCAAAATAACTATATTATTACATATAAAACATTTTAATAAAAAATTAAAATTAAATATATTTTAAATTTTCAAAAAAATTTGTATGATTTTTAATGAATTTTGAATAAATTGCGCAAAAAAAAAAACCAATTTCCCTATCAAAATTTTACAAATTTTAATTTTTTAAAAAAATTTACAATTATTTTAAATATTTATTTTAAATGAATGTTAATATTGCTTTATGTATTGCACTTTGTATGATACAGGTTCTTTGTTTTATTTTTTATAATTATGAATTAATTTAAATGTTAAAAATATAAAATTAAAATTAAATTGTACTGAATTATGTGTTAGTGTTTTTTTTTTAGAGCAAGAGCAAGAAACTATTTTTATGTGATCAAAATATCATTTTTTTTTTAATTAATTTGTGTTAATTCAAACAAAAACAAAACAAACAAATTTGTTTTCATATTAATTTTGAAATATTTAAATATGAAAAAATGTACAACAATTATTTGCAAGAAATATATTAATTTTAAAATCAATTAATTTAACTTATAAAATCCATTATTTGATCTATGGTGAAAATGTGAACTGATTTCTAATAACTACTCGTATATATGTAGATAAATTTATTGATATTGTTCATAAAATCGTAAATATTTTATATTATGGTAAATTTTGATCAATATTGTGTAAAATAACTCTGTATTTGAACAATACTTAATTAATACTGATGAAACTCTTCCTGTTCGTAAAAATCATCAAAAGAAACTTTATTTTTTTCCTTGTCTAAAAATACAGCATAATGGATTTACAACATAATTATATTAAAGGAATATTTACTAATAGCCTTAAAGACTTAAATTAGTTGAATCTTGAAATCTTATGTTGACATTAAGATAAAGTTAAATTATGAATATAGTACTTGTTGAACCATTACGAATACACCTATTTTGACTATTTGACAGTTAAACGCCAAAATTTGAAATGTCAAAATAAAAAAGAACGTCAGCTAAGTCATCAGTCGAAATAACTAAGGAAAGTGATGCTCAAGAAATGTTAAATTGAATGCAGCTCCATAATTGTTTTCTAATATATAAGAGCTCAATAATTAAGTATTGAATGGCAATTTCAACACTACAATGTCTACTGATGAATCTAATAGCGTTGGAAAGACGATACACTCCTTATAGATTTTTCTAATATTGAATGTAATTTATACAATTACAAGCGTTAGCAAATATTTTATTAATACAAATGTCAACTTAAGATTTATACTAATCAAAACTAATACTTATCTGAAGATACAGTCTTAACATAACTTCAAAAAAAAATCGGTAACTTCAATTTAGAAAAACATAGTTGTATAGAACAGCAACATTAATTTTTAGTAAAGTACATATATTTTTAAAGCAAAATAATGTCAATATGTATTATATACGATTTGTAAATTATATATTATTTTTTTGTTTTTAGTTACAAACATACATATATCATTGATTCTTTTAATCAATTTTGAAAACCAATTCTTAAATAAAAATATTTAAAAAATTAAAGAAAATTAGAAAAAAACAAACAAAAGTTTAAAGATTATTAAAACCTCAACCTAAATGTGCGTAAGACGTTTAGCGTATATTTTCTGTCAAAATAATTTTAAATGCATATACATACAATAATATATAAATGCTTTATTATTATTTGAAAGGAGGCAAAATGAGCGACGCGTCAATCACACGACGATGTCATACATTTTGAATTAGATTGAGGCGTTAACATAAAAATGCACAATTTTAAGTACCTATTATTTTAAATTCTAATATAGGGTTCTCAAACTACAATAGCGTTATTTTCAAACCATAACTCTCTTCACTTCTCTTTATGTATATATAGCGGCAAATGTTCATCAATTTTTAGTCCTGATCTTTAAAATACATCAAAAACAAAATCCATTCTCAATGGCACGTTGTATGTTGTAATTAAAGGATTGTAGCATGGATTATAGTAGTTAATATGTTAATTAATTAAACAAATAGTTTTTTTCATATTCATTGAAAAAAATGTGAATTTTTAAAATTTTTGACATTTTAAACAAAACCGTTACTTTGACACGAACCAACAATTAGAATGTAATAAAAACGAAGAAAACTTAAGAATTGTAACAAATACATACAATTAGACTTAAACTTTATTTAAACTTGTAAAACTATTGGAAAATTAATTTTTCACAAGTTAACAAAAACTTTTACGTACGAATGTCACTATATTTTTGTCACTATATTGGAAACAAAAAAAAATAGGAATAAACGAGATAGCAACAGAACAAAACTAAAAACAGATAAAAAAGAATCAAAAAAATCAGTTTTTTAAAATAAAGTTTTACCTTTAAACATCTTTAAATAAGAAAAAAACTTAGATTTATACAAATATAACAGTTTTTGAAACAAAACGAACAAATAAAATGTCAGAAATTTGTTAAAAATTCTAATTGCTTGTTCTCTTTCCAAAACTTTAATGAATTCAAACTAAATGTGAGAACATCATGACATTAAAAAAAAAAATTAAATCGAAAAAAAATAAAGTTTCCGTTAGAAATAAGTTTTTTTTTATTTTAACTGTAATTACAATTTTATTTGTTTGTTAACTGACTTTTTTTTTTTTTTTTTTTTTGAAGTCTCGCCCCAGATGTACTGGACATAAATTGAAGAATACTTATGCAAGTAAAACTTTTCCCTTTTTTCTTTGTTTATATGTATAAAAGTGAATTGAACTTTACTAATTTTACAGTTAAATGGCAATTAGACAGTAAAAATAAAAGAAACCGTTATAAAGTAAAAAAATATAAAAGTGAAATAGAATTAAATGATATATTTTGAAATAAAATGAAGCTTAAAACTACATTTAAAAAAACTAAACTAGTTGACAAACTTACATATGATTAATTAATAAGCAAAATAAGTTAATCGAATACTTTGGCATTATTTATATATATAATAAAAATTGCACACAAACGTTAATTAATAGATTTGGCACATTCTTTGGCAATTATTTATGCTAATTACTAAAAGGTTTAAAATAGATGATAATAATAATTTACAATTTCGATTTTAAAAATAATAAACCTATTTTTACTAAGGCCGCCTCTATTATGACAGTCAACTATCAACTTCATAGTTGAAAAGTATCAATCAATTTCTTGAAATGGTATTGTGAATTGCAACTTTCCAACTATATAGAAAAAATTGTGAATTCATTTATCAACTAAGAACTATCAAAAATTTATATTTAACTTAAAACTAAGAAACATTTAATATTTTAAGATTGAAAGTACCAAAGGATTCGATAAATCTCTAATACTTCTCCTAGTTATGTTCATTTGCTTTGTAGATTCTTCTTCTGAGTCAGTATCCATATACCAATAAATTGATGCCAATATTCTTATATTTTTTTTTAATTTAATTCAAACAATAGAAATAACAAAAGGGGTAAATAAAATTTTATTTTAAAAATCTACAAATGTCAAAATATCTATTTAGTTAAATTCACAATTGAAAATTATTTATCAATATTCACAATCGAAAAAAATTGTTTTTAATTACATTTCACAATACTAATTTTTTTGATAGTTGATTAGAGTTTTCAACTAACAACTAGTTGATAGTTGAATGTCATAAGAGAAGAATAAGAAAATTTATTATCAAAAACTAGTAAACTTAGCCAAATTTTGGATTAAATAAGTCGACTTCAAAAATCATTCTTTTCGGAATCTTCAATTTGAATCTTCTGAAGCATTATGGAAATAGCCAGTTGTATTGAATATTTAGTAAATTATCTATTCAGTATGTGAACCATTTTACTATTGGTAATGATAAAGGAGTGGTTCCCGCTTAATACCCAGTTTAGAAATCATTTTAAATTGTAAATTTAAATTATTTTTCGTAAAACTAAATCCATTTAATTTATAAATTACACTCTTAAAATAAAAATGAATACACTCTTCTTATAATTCATAAAGGTTCCTTAATGAATTAACATGTCAACATATGATTTACATATTACTAATATGAATATGAAAAAACTTTTAAATCCAAAATTACTAAAATAAAGTTTTTCTAGTGAATTTATTTTAAATGCAAATAAAAGCAGGGCTTCAAAAATACTAAATTTTATAATTAAAAAAATTTCGAAAACTGTCTTTTTTCAATCAAAACCCCAAAAATTCTAAAAAAGATGAATTTAAAAAATCAATCTCTATTTCTTTAATATCTATCTATACAGATTAAAATAAAATTACAAATTCATTAACTTCATTTGCTTATTTTCTTCCTTTAATTAAATTTTGTTTCATACCAAATAAAGTCATCATATTTTTTATTTTTTAACCTACATGATTTTCTCAATATTTACCACAGAATTCTACATGATATAAAAGACTGTCCTATGTTAATATTAATAGATATTGTGTAAATCCAATATGTATATACTCGTATATATATCGATACTAATTTTACAAAAAATATTACAAAAACTATTCTTCTAACCCAGTGTACTTTTGACCTCAATCATAATTAAACTGAAGTCTCTTTACCCTTATTAACCCCTTTTTCATTTGTGGTTGACGGATAATCTTTATCAATAGGTGTCGGTGCACGACTACTTGTTCTACTATTATTTTGTGTTGATTCTCCACTACTACTACTAAAACTAAAATTAAAATCTTCAAGATTATCGGGAGGAAATTTAAAAATATCACCCTCACACTGATTATTAAAATAATCTGAAGATTCAGTAGTACCATGATATGATTTACGAATATCTAATTGTTGTTGATGTTTTAATAAATTTTTATGGGCTGGTATTTCTTCATAAATATTGGCAGTTGATTTGTTGTTATTGTTGTCAAAATTTGTATTAATATTTGAATCGATATTTGATGATGTTGTATAAAAATTACTTGTACTACTTGCATTTCTGATATTTTGACTTTCATTATTTTTTGATAATGATGACCAAATGCTACTACGATTTTCAGAAGTGGTTATGGCTTTAGTTTGTTTTGATTTAGTTCTAATACTACTACTACTACTTTTACTAACAGTGGGTGGTAATGGCGGTTTTTCATGTGGACGTTTTAATTTTGTTAGAGAAGTTTGTCTTGTTAAATTGGTTTTGTTGTTGGCTGAAGACGCCAAGGAAGGGGTAGAGGAGTTTTTTGTTGCATTTTTATGTGATAATTGTGATGAGGGTAATGAAGTTCTATTTGGTATTGTATTAATTGGTGGAGGTAATGGTGGTGGATTTTTAGGACGTGATGGTGAAGTAATAGAATTTTGTTTTTTTAATGGTATTTTTGTACTTTGAGAAACAGAAGAAGAAGAATGTGTAGAAGTGGACGTGGAAATGATTGAAGTTTTGTGTATTGCTAGGTGCTTTTCTTCTTCAACAAAAATTTGCTCTTCTACTGGTGGTATATCATATATTTGAAAATTTTGTTCAAAATGTTCTGGTTGTTTATGTGGTTCTTCTTGATAATCTATTATATTTGATTTAATTTCTGGTTTTTGTGCTACAACAACATCAGTAGAATTTGGTGCTAATTCAAATTTACTACTTTCACTCACCATAATACTAGTACCATATTTTTGGGAATCTTGTTGTGAAGAAGAAATTTGAGAAGAATTTATTGTACAACTACCACTACTTGTTTGTATATTATTATTATTCATAATTGGCAGTTGTTGAACAACATTATTATTATTATTGTTATTTAAATTATGAATTAATAATGAACTAGGAGCACTCGTCGAATAGCCACTAATTATTTGTTGATGTACCTGTTGTTGTTGTTGTGATTGCTGCTGTATCTGTTGCTGATGCTGATTAAAATAATTAGTTTTTGTTTCCAAAGGATAACTAATTGTGGCTGATGTTGGAGTAAAATGAATAACACCAATTCCAGTTGTATTACCGGATTGTTGTGGTATTGGTAAATTAGTATATTGTACTGGTAAAATTTGTGCTGTTGGAAAGATTTGTTGCGGTGATAAAATACGAAAACCATGCTGATGATGATAAGAAGTTGTTAAGGATGTTGTATTATCACTTAACGATGAATCCATTTGCTGTTGTAATAATTGTTGTGGTTGTTGTTGTTGTTGATATTGTGAATGCGAGAAATTATTAAGGTTAATATTAGTATTTTGGTTTAAATTATTAGAAATGGGTAAACTTTCTAAGTTAAAAATATTATTAGTACCTAATAAAGGGGTAAAATTATCATTACTAACAAAAACATTGTCATTATTATTACTATTATCCGTAAAAACGGAATCTAAATCAGAATTATCATCTATATAATCAATAAATGGATTTACCGATTTTTTTTTATCTTTTGTTAACTTTAAAGGTTGAGATGTTGATTCACTGAATGCCGATGAAACATCATCATCGGTATCGACTTTATTTAGTTCTTGCTCTTGCTTAAGTACAGCATTACGAAGTTCATTTTCATGCAATAAAATTGTGCGATGAACTTCTTCGGAAACTAGAATATTATCAGGTGAGTTTTCATGAATGAATTCCGGATGATTTGGAGTTGGAATATAATCATATTTAACAGATGAAATTTCAATTACTTTTTCATCGATTTCAACAGGACAACTAGAGGGAATATTTTCAAGAGTAGGAAGTGTAGCATAGTTGATAGGAGGTGGAGGTGGACTGTCTTTTGAATCTGGTAATAAATCAACAGTTTCAGGGGAAGGAATTTGGGTTTTAGAGGAAATTTCTGTAATTTTATCTTGTTTTTCAATATTTAAAGGTTTATTTGTACTTTTTTGTTGTGAATTTTTAATATTTTGATCGGAGAATGTTGCTGTAGATGGTAAATGTGAAGGTGGTGGTGGTAAAGGTATTTCTTGACAAAAACTATTACGATTAGTCTTTGAATCCACTGTTACAGATGACTTATTGCCCATTTTATTTTGAGTTTTCGATTGATCTCTAAAAGAAATTTCAGTTTTTGAATTAGAAGTAGTTTCTTTTGATGATTTACTAATCTCCTTTGTATCTTTTTGACGTAACTGTTGTGCTAATAATAAATTCTGAGAACCTGGAGTTGTTTGTTTTTTAATTTCACGTATTGTATTTGTAGCAATATCATGTTCATATTCAACAAAATCACCATGATCAAAATCTGTTTGTAAAGTTTTTAAAGCAATATTTTGTACCTTTTCAGCTTGTTTTAATTGTTTTGGCTTTGGTGGAGGTGGTGGTGGAGCAGGTTTAATAGGAGGTTTACGATCGGTTAAATTTAAGTTATTACCTCCTTCACTTATCGATTTATAACTACTTGACTGTAAACTTTCGTTTTTGATGAAATTTTCAGTGGTTGATTTTGCATCACCTTTTGATGGACCCAAAACATTTACCGGACTTTTACTTAACGATCTACGATTATCAGCAATCAAATCAATTGGGGAAATTGATTTTTTAGAATCACGATTTAAAGGTGTTTTCTTCAATGAAGAATCACTAAGTCTTTTTGTAACTTCACTTTGTGAATATATTTTTGCCATCTCTTCATAAACATCTTTGGTTGATGTTTGAAATGCTTCACGGAATGGATTATCACGTTCAATTTCTTCAGTGAGTTTTTCATTTTTTCGATTTGGTTTTAATTGTGCCGACGATGAATAGGAATCATCATCTTCAGTTCCTGAAAATGTTGGTGGTGTTGTTTGTGAATCATAATAAGGACTGTGAGCACGTTGGGGTGTTGGAATTTCTTTTATTTTAGCAACAACAATCGGCACATTTGGTGATTTCGGTGATTTTAATGGTGGTCGTTCTAATGTCGAACAAACAGATGATGATGGACTGGCTGATCGCAAAATACTTTTTAATTCACCCCGATTGTAATTTGATAAACGATCATATTCTTGTTCAGAATCATACTGTCTTGACTTAAAACCATGATAATCAGATGCTGAACGTAAATTTTCAATATCAGATTTTGTACCGCCACGTTCATCACCGCTCAAATCAAAACTAACTGATTTTCTATGGCCAGTTATTGTTTCTGGAGTACAACGACCATCAGATGTTGTTTTTAACGGGCGTCTTTGTAAACTACCTTCATTTTCTGAATCACTTATAACTTTTGAAGAATAACGTAATTCAACAGTACTTTCATTTTCTGAATCACTAACATATTTTGATGGCTGTTGTTCAGGATTATATCGTCTAACAGGCTCTTTACTATATTTATTATGGAAATCTTCATTATCATCAAATTTGGTTTCTTTTACTCCTTCATTATCTTTCAATTCTAATGATATTCTTTTTGGTGGGATTGGCTTATCATCTTGTGTTATTTTAGAACGAATAACCGGTATATCAGTTAATTCTGTTGTTGTTACTGTTTTATGTCCAGAATCATGTAATATGGAAGTTCCACTTGTTAATTCAGTACTAATTGGACGAGAATCTCTTTTTAATGAATCTTGAACTGATTGTGGCAATGGGCCAAATGTTTTTTCAGTTCCTGTTATTGTAATTTGTGACTGCTGGAAGTAGATTATCCAAGTAGAGGCATATTTTAAATATAAAAAAAAATATAAAAGAAAAAAAATTTTGAAAATATATTTTAATTTTTATATTATTGTGATAATTTTCGAAATAAAAAATTATGTTTGATGATGAAAAAGGACAAAACATAATCTTAATGTTTATTGTTTTTTTTTTTTTTATTTCATTTTTTCACTGTTATTACAGGTGATTTTTGATAGCACACACAATTAATGAATATTTTTTTTTTTTTTTGCTTTTTTTTTTTTAATTAAAAATAATAATGGTGAAAAATAGTGAATATTATTTTGTATCATTTTTTTTTTTAAATATTAATTAAGTTTATTATTAAAAAATAAAATAAAATTAAAATTATTTTGGTGCAAGAAAAATAAAAATTTAATTTAATTATAAAATGGTTTATGTTAAATTCCATCGAAAATCATTTCTTCTATATACAAATTGAAGAATAATTTATATATTTGAAATTCTATATTGATTTCGGCATTTGGAAATATTACTTTAAAAAAACAAATTTCGTAAAAATTATATATTCGGAAAACAGAGAAAAAAATTATTACGAACAGTTGACGAAGATGAAGCCAAACTACAAATTATCAAAAATCTATAAAAATCTTGTGCTTATTGATTTATTGTAAAATTGAATTGAATTAAATGTATATGGTAAAATTCGTAATAATCTTCCGAAACAATTAAGTTCGGAAAGCTTCAGAATAATTGTAATTTCAATATTATTTTTTTATTTTTTGAATTTTTTGGATTTGAAATTTTATTTTGATAATTGCGTATTTTATCATTTTTTTTAAAATTTCATATTATGAATGATTTGAATGAAATCTTCCGACGGAATTTAATATAAATCTATTTATAAAAGTTACAAATAATTACTAAAACTAACATAAATTATATGAAAAAAAAATAAAAAATAAAATAATAATAAATAAAGGACGATCACTCTTTTGATTTTTGGTAAAGAATAATATAAAATAAAATGAAAATTTAATGTAATTTATGATTTTAAAAAAATGTAAAATTTTTCCAAAATAAATTTTATATATATATATATGATCCGATCACCGTTTATGTATTATGTAGTACAATATATAGCATAATGATATACATATTCTAATTTTGTGCGTTTTTTTTTCATGATGATGATTTTTGTTTTAATAATTTTTATTTTGTTTCATGACCATCAATTGCTGCCAGGAAGCACCTGATTTTTACAGTTGTAGTAAATACCAATGATTTTTTATAATTTACTTATTATGTGATTGAGTGGGAGTATATAGTTGAAAATAGTTAGACCAATTTATATAATTTTTTTTTTTTTTACCTAATACATACATATATTAAAATATAATTTAGAACATCATTTAATTTAATGATTTTTATTTGTATACAAATTGAAACCAAATTTAAAAAATTTTGTAAAATAATTAAAAAAAAAAAAAACAAAAAGCGTGTTAAAAAAATGTTTAAAATTTGATTTGATTTTTGAATTTTAAATTTTGAAGTGTTATTGCAAAAGCATAGCATCTTCTACTATTAGCAAATCATTAAAAAAAATAAAATTAAAAAAACAAGCATTTAAATTAAAATTAAAAATATTTTCCAAAAATTAAAAATTAAAAGGGAACAAAAACAAAAATTAAAAAAAATATGTTTATTTTAGTATACAATATGAAACATGAGAAATGTAATGCGTATCATTTCATCTTTTAATTTTATAAACAAAATTCTTAAAATATAAACGTAGTGGTATTTTAATAGCCTATCTACAATGAACGCTCTCGTTCCGGTCTCTACAAGTAATTATCTGTCAAACTAAATATTAAATGTATTAAATAATGCGAAAGTGTCTACAATAGACGCAGCCATATCGCAGCCATTACAGAGTTATTAAAAAAGTCGTTTAACTTTTAATTTTTTCGCTTTCTCTACATATTCAAATGTCAAATAATAGAACTTTGAAAAATATCTTTCATTGAAAAATAAAGAAATATATTGTCGGAATAAAATATTAGTAAAATTATTAATTTTTTTTGTATCTTGGGTTAAGGAATATCAAAGCTTTATTCATAATACTATGCAATAAACTTTAAACTATTGAATATATTTAAATTCATGAAAGTTGTAAACAAAACATTGTCAAAAAACGCTGTCATGTACATTTGATTGTTGACTACGTAATGGGAGCGAAACAAGAGCGAAGCCAAAGCGTCATTGTAGATAAGCTATAAATGTTTTGGTAAATTGGTATTAAACCTAAATTGTGATTGATTAGGTCTGAAATATTCATTTATAGCTAAATACAAATAAATATTTGACGTTATTATTAGAAAATATAACAAATTTCTAATTACATGTCAGATACATTTTGAAATACTGAGAATTGTCAATAGCTAATATCATTAATAATTTTTGGTTAATTTTCAGAAACAGTTCATTTATTCCTACATTAAAATATTCCTAAAATTCACTTAATCCTTTCTGTATACGTATATGCTAAAGTCTCAAATTGTAATTAAGCCAATTGCAAATGATTGAAATTTCAAAAGTCTTCACTCAAAATAAGCTGATTTACGCTGACACAAATAAGCCTTGTGTTTCAGCTGAAGTCACAAATTAGCTGGCTTAAACAAAATCCTAAACTTACATATAATAAAAATTTCCTTAAATTAATAATTGAAAACTTCCTTTGGTTATAGTTTTTTTAATCAATATTTTTTTTTTTAATTTTTTTTTAATATTAACTTTTGATCATTTTTATATTTACAGCAAAAAAAAAACTAAAAAGTATTACAAATATTACATTTAAATAATTTTTTTTGTTTTTTGTATAATTTAATTCAATACATATATATATATATATTTAATTTTTTCTTCATTATATATATTAATATTTTAAAAATCTATTTTATTTTTTATTTTAACAAAATTTTTATAGAATTTATAAAAAATTTAATTGATTTATTTTATTTTTATTGTTTTAAATTTTAATTTTTTTTTAATTTAATTTTTATATTAATTGGTTTTTTATTTTTTTTTTTTGGTTTTTGTCCATAGGAATAAAAAAATATTTTATATCTTTAATATATTAAATTTATGCAAAAAAAAAGTTACTAATTAATTTTATTTTTTAAATATGAAATAGAAAAATATAAGGAATTCGAAGGAGTGCCCCTTAAAAGAAAAGTCTAACTTTAAATAAAAATTCAAAAATCTTTTCAAAGTCATGTAATAAAATATCATTATTCAATTGTGAATGTAATGACATGTCAATTGCGAAAATATAAAGTCTATTGTGAATTAATTTATACATATGTCAAATAAAACATATTAATATGAGAGTTGTCTTGAACTATTGTTATAACCGATATAAACTTTGGGTTGAAGTATAAAATTAAAAGATATTTAGGCTTTTGTTATATTTTTAATTAATATAATAATTTATTTATTTAAAAATATTTACTTTTGAATTGAATTTTAAAAATATATAAGGTAACAGTAATTTTTTTTGCAAATAATTGAAATAAAAATTCAACACACGAGCATAATTTTAAATTTGGATAATATTGACATAAATATCTCTAATTAAACGTCAAATTTATCCAAATTCACAATAGCAAATTTTTATGACAAATAAATAATTCATTTTGATAAATTATGTCAACTCAAAACTGACACTCTTCTCGATAGATTGTTATAACTAATATGTTATAGGAAAAAATTATGAAATTAGAATTTTTAGCAATTAATATTAAATTGTTTTAAACTAAGAAATTGTTAGTTTTGGGATTTAAGATTAAAAAAAACCCATATTTTAAAATTAAGATGATTTTGAATATATTTTAGCTAAAATTTTTAACAATTTATATATATTAATTGTTAATCAATTTATTACAATATTAAATTAAATATACATTGGTATTTCAATATTAAATTAAATATACATCTTTATTTCATCGTGTTATATGCTATACTATTCAAGAACAAAAATAAATTACTGTACTAATCCATAACAGCTGATTTCATTTTCTTAAATTAATAAATTGCAATATTTAATATTTGTGTTGTTTACCCAAGAAGCAGAAGTGCGGTAATTTTATAAATTAATTATTTAGTTTTACATACTCTCCCTCAACACAAATATATAAAAAATTTAAATCAATATTATGTTTAATCCATTTAAACAATTCAAGTGCTTAACTTTAGTTAACGATTTAGTAAATACATCGGCTACATTATTTTCTGTGGACACGTATTCCATCAAAATATGGTTTTCTTTTTGAAGCTGTCGAATATAATGATGCTGGATATCAATATGTTTGGTTCTTTGATGATGAACTGGATTTTTTACAAGTTGAATGGCACCCTGGTTGTCGCATTTAATTACAGTAGGATTCATAATTAACCTGCTGAAACCTAATTCTGTTAATAAGTTTCGATGGAACGATACTTCCCTTGCAGCTTGCGAAATCGCCACATACTCCGATTCGGTACTACTAAGTGCCACAGTTGATTGTTTTCTCGATGCCCATGCTATTGGCCCGTTTGCCAAAAATAATACATATCCACTATATGATTTTCTATCAATTGCATCTGAACCCCAATCAGCATCTGTATAGCACATCATATTTTTATTTGTTTTTTCATATTTCACATACGCCATTTTTGTTTTATTTAAATATCTTAAAAGGTGTTTTATTGAGTTTAGATGATCTTGATGAGGATGAACATTAAACTGTGATAATTTGTTAATAGAATAAGTAATATCCGGTCTAGACAACACAGACAAGTACAATAACGCTCCAATAGAAGATTGATATACCTTAGAATCTACCTTATTACAATTTTCTTCATTACAGTGTTTCAGAATAGTTCCTGGATCAAGTGGCGTACTAACTGGTTTACTTTCTAACATATTGTTATCTTTCAACAGTTCTTCAATATATCTTCTTTGATTAATTGATATTGGTCCACGCTCTCCCTCACGTTGTATTTCCAAGCCAAGGTAACAACTTATAGGCCCTTTATCTACTATCTCTAACTTCTCACCAATTTTACATTTAATTTGTTCCATTGTTTCTTTGCTACTGCAAACTAAAATTAAATCATCAACATATGATGCAATTATATTTATTTCATTATTTTTATGCATAAAATATAAACAATTATCTGTGATGCATCTTGAAAACCCAATATGACCCAAAATGTTATTAAGTTTTTTATACCATTCTTTTCCAGCTTGCTTTAATCCATATATAGCCTTCTGTAACTTGCATACCTTATCAGGATAATTCTTATCTACAAAATTTTCAGGTTGCTTCATGTATACCTCCTCATTCAGTTCTCCATTCAAATAAGCTGAAACCACATCAACATGATGTACCAATAATTCATATTCCACGGCAAGAGCTAAAATTAACCGTATAGTTGTATGTTTGACAACAGGGGAGAATGTTTCCACATAATCCATTCCAAATTTTTGACCACAGCCTTGAGCTACGAGGCGCGCTTTATACTTATCAATTGAACCATCTGGATTTTTTTTTGATGTTGAAAATCCATTTACTTCCAATTACATTATGACCTTTGGGTATATTTTCTAATTTCCACGTTTCATTTGAAATTAGCGAAGTATATTCCTTTTCCATGGCCTTTTGCCATTCAATTGCGTTTTTACCTGTTACAGCTTCACTCACAGTCTCAGGAATTTCTTTTACCTTTTTAATTTTATTTATAGATTCATTTTTTGATATCTTCCTTGGCCTTCCTTGTTTACCAGTACGGACTATCTTCTTTCTACCAGGTTTCTTTTTGTTTTTCATAACTGTGTTTCCCATCTTCAAACTTTTATTATTGTAAATTTCACTTTTGTTTTCATTTTCATCCTCACTCAGTTCTGGTAACTGGTCGTCCAAATTATTTGGCTGCTCTTTATTTTCGTTGATTATCGCTTCTAAATCTACAGTCAAACAACCACTACTTTCAGGACTCTCCTTATTTAGATTATCAATAAATTCATTCTCAAAAAATTTGACATCTCTGCCTATTATAATTTTCCTTGTATCCATATCATACAATCTATATCCTTTTGTTTCAGAAGCATAACCTACAAAAATTAATTCTTCTCCTCGTGGTGCAAATTTCGATTTCCCTTGAACTTTATTCAAAACGACTGCTTTACATCCAAACACACGTAAATGTTTTACTGACGGTATCTTGCCAGACCAAACTTCAAGCGGAGTTTTACCATTTAAAATTTTCTTGGAAATTCTATTATTCAAATACGCGGCCGTATTTATTGCCTCTGACCATAAATATTCTGGAACGGCTGATTGTATTATTAAACATCTAGCTTTTTCTATTAAAGTTCGATTAGCTCGTTCTGACACTCCATTTTGTTGGGGTGTATAACTGACAGTTACTTGATGTTTAATACCATTATTTCGTAAGAATTCATTAAATTCTCTATTTACATATTCCGTTCCATTATCACTCCTGAGAATTTTGATTTTTTCACCTGTTTCGTTTTCCGACATTGTTTTAAAATCCTTAAAGGCTTTAAATGCCTCATTTTTCGTTCTTAAAAAATAAACAATAATCTTCCTTGAGAAATCATCGATAAACGTTATGAAGTATTTTGCTCCTCCAGCTGATACTTTCCTCATAGGACCACATATATCAGTATGTATGATTTCTAAAACTCGTTTACTATATATTTTGCTATATTTGTCAAATGGATTAGATTTAATTTTTCCCAAAGCACAAGTTTTGCAATTAAAATATTCTGCTACATTATTTACTTCTAAATCTCTCACATGTTCGCCCTTACATAATTTTTTCAATGTGTGATAATTAATATGACCTAATCTTTTATGCCAGTCTTCATATCCAATTTTTGGAGTTACAAGTCCCATTAAATTTGAAATACTTTTGTCAAATTCAGCAACATACAAGCCATTAATACAATCAGCCTTAAAAATTTGATTATAAAATTTATCTAAAACAATAGCATTTTTATCATTAAAATTAACAAAGTTTTTGTTTTTAATTATTTTGTTAACCGATAAAAAATTACCACCTATGGCTGGTACATATAATACATCTTTTAATATGATGTCAACAAATTTTGATTTTAACCTGATTTCACCTTTACCCGTTGCAGTTAATAACTCTCCGGATGCCAATTCAACGCTATGCTCTTCTTCATAAAATTTATTGAACAATTTTTTATCCTTGCATACATGAGAAGTTGCTCCGCTATCGAGTACCCATTTATTGCTTTCACATATACCAGCTAATTTTTCTGATACACTTAAAACAACTGCAATTTTTTCTTTGGATTGCTCTTCTTTTTTCCAACAATTTATAGCATAGTGGCCTTGCTTTCCACACTTATAACATTTTACTAATTTTTTATTATTATACTTCCTTTGAGATCCTTTCGCATTTGCCGCGAACACACGCTCTCCTTTATTATCACTTTCAATTTTTTCGGTTCGTCTCTGACTTTCTTCAATTAATTTAATTTTTAGTTGATCTAATGTAGGTAACTTATCTCGGCTTTCTATTGCCACTACAAAACTTTCATATTCATCCGGCAGACTACACAATAGCAATATGGTAAGGAGATCTTCATCCACCTTAACATCAATTAATTTTACCTTATCTAAAATTTCATAAAATTTGTTTAGTTGTTCTGATATTTTGGTTTGCATATTTATTTTAAAATTTAACAGTTGCCTGAATATAACGACCATACTGGCTGGTCCACTTGGTTGATACACTGCTTTTAATTTTTCCCATGCATCATGCGATGTGTTACAATTTTTAACATATATAAGTTCGGTTGGACTTATACTTAACATTATTGTTGCTAATGCCTTTTGATCAATTTTTTGCCATTGAATTAATTTTTCGGAATCTTCTGGAGCGTTTACAGCCTGAACATGTGACCAATATTCACTATGCACGAGTATGCTTTTCATTTGGATGCTCCACGTGACATAGTTTCCGCTGTTCAGCTTTTCGATAGCATATAATCCTGATGCCATTGTACTTGATTGCAAAGATAATTCAAGATTTAAAAATTTATAATAATGCGATTCACGATACACGTGTTTTACTTTTTAGTAAAATTAATATCGGCTTACGAATATATTTTTAACGATTTATCTTATTTATTATGAATTATATATTATTTTTTTTTTATTATCTGGCGCGGCCTGGGCCCATAACCTATGTTAATCAATTTATTACAATATTAAATTAAATATACATTGGTATTTCAATATTAAATTAAATATACATCTTTATTTCATCGTGTTATATGCTATACTATTCAAGAACAAAAATAAATTACTGTACTAATCCATAACAGCTGATTTCATTTTCTTAAATTAATAAATTGCAATATTTAATATTTGTGTTGTTTACCCAAGAAGCAGAAGTGCGGTAATTTTATAAATTAATTATTTAGTTTTACATTAATTTTAATAAAACTGTAAAATAAATTAGTTCAATTAATTAAACTTCGATATTAAAAACTTTTCGCTAATAAAAAATAATTTTAAATTAAAACTTTTATTATTGAAATATATTTCTATATATAAAAATTAGTTTTATTTTTAATTAATATATTTTAACCTAACTATCAATTTTCATATTGATAAATTTTTAATTAATAACAACAAGCAATATAATGGACAATATATTTATTATGTAATAGTTAATTTAATATTATTTTTATTTTTTACAGAAATGTATAAATTTAGTCCCTACATTTAGTTTTAGTTTAGTATTAAATAAATTCTCTTATGTTTCAAATATATTTAATATGACTATGAATGAAATACCAAATTAATAAATTAAAATTTCAAAAATATAATATTTATTTTGTAAATTTTCAATTGAAAAAAAGAAATTTGTAATAAAAAATTATATGCAATAAAAATTTGGAACTTTTAAAATATCGTATACAAGTTAATTTGAAAATGTATTGAAAATTATAAATTTCGAATCAAAGTGCGACTACGACGCAAGATTACTGAAGTTTTTTCACTGGATTGTAAAAAAAACAATCATATCTTAAGATAAAGATAAAGTTGTATTTAATATAATATTTAAATTATTTGGAAAATCAAATTAAATTTAGCTCAGAAATAGCTTAATTTTTTTTTCTTTTTAAAATTAAATCTTTAAAAGAAAAATTCCTTCATAAATTCATGTTCATACTAATAGTTTATATATGTTTGACACTAAACTAGTTCAATTCTTGGTAAACAAGAATATATTCTATGAAAAACTTCAGACATTTTTTAACTAGTTTATCTTTCAAACCAGTTATTTTCCAAGATTTAAATTTTTGACATAACCGATTTTGCTTTTTTGAAATAAATAGAAATATTTGTATTTTTGAAAGAAAATCAGAGTTATCAAAGGAATATAAATTGTCATTTTTGTTTTGAATGCTGTCAATCGTTTAGTATGAACAACATTTTTTAAAACTAGTTTACATATTGTTGACTTTTGGTCACCTTAATATAAAGATGATATAAAAGATCATAACTTTAATTTTTTTTTTTAAATTATTATAGGAACATTCCTTTAAAAAAATAAACATAATGTTAATTAATTTATTTTAATTTTAGTTTTATTTTTTTTTATTTTATAGAAGAATTTATTTATTTAAAAAATATTTCAATAGTTTATTTATTTATTTATATTATTTTTTTAATTCAGATACAAAATCTACATTTAAATTTAAATATAAAGAAATTTTTAGGATACGAATTTTCTGTTTTATATATTTTTTATTTTTTTGTAAGTATTTTTTTGCATTTTTTTTTTTTTTAATAAGTTTTATTTCATATTTATGAGTATTTATCATCACAATATAGAGAAACCAAATTATTACATTATTATATTCAATTAATTTTAATTATTTTTTTTAATTTTTTATTTTTGACTTAATAACTGTAAAAAAAAAAAAATTAATTATTTTCATGATGGACTACAAAAATTTTTTTTTAAGTTCATTTAAATCTATAGTATATATTTTATAGCTCAAAAAAGTGTGAAAACATTTATATGTAAATATTGTGAAAAGAAATTTTCGAATTTATTTCGAATATAAAAAATGAAAACTATTTTGAATATGTACACATTTACATTATATATATATATATTTTACTTATTTGTCAATTTTGATATCAAATATTATTTTTTTAGGTTATTGCCAATTCAACTTTTTGAAGTCTTATGAAAATGCTACAATTTGTAAGCGTCAAATTATTGAGTGGGTAAACACCAAATATTTTTGAAATTAAGATAGTAAAGTTGTAATTATAATTAAAATTATAATTATAAAAAAGTTAATAGAAAACAAGTGATGAAAAAAACCAAAGGTTTTTGAAGAAACACATTTCCACAATTATATGGTATTTTATACTGAGTTAACGGTAAAAAATATATATAAAAATAAATTATAATATGTATTATAATTTAGTCATATCATCAATTCATTATTAATTATGAAAAATAGTGAAATAAATACTTAGAATATCCAAGTATACTCAAGAACATCTGACACATGACAGAACTTATAATAATTTAAATCTAGGGCTTTTTCCGACTTTGTGGGCTGTATAACCGTAACGGATGGGACTACAGAAAAAAACTTCTTCCATGAAACTATTTTTTTTTTGTATTTCAATACCTACCCGTAGTTGAAACTTCTTTTCTCTATTTCAAAAGGTTTAAAAGTTTTTGTAAGCTTGGGACAGACGAACGGACGGACGAACAGGGTTAAACTATAGGCTCATTTTTACACAAAAAACAAAAATTTATTTTTGAAGAAAATTTTGTTGAACCGTCATCATGTTACCATCCGCCATTGGGTTCAATTTAATTGCTTAATCAATAATTAATAGTTATATATCTTTAATAAAAAAATACATTAATATAACAATTTTAACAAATGCGAAATATAAACAAATAATTTATTTGAATAATATAACTCACAGACAATATAATAGTATATAATTCAAATTCATAATATTACAATATAAACAATAATAGAATTGTATGTATTGAAAATTTAAAACGTTTCTACATGTTATAAGGTCTAGTACTATCTCGTGTTTAAATTGTATGTGGAATTTTTACATTAAGGTCAATTCTAATAACACGTAGGGTATAGACAGGTTTATTAGCCTAACAGTTCAAGAGTTAGCGCTTAAAAAACAAACTTTTAAATATAGATTTTTTTTATTATAAAGTCGAATTGGCAAATTATTTAATAGGTATATATATTTTCTTCTAGTTTATGCTAATTTATTTTTGAACTTTGTAAAAATATCTTACGAATTTTATTTTATTAATGACATTTAATTGAATTCAGAAAAATTAAAAAAAATTTTGTCAGCAATATTATTTAAAATTAAATTATTAATTAATTTAATTATATTTAATTTATATTATTTACACTTATTATAATGCGATAAACTTTATGCATTTTTATTTAAATTTTTTTTTTTTTTAATTTTTTTTTGGTCCAAATTACAATATTTTCGAATCAATACTTGATTAATTATACAATTATTTTTTTTTTTTTTAATTATTTTAAATTTTTTTTTTTTATTTATTTTAAATAAAAAAAAATTTTTTATTTATTTTAAATAAAAAAAAAATTAACAATTATATTAATAATGTAAAAATTTATTTTTTTTGTCACTTTAGAGAAATGGCATAGACGGTAATTGTAGTATAGATTATTACGAATTGTATGTATATAAAATTTTCTGTAATAAATTTGTGTGTTTCTTAAATTTTTAAAATTTTAATTTTTAAATGATGATTGTTTTTATTAATATTTTAATTTATATTAATATATGATATTTAAAACTTTGATATTTGACTGATATACACAAAATATGTATTTTGTTAAAGAATTAAAATAATTTTTGAAATAAAATTAAGAAAAGCTAAAAACCCAAAATTGAAAATAATCATTTTCAGAAAAAGCTATATATAGTATTAATTAAATGAAAAAAATGGAAAGCTTAATAAATATTTAATTTAAATTAAATACAATTAATTTAAATAAGAAATTTTTTTAAATATTCAGAAATATAGTGAAAAAAGTACTAATTGTAATCTAAATATATGTAACATTCTTTTATACAAACTAGAAAATAACCTGGGTGATGAAAACTGCTACCAAAATAAATCGCAATACAATTTTTTCTGTTTGAGTAATCTTCTCCATATCTTTTTTTTCGTACAGATTGATATTTAAAATTTCAAATTATGGAGGATTGGGATAGAGAAAAAAGAATTTTGAAAGTGTGCCGCTTTCACGCGCTGGAGTCCGTAATACGCGTTAAAAGGGAATATAGGCACACACTCGGTGGTACACCTCCTAGCAGATGAACAATAGCTTTGCCGAACGTGGGACAGTCGAAGGAAGGCCTTATCATCGGAATCCCTTAGTTAGAACGCGGGAAAATATCGCTGAATCCTCGCGTTTCGACAAGTAATTTATCTGCTCAAATGAATATCAGCAAACAGTCGCTGCAGACAATTATGCATAGCGATTTGAACTTATTTCCATATAAATTGCAACTAACAAGTAAACTAAAACCAGCGGACTTGCCGATTCGCTTGCAATTTTGCCAGAAATTGATTGAAATGGTGGAAAAGGAAATAAACATCTTTAACTGTATTTTTATGTCTGACGAAGACCATTTTTACTTAAATAGCAATGTTAATAAACAGAACTGTAGAATATGGAGTAATTCAAACACAAAGATACTCCATGAGATGCAATCGCATCCACTGTGCGTCACAGTGTGGTGTGCCATTTCATCAAGGTGCATTGTCGGGCCTTACTTTTTCGAAGAAGACGGTGTTACTGTTACGGTCACTGGAGACCGTTACTTAAAGATGTTGAGAGAGTTTTTCTATTTTCTAATTTAGCCGGACCAGTTATAACAGAACTGCAGAAAAAATTCCGCAATAAACTGGTTTCAAGAAACTCCACATTCTGTTGGCCTCCAAAGTCTCCTGACCTTACTGCACCTGATTTTTTCTTATGGGGTTATTGCAAACAAGAAGTTCAAAAAAATGCTTTAAAATAATCAATTCGAACGGTGATTGAAGAAATTCACGCTAATACTCTACTAGCAGTAATGTACAACTTTTTGATAAGATGTCGTACTAGCACCACTGAACGTAGAGACCATTTGATTTCAATAATATTCAAAACCAATTAAATTAACTTAATAAAAATGTTTAATTTTTAAAATGAATAAAGAAAAAATTAATTTCATGGATTTAATAAAAAGTTATTTGAGTTTCTTAAAGTAGAAATATTCATCAGCCACCCTTTATGAGGCTCTCATATGAAGAAGGTGCAGAGATGCTTTATAATATAAAACTTATAGGATTTATGCAGCCACACTAGAACTGCAATGAATACTACTCAAATACTATTTATACATCAATTATATTTTAACAGAATATTCTTTAGCATATTCTTTAAATTTAATAAAATTTTATGAATTTACTTTCCCTCAAGTTATTTCATAAATTAAAAAAAAAAAAATCTCTTCACTTCCTGACACAATAGAAAATTAATTAAATTTATTACTTTTAAAAATATGAAAATAACAGATAACTACTTAATATAAATTTGCATAAAATTTATGGAAATATTTGAGGAACTCTCTTGAATGTTGAATATTTATAAGCTTTCCATATTTCATTTTCCTTTATTTTTATTTTCTTTGGCAGTAAAAATTATTTTATAATTTTCTTTATTAATTTTTAAAAAATTTATTTTCTTTATATAACTACTATATATAATGTAACCGGCATTAAAATTTTACTATTATTTTTTAACAATAAAAACTTAACAATTTGCATTTTTTATACCTTTTTTTTTACTTTAATTATATATTTTTATTTAGCAATAAATTATTCTAAATATAAGTAAAATTTTTTTCATAAAATTTTGCAAAATAATGTTAACGTTTATATATTCAAAGAATATGTTTAAAAATAAAGTTTTTTTTTTTTTTAATATAAACATTATAATTTTAATTATTTATTATTTAATTAATTTAAATTTAATGCAGAATTTGTAAGAATTTTGAAACCAAATAATAATTTCAGTACTAATATAGAGTTCTTTAAAATGTTTAAAATAAAATACCGGTTATTAATTAATTAGCATATTAAAGAAATAGCTATTAGTGTAGTAATTAATTTTGAAGAAATTTGATTTTTGAAATGTAGGTGTGGATAGTTATGAATTGTACTGAAATTTAAATTAGTACAAGTGTACTGAAATAAACTGAAGACACTGTTACCATGGTTATAGTACTTTGCTCTGCTAACTGAAATAGTTGAAGAAACAGAAAATGAAAAATGTTGGGTGATATCCCACCAAATATTTAAAAATTTGCAAAATAGAACCTTTTCGGTAAAGTGATCGGTGCAAGGTCATAACTCCCAGAATCATAATTCCTTTAGGGATCTTCCAAATAAAAACTTTGACTTACTTTGAAATATTTACGTAGGACATAAGTCCCTTGATAAATGAATCATAATTTCTTTTTGGAAGTTAAACACTATCTTATAACTAAAATTGTGTGATTGTGCGTGTACATTTATTTTGAAATAATTTCTGAAAGTTTTTAGGATCAAGATTCCCCTTTTTTTCAAACAGCCTTTCAAAATGCAGTTTATTTGTAAAATAATTGAATATTTTTTTTAAGTTTGAAAAAAGACAATACCCTGATTTCAAATCCAATTCCAAAATATGCACTAATTATTTTTGATATTAAAATTCAAGAAAGTGAATATATTCGCACCCGCCACTGATGTTATATAATTTAGTATTACTAATAACGCTTCAGCTGAGAACTCTATAAAGGAGTAATGACTAAAATTTCTGAGCCAAAACTCTAAGGATCATATGTCCCCTAGGGAGTTATGGCTCATTGCCAAGAGTCATATGTTTTTAAATGTGCCATAAATCCCTAAGGCAATCATTGCCCTAAGAGTTATGACTTTTACTACAAAGTGAGCATTTTTCAAATTATTCCAAAAAAAAACAAATGACACGGGACAAGGTGTCGAGACTTTACCTCAAGAACAATTTGTCATTTATTGACCATAATAATAATGTATACAACCCTGACATAATATATTTAATTCTAATGAATAAAAATCGGAATATTTGCAGCTGTCAACAAATAAACGTCAAAAAAGAAATTGTAAAAAATATTTAATATCTATAAGAAAAATTTATCTGATCATAAAAAGATAAACGTCAACCGAATTCAAAAAAAAATAAAACTGTCATTCACGAAATTGTCATTGACTTAAGAAAGTTCAGAAATCGTTTGATCAAATAGTTACAGTGTACAATTTCGTTTGTTGAACATAAAAGTCAAAATTCGTTGAATGATGTTCATGGTTGACAGTGATTGAAGTATTACCACCCAACTTGGTTGACATCTAGTGTTCTTTTGAAGTACGAAAACAATTTTTATAAAAAATTTCAAATTATTCAATTAAAAGATTTTCTACAAATTCTGCTTTTAATTATAAATTTTTTTTCTTAAAATTCCTTGAAATTCCTCTAGCTTTTTCAAATATCACTTTAAAGAATATGTTTCTTTTTTATTTTTCAATAATACTTAATTAATTTTTTGATATATTTAATTATTTAGTATATATTTTAAATTTAAATATTTCTTTATAAAAAAAAAACAAAAAAAAAAATTAAAAACACCTATTAATTAAACTTAATATCCACAAACATATATAATATAATATATACTTTAAGTATAATTTATTTCTAATTGTTTTTTATTATTTTTAATATTTTTTAAAAAATAATTTATTTAAACAATTTATTTGATTTTTTTTTTTCTTTTAAAGTTAAGTAAGAAACCATTTTGCCACAGATAAAAAAAAAATTAATTTAATATATATACATACATTATAAATGTATATATATTTATATACATCAAATAGTATTTTTTTTTTGTATTTATAAATATAGGATGAATAAAACACAACACTGATTTTTATAAACAATCTTATTTTTTTTTTCAATTATTTTTTATTTAATTTATAATTATATTTTTAATATTATTTTTAATTTAATAATTTAATAATATATATATATATATATACGGATCTTTATACATTTTTATTTTATATTTCTTTTTAATTTATAGATTTGTGTGTTTTGTCTTTTGTGTGTACATTTATATATTATATATAACATTTAATTCACATGGCTTTGTTTTTTTTTTTGTTGTTGTACACAATTATTTTAATATTTTTTTATTTTTTTAATTTCAATATTTTTTTTCTTATATTTTTACTACAGTAAAAGTTCAGTCTTATAATTTTTTACCGCTCGTTAAGAACTATTCTGCTGCTTACTTATCTGCTGCATATTTGTTAATTAACACAATTAAATAATATTGAAGCATATGTGCATGTATGTGTGCAAATTTGTGATAATCAATGATGAACGGACACAAAAAAAAAACGTTTTACACAATTACAGTTATGATACAGTTACAATTGCCGTAAATGTTTTAGGTATTTTATTTGTCGATTGTTTGTTTGTTTGTAACGGTTTTTTTTTTTTTTTAAGTACCAAAGAAACAGAAAGAGAAAAAAAGAGAAATATTTTCAGATAAAAGAGAAAGATATAAAATTTATAGAAATGTTTTGCAAAAAAAAATGAATTTTAAAAATCCTGTTTCTTTTTTTTTTTTAAATTAAAGTTTTAATTTAATATTAAATCATAAAAAAAAAGAAAAGAAAAGTTGAATTGAATGCGGCAACAACAACAACAACAATAACGAACAAATATATATTAAATTATGTTGTAGACAGAATAAAGTCATTATATAGGTCCAGGACCTCAAAATTGATGCTTAAATATTAGAATATCTTTTAAGAGCTATTTAATAAATAAGAAGGTAGAGTTATATTGATAAGGTATAACTTATTGAATATTCTATATAAAAACATTCATATGGTAACACTAGTTTTATTAACAAATCATCTGTCATGCAATCCATGGCTTTATTTGTTTTTCTGATCATGGTATCTTTTAAAAGTTATTTAATAAATAAGAAGGCAGAGTTATTTTGATAATGTATAACTTATTGCATTTTCCATATAAAAACATGCATATGGTAATACTAATTTTATTAACTAATCATTTGTCCTGCCATGGCTTTATATGTTTTTGTGGTCATGATTTGCTCAATGAATAATTTTTATTTAAATTAATATAGAAATAAGAATTTAACTTTTTAAAATTTAAATTGATTTGTGAAAAATATTGAGCAGAACTACTTTAATTTAAATTATAATTTTGTTTGGTACATTCACATTCTCGAAAATGGAGTTGATTATCTAAATAAGAATTAAATGTGAAGTATTTACAATCAATTTTGAAAATCGAGTACATCATGATTAGAAATGCGAAAATTTAAACAAAACTTCATAGAACTATTCAGTTTTGGAGATGATTTTAAAAAAATCCGGTAACAATCATAATTTGTTTAGACAACCTTTTTTATAAAACATAAGAAAATTAAAAAACCCTGAATTTTCAAAATCAACTTGATTTCTAAAATTGAAAGATTGTTCTTATCTTCTTTTGAAATTTACTTCTCAAATATTGATATTTTTTAATATTCTTAACCTTGTATCTTATGTATATATTCTTTAATTTTACTATGCAACTAAAACAAAAACTATTTTATTCTGTCCACATCACAAATATAAGGGAATCAATCTTAAAAGAATAATATGCAATAAAAACAAAATAACAAAAGAAATTAAATTAAAACAAATTCTTTCAGGGTTCGATCAAATACTTACTAAAAAATAATAAGCTAAAACGAAGTAGTTTTTTTTTTATGAAAAAAACTTTTAGATTCTTCTTAATTTATTCAAAGCTAGATAAAATAAAAATAAATAGAAATAACAATTAAAGAAACTTCTCAATAACAAAAATATAGAAGTAAATTTTTTTATTGCAAAAGAAAACGATTTTTAAAATAATTCAAAACAACAAGTAAAACTTTTTCAAACTTATTTAAATATAAAGAATTTATTATTTAAAATAAAAAAAAATACATTTAAAAAATTAACTTTCAAGTAATTGAACATAATAAATTTAAATTTTCAAAATTTAAAAAGTTCAAGACAGCAAAAAAACATTTAAAAATATATGAAATAATAGTAATTTTTCGAAATAATGCAAATCTAACATTAACATTATTTAAATAATACAAATCTAAACGTTTATACCAATTCCAATCATATTTTAAACCTAAAATTTTTTTTAAATTAGTCACATTAGTCTTAATATTTAATTGAAAGAGTATAATTAGTACAGATTACAGTAGATTAAAACATTTTATTTTAATTTACTTCAATTCTATTATTAAGGTTGCCATCTGTTTTTTCTCATCTACAATCATAAGGAGTATATGACATTCACTAAGTCTAGACTAGGCCTCTATTTAGATGATTAGACTTAATTTAATCGAAACAATTGTATAAAAAACACTGATCCGAATTAAAAAATTTTGAAAGACCTTTAGATCATTTGTGAAACATTAGAAGATCCTTAGAACATTTGTGAAACATTAGAAGACCCTTAGATCATTTGCAAAACATTAGGAGACCTCTAAATTACAAATGTTATATCTATGTCATCGATTAGGAGACATAGAATCAGATTAGGAGACCTCTAAATTACAAATGTTATTTCTCAAACAACAAAAAATATAGTAATCACAACAGATTTACAATACAACAGAAAATATAGTAATCACAGACAACAGTGATTAGTCTAATTCACAACACAATCTAATTAACTGTCAATATTCCAATTCATAACAATGTTGTGTGTGACAACTTAAACATTACAACACGTCAAGACCAGTTGTCTTGAATATAATTGTTAGTATTAAATAATGTTTATATTAGTTATTTTACTGTAGGTTGTTCTGTTCTGATTGTAAGTTGTTGTTGAAAATAAAAATCTTTTATAAGAAAATAAATATGGAATGGTTAAAATAAAACCAGGAATTCAGGTATTCAACTTTGTCAAAAATAATCTATGGCTAATTTGTGGGTGAGGTTGCAAATATTCAATTAATTTAAAATGTGTATAAGAAAGTATTATTACCATTCTTAAAATAAATATTATTTAAAACAAAATATTGACATTTTGAGTACCTACAATAAAGAAAATCAATTATACGAATACTTAAAAATTGTTGTCATCAATTTGATTTTCTGACACTTTCAAATCGATTTGAATGTTTTGTAGGACTAAAATACAATGGAAGTGAACTATGACTGACAACATCTTTACAAAACCAAAAAGTCGTTTTCTGCTTTAAATCAGAATAGAGAAATTAGGTTGTGTTGTCTATTGTGTTGTGTTGTCTACTACTCAACACAACAGAAAGGTGTTGTAAATTGGAATAGAACCCTTATTTTGGATACATTAACTTTATTTTTACTTAAATGTATTTTAGTGAAACTCAATTTAAATAATACTTACTTACATTAAATAAACAATTAAAAATCAAATTCTAATTTAACTACTTGACAGAATTGTATCTCTTTGATATCATGTTTTACTACTACTACTAAAATATCGTTTTATTAACATTGTTTAAAGTACAAACACAAAAATCTCCGAAATTTAATATTGAAGTCGAAGAAAGAGTGAATCATTCTTTTTTCGTATTGTTAGAAATAGAAATATTGTTAATTCAGTTTTTTTTTATTTGGTTATTAATAAACATTTATCAATTATTAATAAGTTTTTAATTTGACACTCATTTTACATTAATAAATTATCATTCTTGAATTAGTGAAAATAGCATAAGTAATGAACAACATTTATATAACATATTCATAACACATAACACAACATAATATCACTTCATTTGCAACAATTTTATTTTGATTTTAATGCAAATTTTCTAATTAATATGATTAATTAAAATTAATAAATGATGCAACATTTAATTAAAAAAATCAACATTTAAACACAATTAAAAAAAAATAATAAAAGAAATATATAAAAAATAAAATAAAAATAAAACTGAAAAATTATATATTTAAAAAAAAAAAATTAAAAATAAAAAATAAAACATTTTAAAAGGCTTTATATTTTCTAAGCTCACAAAATAAACTTGCATTTTGCTTAGGTCATGAAAACAATTATAATATTTTTTTTTATATATATACACTTTATATAATTGTTATTTATTTTCATTTTTAATTTAATTAAACAAAATATTAAAAAAAGAAATAACAAAATTAATGAATAAATGATTACTGACATTAAGAATGACATTAGATTTACATTTATAAAAATAAATGTCATATTCATGTAAAAAAAATTGTGAATGTTCCTTTTTAATTGTAGCGTCTATTAATTTTCAGTAGCATGTAAACACATCTTTTTTTTTTTAATTGAAATGAAAATGGAAATTTTTTTATTTGGAAAATTCTTAAATAAACAAAATATTTTTAAAAGAGTTTTAAGAAATTCAAATAAATTAAATTTTAAAGTGCAACATTGTGAATCCACCCAATTAACTGAAATGACTAAATGTCAAAATCAATTTTACTTACTTCGTGGCACTTTTGAAGGACTTTGTTTTTTAATTTCTTTATAAGGCTTTGTACACTGTAGCACTATTTAAAATCAATGAACAAATTAAGCAATAAATGAATAGTTTGTTTATTTAATTAATTACAGATTTTTTGACATTTCGTGATATAAGTGTTATTTTTTTTCATATTTTGACAAGAAACTTTTACAATATTTTTAAAATTCTTGATTCCATTAGAGCAACGATTGGTGGATAATTTCATATAATATTTTGTTAATAATACTAAATGCTAAATTAAAATTATCAGTGTAGAACTAAAGGCGTAAATAACGGAACGGATTTTTTGCAACAACGTGCAAAACTACAAAAGTCAATAACTTTCAGACAAAATTACCTAAAAGTATGCAATATAATACTTGAACAAAATCAACTTAAAAATTAATACAATAATGGCATAAGACGTCAGTTAATATTGCAAAATTTTATGTAATTTGTAATAAATACAATAAAAATGTAATATGTATATTTTACATAGTATGTATTACTGATATGTAATAACAAGTATATTCTGTGAAGAGTATTAACATAATTAATATTCATAATTAAAAAAATAGCAAAAGTTACCGACAACTTTAGCTCTGCTTATACAAATGGATGAGTATAATTGTTGAATATATAATTCAAAACATAAAACTTTTTTATTTGAATTTACAATTTAGCTTAATTAATTTCCAAAAAAAAACTCATTGAAATATTTTATTCGTAAGATTTTAATCCAAATATAATTTGATGTGCAACAAAAAATTTAGTAAGTAGACATTATATATTTTACATACGATAAATGGATTCTGAAAATTATTTAAAACTATTCAAAATGAACTTTTTATTTAAATTTAATTGAAATAATTTTAAATTCCAAAATAATTAAATCAAATTAAGAACGACATATAGGTTAAATAAAATAACAACATTTAAATATATATTTTATTTAAAAATCAGCTATAGTTAAATATTTTGTATGGTAAAAGCTATAATAAAAATAAAAATGACATGATTTTTTAAAAACACTTCTTTGATTTGAGGTAAGTACTAATAGAATTAATTTGCACAAAAAAAAAATTAATTTGATTCAATAATTCTAGAATACAATTTTAAAGTTCTCTGAATCTTTAAAGTTCGATTAAACTTACCAAGATTTAATAATTAACAACATAAAACCCTGGAAAAAGCTAGCAATAAAACTGAAATTTTTTCAATAATACACTCTTTCATACCTAAATAATTTCTTTTAAAATTCATTAATGCAATTTAAATGAAAACTGGCCTAAAAAAATAGACTACTAATCCTTTAAAAATCTAGAAATATTTGTTTTGTTTTTATTAAAATATTTTATTATATAGTTTTGACTCTTAAATTTTATTTTTGTATATGAATTTATTATTAAATTTACTAATTTTCAATAGGGTTGACTGGCATATTACCAGTATCACTTAATCCCCTATCTTTATTTCGGACATTATTTGTAGCTAAAAGATTTTTATTAACACAATCAGCAAATGACATTACTTCATTATAACATTTCAATACTTCATCTGGATTTTCACTGTAACATTCCAATATACTGGATCTTATATCTTTACACGGATCACTGTTATATCTTTTTTCACGTCTTTGAAAATAATTATTAATATCTTTAACACCAGATTCATATTCAGTCTCCAGAATTCGATTAACTTCATCTGCATTTTTTAATGTATCAAAAATTGTATTTTTCCATGATGTTTGTGAATGTAATTTATCTCCATTAGTATATTGTTCAGATTCCCCGTCTGATATTGTATCTGTTCCTGTATATACTGATGTTGGGCATTGTTGAGCTATTTTTGATTCTTGCTCTTTTTGATTATTGAAACTGTATTGTTCATATATTGATCCAGATGACTTATTTGGTAAGCTGCTACTGTCTTGATTTCCAATATAATATTCTTCTGTAAATGATGGGGTTTTTGTTTTTTGAATTGGTATTTCTGGATGATCTTTACCTGTGAAATAATATTTTTCTTCAAATCGTGGTGATTTTGGTTTTTCTTCTGATTCTTTTTGTCTTTCATAATTAAATTGCTCTGTTTGATCAGTTTTATTTGCAAACCTTGGTGATTTATTAGATTCAAAATTTTTTTGATCTTTTGAATCTGTATTTTGTTTTGTTTCTTGTCTTGTATCTCCGGGTATAGGTGAAGTATTTTCTAAATTTAATTCTCTAGATTTATCATTTCTTGGTTCAGAAAATTTTATAGACGTAGAAGAAGAAGAAGATAATTTTGACGTTGAGTCAACTGAAAAAAAGTCTTCAGATTTTTCTGTTGTTGGTGTTCCTCCTGCTAAACCTGCTTTTAAACGTTGCACAACATCATCGGTAATATCAATTATAGCGATTGGATAATTGCCGGAATTAGAATGTGATGATGTAAAATGTTCTGACGATTGATTAGTTCCCATTTCATTTATTAAAAAAAAAATTTTTGTATAACAATTTTATTTTTTTATTTTTATATTATAAGAATAAGTAAGAAAAGTAACAAAATAAATCTTTCTTTATAAATATACTATTAAATTTTGTTTTTATTTTCCTTGACAATAAATAAAATTTATTTCTTTTGTCATGTTTTGTTGTATAGATTTCAAAAATTTGATTTTATTTTTAATAAAACCTTTAATTTAAAAAATGAATATGTCAGATTATATTTGTAAATAAAAACTAACTCTATTTCATTCTAATAAAAATGGAACCTCATATTATGGGGATAGTGGGTATTAAAAATGAAGTTTATATTGTTTTTAATACCTCCTACATTTTTCAAAAAACATTTTATGTTAAAAAATTTCTAGTTTTAAACTTCTTTATTAAATTTATTTCACTATTAAAGTTTTTCATCCCTGAAATATTAAATATTACATTATTTTTACTTGCCCCTAATTTATTCTCATTGAAATATTCTGTTATCATTTTGAATTAATCAAAAAGCCTACAATGTAAATACATCTATTAATAACTAATTATAATTTTACATTTCAAAATCGAGGAATGTTGATTGTACTTTGCTACTTCAAATACTTTGCACTTCACTTAATATGATACTCCATAATTTATATGATATTGTGAATCTATTTAATACAGAAACACTACCTAATTAATTTTTTTAAGCATACTTTAATAATACAAACTACAATATATCTAATTTCAATTAATATTTTTTTTTAATAATTACTAATTTAAATTGCATTTAATGTTTCCTTAAAGTACTTATTTACCTCTCAAAAAAGTGTTTTTTTTTAAATTTTAATTACATCATTTTTAATATGAAATTATTTACAATTTGATAAAATAATGAATGAATTTTGTAAATTATATTGATTAATTAAAATATAAAAATATTAATTAATTAATTAATGTCATAAAATATTAACAAAAATTTGAATAACGAACGAACACTAATTAGAATAATGAAAAATATTATTTAAAAACAAATAACTTTTTTTTTTATAATTTTATTAACAAAAATGAAAAATAAAAACACATGTGACAATATTAATTAAAGCCAATCAATTAATTAAAAAAAAAATAAAATAAAAACCTTTTTTTTTTTTATAAATAAAACAAAAATAAAAATTATTTTAAATATTTTTAACATACCTGAGGAGGTACAGGATGTGTATCTAATGTATGCGCCGATATCACAACTGTTGTTGTTTTTTGTATTTTATCTTCGTGATGTTCAGCTGGTGATTTAGGTGGTATTGTATCAGCAAGTGCTAATACTTCGGCTGCCCTAACTATATCTAAGACCTAAAGATATTTAAGTATAAAAATTTAAATAATAAAAAAAAATAATTTAATATATATTAATACCTTTTCTGGCATATTCTTTTCTTTCGTACTAACTAATGATTGTTCTGAGTTAACCAATGCAACATCTTTCGATGTTTGTGGAACTCCAGCTGTTGTTGTTGTCGTATTAGCTGTTGTTAATGTATTAGTTGTATTTGTTAAAAGATTATTATCTTGTTGATTAGCAGCATATATTGGCACAACTGGTGGTGGTTCGTTTAAATCTGTTTTAAATACTTCTGAATCCTATAATTTTAAAATTTAAATAAAAAATGTATTTAAATTTTAAGTAAAAAATTTTAAATGAAAAAAAAAATGATAACTTACCAATCTCGTTCTTCCTTCTTCGTCATCGCGATCTAAACTTGATACGCTTTGACTCAATTCGGAACCAGTTTCTGAAGCTCTAGAACCTAAAAATATTTGAAATAATTTAATTCAATATAATGTTTAATTTGCGATATATTAGATTGCAATGAATCAATAAAAAACTACTCACTTCCATGCCTCGAATTAAATCCAGTACTCATACCACCGGCTGAACCAATTGAATGTATTAAATTCGATTTATCGTAACCTTTACAAACGATTAAATGAATTTCATTGCCAGCTGCTCTTAATGTATTTACGGCATCTTGATGTGATGCACCTAATAATGAAATGCCATTGACTTCTAGTAAACGCATTCCAACCTTAAAAAAAAAATTGAAAAAATTAACAATTAATTTAAAACATTTAATTAGAAAAAGTAATGCGTTTTCAAAACTCTTTTATTATAATGATTTAGCAACAAATTTTTTAGTAGTGTCCGTATACCTATGGACAATATAATATATATTTTTTTGCTTTCAGTACATTCTTAAGCTTTTAAATGAAAACGATTTTTACTGTGGTCCTACAGGTACTGAAAATTATTTCGGACATATATTCCAATAAGTTATTTCGAATTTGGGAATATAATGTCCATTGACAAAAAAAATTGAAGATAAAAATTTAAAATTCAAAAATACAACAACAAAATCAAATCAAATTTTTTCGTAATTTTTAACAGATTTTTCATCATTATTAAATGATAATGATCTTAATGACAATAATCACTTTTTTTTTTTAATTTAACATTATGAAAGAAAAAACTTTCAAATTATTTTCACAGTCTTTTTAATCCTTTAATTGAATAACGACACTTTCCTTTGTGAATGAGTTCCCTTAAAGAATACCCATATATACCGTAATAAATTATTTGTTTCCCTTTCTATCTTGTTTTCTTATATTATAATCACTTTTGAAATTTTATTACCCAATTAGCATAAAGTGAAAGTCAAAAAGGCGAAACTTAAATGTCCTCAAATAAAAAAATAAAAAAAAATAAAATTATTTTAATAATAATAGTAATAAGAATAATTATAATATAATAATAATTAAAAGAAAATGCCATCTATTTCTTTCTCTCTCTTTTAGTTTTTTTTTTCTTTTGTATCACAGTAAAACTTGTGAAGTAAAAAAAAAGTGTACATATTTTTTCACAATTAAAATAACTGTTTTTATAACTGGAAGAGGACAAAAAATATAATTTATAAAACATACAAAACGGACTAAAAATAAAGGACTATGAAATTTAAATTTTTTTTCTCTTCCACTCTTTGTTTTTAAAGAAAAAATACCTTTACAAATTTATGTGCTGTGCATCTTATTTACTCTGCCGTACATTGTTTGTGAAAATGAATACCACACAAAATAATGCAAAAAATTAAAATCTGAACTATTCGATCAGAATCGAATTTCAAAAAATATTGAAATAAAGAACCGGTTGGAGGAGCGATATCATAAGTAATTTTAAAGCCATTATTTAATAATCGTTAGTCAATAAAATTATGAACTTCTATGAATATTCTATATTTAAAAGAAAATATGCACCTCATTAAAATATGCCTTGAGTTTCAAACCGAAACCCTCGATTGCAAGATCGGAAATTTAACCACTATGCCACCAAATTTTCAAAAGAACCTCCCCTGAGACAACATCGATTTATAAACAACAAATGCGATTTTCGTCAGTTAGTCCTACTTTAATTTTCCGGAATTTTCTAAAATCTCTGAAACCCTGTTTCTTTATCTTTTGAAATTCGGTTTTAAGAAGCCTTGATAATCTAACTGTCTGCAAACGCAAATATAAAAATTTTTTTTTTCTGCTTTAATAAAAGAACACTCTTAAAAAGTGTTGTGGGCATAAAAAAGCAGAAAAAAGTTATATTTTACGAAATTCTTTTATTAGATATGATCTGATCGGTGTTAGAGCCCGAGATCTTTCAAATGAAAGGCCGAGTCATAATATTTTTAAATGTCCAATGATAGTCCGAATCTGTTATAATAATTTTTTACAAAATTTACGAACAAAGAAAGAAAAGACATTTTTGAAAAAAAAAGAAGAGAACGTTCAATGTAACTTTTTATGATTGCAATATTTCTTTTCACAATTCAGAACAACTTTTCAATTATTGTTTTATTTTGTACTTGATACTTTTTCCATTTAAATTGAAATATAGCCCAACAATTTTTTATTCCACAAAAGTTATATATTGTACTTTTTTACACAATATTTTTTATTTATATTCCGTATAAATACTTTGTAACTCTATATATATATCTAGAATAATAAATTACCTTTAGTCTACCGTCACGTCTAGCAGCACCGCTTGAATTTATTTTTGATATAAATACACCTTCATCGGTTGGATCAACAGGATTTCCTCGTTGACCATTTAGACCACCTTTAATATGCATTCCTAAGCGTTCACCATCTGCTTTTTTAATCAAAACATCCTACAAAAAAAAAATAAAAGAAAACACAAAAAAAAAATTAAAACTAAAATAATAAAATAAAATTTATTAAATAAAAGAAATAAAAATAAAATTTTAAAAAGAAAAACTAATTACCATAAAAGAAAATTAAAATAAATAAAAAACAAAAAAAAAAAATTAAAGTATAAAGCAAACCACTTTATTTTTTTTTGTGAAATTTAAAGCGTGTATCAGTTAAATTGACTTGATATAATTCGCATTAAGGCGATTTATTCAAATGCAAAAACAGAAAATATTCTTAAAAACTAAAAAAGAAATCTTATAAATTGCAAAGAGTATCTATCTTATCTAAAAGAAAGCATTGGGACAAAGTTTCTGATATTATAAGTAAGTTTATTTAAATGCAGTTTTTATTGCAGAGTTTAGCTTTATATATGTAGAAAAAAAGAAATTAAAAGCAAGTGCATTAAAATATAAATTGTAAATTTTTTTATGGGGATTATTTTAATAAATGCTGGGTGCTAATTCTATTTAATTTTTATTATTAAAAATTATATTTGAAAATAATTTTGAATTTTTATACCAATTTAAGAACTGAAAAATCCAAATTGAAAAATTAAAATAGGAAATAGTAAATATTTAAAATTTAATATATATATCTAAAATTGTAGTATTTACAATATGCGATTCTAAATAGTAATAAAATTTATAATTCGAATTTTAATAAAATATATATTTGGGATAATATATTTTTTTAAACATTTTCCAGAAAAGTTAAAAAAGGGGTCTTTGCAGGGACAAAATGAAAGAGAAATGAAAGGACTAAAATTAAATAACAAATTAATAAATCACTATAATTTAAAATAACTAACAAGATGCTGAGGCATAAAATTTACAATAGTGGAGTCCAAAATTTAATCAAATTGACTACATTTATAAGACTGTGGAGAAATTGCTTACAATACTGTAATGCATATATTAATAAAATACAATAAAACCTAAAGGAAATTTGTTTTGTCAAAGAGATCAAAGTGAAAAATCTTGTAAATAAGAAAGCAACCTTGGTCCGGTAAATTAATATTAAAAAGATATTCCTAGTTCAAAAATAGTATTAAATAACAGTAAATGATCTAGGATAACAATATATATTGAATGACTTTACTTTCATTAATAAATGCCAAAGTTTTCGTGATTTCCGAAAAATCATGACTTATTTAATCTGTCACAATAGCGACTCTTATAGATTTTATAATCTACAAAAGCATTTCTTAGGAGTTATTGTTAATTTTTGGATTGTGCTAAACACATGTCTATTAAAATCATTAATTAATATTATATTAATTTAAACTATATTATGATAGTGTACTTATTATTACAAGTGCAGTATGTACATTAAAATGGTTTAACTTTTCTATGTCATAATAAACTATTATGTGTACTAATATTATGTCATTTCAATTCTCTAGAGTGCATCTCAACTATAGAATAGTACCTTACCTTTTCAAAATCACTGTGATCAACAAACAGAGCAACATATTAAAATACATTATATTTAGTATGAAATGGATCAAATTTTTAATTTAAACTTTTATTTCTTAAATTAAAAAAGAATATAAATAAAATCTAACCCAGTATAGAATATCAAACTACACAAAAAAATTTTAAAATATTTGAAGAAGAATTTTCAATATATAATTATCATGAACATTTTAATTAAAAAAACTAGTTTTACTTTTTACTATTTCACAGTTTGCTGTTAATATAAGTATATAAGGTCGTGAGACTTATTTTAGTACACTATTTGAAAGGATTTTGTCATTGAAAGCTTTCCTTTTTATCATATAAGCGACTATTTTTTTATTCTTTTTCCACTAATTTAAGGAGTGCAGATTATTCACAAGTCTATTTAGGCTAGGCTTCAGTTTCTTTAATCGTTAAAGAATTTCAATAAACCGTTTATTACTTGGCTCTTGTAGCTATTGTATAAGATTATAAATAAATGAATGAAAGGAAACGTCTTTACCACTACGTCATTGGTCAGATTATAAAAAATCTAAACTGATTGAAATACAAACTCATAATGAAATAACATAGAGAATTTCAGGAATTTTTTTAATAGGAAACTGAAACGGGGAGAAATGAAACATCAGTCATTGGAACAATTTTTTTCCGTTATTCAAAATACTAACCAAACTGTTCAAGAAAATAATTATGAATAGGAAAATTATAAATATTTTAATTCTTATAAAATCCAAATGGGTTAATTGGCCTTACAAATAAATAAATATTTAAATTAAAGTTTCAAAAATTTGTAGTTTAATTTATTTTTAAGAAATCATTCAATCATATTAAATCAACACTTTTTTTTTTAATTTTATATGTCTTTGCCGGAAAAAATTTTAAAATAATCATTTTCCGTGTGCATTTTAATGAAATCTATAACTGACGCAGGTGCTAAAGTAAACAATAACTCTTATTTTTCAACATCAGCTTTTTAAGGAAATTTTTTTAAAGAGAAGTGTAATTAATTGCTGACAAAATTTGACAATTGATAAAAAATATCATTTAACACCCAAGATTAAAAATTAAATATGAATTTCCTTCCATAATTTGGGATTTCAGTTATTATATATTTTTATTTAGTCCATTATACATCTGCAATTTATATTTCATATATACGTCATTTATAGTAATATAATTCTATACTTGTAATATTACAATAGTTAGTTAATTGAGTACAAATACTAAAGAAGTCTGTATGTCGTAAACGAAATACTGGTATTTGTAAAAATAAATAATTTTATTGAAATTAAAAGGAAACTACACGTTTTTTATTTCTTTCATCTCATTCAGTTAAAATAACTAACAGTGAATCGTGAGAAATGTCATTTGATTCCCGGTTATCATTTTTCTGTTTAAAATGTCATGTTTGATAGGTTAAAACTTCAAGTGAATAACACATTATATATGCTTACACTTAGTTCAGGGTAATCATAAATCGTAATGATTTTTTTTTTTTTTTCGTTTTTAAATTAATTATAAATTCTGTCATTTTTTTTATAAAACATTTTTACCAAAATACAACATTTCGTTAATTTAATTTTAAATTTACTATATAAATTAAATGAACTTGCTTTATTCAACAGATAGGTATTTATTTATTTTTTTTTTAAATTGAAATTTTATCAAAGGAAAAATTATTTTCACCGACCAAAGAGAAATTAAAAATAAAAAAATTTGAATAATTAATATTAAATGAAAATTAAATACATATATTAATTGATATATATATATTTTTTAAATCACATTAAATATATATATTTTTTTTAAAAAAAATAAACCAATTTTTATATTTGGAACCAATTTAAAATAAAAAAATAAATAAATTAATAAATAAAAAACCAATTTTTGTCTTTTTTTTTTTATTAAATTTCGAATTAAAACTTAAAAATAAAAAAACGAAAGGAAAAATTAAAAACATCAAAAACTAAAAATTATTTAATACAGATAAAAATGAAACACAACCACTCATGAATGTTGTATTACATATAGCTTACCTCAGTCGGCACGTAATCTACTTGGATTTGCTTGTAAAATTTTAAGTTAGAGGGAGACAGAAAGAAAATGAGAAGAAATGTATAATTAAAAAAAAATTAAAAAAGAGAACGTTTTGTATTTGTTGACGTTTCTTTTTTTTTTTTTTTGTTTTTGTTTTTTTTTTAGCGTGGAAATTTTTCAAAATGATAAGCAAAAACTTTTATATAAATTTTATTATTTATTTTGCTATAAATATATGTTTGTATTAGTAATTTTATATATATACACACACAAATAAATTCTTGACAGGATGTTTCACGAATAAAACTTTTATAAAAAATATTTTTATAACGGTTTTTAAATTATAAAGGTTTTATTATACATATTTTATATCATTAATCTTCACTTCTCAAGTTGAACAGACATGTATGTAATCATCTAGCAACTTCGGCCGATGTTATATTCATTTTTAACACATTTATTGTTTAGTAAAAACCTAGCTGACGGCTTAGTAATCAAGAAGACTTTTCTTCTATGGTGTACCCGCAAAAGTCGTAAAAGTCATCTTTCAATTAAGATATTCAATTGTGAATCATGCACTTCTCTAATTAATAAGACGCTGATTTAATTATTAAGTTACTGAAGACGGTTTAAAGCCATCAAGGATTTTTCATCAAGTCTATTTAGACGTGGCTTCAGTTTCTTTAATCGTAATATTCACCAAGATTAAGAATACACAAATATTAATTATCCATCTGTTATGCAATACAAAAGAGTTATTTATATATTTATAATATTTATAATATTATAATCTTTTGTAATGTAATTTTAAAGGCGGTCTCTTAGAAAATTGTCTATGAATAAGTATAATGCATCAGGTATAGAAACTACTGAAATTGAAATCGCTTTCTCGTTTGAAAATTTTTTTAGTTGAGTACATAGCGTTGAAATATTTTAAACGAATTAATCTGAACAATAGTGAATATTTCAAATATTTAAAATACTTTGTGAATAATAAATAGTGGCGGTCTCGTTTAAAAAATTTTTTTAGTTGAGTACATGGTGTTAAAATTGATATATGTACTCAATAATTGGTTTATTACTTTGGACACACTATGCAATTTTATTTACTTTCAATTTTTTTCAATTTTCCGTCTTTTTCTTGCATGAAATATTCTTGTTACTATCTACTTCCAACAATTTGAGTAAATTTTTGCTATGAATGTGTGGAAAAAATAAAAGTTAGCAAGAAAACTGTTGATCACGTGACCAAGTGGAATTATTTCTTAACAATAGATATACATACTTTGATTAGAATCGTTAACTTATATTTAGATACTTTTTAATCGTGAAACACTCTGTATAATATTGTTTTTTATTAGGAACTACAAACAAAATAAAAATAAAATAAACTAGATGTACTAATAGAAAAACTTTTTGTGGTATCATTCTGTATGCAGAATAGCTGAAGCTTAAAATAAAAATATAAAAGAAAAGCAAAAACAAACTAAAAGGGAATTAAAAATTAATGAAATAAAATTTTTTTTTAAACTAATGATTTTTTTCATTCTAAAGTTTATACCCACTTATACACTCATTCCTCGAATCAAACATGGTATCTGATTTATACGATTTTATTTATTTTCTCAGAAAATGTTTTTGAATTTATCCTTCATACATTCAAAATACATCCTCTTTTACACGGTTTCGATTAACATTATATTGTTTTTTTCATGAAAAATGTCTTTTACCATATAAATCAAGGAATCAGTGTATGCACTTTTAATTTTTTTAATTATTTTTCTTTAAATAAAATTTTTTGATTAAAACTAAGGGTTAAAAACATAAAATGGTAAAGAAATTCCAGAAAATATAAAAATAAAATGTTGTATGTACAACATAAAAACGTATATATACATTAATTAAATATAACACTTGATTTACCTGATAACCAACTGGCAAAGGATCATGTTGAATTTCTAATTTAATTTCATCACCTGGTTTTAACAATTCAACAACAGCTTCCTGATGTGTGGCTGCGGTCACATCAGTACCATTTACTTTTAATATTCTATCACCCATTCTTAATTTACCGCATTGTGATGCAATACCACCCGGGACGATCTGAAAATAAAACGAGATGCAAAATAACAAAAGGCAAAAATTTAATTTAATTATAATATAGTATATATTATAATATAATTTTTATAATGAAATATAAAAAAAAATAATTAAAAAAAAACAAATTGTATAATATAATTATTATATGCAGTTGATTTCGAGGAATTTAAAATATATCAAAAAAAAAAAAAAAGTATTTTAAAAAAATAATTAATTTATATTTAGTATATATATTAGATATATACTGTTTTAATTTTTTTTAAATGGACGTTTCGTTTGTTGTCTTTCGAGTGTCTGTTTGTAGGTACTAAAGATTTACAGATGACTGAATTTAAATGAAAGAATTAATAATGTTGACTAAATAATGTTAAAGGTTAAATGAAGTAAAAGGAAATTGAAATGAAAAATTCAAATAGGAAAACGTTTTAGATTATCTTCATCAAAATAAAATTTCAAAATTTTGTGATACACACATATGTTCTTACATATTCCAGAAGTAACAGAACAAGAATATAAATCTCAAAAAATGCCAACGTATCACTTAATTTAAGAAAATGTAATCAAATATCATCATCATACTGCGAGTAAATATAAAATTATTAATACACAATCAAAATAAGTATAGGTACATTTCCTTTAAAATTTGAAATCCAGCTTTTAGCAAAAAATTTGGTAAAATATGCCTATATAGTTTCACGCTGTGCGTATGATATTGCAAAAAAAATAATTTCATGAAAGAACTTTTGTCTGTAACCCTGCAGTCCCCCAAAGTCTGAAAAAGCCCTAAATTTAAATTGTTATAGCAAGAGTTCTTTAAGGTTAAATTTCAATATGAAAACAGTAAAAAAAAACTGATTTTATAAGCTTTATAAATTTTGGGGTTGCCATACTGTACTAAAATTCACCCTTATGTAAAACTCAATTTTTCAAAATTTTTGGTCTCATATTTTCTTAACGGCTCAACCTAAAAATCTTAAATTTTTGGAGAATCCTCGTTTGAACTTCAGAAATTAACAGCAGTCGATTAACAAAATTTTTAGGCCCCCTGTAAGAGCTGTAAGAGATTGAAAATTGAAATATTGCTATTTTTAAGCACCTATAACTAAAATACTCGTCCCACCATTTTTTTAGTAATATACAAAATTTAAAACTCCAACATTGTTTTTTAACATGTGCTAAAGGTTTTCCTTAAATTTAAAGGACGTCAAAATTTGAAGAAAGTGTCCCTTAGGTTTAGCCATTTTTGCTTAAATAATAAAATTCTACGAAAAATTCCAAATTTTAGAGGAAGTAACAATTTTATTCCTAAAACGTTAAAATTTTTAGAAGAGGCAATGTGGGCTTAGGTCCTCGAAAATAACCATAAGTTTGCTTAGTAAAAATTTGAAGACCTTCCCCATTGAAGGGCTATTAGCACTTAAAAATTTCCCATACTTATAAATCACTTACTTAGTCCAGTATATATATATTTACCCAAAGTTAAACTCAGTATGAAACACAAAATAATTTTTGAAAATGTGCTCAATATTTTGTATATACATGGATATAGGGATTTTGTTAATTTAAAATATTTTTAGCTAAATTTAAAAAACATCAAAACTACAAAAAAATTGTTCTTCCTTTTAGCACATTTTCAAATAATTTTTAAAAAATGTGCCAATATAGTTTCACTTTGTCCAACTTATACACTGTTTGAAATGTATAAATAAAATTAGATAAATGAACTACGAATAGATATCACAAAATGATTAATTTCATGGAACAATTTTTTTTTTAATAGCCCCACATGTTACAGAACAACAGGAGACAAAGTTAGCAAAGGCCTATAACTAAATTGTTGCACCAAGAGTTCTATTAAGTATAAGGTATCTGATCTGAAGATCATAAAAGATAATTATATAAATTTAATAATGGACTGTAAAATTTTGAATATATATATGAATTGTCCGAAACAATTGCGATGACCTTCAATTATCCAAATATTAAAATGTTCATACTACTTAATTAAAAAAAAATCTGCGGTTTTATAAATTAAAACAATGGCATTAAAACCAATTTAGAATTAATATGAGTTTTGTATATCAATTGATATGAGAATTGTATATGAATTTAATTTATTCCATAATTAACAATATACAGCCTTTAAATTGGTAATTAAATTTAAAAAAAATTTATATCTATCTGATTTTATATTAAATTCTAATAAAACAACACTAAAATTATTTTTAAATAAATTCTAATAAAATAAATTCAAATAAAATAATTCAAAATTATATTCATATAGTGAATAAATTCAGCGAATTTTATAATAATTAACTACAGTTATTAAATTTTAAATGTATTTTTTACATCAAAAGAGTTTTTTAATTCGTTTTTGTCTTTTTCTTCACATATGCAAGTTCAATATTTTTACATATATTTTGTCTAGTGACTAGAGTCTAGACAGACAAATATTATTCCAGTTCAATTAAAAATTTTTAATATACAATTCAAAGTGAAATGGAAAATTTAAACTTATTCATATCTAAGAGTAAAAAAAACTTCATGTACGTTTTTTTTTTAAGATAACAGAGGTCTATGACTCTTTTTAATTATTTGACTCTATATCTTAAAAGAAGAAAGACTTTAAAGAAAAATTCTGAATGATGATAAAATCCTAAAAAATTTAAATCTCGAAAGTGCCAAAATCTTTTAAATGATCAATGAAAATAATGTCAGATTTAATTATTTATATACAATATCAAACAAGGGGAATGTGATAGGCGAATGTTAGCTTTAGGCCAATGAGCCAGCCTTCCCTTTTCAGGTTTTGCTATAATAGGTTTTTCAATAAAAAATATTTTTCAAAGTTTAATTATTTGACATTTGAATAAATAGAGAAAGCGAAAAAATAAAAAATTAAACAACTTTTTTTAAGACTTCGTAATGGCTGCGACATGGCTCCGTCTATTGTAGACACTTTCATATAATTCAATACATTTAACTTAGTTTGACAGATAGCTACGTTTGAAGAACGAAACGAGAGCGTTGATTGTAGATAGGCTTTTATGATATATTTTATAAATTATATATTTTTAAAAGATACGATCTGACTAGAGAGTCTTGAATTGAAAGGCAGAAGTTCTAACCAGTACATCATCTTTTTGATTAACTATTATCCGCACCATTATTTAGTTTTTTGATGTATTTTTATCCCTACCGAAACGTTTGGTAAAAATTTTTGTATATAACCATAACCGATTTTACATTGGAGCCCCAAAATAAGCCAAAACATAAATTTCTTATTTTCTCTCACAATTTAAGAAACAATTTGATAAATTTTATGGCACAAGTTGCTCTTTGAGCTGAATTTGATTCTATTAACCCGTTCAGGCCTTACGATATCAGATACGATATCTGATCAAGATATTTTCATTTCAGATTTGTTATTTCGAAATTTTGTAATAATCCTATATCAGATTTTAACGTGTATGTATATCCTTTGATTTAAAGTATACATACATACATACATAAATATTATACATTTTTACTTACATGTGATATGAAAATTCCTGGCTGTCTAGCACCAAATGGAACACATGAATGATCAGTACCTCCAATTATACTAAATCCTAATGATCCTTTATTTTTTGGCAGGATAACTTCCTATAAAAAAGAAATAAAATCAAAATTAAATTTTATTTTTTTTTATAATATTCCTTTTGTTTTTTCTTTTTTTTTTTTACTTTGTTTTGTTTTTTTTTTTTGCTTTTTTTTAAAGAAAAGTTAAAAGGAAAATTTTTTAATTTTTTTTTTTTTCTGTAACTGTACTTTTGTTAATTTTTTTTCAAATGGAAAAATAAATGTACAAAAGTATACCCAAAAAACCAAAAACATAATAATAAAAAAAAAAAACATAAAACAAAAAAAAAACGCTTAAAAAAAATATTTCGCAATAAAAAACCACGTTTGTGATGGAGTAGGAAGTGGTGATAGAGTGTGTGGGTGGAAGATGTGTATGAAAGATACAAAAAAAAAACACAAAAATAAAAATAAAAACAAAAAACATGTAAAGGATAATGAAAAATGTTGCACAATATTAAAAAATAAAAAGAACTAATAAAAATTTTTAAATAAAAGTTTATAAACAAAATTAATATATATATATTATGTATATATATAATTTTTTAACTGTACAAAAAAATATTAAATTAAAATTTCAAAAAAATTTTATTTTTTACAAAGCCTTTAATTAGTGCATTAGAGAAAAAAATAAAAATAAAAACTAAACGCTCAAAAAAATTATGTACAAAGTTTTTTGATTACAAGTTTAATTTTTTTTTTCTTTTTTTTTTTTTGATTCAAATTAAAAATTATAAAGCACAAATTATCAAAGCTATCTACAGATATAATATACATTTTTACAAAATACAAAATGATGAATTTGAGTTTGAAGCTTTTTTATATTTTCAAAAGAGACCAGAAAACATAAAAAGAATTCCAATTAAATCACAATTTTGGAAGCCTTGATTCCGCAGTCGTATCTAAAATTTGTTTGTTTTTAAAGTTACTTTATGTAGTTGATAAGTAAATTTAAATTATATAATGATAAATAATATAAGTTGAAAAAAAAATTTTATCATAGAGTAAAGATAATAGGAAGAGGGACAAATTCATATAAACTTTTTTAGTATCATATTTTTGAGAAAAATAAAAGATATTCCAAGTTTTGATTGTATTAGTGAATACTTATTCTATTTAGAAAAGATATGATTTGCTTAATAAATAAATGTATATATTTACTCTATTTGCAATAATGTTATATACATACGTGCTTACATATATATTCCTAAAAACTATAATTTTAAAATATACATACGATGCACACTTCAACGCAAACGGCAGTTATTATATACACACAGCCATTACCCATTACATATTTTCTAAAAAATTAAATTTAAAAAATAAGTACAGGTACGCGATACATGACATATGAGATTAGGCGATCTCAAATTAAAATGTAGGATATAAAGATTTTAGAAAATATTCTTGAATTATTCTCATTTGATTATCATATGAATTAATTTGAACTCTACATTTAAATTTGAGATCGCCTATTTTAAACGTCAACTATCGCATATATTTATTTTTTAAATTTTATTTTTAAGAAAATTATGAATTGGCAGTGGTTGTGTATGTATTAACTACCGTGTGCATTGCTGTGTGCATTGTTTGTATGTATATTTTTTAAGAAAATGTATATGAGCAAGTGTGTATATAATATTATTACAAAAAGAGTAAATATATTACATTTATTTATTAAGTAAACAAAATTTATTCCAAATAAAATAAGAGTCTACTAATACAATCAAAACTTGGAACATATTTTATTTTTCTTAAAAATATTTGATACAAAAAAAGTTTATATGAATTATTTGATAGAGATTTTTTTCAAATTTATTAAAATACTATGTACTTGTATTATAGCACTACTAACATTAGCAATTACTGTAGATCTAATTATTGTAATAATATAGTATTTACTAATCAAAAACACTAAAGTTATTTCGTTTTCATATCAAACTTACAAGATAATTAGTATAAACTTAATAATTATTTACTCATTTAAACCGATGAGACACAATAAATGTACTTCTATCAGAGACGAAATTAAATTTAAAGTTAAAGTTAAAGACAACTCAAGTTAAAGAATTGTAATGTAAGAAGTTAATTTTATCAAAATCGATTTTTTAACTATATATTAAAAATAATACTTTTATAATATATGGAAATAAAACTAATCTCTAAAACTCTCCCAAAATTTTTTTAGAACAATTATTACGTTTTAGTATTTTATACTTTATGGATCCCCTAAAACTTTCCCTTTTCCCCGTCCTACATAATCCAAAACCTGTTGTTACATTCCTAATACCGGATCTCTAACCAAAAGAAAATACTTACATTAAATTCTATTACACAGTTTTGCTTTAGAGTGTTTGAGTTACGTGAAGACCGTCAGGTGAAGCCCGTTATTAGTCAGGAAATATTTTTCTCTATTTTAAACGATTTTAGACGGGTGGGTGGGAGTAAATCGCTCTCGGTAAAAAGCAAATACAAATTCAAAGAATTTTATAACACAATTTATAATAGAATTCCAAAGAAATATAATTAAAATACTTTTACGAAAACTCCATCGAATCGGAAAACAAACATTTGTAAGCAAAATAAAATAATAATTAATGAAAAATATTCAAGGTAATAATAAAGTAGTTTTAAATCTGAATTCAATTACTTATTAAATAATTTTCTATAAGTATTTAATAAAACACATATAAGTTATAAAAATTAACTTTCAATAATTTTTCCATAATATTTTTTAAGTTTCAATTGAATACTTTAAATTTTCTCCTAATTTTTATATACAAGTATATATAAGTAAAACTTACAAATTAATTAGTACTTCAATTTTTCAATTTTAAAAAATAAAGTGCTCTTAATTAAAGTAGATAATGAAGAAAACCATGTATACTTCTAATTAAAACCACTTCTTAAAAAAAAAATAAACTCTTATCATTTAACTCAAAGAATTTTTTTTTTAAACTTAAATTTTATATTTTCTATTAAAATAACTACTAAATCATGAAGTAATTACTAAAAAAACATGATTATATTATTTTTAAGTATAAAAGATTTTTATAATTACATACATACAAATATAGTAGTAACATAATTAATACATTAACACAAAGTTAAAAAAAAAAATTAATAAATACATTATATTTATAGCACTTAACTATTACATTAAAAAAAGACTTAACCATAATTTCCTCCTTTTTTTTTTTTTAACCCTAGGGTTCCTTTTTTTAACTTGAAACTGTTTTTTTTTTTATTTCTAGTAACAAGCAACAGTTTCAACTAAAAACATAAAAATTCAACAAATTTCATTTTTATTCATTATTTTAAGTACCCAAGTGGATGCGAAGAGGGAGAAGGAAGGGTCCTCTTTTTTTCGATAGAAATGCTACCAAAACAAAAAACCCCAAAAACAAATATTGCAATATCATCCAATAAATCATGATATGAAATTATCAAAATATAAACTGGGGATAATCATATCCTAGATACTTATAAACAAACATATAAATAACATGATAAATGTCCTTATAATGATTTTCCAAAAAAAAAAAAATAATAATAACAAAAAAAAAAACAACTTAACAAGAATTAATATTATCAATCTAACAATTTTATTAGTCACAAAAATTATCCCTATGCTCTTTCTATTCATAAAATATAACATATTTTTTTTCTCTTTCTTTCATTCAACGTTAACTACAAAAAAAATATCAAAAAAAAAAATTGGGGACAAAAAATTCTAGATTAAAATTCGCTTATTCAGCAGCTACCAGTCCTTTTATTTTTTTAATTCAAATTGAAATAAAATAATTTTGATGTTATTAGAGTGTCCGTATGTCCAGAGTTCATTCCCACCCTTAAAAAGAGTACAGGGAACTACGAAATCCATTTACATTAACCATCAGTTTCGTTAATTATTTTTTTCACTAAATTCATTAAATAAAACAATAAACTCGGTTGTTGTTATTGTTTTATTTAATGAATAATTCCAAGTTAACCCTAGTGCGCCATCTGTTATCTTACAAAAGAGTTATGTATATTTTTTATGTTTATTATTTTATTTTATTTTTTTTTTATAGTACGATGTATACATATCACGGTATTAAATACATTTTTTTATATTGCATATGACCTGACCGGTGTTTGAAGCCAGGACCAGAGATCTTCTACTTAAAAAATTTCTAACTTAACAACTCCGTTATTTGTCAGAAAAAACTGATAAATAAGTTCCTATAAAAATTACAGATTTAGGGAAGACTTGTTTTACACTTTAAGTTCTTTGATTTAGTAAAGCTAAAAGATGAATTTCTCTTAAGCCTCGGCTAATGAAATGAAATGAACTGATATCTCTTAAATATTTAATATTCCATACTGTTATACAGTGTTATACAGTGTTATATGACTGAAAAAAGCTAGATGTCGCTAGTAAAACTTAATGCTTATTTTAGTCACAATTAATTAAAATTAATAAAAATTAATTAGTGCAAGTATATGTATACCAAATTAATCTAATGAAATTTGTTGTAATTCCTGCATGTAACTAATATTTAGACCAAAAAATGATACTACTGCAACTTTGATAACGTTATAATTTTATTGGATAATTCTACATAAAAAATATTATATTAAAAGTAAACTATGATAAAATTTTCTTTATAAAAAAATGGTAAAAAAAACCAAATCACATCAATTTTTTGGCTCGTGCTGCTTAAAGCAAGTTTTAACTAAAAGAGTTGAGAAAGAACGATGGAAACTATAAAAGAAATTGTTAAAATGAGAAAAGATAAGTTGTTTGTTTTTTTATTATGTCTTAGACAACTAATATAACTATAGTATCTATTAAAATTTATTATTATATCATTTGGATCCTTCGATTTTATTTTTTTTTACTTTGTGAAAAGAAACAGATTAACAGTGCAATTTGTAACAAAATATATAGAAAAAATAGAAGTTAACAATAGATGAAAAAATATGAATAGATTTTTTATTTAGAAAAGTACAGAGTGTACAGAGAGAAAAATTTTGTAAAACTTATATTATATTATAAGGCATTGCAATTATGTTATATAGTATTATTTTATAGAGCAAAAGTTGAATGGACAACACTTGAACTTAAGGTCTTAAAGCACTATACTGTCTGAAAATTATCTGAAATATTGATTGAAATGTATATTTGTATTCAGATAAATCGTCTGAAGTGGTTTAAATATATATTAAAAACGAATGATTTCACTACTGTATTCCAAGTCACTAATTCAAAAAAAAAACTAAACTCATTCGTTCAACGTCTCCAATAAAGCTGATTTATTACAAAAAAAAATTTATTATACAAAAATAAAAATGTAATTTAAAGTAGTAGATGTACCGAATAAGTACTAATACTTAAAAAATAGCACTTTACGAAATAGTACAACTAAAATTAAGGTATAATCATAATTGACAGTTGACTTTAATATTTTATATTTTACTGCACTACATATATGAATGATTTAAAAACAGAATTATTAGCACAGGTTATACTATAAAAAGCCTGTATTTCTACATTGAATTGACAACATTTAATTTGCCTGCATTATCAAATGCCTGTATACTTATACATATATATATAAATCTTCTGAAAAATCGTATTTACCATTCTTTTGCAAAATGCATGCAAATAAAATACAGGCAGTAAATAAATAAGATTTACAGGCAAGTGCTTTGTCCATTACAGGCAAACGCGTTCTTCATTAGCATTGACAATTAAAAAAAAATTTTTTACATTGACAATTGAAGCTGTAAGAAAACTCTAAGAGAGCTATATATTCAACTAAATTCCTAAACTTTAAATATGTACTTAGTCACGAATACCATAAGTATAATCAACTTTTAAGAATTTATTTACCTAATAAAAATTCAAAATTTAAAAATTAAAATAGAAACTGAAATCTAATTGAAAACTCACGTTTAAAGTAACACTCCATGCTTTTAGACATGTAATTAATGAATATATCGAAGAGTGAAAAAAATTAAACAAATAAAACAACAACATAATACAGTATTTACTTATATAATAGGTATATATAGCATCTGAACAAACACATAATTTTTTTCTAATATATAGTAAATATTATATAATATATACTAATCAATTGAGTAAACACATAAGAAAAACAAATGGTTCCAAATTACGCAATTTAAAGAAAAAACATTCACTTGACGATTTTTTTTACGAAATGTTACGCGCAGTACCACCTTAAGAGTCATCAAGAACAGACGTTAATTTTGGAATATTTTTTAGTTATTAAAATTCTCAATATTTAAATTCATAATTTCTATACTTTTGTTTGTAAAATTTGGTTTATTTATTCAAAACAGCATCAAAAGCATTCCTAATTTACTAATTAAGAGGACGTGACTTTAACAAAGCGATCATAATAAGACATACGTTTTTTCCGTCGGAGGTAAGAATTCTGCGATCTAATCTACTCTGGCATTTGAAAAAGGATTTAATATAGCCAAATATTTTCTTCTTCCCCTATTTATTGAACTACACTTTATTTTTAAGATAATATCCCAGATAATTAAATCCCACCCCTGAACTTTTAAATTCTAAAATATCAAAAACTCAAAAATTTAATAATAATATCAAACTTATAAAAATTAAAATTGAATATTTAGAAATTATTAAGTGCATATTGAACCTAATTTTCTGATCAATGGCATAGTGATGAAAGCGCCAACCTTTCAAATTCAAGGTATTGTAATCCCAGCCTGATCGTATTTAATAAAAAAAAAATATCGTAAAATAGTATAAATATATCGTAAGGGTTTATTTTGTAATATAAAATAAGATTTCATAAAAAGATGCAACTAGAACTCTTATTTGAGACAACAGATTACGCACAAAATTTAGAATGCGTGTACTCATTTTATGCAATATCTATCAGCCGAATAATTAACGACTTAGTAAATAAAACAATTAACTAAACTCAAGCCTAGCCTAAATTACTTGATGAATTTCCAATACTACTTAAAGGAACGGAAAATGAATAAAAAAACATTGAACTTAATCACTATTTCATTTAACACATTTTTCTGTTTAAAACTCAAAAAAAGCCAAATATAGTAAGGACATCAACCATATCAAATTTTATTTTTAAAATCGCAACAAGCTTTCGATAAAAAAATCTGGTAACACTTTCGTTAGAATTTTTTTATAACTTTAACCTTATTATACTTAACAAAATCAAATATGTATATATATATTTAAAAAACACTAAATTTACATTTAAAACTACTATAATGCAATTATAATATTTGTAAAAAAGAATACAATTTTATTTTTTTTATTTATTCAAAATCCAAATCTTTTCACTCAATTTTACCAGACTCAAAAATTTAAAAAAAAATTTTACAAGCATTTTTCCTCCACTTCTTTTGAAACTCAAAACCAAAAAAAAACGACAAATGAAAGAGAAGGATGAAAGAAAGAGAAGAAAAATTAAATTAATTTAAAATTCAACACAAAAAATAAAATTGAATTTCGTTTTAAATGTTATTTTGCAGCATCCATTTTGATTTATTTCAGTTAGGGCGCGCTTAAAAAATTGCAGTAAAATTCTTATCATCACTAACACATCATCATTTTCATTTCAGTTTTTTTTTTTTTTTTTTTTTATATTTAAATTGCATAGAAAATGGAAAGATTTATTCTGATTTTTTAGAAAAGAAACTTTTTTGAAATTTTTCCTCTAAATAAAGAAAAAAAAAATGAAAAATAGAAAATGGAAAATGAAAAATAATTTAAAGGATAATAAAGAACCATTTTAACAAAAACAGGATAATAAAGAATTTATTGTAATAAAAATAAATTTTAATTTTATATTTTTTTTTGTATTATTATTATTCTGATGTGAAAAACTATATATATACTGTTTGTGAAAATTTGATTTAGTTTTTTTTTATAATTTATTTAAATTATTTGAAGGATTCAAAAAAAAAAGGTATTCATTATTATTTTAAATTTAAGAATAAGTTTTAAATATTTTTGATCTTAGTACAAAATGAAACCTAATGTTTGATTTAAAACACTGGCTTTATATACATATACAGAACGCTTTCGTATCACACCTATTCAATTAAATAATCTTTAGACCTCAACCATCTATCCTAGTCTGTAAATCAGCCTAAACACCAAAACGAACTTTTAAGTAATATAGGATTTAGAAAATATTGGAATGGGCTTTGGAATTATGGGATTTTAATTTCAAAGATTCAAATAGATGGGGTTGATGAATAGGAATAGATGGATGGGATTTGAATAATATTGAGATGGGCGTGGGCATTATGGGATTCTAATTTCTAGGATTCAAATAATAATGGAAGTTTTCGGATAAAATATTCAAAGTATTGAACTGGGAACAGTGAAGTATAAACAGAATTGTATCAAGTTAAAATCCAATATTATTTTTATTAATACATATTTTTTGTACAAATAAATTATATTGTGTGCTGTATGTAATATTGTTTACATTTTCCTATATTTTAAATAATATATAAGCCCTGATTTATTAATGGTCAAGGCAATTTTAATTTATCAACGGTCAATGGTAACTGAAACCAGATATAGGTATCTACATATTTAGATTCCTTTTTGCGATCCCTTTCATATGCAAGAAAAAGATGCAGATCACTATGCCATTCAGCTTTTGGCATTATGTACATGATCGTACACATCAAGCCAGTTTTATCAGAATATTAGTATAACCCTTTAGAAAACTAGTTGCTATATTTGGTACTAAAATATATTTGAAAGTTATTCTACTTGCACACAATATATACCATTTTTACTTTAACTAAAGACTTTTTGCATTTCAAATGAAAACTTTGTATTTCAACTGTTGATTTATTTCAATAGAAGACATATTTATTTGAATGAAGATACTTTATTTCAATAACTTGGTTGATTTATATAACCAGGCCTATCATCATTGTCAACTATCACAAATGTGATAACTGATAAAATTTATTCAAAACCATATCGTGAAGAGCAACTGATAAATTTTTGGATAAAATTTTGCTATTGTGAATTGTGATAATTTGAAGTTTGTGAAATTTAAAGAAAAAATTTGGTTTATTTATTTTAAGTTTAATTTGAGTAAAAAAAATAGGTAAATATTTAAATTTTAAAAAATTTTTATTTGCTGTGGTTTTTAGAAAAATATTTGAAAAAATTTTTTCAGTGAAACAATTAAATCTAACACGATGAATTAAATGATGAAATCTATAAAAATTTTAGAATTTTTTTAAGAAAAGCGATTTTTTAAACAAAAGTGTGAATTCAATAAAAATGAAAATGAAATTTTAAAACTACTTTGTTTCAACAAATTATTTATTAATCACTTTCAAATAAGCTTTTGATATAATAATCAGATAAATATCGCATATTTGAACATTCACAATACCAAATTATCACATGACATTTGATTAAATTCGCAATAAATATTAAATTTGTTCGTGCATTTGACACTGACAATGAGGTTAATAAAAAAATTTTTACAAATTGTGATAAATGACTTGTGGATAATTTAAACTCACGATTTTCCTGAACTTGTGCATTGAGCCACAAAGTTCAACATTTCAAATATTCTTAAAGTCATTTTTACAATCAAAGTTTAAATTTTTTCCAAGCTAATCCAATTTAATACTGGAAAAGTTGTTACAATTTCATACAAATACAATATAATAAGTAACAATTTAACTTTAAATGTATTAAAAATTTTTTAGGCGATTAAAATTAATTTAACTTTTAACTTTCCATCAGTAACAGATAATCATCATCCTCCTATTTAATTTTCCTATACAACATATCTTAATTTTTCATTTTCAATTTTTAATTTTTTAACAGTAATTAATTCTGAAAAAACTTGGAAATTTTGTTAAAAAACAAAATATAGTTTTCCCCTACGAAAATGTAATTATCTTTTTCACTTAGTAACGAATTCTTAAAAAACAAAAAAATTTTCTAAGAAATTATTTATGAACTTTATTTTTACGCCTACAAATTTAATTTGTGAAAAAAAAATCAAGGGAAAGTCTATAGGGTATACTGTGTCAACTCTAGGATACCTTAGTTAGGATAATACTACAGATTTTATAAAATTAATGTATTAACAATATTCTAATATCATTCGGTTTAATACTTTTGGCAAAATCTCAAATACACGACTTCATTTTATTAAGTTATTATTGTACAAAAAAGGGCGTTGGCAGTGGCTACTTCAACCCTTTACTCTGGACCAACCAAATTTTTGAAAAACTTTAGCTATAAAACTAAAGAATGTTTGCAAAATTTCAGACACACCTTTATTGGGCATTACGTAATGCTTAAAAAGAAATAAAAGTTGTATGGCAACTACATAGTTGGACCCAATTGAGTGGCTACATTTCAATAACAAAGACGTCACAGCACAAAATCGAATTTGAAAAAATTTCTAACTTCTTTAGTTTTGACAGTCGGACGAACTGACACACAGATAAATCGTTTTACTTTTCAATTCTGACCCGATCCATTGGTTTAAGTCTATATATGCCTCCCTTCCATTACAGCGTCACGAACGTTATGTCAAAATTAGTATACCTTTTGAACTACGTTCATACGGATATTAAAAACCTCTGACAAAGCAAATAATTAAAAAAACAAACAAAATTTGTTTCCTTCGTAAAATTTTAATTTAAAAAAACCGTTAAAAAATTACATCATTAAATTTTCTTCAAAAACCATCTTAAGATATTTTTTGAAAAAAAAAAAACAAAATAAAGAAAAAAAAATAAAAACTTTTTTCCAAATTTTAAGTAAAAATTTTGTAACATTAAACAGCACTTAGCATATGAAACACAGTTTAACATTATTTAACATTTGAGAGCTTGTATATTGGAAAAATCGTATTAAAAATTTAAGTTTCAAAAGCGTTGAAAAAAATAGGATACAAAATATAGGAAACATAATAACAACAACAAATACAACCAAACATTATTCAAGGACAATTTTTGAAAAAAAAAGTATCTTAAATATTTATCTTATAATACCGAGTACTAACAAAAAAAAAAAATACTAGGATTTTATTTTAAAGATTTATCTTAAAAAATACTTTAGCTAGGATTGAATATTTGGATCTCATTTTTCACTTAACTCTTTTCACTCTTATTGGTTTTTTTTTTATTTTTGTTTTTGTTTTTTATTTTCTTCATTCTTTCAATTCAACTACTACTGATGCTGCAACTGTTGTTGTTGTTGTTGCAGTTTAAATATTTTTCAAAAGTCTATCAATAATTTTCTTTTAAAAAAATAAGAAAAACAAAAAAAAATTGAAAATTTGAATCCTATCACATTTAAAACAAAAAGTTTTTCTATTTTCAACTATTTTTCCAATTTTTGTTTTAAAAATGTTTTTACTGTTTTTGAAATTTTCTTCTAGAATAGTTTTTCATTTAAATTTTTTGTTTTATTATTTCTTTTTTTTTTTTTTTGATTTTCCTTTTTTTTTTTTTGATTTTTCTTCTTTTTTTTTTTTATAAAATTTTCAATTTTGCATGCATTTAAATAATGCAACTCATTTTATTCATATTTAAGTATGCAAATTGAGAGAGGAAAAATTTCCTGATTTGTTTTCTATTAGAATATACTCAATTTCTAACAATTGAATCAGATTGATTTATGGAAGATATTATATGACGTTCATAATAAATCTAATAATTGTGTATGTATCTCTTTATATAAAAGGAACAAAAACTGAATATGAAACAAACAGTAAATCAACGCAACCGACTTATTTACATGCTGACAACCTGAAAAATTCAATAGACAATTCTATGAATTCTTACTTCAATTTATCTCAGATTTCAGGAAAATTAAACAAATTGGACAGAATTACTTTGTATCAAATTTAAATTTTCTAACATTATTAAGTGGGTGAAATTTTGGAAGATGTGTGGTAGGTACTTAAAGCACCACAGCAATTCATTTCAAAATTAGAGAACATAATGAAAAACAGAAAGGAACTACTTTGCATCAAATTTCAAATTCCTATCTTTAATAATTTCGAAGATAGGCTTGTTAGAACTTGGGAGGAGAGTCGGAGTTACCGGAACCATCACTCCAACTCATTAAAATTTTAGGAGCAGGAGAAACTCCCTAATATCAAAGTTATTCCATTTTTATTGATCTCCGAGATATGCCCTTTTGCCCTTGAACCGATCGCATGTTTCCAGAATCCGAACCCAAGGCCCGATATTGTCCGTTTTCTATCCTCGCCGTATTCTTAAGTTACTAGTAGTTGGCAGGAGGTGACGCTGAGCATAAATATATATAAACTAAAAAACTACATTTACTTTTTCTAAATAGCCATTCCCATTATTCCAACCCTCTTAATCCCATAATCTTAAAATTTCCAAACCCCAATTGAACGTATCACATTCTGGTACTCAAAACTAAACTGTTGTATCACAAGTCTCATCGCAAAGTTTGGTTCAAAAAGGAAAATGTTTTAGTATCTGAGAGTTCCACAAAACCCAGTCTCAATAGATGCCTTTTGAAGTTTTTCACTGTCCCTTATTATGTAATTAGGAAAATTTCTTAACCAGTAAATATCTCATCTTATATTGAACTTCGCTTCTTCATTCATTTAATTTTCTAAAAGCGCGTAAAAAGTTTTGGATTAAGGAAGTGGGTAAACGTCTTGAACCTGAGTTTACAATTTTTTGGTATCTTGGAAATTTTTCAGTGCGTTAGCAAAAAGTAAACAAATTCCATCAAATCTTTTAAAAGATCCCACTCACCGCATCAAATCTTTTACAAAAAATTCATTTTACGTACCCAAAGAAAACAATATTACTTTTAAATAACGTAGTTACTATATTTTGTTTTTATTTTTTTTTTTTTTAATATTGGTTAAATTTTTACATTTTCTTCAAATTCTTTTTTTTTCCATCTTTTCAAAAAACTGTTATACTTTGATCTGCACCCATTTATTATTGCTCTAAATATTTGGGATCAAAACAACAAAATCAAAATGGGAAAACAAATCATCAACTTGGATAAAATTCTTTTCAACACCAAGGGAATTGTTTCTGCTTTTCTATAAATAAGAACTAAGAATACACACAGTAGAAAATAATAACAATAATAATAACAACAACAGAGAGCAAATAGTATCTTGAAATATAAATACTTGGAATGTATCTATGAATAAATAGTAGAAACAGAAGGACATTTTTTTTTTTTTGTTTTTTAAAAAAAAAAGTTTATTTAAAAAAAGCTGCAGGATATCAAAAACGGAAACTATTAGAAATAATCTTTAAAAAAATAAAAAATGAAATAATAAAAAAAATCAAAAGTATATTCAAATATCAGTAATGCAGTTCTATTTTGTTATTTTTTGGTTTTTATTGTTAAAATTGGTTTCGAAATATTCGTCTTAAACAGTTTGGGCTAACAAGAAATCCTTCATGAAATGCTTCAATGATGTTCGATTTTTAATGCGTTTGATCGTATAAAAGAGCAGATGTTCACATATGACGACAAATACTAACATGATGAGCAGATATGCAATAACGCATTCGATGCATAAATGATGACTCTAATGACTTAATCAGATATTTTAAAAACAAACAATTTAAATTTACACTTAAAAATGACATGAAGTATCGCATTAATGCACGTTTATTAATTTGCCCATCAAAATAGCGATGCAGCACCGCATTCGTTATGCAGAAAAGTTCGTTTATGTAAGAGCTTAATCAAACACATTTTCTCTTAATTTCATGTCTTAATGTGCGAATATCAATTCGCTTTCCCGCGTGATTAAATTAGAAAAAACCAGTTTTAATGAAAAAGATTACATTGTATACTGCGATGACGCAAGCGATGCGTTGCCGCAACATGTTTCTAAAGGCTTAATCAGATGAATTAGTCAAAATTACATGCAGTACCACATCGTTGTTTCGTATAAATTTCGCACATAACATTAGTGAAGCGACAACGCATACGTTATGCGGAAAAACTAGCACATGCAATTTATGAATTAAAAAAAACTGTAACCATAGATACTAAATTACTGTCGTAAAATTAAATTAAAATAAAGTTTGAATGGAATTGTCAAATTTAATCGAGAAATTAGGTTCAAGAAATGCAAACAATGCGCATAACCTGTCAATGGTCTGATATTACAAAAATATCACATTTAAGTGTTAAATTCCTGTGCATAAGTCAAAATTAAATTGGCTTAAAAATTTCATATATGCATACAGTATATTTGCGGTATGACTACTTAGTACTACAGCTACAAATTTTCGTATATATAAAATACACATTTCATATACAAAAAATCTGCGTAGACATACAATATTGTATGTCAATAAATTTGTTTCGAATACTTTTCATTTGTTTCGAAATTTTTATTTTGTTTCGAAAGTTTTTGGCAACACGTAAGATTTGTTTCGAATAGTTTTTTTAGTCGTTTCAAAATAATTTGTGCGATAGATATATAGTTAACGCTATATATAGTTATAAAAATTAATTTTAAACAATATATTTGAAATTTTTAAATTAAATATTAAAAAATTAATATAATTTTAGCTACCTATTTAAAATAAAAATAAAATTTTGGCAAAAATGATATTTTTTGAAAGTGAATCTTCATCAGACGAAGAATATATACATAAAAACAAAATTGAAAGGAGATGGTTCAGAGATCAAAGTAACATTTTTGAACTTCCGACAAAGGAGTATGCATAAAGATTTATAAAGAAATACATTTTTTTGCAATTATAATATGTTACAAAAGAAAATTTAATTTTTCAAACGATTAAACAAAGATAAAAATTGTGTACAAACCATATTTAGTTTTGTACAACAAAAAAAAAAACAAATAAAAACCATTTCAATTTTCAAAAGAGGTAAAAAAAGATAATTTGAATTTGAAACGAAACGGAATTTTTTGAAGTAAAACTTTTGTTTCGTTCATTTTTAATTCGAAACAATTTACGTGCTGCCGTTAAAATTTTGTTTCGAATAATTCGATTCGAAACAAGTTACATGCTGCTGCTCCAGAATTTTGTAGACATTTGTGCATATAAAGAAAATCACCACTACAGTACTTGAAGTCAATGTTACTTTAGACCAATTGGTTTTAGACAAATTATCCGACACCCATCCAATATATATTAGTTCTTTAAAATACAATTTTAAAAAAAAATTCTATCTATACTACATGTTTGAATTTGAATAATAAAATAAAGAGAGAGAGTTCAGTTTTATTTCATAGTACATTTAAAAAACAAAAGAGTAGCATAGTACTGTGATTTTAGATTTTTTTAATTTTCATTTTTTTTTTTGCTTTTGATTAAACTACATTTTTCCTTTTATATTCTGCTCTATATAAGAAAGAAGATTGTCTTTTCAAGTAAATAATATTAAATACAAAAAAAATAAGCAGATAGTAAAAATAAATATTAAAAATTTAAATTCTGATTATTTTAAATATAAGAAAAGTATATGAAAAGAAAATCAGTTAATATAAAATAAATAAGTAATAAGAGAAAAAGAAAGAAAATGGGAAAATATTTCTGTCAACTGATCTAGGGTAATTGAAATTTATCTCTAAGATACATTTACAACAACAACAAAAAAACAGAGTAAAAAAAAAAGAGTTACAAGGTTGATACTATATAAATGTAATTAAAAACAATTTTATATTAAAATTTAATTCGTATTTAAATTTTCAGTTCGTAACAGTATTGAAAGTCAGGTAAAATAGAAAATGAGATTAAAATGTTACTTCTAACGAATCTATTGTTTTATGAAAATTTATTTAATATTGGATTTTATAGATTTATGAGAAAATATACAACTTCTAAAATTATATAAATGAGTTATTAATCTGTAATTTTGTGCATTAGAAATTTGATTTAATATTTTATATTAAATTTTAATTTTAATTTTAGATTTTACTGGATGCAATGTGAAGGTTCAAATTTTGAAATCTCATTTTATCATTATTGAGTTTCTTAAAAATTAAAATTTGTTTGTGAGTTGAAATATAATTACAGATTACTTATATTAGATTTTCCTCGTACTATCAAAACAAATTTTACAGTTAGCTCTAAAATCAAGTTTCACAGTTTCAAAATATTTTTTATTATTACAATTTATAATGAGTTAAATTTTATTTAAGTACAGTCGTAAGTACCATTACCTGATACTCAAAACTTGATCAAGTACATTTATTACTATGGATTTTGATACATAAAAAATTTAAATAAAAGTAAAAGAATCTAGTAAAACTACCTATAAATATCCGAGAAAGCAATTAAATTTTGAGTAAAAGAATAAGTAAAAAGATCAAGTAAAAATATTGAGTTCAATTACTTTTGTAATTATTTTTGGATACTTATCTAAAGTATTGGACTTTATTAATGAAAATATTTGCAAAATACTTGAATACTTAAAAAAATAATTGCATTTTAGATACTTAAGTATTTCATGGTTCTAATTAATCGTAAATACTTAAGTATTAAAAAATAATTACAAAAGTAATTGAACTCAAAATTGATAAGTATTTCTACTTGATTCTTTTACTTGTACTTAAATTTTGTGAATATTGAAATCTATGGAATACTGGTATCTGACAAAGTAATGAGTATCTGGTAATGGTACTGATAATTATAATTTTTAATTGTACTGGTACTTGTTAAATATACTGGTCTGGTGTACATAAGGTGGAATCTGATTATAGGAAGTATCCTAGAGTTAAATTAAAAATCATCAGGATTATACGATTTCTATAGAATATTTACGCATAAAATGTACAAAATTGATTCTAAATTAGGGGAATTTTTACAGTTAAACTCAATTAAAGGAGTTTAAATAAGATAAATAAGACTTCGGTCGATCAATTTTAATTCAAAAAAATTAAACAGTAAACCCAATTTTGAATTACGAACATTTGTACTCGACCCGATTTTTTTTTATATTAGTAATCAGAATTTATAATTTCCGAATATTTGTTTAAAATCTATTTTAATACAATTTTTAGAACGTTGTATATTAAACACGTCATTCATATGATTAATGCAATATGAAAATTAAATAACACCCATGCATATTATTAATTGATATGCAGAATTTCACTGATTAAATTCTCTTTCCATAATAATAAAAACTTGATATACGAGTACTTTTTGCAAGAATATATCCATAGATAATTTGTTTTATTTACTTATTGCCATTTTTAATCATCGCATTTTTATATACAAAGTGAAAGGCTGCAAGAACGTGGGTACACAATTAATCTTGACGATGAAATTCACATCCACCCACGTTTTGATCCTACATCGTTGAATTTATAAATAAACTTTTAAATTGGATGTTTTATTCCTTAATGAAAAATATGAAACTTGGCAATTTGATTACCAAATTTATTATTGTGTAAAATTCAATATGATAACATTGACATTTAGATTTTAGAAAAGTTTAGGTTTGAATTTTGCTAAGTTTAAAATAAAATAATTTAAAAAGTGGAAAATTTTTTTTTTCTCAGATTTTTAAAATAAATTTTATAAAGGTTCTTAAATAATTTCTACTATTCTTCTACTATGCTTCTATTAGCTTCTTCATAAATGGCTTCTACCACAAATACGACAGAGAACTCAAAAAATTAGACCCATAGGAATCCTGTTTTTAATTCAGACTCCGGTTTTTAACTCCTATTCTTAACTCCTCTGTCTGCTCTTAACTCCTGTTGTTAACTCTTTTTAACTCTTCTCAAACTTATTAATTTCCAAGAACAGATGAACTAAAAAGTTCTATCATATTTGAAACGTAAATACCAATTCGGTCCGACAATATTACGTCAATTTATATTTTCTTAGTCAATATATGAACATTTCTACTAACAAGCAGCTAAGATGAAATACAATTCTAATTTTAACAATTTTAACTTTTAAATAACATGTAAAAATCGAAATATGGAAATCGATTAAATGATGCAATGTAAAATATATTAAAGTTCCAAATCATTAATTTGGCTTACAATAAACAAATTAAAAGCAATATTCAAGCTTCATAATCATGATAAATTAGAACCTTTTGATAATTACTTTATTATTAAAATCCCATATTTTACTTATTATAATTATGTATGATTTTTAGAACCCTTAATTCGAACCAGGGCTTGCTATTCAAATTTTAAATTTTTATAATCATTGTATTAAATAAAATTTAAACAATATGGTGCCAAATCCCGAAAGTGATAAAAAAGATCCCCTGAACTATCAAAAATTGTTCAAAAAGGATGAGAATAACGTTCCAATATCACTTTTTGTTTTAAATAATTAAAAATCGAGAAAATTCGGTAGAACGGAAATTTGAAAAATATTCAGGGCCCTATTGCACCAACAAATTATCACTTATCAAATTATCATTTGTTTTGTTGCACTAAAACCATATTTGACATTAAACGTATGCAGTTTGATTAGTAAAAACCATTGACTCATGAAAAAAATTATTATTTGATTAGTGATAGATAAGTGTTGGTGTAATAGGGCCGTGATCCTAGGTCGGAACATATTCAAAAACTTTGAACATTATCTCGAAAAAACGTCTAAATCTCCCCAATCTTCCTTATCTTCTCTGCTTCTATATATACTTTCAGGAGGCCAAAACCTTTTTTTAAATATACCTGAATATATTCACAATCAATATCAAATATTTAAATATGAATAACGACTAATTTTGCTACATTGTGAAAGAAATTACTATTAAAATATCAATTATTGCTTTTTTTAATTTTTTTATAAAATAAAAAAAAAAAACATGCAATTAAATTAATAAAAATTTAAATAAATTTTTAAAAAAAATTATTAAAATTTAGATGCATGCATTTAAAAAATAAAATTTCTACACAAGTGCCAAAAATTATAAATAATACTAAATTCAGATTATTGTAAAAGAATTTAAAAAATGTTTATATAAATATAATTAAAATATTAATAAATACCAAAAGTCAACTAGTTTGTTAATAGTATTAACGTTTATTTACAAATTAAAAAAAAAAATGTATATATATATATATAAAAGGAAACTTTATAAATCCAATTAAAAATTATTATAAAAAAATTAAGAAAAAAAAATTAATAAGTAATATAAAATGATAAATGATTGATCTTAATTATAAATTTAATATATATATTAATATTGTATACGATGTTTTTTTATTTATATATTTTTTGGTTATTTTTTTCTTTCAATATTTCCAAATAACAATAAATTTAAAATTAAATAATAACTTTTTCTAGATTTAACAATAGTTACTAATGAATAAAGATAAGTTCGAGAACTAAAAATCTTAAATAAGTTCATATAAATTTTTAATTTACCTAAGTTTTTAATGAAAAATTTATTTAAAGACCCTATATTCTAAAATTTAAAAAATAAATTTATTAACTACTTAAATTTAAAATTAAAAAATAAATTAAATTATTATTTTCCAATGTTTGGTGAAAGGTATACTAAAAAATATAAATTCTAGTAGCGAATGAACGACTTCAAAATATCTTTTTTGACTCATAAGCGCTAGTTTCCCGGAACCAGTGTTTTCATAAGGCATTTTTTAACTTAGTCATTCAAATTATAAGTGACTAAGTTAATATTTAAGTATTATTTGCACTAAGTCATTACTAACTTGTTTGGCACTTGTTTTTGAAATTAGAAGTGTGCCATCTATTATCTAAGTGCCATCTATTATCTAAAAATAACTTATACGAATAGCTAGTTTTCTAAATATGATTTTACCAGAGTTTGAACTCAAATTTTTGAATTGAATGGCCACCAACTTATCCAATAGACCATTGAAATTTTATAAAACAAATGTAAGTGACTTCAAAAGAGTGACAGCAATTAAAATCCCCGTTATACAATATCGCAACTTGGGGTCGAACTTGCGCTCGTCCGTTTAGGACATTTAATTATAAATACATGTATAAGAAAATTCGAAAATAATAAAATTTTTGGCATTCTTGAACTGTAAAAGAACAAATTTTTTATATTATTATACACTATTTTTGGTTTAAAATTAAAAATTTAAACTTATTATACAGTTATACAAAAATTCACGTCAAAAATTGAAACTAAAGCTATTCACTTATAATCTTACTAAAATAATAAAAATTAAAAAGCCTATATTTATTATATTAAAAATATTGATAGCCAATAACATCATAAAATTAGCTTAGACCTAATAATAATTCCTAACCTTTTAAAATTTAAATTACTATAATTTATTAATAAAAATTTAATATTAAAGTTAAGTAAATGTACGTAAGAAGCGTAAATATGAAACGCCGAATTAATTTGTAATAGAAATAAAATAAATTTCTCAAATTAAGGCGGAGACACACTGTTGTACAATTTTCAAAAATTATGCAAGCATGTCAAATAACAGTTTAGGCTTTTGGTATGTTATTTCAAAAGCCAATTGTAAAATTTTTTGACGTTACATATTACAAAAAAAAATACGCAATACATACTTGTACAGCAATATAAATAATGTATAGCTACATATATTGCAGAATTAATGAATCTTTTTTAAATGAAAGTAGTGATGATGCCTATGTCGTCGTAGATGTCGATGATGTCGTTTCTTTGGTTTGAATATGACTAAATTTTTTTTAATTATTAATAGAAGAAGAGGATTTAAAATCCTCAAATTCGTTCGATTGTAATGTTTTATATGTTATTATTGCCAGTGCAAAAACAATTCCGGTAAACGGTAATGCAAATGCTTTACTTCAAAGCAAAATGAATACTGCAAACATCTGCAGCAAAATGAAGATTAAAGTTCTGCATGTGTTGTGTAAGATTAAATGTTTTTTAAGTACAAATGTGAATTAAATATGAAATATTAAACTAATAAGCATGTTATATTACTAATATTACTAAAAAAAGTAATAAGAGTGCCTACCTAATTATGGTTTAATGAAATAAACTAATTTAATGACATGTACTCTACAACCATCTGATAACTTTATGAAAACTTACTTATAAAATATTTATTTAAAAATTAAAAGCAATTATAATAAAAAAATAAATTTATTGTATTTGGAAATATTGAAAAACCTATATTAATAATCAACTTCCACTTTTAAATTTTAAAAAATATTTTAAAATAAAGTTAAAAAAATTCTTCCACAATATTAGATTGATGAATTTCGATATTATTTAAATTTTGATAATTTTTAGTTTTTTCTTTTTAAATTTATGGATAAAATGTGAAATTAGTAAAATTTTATGTGCCAGATCTCAAAAAAAAAAAACAAAAGAAAAACTTTTTGGTTTAATTTTTGTATAAAAAAAAAAAAAAAAAAAAAAAATTGTAACTTTCAAAATTTTTCTCTAATTACTTAATCGATTTTTTAATTTTTTTTTAGCTGTATGTCTGTTGATGACAAGCGTTAAATTTTTTTCAAAAAAAAAAAACCACAAAAAAAAAAGAAAACCAAAACTAAAAATCAAAAACTCAAAAAAGTAAAAAGCTAAAAATAAATAATTTTTTTTTTTTTTTTTTTTTTTTTTCAAAAAATAAAACCAAAAAAAAAAATCAAAAATTTTGTCATCAATTTTCTCAGCTATTATGCGTTTTAGCCGTGACACACACCTCAGAAATTAAAGGCTCCGCTAAATGATTATCAGTAATACGAGTCATAACAGTTTCTGTAAAAGTGGATTTTGTTATTGTTTCTGTAATACGACCTAATTCAGTTGGTGCCGGTGGTAACATCGGCAAATCTGGTACTGCTTTATTAACGGTGACAGTTACAGAAGGTCCTGCTAAACCATTATGACCTTCTTTAATATGTTTCTCAACATGCACATTATTTGGATGACTACCACCGCTCAAAAAATGAGCTGGTATCATTGCTTGAAAATCATCACTTGTTAATGGTCTCGGTGGTGGTTGATTTACCTGTTAGTAAAATTATACAATAATATTGATACAATCATAAATTAAAAAACAAAAAAAAAAAAAAACAAAAAAAAAATAAAAAAAAAAAAAAGGAATAATTAAAATTTTTAAATTAAAAAATAAAAAAATTAAAAATATTAATAAAGAAAAATTAATAACATATCGAAAGTAATTAATTAAATTTTAATACAATCAAAATAACCTGATATACATAAAAACTTTTAAATTATTATTAATAATATTGAAATATTCTAATTTAATTATACGAAAGAATTTAATATTAATTACTTTAATTATTAAAACCTCCATTCACTTTTATATATTTTTTTAAAACTATACTTTATAATTGACATTTAAGTTTTTAACTCATTTAATTAGTATAAACTAATCACACTTTATCAATAGAGAGAAAGAGATGGCAATATTAGACTAAACTACAAAGTTTTTTTGTCTAAAAAAAAAAGAAATTTTGATAATACAAAGTATTTTAATGCCAAAAATCTAAAAATTACTTCAAATACATGTAAGTCTAATATTGGTTAACTCTTTTTTTAAAACGATGTTTAATATTTTATTTTATAGTTTTAAGGCGGAAATACACTATTTAAGGACTGTCATACTTGCAAATGCTTTTCAACTTCGACTTCAAAATGAAATATTTTATTAATTAAAATTGGGAATAATGCTGGACAGAATATTTGCAGAACTTCTATTCAATTTGACTGATTCAATTCTCTTTTAATATTTGATTCAAATTGAATATTTAGTATTATAAGTGTCATAATTTGACATTTGGTTGTCATATTTAACTTAAATCAGAGGATTCAAACATTTACTCAAATATGAATCAATTGTCAAAATTGTCAAAAATAAAAATAAAAGTTTTTGACATTTAATATAGTTTTTAGTAAATAATGTATCACCCCCTTAATACTTAATTAACTTCCTTAAATTAATAATTCCTAAATTTAAACTGCTCCTAAATACCTGAAACTAATTTTAAAACATTATCAATAAAATATGATTTACTTAAATTTTTTAAAACATCGCCATTTTGTCATTCGACTAACAGTTAATTTTAAGTTAACAGTTTACACATAACAGAAACAACAAAATTAAAAATTAAAAATAAACAAAAAAAAAAACATACATTTATAATTTAAAAAAGAAAGAGAAAGATGTAAATTAAATACATAAGTAAATACATAAAGAAATATAAAATTAAAAATGTATTAAAAAAAAAATAGAAGTAAACATTTAAACAAGAACACAAATAAAATGAAAAATAAAGTTAAAATAATTAAAATAGAATTATTGTAAAAAAGTGTAAAAAATAGAAAGAGACAACCATCACATTTGTAAATTGATTTTTCATTTTCATAGTAAATTTTTTTTTATTGGTTGAAAATAATTTTTTGTCATTATTTTGTATTCTTCTATTTTGTATATATGTATATGTATTGGTGTGGTTTTTAAAATGTTTTTTTAAAAATTAAATTAATAATTTGCATTAATTGGATTCATAACTCTTTTTTATTAAATTAATTCTTTTTATTTTTAGTTTATTTTGTTTTTTGGGTAATTGGTAATTTAAAAAATTTTTAATAATAATAAATTTTATAAATTTAATTAAAAAATTTTAATAGTTTGAATAAAAAATAAAATTTAATTTTTAAATCTAACACACATGCAGCTTTGCAAAAAATAAATTTTTTTTTTTTTTTTTTTGAAATTTTATTATAAAAAATAATAATATAAAAAAAAAAAAAATTAATAAGTTTGGTTTAATACTTTTATAGGGTAATTATTGAATAATTTCCTATAATTAAAAATATAATATAAAATATATTATGTTTGCTGAAATTTTCAAGTAATTTTTATAAAAATTTTATTTTGTGTCCAAATTCAGAAAAATCATTTTAAATTACTAAACTTAACTATTTTTGGGACTTTTTTGAAATTGGCGTTCTTACTTAGGCAATTATTATAATAAACTTGGTTCGCCTCTGACATAAAGTATCGCGACTGTCAGGTTTCAGGGAAGATAAAATAAACGTTCAGAAGCAAACAAGGAGACAGAGGCAATCAGTGTGGAAGCAATTAATCAAAAATATATTTAGATGTAATATGAATAATGTATTTAGAGTGTTTTAATTACATCCGAACCGCAAAATACTTGTGTATTAAGCTTTTAACCGAACGAATAGAATGAACCGTTATATGTCAAAAACTTAAGTATACAAATTGCTACAGAGCTTCGATAATTGATATGTTCGATTAATCCTGAGTGATACGATTTTTTTTTAGAAAAAAGTGAGGTAAAGCTTATCGTCCAATTAGAATTTAGTCAACTTACCGAATTTTCTAATTATTAAAGAGTTATGTAACTCTAGTCTTATATTCTTGAAAAAAAAATAATAACAATTACTTTTGATTCTTCTGAATAACGGAACAGCAAAGCATTTTTAATAACTTTTATAATTCAATATATTAAATAAAGCTTTTTAAATAAAAGCATTTGTAAATTGTTTTTTTTTTTTTTTATTTAAAAGTAAAACACATCCCCTAATTAAAACAAAGGAAACGATTTATATATGGAACTTTATATAACTGTGTATTAAAATAAAAAAAAAATTTAATAAAAACTAAAAAAAAAAAAATAATTGAAACAAAAAATACAAAAAAAAAATAAAAACATTTGTTTTGAAAACACAAAAATTAATATATATATATATTATAAATTTTCTTTTTAAACTCTTCTCATCCCTAACACAACACAACCCTATATTTTGTACAAATTTATCCCGATTTTTTACATTTTCATACCTGTGATTCGTTTTCACTAGTTCCAGATTTTTCTGATGTTCCATTTTGATTTGCTTGTAAATAAGCGGGTGGCAATTGTATTGTATCGTTTGGAATGCTTGATGACGGTGAAACCCGTCTTGGTGCTGGAACCGGAACTGGTTGTTGTTGTTGTTGCTGTTGTTGATATTGTTGCTGTTGTTGTTGTAATAATTGTTGTTGTAATTGTTGTTGATTATTTAAAATTAATGCCTGATTTAAATCAGATGTCAATGGCGTTGTTGTTGTAAAATTATTATTATCAATAATCTGATGTTGTTGTAATTGTTGTAATTGTGTCTGTTGTTGTAATGGAATGTTATTATTATTTGTTAAAGCTGCATATTGTTGCTGTTGTAGTTGTTGTATTTGTTGTAATTGTTGCTGCTGTTGTAATTGTTGTTGTTGTAACTGTTGTTGTTGCTGTAGTTGCTGTTGTTGTTGTAATTGTTGTTGTTGTATATTAAGTGGAATTTGCTGTAATGATTGCAACTGCTGTTGTTCAAAACCATTTGTTGTTGTGGTTGTTGTTGCAGTTGGATATCCTAAACGGTTTAATGTATCGATTGCTGGATTTGTTGTTTCAATTTTAGCAATTGTTGTTGCTGTTTGTGGTGGTGATGTTATATAACGATTTGTTTCATCTAATAAATCACCAATTGATCTTTTGAAACCTAAAAAATATTTGAAAAAAAGATTGATTATTATAATTGCAATTATAAAGTTTTACAAAAACATTAAAACTACGAAGAGTAAGCTTAGACTAATCCAAAACTTAATTTTATAATAGTCTGACTTCAATGTTTATTTTAATTAGAAATTAGCTTTATTAATCTAGTATAATATCCTGTTTATGTATAAGTTCAACTCTTCAAAGACTATTAACAACTACTATAATAGAAGAAACTTCACCTACAGTTAACTTATCATATCTTCTAGTTTGAACTATTCAATTATCGAACCTAAACTACATTTAACTACTAATTTCAAAGTTTGCACTTAAACTCTAGTCTTTAATTTATTTGATTTTATTGAAACTTATTTTTCTAACATTTTATGGGCTATTTTTAAAAAGCATCATTTTAAATCTTTTAAAATTCGAGTATTATTTATTTATTTACTTATTTATGGCCATACAACTTAATTTATTACATCATCCTACATAAACAACGCGGGGAATGTACTTGGGTGATATATTATATCAACTTTTAAAGCTTAATGCAACAACTTCTCACATTTAACATGATAACTTAAACATAATATATTTAAATATATACCTGGTCTATTTGCCATATAACCTGAAGGACTTAATGATTTTAATATTGATGGACTTCTTGGACTTTGTGGTATCTCTAATGCACCTTTTATTTCACGTTGTAATACTAAACGTACAAAACGTTGATGATCTGTTAATGCTTGAACAGCAGTATCATGATGTGCTGATGTCATATCGACACCATTTATCTAAAAATGAAAAAAAAAATATTAGTTTTAATTATTTGTTAAAATAATTTTCAATTAAATGCAAAAAAAATCCTCAACTTGATATCAAGAACTGCGAAAGTTCATTTAAGTTTAAAAAAATCAAAAAAAATTGAGAAGACAAAGAAAGAAATATAGATTGAAAAAGAATACAAGAGAATATTTAATAATTTACTTTAATTAAGGACATTATTATCTTTTTTTTCTCTCTCTCTCTCTCTCTCTGTATTTGCCATTTCATTTTTTTAATCAATTAAACAACTGTTCTTTTTCTTTTAATGAATACTATAAAATTGTTATTATTATATATATATATTTTTTTTTTTACTTACAGCTAATACACGATCTCCAACCATTATTTTACCATCACGATGTGCTAAACCACCTTCAGTAATACGTGATATAAAAATGCCATCACAACCATCTTTAAATGGTGGTGAACCTTTACCACCAACAATACTAAAACCTAATCCTTGACCAATTTGATCTCGTATCAGTGTTGCATGTAAAGTGATTTTGTGCACTAATTCTTGCTGCAAGATATTAAAAAAAAAAAAACAAACAAAGAAGAAAGTTAGAAAAATTGTTGTAATTATAGTTGCAATAATGTATAAAATTTACTATTCAGAAAAATTTGTGTGTGTATGTGTATGTTATTTGAAACCAATGAAAAAGATGAAAGAAATTGTAAGATATTGCAAACATATATAATGCAATATAACAAACTAGATTGTCCTTAATTAAGCAACAAGATACTTTTGTGCTGAAAGCAATGATTTAGATTAAAATCTGTGCAATTTACTAATAATATCATAGTACCAGTGAAAGAAAATATAAAAATTAAGTGGTAATATAAGAAAAACTTGTGAGATCCAAAATAAAAATAAAAAAAACAACATGATGCTACATAAAAAGTATTAAAAAACAACCATTTACCACAAAAAGTGCACAAAAATTATTTAATTTCTAATTTCAGACTTTCTTGTACAAGTGCTTATAAATATAAAGATAAAAATTTAATTAAATTATTAAGATATAATCTTTAATCTCACAAATTTAATGGAACATAATTAAAATGTTAGATTATTTAATAGTTTTAAATGGCAAATGAACTATCTAAAGTTAAGAAACCCTTATATCATAATTGATTATAAATTAGTTTTGAGATAAATATAAAAAGAAATTAATCTAATTGCCACGATTCTAAAGAATCTCCTGTTTCAAAGTAATTTAAATCTTATAAGATTATATAAGATGTTGATACCCAAATAATTATTGCAGAGACACACTGCGGTCCTTCCTGCATTGCAGAATTTTTAAGATGACCTAAAAACCTTGCAGTGGGTTTGATTTGGTATGTGCACGTAACGATTTTATAGAGCTACATATCCTCTCATGTGTTCCCCAAAATTTTGACATAGTTAACAATCTCCATATTCAAACTTCTATTCCTATACTTAACTAGCTGTTTGTCACAGAATGACGGGAGGTCAATTGAAAGAAGAACTTATTCTAATTAAGAACTATTTCTAATTTCATTATATACATATACATATATTGTATATCAATAACCATATTCTTAAATAAAATCGCAACTATTACTTTTTGTACAACGCAGATTATGCTTCGATTCTAGTAATAGATACACAAAAAAAAAAAACAAATGACTCATATAATTTATTGCTGTATCTTAAAAACTTGATGACGAATAAGTTAGGTAGTCTACTTTTTGTATTTTATAAAATGTTGGGGTCGTTAGTTCATGTTGGGGTCGTTAGTTAGTTATCCCTTCTTCGTATAATTTTTTTTTTAATTTCAATTAATATTTTTTTTTATTTAAGTGCGCACTTGCTTAAACTAAATAAATTAATAAAAGATTTTAAATTTTTTATAGGTTTATTTGGTTTCAATAATGATCTATTTCTCCATCTATTAATGTTTTGTATACATATTTTTAAAAAATATTGCTATACATAGTTTTCACAAACTTTGTTTAGATTATAATCGAAATATTTGTTTGTTGCTAACAATCTATAATGTACCTCAACATGCTAAATATAAAATTTCCAGAAAATGTTGTGTGAGTTTTAAAAATGTAAATGAACTAATTCATTGAACATCCAACAAAACACATTTAATTGAATGCGTTTGTTAAACCTCATTGTAGACAAATATATTAATAATAACAACAATAATAATACTAAACTGATATACATTCGCGCATTCAACTGTAGACCTAATTTAAAATTTAATTTTAAAATAGGATTAGATTTTAATTAGTTTAAGTCTAAAATAACTGAAAGGAATCTCAGCTTGTTCACCAAGACCCTTAGAGAACACACTGGTATTAAAACTGAATTAATAATAAGAAAATTGTACCCAATTACAAAATGAATGTGTTTTCGAGTAACGGACAATACAAAATAAATATTTTAGCCATTTACACAACATTCCTTCGAATCGAATAGTACATTATTCCCAAACTAAACACAATATATGCAGTTTTTTATATCACTTCAGTACAAATCAATTTCCAAGAAAACTTCAAAAGGCACTTCAAAATTTTCAAATATTTGATTAAATACAATTACACCAGAAGAATCTCAATACATATTCTCACTACTTGTGTACATTTACAATAACATCTTTCAACTTTCTGACACTATTGTAATATTTATTGAATTAAAACGTAACATTTCTGACCTATTGTGCATTTTTACTAAGATATCATCACAGAAATTGAAATTCACTCTATAGATTGAAATTTCATGTTTCTATCAAAATTCCATTAAAAATTGCAAATTAAAAATTGTAAATTTTTATTTGTAAACATTTTAAATTCTAGCAACATTTCTTTTATCTATGATCTATTTCAACAACAAAAATAGTTGAATTTAAATTGAAAATATAAACAGTTGAGTTGTGTTTTATGTTTTTTAAGATTTTAATTCCCCAAAATCACATTTCGTTCATTATGTTCTATATAAACATAGGAGGTACCATTCAAATCAACTTCATATTGCTATTTAAGTTTCAATTTCAACTACAATGGGATTACTAGGGTAAAAACAAAAAACCAAAACTAATTTTCCAGAGGAAAAATTTATTTTTTAATATCATTGTACTATTTTATAATAGTACAGGGTCTACTCTACCATAGATTGTAAATGGGAAATAATAATGAGAAATAATGCAATATTTGTGGCATTGTATAAAATTCCTAATGTATATTAGTGTTGTACTATTAAAGAATGGATTCAAACAATATACTAACAATAATATATCTAATTTTATTTCCAATTTTTTATTTTTTAATTTACATGGAAAATGTTGTCCTGTTCTTTTAGAACAGACATACTCTAAGAAATAAAATTCTATAATATTCTACAACATGACATTAGATAGCATTTGTTCTGGTTAAGGTTTTATTTTTTTTTTTTTAGATTTTTTCAAGAAATATTAGAAACTAACATTTTGCCATTCTTAAGTACGAGTATACGAGAAATAATAAAAAACAATCAAACAAATAAATAAATAAACTAAACAATTTCCCAATCAAAATATGTACATATATATGCCACGCAATAATTCTAAAAAAAAAAATATACTTTATTTGTATTTACAAAAATGAAAATGATAGAAAGAGATGGAAATACAAAATATTATTCTATTTTTTTTGTTATTTTTACCTTGCCATTTTCAAGGATTCCATTTGTTCCTTGTATTGCTGGTGTCTGTATTGTATTTATATGATGTGATATAATCTGTTGCGGTTGAAGAACACCACCAACAACCCCAACTTGTTGTTGTAATTGATAATTTTGTTGTTGTTGTTGTTGTTGCTGCTGTTGCTGTTCTTCAAATAATGGTAATTGTGATGTTGTATATAAAATTGTATTCTGAGGTATTTCAATTGGTGGTGGTATTATTTTAGTTTGAATTTCAGGATTTTGTTGCTGTTGCTGTTGTTGTTGTTGCATTGATGTTATCTGTTGCTGATGATGAAATAATGGTACTGTTCCTCCAGTTACACCAGTTATATTATTTATTTGTTGTTGCTGTTGTTGTTGTACTATTGGTATACCAACATTAGATGATATTACTGTTGTAGCTGTTGGTGGTACTGTTGCAGATGATATCAAATTTAATGGACGGGTTTCAACGGATATCTAAAAAACAAAAAAAATAAAACAAAAATAAAAATATGAACATAATATATAAAAAAAATAATATATTAAAAATGTGATACACAGTACAGTATACAATAAAAGAAATACATTAAAATAAAATTGTATGTTACAAAAAAAAAAATAATAATAATAAAAAAAGAACCGAAACGGAAACAAATTGCAAAATGAAATATGTAGAATTTTAGTCATTTAAAAATATAAATGACATAAAATGTGAGTATTATATCAAAAAAAAATAAAAAAATAATAAATGAAAAATATTTAATTGAAAAGTGGAGGAAACGTAGTATATATATGTTGTAGTATATATATATCTACTGCTTTTTTTAACTTTATTTATTTTTAATTGAAATCAAATCTACGAAAGAGTGCCATTCTTTAAATAAGATTTTAAAATTTAATTTATTTTAATATTACTAATAGAATTGTATTCTATGATACATTTTAACCTTTCACATTTTCTATTAAAATTATGTAAAATTAATATTTAAATACAAAAAATCTACAGTAAGACTTTTTAAATATTTTATAATTTTATGAAATTCATATTATATATTTTAATCGATATTATTATTAAATGTATTAGTATATTTTTTATAAAACAATGAATTCAAAAATATTGTAGTATACCACAAAACTGGTGATGTAAACATAATAGTATAATGTAAACCAGGGTTTAGTTTTATAAAATGTCAAATACATTCATTACTTTTGATCATGTTTCTATTAAATCGCCTATAAGTATCCTATAGATTTTTGAAAATTATTTTAAGTTGCATGAAAAGTCGGTACTGAAGACCTAACCGCAAAAGAATAGATCTAATATAAAAGATAACTAAGGATTTTAATATTTGGAAAAAAATTTAGATATAATAGAAAAAGAGGAGAAAAAAGCACATTCTTAAAATTTATAATTAAAAATGGAAAACTTATTGTTTTAGTAAAAACATGAATTACAAGATTAAAAATTTTAATATTAATTAAGAAATCAAAAAAGTGTTTTCAAAATTGTAAATTAGAAAAAGGTAGTATAAGTTTAAATAAGAATATTGATTAATTAAGATAATTATAAAAATAGTTTTAAGATTCAAATTTAAATAAGATATAAAAATTGAAAGATTAATTAGAATCAGCCCAGATTGGCCCTGGCCGCCGAGGGATGTACCAATATTGTGTAGTTATTGTAATGCGTAATATTCGAATAAATAAATAAGATTTATCAGAAGTTATTAACTTCTTTGGAAAACTTTTAGACAAATGTAAGACAGGGTGATTTCAATTATTTTTTAATAATACAGGAATATATTTAATCCTCTGATTTAGAATCTTTACTCCCAAAAAGTAATGGATTAAAAATAAATCTTATCAAATTAGCATATTCTTATCAAATCCTAAACCATGAAGAATTCTTGCGGCTTTTGCTTCAGCACAGTACAGTACAGTAGTATTTTAGATTACTTTTTGCCTGAAAATTTTACATTTTCTAACTTTAATTTTAAATTTATCCTAATTTTAATTTAAAATCCTTTCAATTAATATTTTGTTTAATGCAGTAATACAAAAACAACTATATATTCTTATCAAATCCTAAACCATGAAGAATTCTTGCGGCTTTTGCTTCAGCACAGTTCAGTACAGTAGTATTTTAGATTACTTTTTGCCTGAAAATTTTACATTTTCTAACTTTAATTTTAAATTTATCCTAATTTTAATTTAAAATCCTTTCAATTAATATTTTGTTTAATGCAGTAATACAAAAACAACTGAAATTAAAATACAAGGTTTTCCTAGTACTTTTTGGAAGAAGATTTTAAACAACAAACTAAAACTTTTGTTAGATTTTAGAAATATAATTTTTATATATATATAAGTACATTAATGTATTTTATTTAAAACTTTGTTTTTAAACAAAGTCGCGGTTTATTTAAAATTACAAAACAAAAAATCCGAAAATACTTAAAATGTCTGTTAAAACTTTTAAAAAAAAAAAAAACTTTTCATTATCACAACCTTAATTGCATCTAATAACATTAATAAAATAGGATTAAAAACTTTTAATATAAAAATTTTTTAACTAAAAAGTGCATTTTTACAGTTTTTAAAAAACACCAACAAAAAGATTTATTTTTAATCCATAGCACTTTGTATTAAAAAATATAAAACCTTTTATTAAATGAATTTCTAATTAAAATTAATCTTCTATTTTTTTTTTTTTTTAAACAAAGTTTTTCTCTTAATTGAAATAAAAAAATTATGAAAATTTAAGTATTTTTTTTTCTAAATTCATTAGTTAGTTTTAATACAAATTTAACACTTATTAAAATTTAATAATTATTAATTCATTCTCACTATTTAAAAAAATTAAAAAAATTTAATTATAAATTACCTGCGACACAGAACCATCTTCACTAAATACTGGATGTCCAATTAATTTTGTTACTTCACGACTAACTAATAAAACTAATACAGCTCCACATTGTTTTAATACTTCAACAGCTTCATAATGATCAACTTCAATTACTGATATACCATTAACTTTTAATACTTTATCACCAACTTTTAAACCAGCTAAATCAGCTGGTCCACCATCTGTTACACGTGATATAAATATACCTTCATCATCACCTTTAAATGGTGTTGATCCTTTACCACCAGCTATACTTAAACCTAAACCAGCTGATGTTCTTTCAATATGAATTTCATATTGTTCTTCTCTAAGTTCAGTGACACCATCTAAATTATCTAAAAAAATAAATAATAAAAAATAAATTAAAAATAATCTATAAAATAATAAATACCATTATTAAATTTATATTATATAAAATATTATATTAAAATAGTTGACAAGTATTTTAATATAAATATAAAAAAAAAAATGTAATAAAAATTTTTTAGTCTAGTCAATTTTGTTTAACCAATTTCAAGTTCATAAAGTCTGTTGTAAATTATATTGTCTGTTATTGTCTATTTAAAAACAAATTTTAAGTGAATTTCAAAATTTCCCATAATTATATTATAGTAAAATGGGATTCCTCAAACAAATTCATGACGATGTTATTAATATAGAACTGCTCTACATTAAATAAGAGTTCACAGCTTCGAGACACATTTTAAATATAAAACAATATTAAAAGAAAGAAGGTTAAGTCTGAAATAATTCAGGTCACGAAAACGAAACTCGAAAACAATAAAATAAACAAGAATAACCATTTTTTTTTAAAAATAAATACAAAAAGGTTGAAATCCTTTTATATTCGTACGTGTTCGAGGAAAATAAATTTTTTTAAATAAATTTTTGAAAAAAAAAATAAAATAAAATAAAAACAAAAATTATATCTTAAGATAAATTTAATGAAATTTCTATTAAGAAATATTTTAATCTTTAAAAAAAATGTTTTAAACAAAAGAAACAGTTATTTACAAATTTATAGTGAACTTCTGTTTGTAAACTTCAAAAAAATTATTTTCATTTAATGGGAAACTGTCATTTTGAATAACTAATATTGTCCATACATTATTCAACTAAGTCGTTCAACATGTTGAAAATCTAGAAAATTTACAAAATGTTGAAAAGGAAGTGTAATATATTTTCAGATTATTTTGATAGTTTAATGTTTGATGGTAAAAAAAATAAAAAATTTTTAATTTATTTGGGTGTGGCTATAATAATTGGTTGAGTGTCAAAATTGAACAATTGAATTTAGCAGAGACTTAAGTTTATTGTTAATTCAGTTTTGCAGAAAAAAAGAACAACTTAATATTCGTACATAATAACTAGGCACTTGTTTAAGTTAGTCAGCTGTTTCCGAAAATATAGAGGAAATTCAAAGGCAATGATGACATTTTACGAATTTACAAAAACTTTCTTAGGTTATGTCAAAATTATGACATTAAAAAAACCGAATGTATGACAAGAAAAATTACGTTTTAAGAAAATCAATATATGACAGTTGACAAAGAATTTTAAATAAAGTTTTAATGCAGTGTATCAATGCTGATACAAAAAAACCATATTAAAACAAAATAATCTTTTTTACAACAACAACAAATACAAAATAAAATATGTTATATAAAGGTTTTTTTTTTTTTTATATTTTCTTACCATTATCATTTTCTCTAGCTACTGTCACTATTCTAACAACTTTTCTATTTCTTTGTAAAGAATTATATGGGCTTTTGCCACTACTACTATTATTACCATTTGATATTATAGAACTTCTTAAACTATTTGTATTTGAATTTGTATTTATAATTGTTTGTTGTGGTGTATTTGTATTTTGATGATGAGATGAATTTTGAGATGTACGACGTTTTGCCAATCTTGTTAATGATGAATATGGAGAACGAGAACCACCATTTGGTTTATCTCGTACTTCTTTAACTTTTACTTTAACATTAAACATTTTTCTATTCTAATATAATTTTTCTTATTTTATTTATTTAAAAATAATTATATATTTTTTTTTAATTTTCTTCAAATAAAATTTTTTGAAGAAAAATTGAATTTTTCTTTAATTTTCTGTTAAATTTTTCGCTAAAGTTTTGTTAAAAAATTAAAATATTAAAAATAAAGTTTTCATACAAAACTGCATTTGATATTGTATTTAATTTTCTTTTGAAGACTCGTAGACAAAGTGTTTTGTTTTAAACATTTTTTTAATTGTAAAAATGAAATGTTTTATTTCAAAATAAATTTTATATATTATAAATTTATAGGTATTTAACTTAATTTATAATTTTATCACATTTGTAAGTAATAAATATTATTGTAATAATAATAATAATAATAACGAAATAACGATCAACTTCGTTTTGAATTTCATAATTACAATATTTGAATAACAATTTACGCACAAAAATAAAGGAATTGTTATAGTTATTTCTAAATTTGAAGTTGCACTTGGATATAAGTCATTATTAATTGGATAGCTCAAAAATAGAAACATACAAGTACTCACTTTTACATAATGGAAATTCCTAGGTGGATTAAAACTAATAATGAAAACTTATTTATTGTATAAGAAGTGCTAGAATATGGAACATGCTTCTATCCCATGTATTCCCCTCCGATAGAAATATACAAATATACCATTATACAATTTGAAACGTTTTAAAAAGAACTTAAATAAATTCGTTTATAACCTATTACACAACTCTCCTCTTCTATCATATTTTCCTCTTAACTCCTTAACACCACTAAGAGTAGGGAGCCAAGCCCACATATCTATTCTCTATACTATTCTCTATATAAAAGAAGGCGCTCCTAGAATTTAATTAGCGTGTAAAACAAAAAAAAATACCTTAAGAGAACATAGTATTTACGTCTATTACTTAAAACATTTAGATATATTACTTAGAATGACATCTCGAGAAGATAAAATGGGTTCTGTTGTATTTCATTACACGAAATTTTCTTTAATGCATTTTTATATTTTTAATATTGGTTCTGAGATTCTGAGGGAGAAGATTCTAGGAAAAACTTCCTAATATATAATTTTTATTAGGTGTTAAGTGTTCAACTATTAGGATATAACCTTGTCTCTTTCTCTTTCTTAAACTGAGAAGAGGTATATTCATATTATATTCTTATAATTGAAATTGATTTAATTAAACGAATTCCACCAAACATGAGATAATTCATGAGATAACACTTAGTCTTAAGCGTGTAAATCTTAGAATTAAATACATAAAATTCTATTAGTTATTTATTTAAGTTTTTTGTTGCATATGAGTTACACCCTGTACATATGATTTATATTATTCAATAATTAGTATTTATATCATTTTTGTTAATTTATTTATTTTTATATTGATAGAATTATTAACTGAAGGTCTAATATTCATCAATATAAAATTTTATATCACTAATGTAAAGCCGATGGCCAATGATTGAATTTGGTACCCTAACTACTGTTCTACAGCTGATAATAGTACTCACATTTTTTTGAATTATTAAAAAACCTTGTTTATTGAAAATATTTAATCTCCTTTGTTGAAAATATCAAAAAATTATATAAACAATTTAGTTTTTATTAAAATAACAAATAACTTTAATTTTAATATAAAGAAAACAATTTTTAAACAAAAGCAATATAAAATTTTTGAATAGAAAGCTAAATTTTTAATTTTTAACCCTTTTTTATTTGAAAAAAAAAAAGTGTTGAAGTACAATCCACATCTTTTATCTTAAAAGTTGGAAAAACTAAATAACATTTTATAAAAAATAAATCTAACCTCAAAATTTCCTTTCATTTTCAATTTCAAAAACCTACATATCTACAAGTTGCAACTATTTTATATAGTTTGAAAACTTTGTGTTATATTAAAATTCAAAATAGATTTAAAAAAAAATTTTCGAAAGGGTGTTCAAAGTTTTTTAGGAATTTTATATTTTAATTTTTCTAAAGAAAACTTAAAACCTATTTTTATATTTTTTTGTAAATTTTCTATATTTTAAGATTTTTTTTTCATGGTTTTCATAGAAGATAAATTCTAAAAGAGAACATTCACGAAATTTCTGTGTTATTTTTTTTTAAATCCCATCTCCCCCGCTAATTTCTTTATTAAATTTTATTTGGAAATAATCAAAGTAAAAAAAAAATACCCCCAAAGTCTTAGTTACATTTTTAACTGATATTTGAACTTGAAATGTTGGGAAATAAAATAAAAATCTTACAACATTTAAATTATAGGCTTTGTAAAACTATTTTTTTTTTAAAAGGAGTTAAGTTATATTCCTTAATGTATTATTAATTAAATTTAAATAAATTTATATTGTATTTTATGTTGAATTTTTTTATTGAAATGCACTTTAAATAATAAGAAAATTTGAAATAAAATGATTAAACTATTAATATATTCGGGAGCTTAACATAATCTCGGTTTAGTAAATTCTTTTTTTAAAATCTTGCTTTTAGAGAATCTTAATTTAAGAAAATCTCGCGTTTTCTCGTAGCTCGTATTAGAAAATCCCGCTTAGAAAGTCTAAACAAAATTTTCTAAAATAATATTTTGTGAAAATGGGATTTACTAAATCAAGATTTTGAGCCCAATCCAATATATTCTTAGAATAAATTGAGGGGTTTTTTTTCCACTTAAAATTAATATCAGAAACTTATAAAAGAATATAATATATAAGATATATAAGACTATATTGAAATTTGTTATATGAAATTTGGTATAAGACTATATTGGAATGAATAATAAAATTTATTAACGATATACTTGCTTGCATCATTTCATACATTCATACATTATACTGATTTTCCAAATGACTCAGCCACCATTCGCCATTGGGTTCAAATTAGTGGCATAATATAACACAAGTATAAAATATAAACAAATAATTTATTTTAATAATATAACTCACAGATATTGAAATAACGTATAACCCAAAATAACATTTTTACAATATACATATAACAAATAGAATTGTATCCATTGAAAGTCTAAGACGTTGAGACTACATGGTATAAGGCACAGTACTACCTCATATGTTTAAATTGTATATGGAATTCATTAAGATCAATTGGTAATATGGTATACATTATCACTTATTAGTCTAATAATTGAAGGCTTAGCAGTTTTAAAAATATATAATTGAAGAAAATTTGACGAGTTGAAAACCTTATCACAAAACTTTAATTAAACTTAAATCTGAAATAATTCATAATCTAACTAATTAACGTTTTGAACACTTTTATAACTACCTACCGTTTTTACTTACATAAGCTGCAATGTTATATGATTTGAGTACTGAATTATTAAACTGATTACATTAGTTACAGTATTTTATCATATGTTAATTGTAATTTGTACAATTTGATTGAGCTAATTGACTGTGCTATATTTATGTACTATATATGTGCTATATACATATTAAAAAAATATAATTTTCTTAAAGTTCTTACAAAAGCAGCTCAAGTGATGATCTATTTTATATGAATTTCAAAATGAATTAACTTGCTTTTATCATATTTTTAATTATTTTATTATTCAGAAAGATCAAACACTTTTAGAACGATAAAAAATGTTGACAAAGAAGTACTCAAATGCACATGGAAGAACCATAGTATCATAGAATGCAACAGTTGTGAACCCTCAACACAATTGTATAATATAAAATTTATTTGAAATCAAAATTGTCTGCCATAACAAATAAGGACAAAATAAAAAATTTAATCAACTGTAACTTCAATAGAATCATTATTAATACATAAGAACTATAATTTTATAACTAACTACATATACCTATTTCATTTTAAAATATAATTTTTTCACCCATCTTTACATACACGCTTTTTTATCACTTTTCCTTTCGTTCACTAAATAAAGTTTTAAAAATTAAAGTTTTTATTATTTGTATAGAGAAAATATAAAATTAAATACAAAAAAAAAAACTTATAATATTTCTGTAACTTTTAAAAATTTATTCAAAACTTCTAGAATTTTTTTTTTTTATAATAAAATTTTTTAAGTGAAAGTATGTTTTCCAAATTTAATAACAAATAAGTATATATGTATATATACTTATGTAAATTTTACAAAATTATATTACATATAAGTATGTATGTAAGTACATAATATATACAATAAAAAAAAAAATTAAAGTATACTTGAAAGGAACAAAAAAAAAAAAAAAAATTTACAAAACAGCCAACAATAAAAGAAACAATGACACAATATTATCAAAGGAGTTAAATTAAAGAATATAAATGGTGGGTAACGGAACAATATGCAATACAATATCGCCATTCTATTTATAAATACCATTATACCATTCTTTATAACTTACACCTGTTGAATTCTCTTACTTAAATACAATATATATGTATTATGTAAATTATAAAGTCACTAAAAGTTTGATTCTGGAAAACAAATTAGTTTTAAAATAAAAAGGGAAATAAAAATGTAGGTACGTGTTCAGTTGACAGTTAAAATTTTGACAGTTCAAATTATTATTTTGCTATTGACAATTCAATTTCACAATAGAATTTTAAAATCTTGTATTGTAGCACTCGCAGAACTAATTTATGCAAGATTGTCAGTTTTTGACATTTGTAATTTTAATATATGGTATTGCGACGCGTTATCGCTTATCATACAAAATTTATTCAATAAAACTAGAATTAGTTATAGAATAAAAAATAGATCATAAGTGACAATTATAAAAATGATTAAATTAGCCAAAATATATCAGTATTAGTTAAACACAACTAAAATTCACAACTTTTAAATTGTAAATTAAATAAAAATGAATTTAACTTTAAATCAAGTGCAAAACCGTCATCATTTAGTCATTCCTTTAAAGAATTCAACTTGTTTCTAATATTTAATATGAAGTTATACTATAGTTTAGAAAATAAAACTAATACACTTATAGTTCTTTAGTTTAGTTTTCCATCTTATGGAATATTAATAGAGGTAATTATTATTACATGTAAAATATTTCATCATCATTTTCATATTATAAGTAGTAGAATCTCAATAAAGGGTAAATCACTCTTATCGCGCAATAATGAATTCATTGAAGAGAAAGTACCCTAAGAGTACTTCTTTTTTAAACTATATTTAAATCATAACCCCATTAATTTATCAAGCCAAGATTATTCAAAATAATAACCATGTCAGGCAATGGCTTAATTAAAAATCTATATTATAATATACCAAAGTAAGTACGTAAACCCTGCTCTGGATTCTTATATTTCTTTCAACAATGTCATCATTATCCTGTACATGAATATAAAATTAAATATATATATATATATATATATGTATATGAATATGAAAATATTTATTTTTTTTGTATATTAAAGAACAGAATAATTTTACAGTTATATTGAACAAAGTTGAATCAGAATTTGCTTTATAAAATTACATATGTACATGGGTATGTAGTATATGTACTTAAAGGACACATGCGAATAAAAAGATTTTTAATATGAATTGTATATGCATTCATATTTACTAAAATAATATTCCGGAAAATTTTTTGCATAATAATAGAATAAAATAAAGGTGCACTGATTCGCAATTTTTTGATTTTCTTTTTCTTTGTGGTGTTTGTAATTTTGTGTTTTATTAAGTAAATTAAAATGAAAATCTCATTTTTTCTTATATTATTATATTGAATAAATTATATTTTATATTAACTATGGAAATTTGTGATTCGTACACAAATTTATTATTAAAGTTTATTTTTACACAATATAATTTTTAAATTTAAAACTTTAAAAATTAACCTTTACAAAAAGACCAATGACATTTTCTGGAAGTTAAAGAATATAGTTATATGTATATAATATAGTCTATGTAATTAATATTGAATATTTATATATTTAAATTGTAAACAAATTTATTTAAAAAAAAAAAGGGGGAAAAGTGAAGTAGAGTAGAATGTGTCAATTCCAGGATACATGTATGACCACCGAAATATATACATTATATAATTCGATTAATTACTTTTGGCAAAATTTTGAATACACAACCTATTAGACTTTCAGTTATGTACAAAAGAAAATATGAGTTGAAAGACAGCACTTCAAACGCTACACTGACTAAGTTCTTTTTCAGACGTTGGTCATTGAAGTTAACTACTATTGACAAAATTTCAGATATCCAACTTTATTAGGTATATAGTAATGATCATATAAAGAAAGAAGTTGTATAACAGCTACTCGAACCCACTGAAGTAGACCAAGCAAATTTTGCACAACCTTTAGCCATAAAACTAAACTATTTTTGACAAAATTACAGGTACCCCAGCTTAATTAGGTATGGAGTAATGCGCATATAAAAAATTAAGTTATAAGACAGCTACTCCAACCCGTGGAGCAACCACGCTATTGACGGATGTTGCATAAAAACAAATTTATGAAAATTTCAGAATCATAGTTCTTTATTTTTTGAGCTATCGTGCGGTCAAACATACAAAGCTAGGTCGAATTACTTTTCGATTCTGACCCGATCCATACTTTTGATTCTATATCTACACCCTTTCTTTATCTGCGACATAAACGTAATGACAAATTTAGTATACCTTTTTGACCTATAGTCATACGGGTATAAATACTTAATTTATAGTAAAAATTCAAATGAAAATTCGAATAAAAAATTTTATTTCCTAAAAAAAACTATAAAACAGACTAATAAAGATTGACGTTTGACACTTGAACTTTGGAATTGTAATTAATAATTTAATTACTAATAAACTATACAAAATAAAAATTGATTAAAATTTGTATTAATCTGATTCACTATTCCATACAATATTGCAATAGTGACAAATAGGATTTCAGTACAAACAAAAAGGGGTTTTGAAAAAAAATCCTTCGACTTATAACTCAAAAACTATTACAGCTTTATTGATGAGTTAATCAATTCAACTAACAAGTAGAAAAATTTTCACAATGGATTCGGATTTTGGAATCTTTTGAACAAACCCAAAGTAAAACAAGTAGGTATACCTCTAAAAACAATTGATTTAACGGTGTTCAGTTATGTGTTCTTTATTACACTAAAATTTAAAATGAACTGTAGTGGTGCCTTTATGGCTGACTCCCACCTCTTTAAAACTAAATAAACATATATCGGTAAATAATTTAAATTTGGTCAACGAACAATATAGGTACAAAAAATTTTTAATAAAGATATTAAATTTCCACTATAAAAAGAAACAGATATCAATTCCTCATATAGGTAGTTTAAAATAAGAGTTAAGATATTTTAAAGTCATTTAAGTTCTCCTAAACTTTAATAATTATATTGAAGACATTGAAAATTTAAAAAATACAAATTACAGAATTTATAAGTTTATTATTCACAGTAATTTTTTCAATACCAAAACATTTGTAAATTTAAAAAAATAAAATTTTCATTATATATTCAAAATTTTAATATTTCATTACAATTATGTTAATTAAATAATTAAATTAACACTTTCGAATATTTTTCAATTTCCATTCATCAAAACAAAATATTAAACAAAATAAACAATTCCAATTCAATATGACTGTCAATAGAAGTTACAGATGTTTATACAGACTAACACACAATGTATATACCCATATGGAAGAATAACAAACAATATACCTGCCAATTCACAGAATTTATAATAAAGAATATTTCATTAAAATTTTACTTTTACCATAACGAATTTACACCAACTAAATACAAAATTTCTACTTTATTGCTCCAAGGTATACATGGTATACAAAATACAAAATCAAAATAATATAAAAACATGTTCCAGCCTCCAGTTTTTTAATTTTTTTTTTTTTTTTGTCTATTAATCTAAAAATAAGTTTTTTTTTTTAATTTTACCTTAACATTCAAAATTTTCAAAAATAACCAAAAAATCAAAAATTAAAAACTGAACCGACAAAAAAAAAATTTTCCCTCCAGAATTGGAACTTTTATCTTGAAATACTAGAACAAGTTCCAAGTTTAAAAATAAAAAAAAATCAAAAACAATATTGGCATTATCATAAACTTGAAATTTAATTTTTTTTTTTTGAATTAAAATATGATACAGAAAACATAAATTATTCATAATATTATACCAAAAGGCAACAACCCACGTAATGACGCAATGATGCATTATAATTTTAATATAATATAATCGCGCAAAATAATTCGTCTCGAGTCTCGACTTTTCAAAACAAATTAAATATTAATATGACTACACATACACACAAAAACTAAATATAACTATTTAAAATACATTCAAATACCTATTAATTTAAAATAAAATTTTGTTTTTATTTTGAATATGACACTGAAAACTAATTATCAAGTATATATATATTTTTTAATAATAGTTAAATTTAATAGTTAATATTGAATCATAAAATTCAAAAAAAAAAAAAAAATTATACAATTAACAATAAAATTTAAATATAAAAAAAAAAACTAGTACCTATCATTTACAATAAATAAACAATATGAAACAACGCTTGCGACAAATTGTCTGCCGCCTATTATAAAAAAATTGAAACAACAAAAAAATTATAATTGAAAAATTCTTATCACTTTTTACTCTTTATAGGTATGGGTATTCAATTTGGTTTCTCAATTTGTTTTTGATTTTTTTTCATTCTATTCAAAATGCCTGACATTCCAATTAAATTAATTTTATATTTTATATTTTTAAATTAAAAATAAAATAATAATAAAATGATCTCATTTCCTCTTTTCATTTTATATTTTCATTCACCTTTTCTCTTTTAAAAAAATATGAATTGGTTCTATTTGGTTCCATATAATATAAAAAATGATCTGTATGGGTTCATATGGACCATTTCACTTCTGTACAATAAAATAGGTATAAAAACCAAATGAAATTGTTCTTTCCGTTAAAAAAAAATAAAATGTTGATTTAAAATAAATTAATGATAAAATATATATTTTAGTAGGTAGTTATTTATTATTATTATATTGAAAATTATACTTCTCAATAGTTTTCATTTTTAACAGTTTAAAAAAATGTGGATAATAGTTTGGAAACTCGAACAGTTTGAGAAACTCACAAAAATTTCCAAATTTGAATTATGAATTAAATCTTGAATGTTCGAATTTTAACCTTGGTTTGATTACAACTAAATAATAGTCATTCAGTTTTGACGTTTTCAAAATAAATTTGACGTATCCTACTTTGACATTTCCAGATTTATTTTGTCTAGTCTCTTCCAGTCTTATTTTGTCTAGAATTATCTTTTATGTGTTTAAATTACATCACTTATACATCTTTTTTAATTATGCATATTATTTTAAATGTTTTTCAAAGACCTAAATTTTTAAATAACTCTTTTTTTTTAGAAAACCAAACCACTTTTCAAAATAATTGAAACTATTGAGAAATGTCATTATCGATAGTGCTGCCATATAAGATGACATAAGATAAGTTAAATTAAAATTCTAAATGTGAAATTGATGTAAAAAAATTTTCAAGGTTAAAATAAAGCACTATGAAATTGACTTATTAATACAGTTAACGTTATACAATAATTATTATAATAATTATATATATACATATTATAAAATTTAGTAATTGAACATCTAATGCCTGCTTAACCAAATTAACAATAGCAAAAGAATTCTAAAAATTTAGGTGCATTTTACAAAAACAATTTATAAAAATTGTTATTGATATTAAAGTTTTAAAACTTGTGAGCAAAGTTTTCTTAATGTAATTCTCATTTTCGTAAAATATATTTGATTATAAACCATTTTCTGAAGTTTTTAATGCACTATCATAACGACTTCTGATTAATTTTATCATAAAATTATCTATTCTCATAATTATTAGTTTCCATGTACAAATATTTATTAAAATAAAACTGTCTGTATTCGAACCCAGGCTTTGTATGTTTATTAATACAAACTCTAATGCACTTTCTTTCAAATTTACGTAACTTTTCCATTAAACTTGCACTAAAATATTGTACCATAGAGGTACATAATAATATCTAGTAGCATATTATTTTAACTGCTTTGCTAATAAGTAGCTCAATTTCTGCTCATTGCTCATTTATAATTTAATACTATAGTATATTTTAAAATAATTTATAAACATATATTTTAACACTACATAATCACTGCTTACATTCCCTTACAAATTATCTATATGCATTCCTATATAAATTTACTTTACTAAACCTACCTCAACATTAAATATATTTAAAATCTCCAATTTTTTTATACAGAACTGATGATCCAAAAAAATACAGTAAAATATAACTATTAAAATATTAATATTAAATCCATTCCATAATACCGAATCAAATTTTATAATTCATTAGACAATATATACTCTTATATACAATGAATATAATAGGAAAATTACTGATAATTTGACGTAAAATCAAAAAAAATTTAAAAGCAAAAGGGGGAGAAAATTAAAAAAATTGAAAATCTCACTTCAAACTATAGCTACTTATAGATTATCTTTTAGTATATAAAAAAAACCCCCAGAATATGATGGTGAAAATATATTTAAATGATGAGACTCTTATGTGACAAAAAAAAAAATTAATTTACCTATTCAACGTGCAAAAACGAATAACGGTATCAAAAACCAACAAAACAAAAAAAAAAAAAGTGAACAGTGTCCTCTATTTAATGGGATTTTTAATGTGAATTTGCGAGTGATGAAAAAAATAAAATAAAAGGTTCAAAAATGATTAAAGTGTCATCATATTGTGATATGAATCAAAAAAAAAAAATTTCCTTCCTTTTATTCTCCTTCTGACTTTTTGTTTTTTTTCTTCAATCTCATTTTGGTTCGATTTTTTTTATGACAATGTCAAGTGCGCTGTTAAATAAAGTTTTTTTTTATGATTATTATTTCTCTTTTCTTTTCTTGATGCCTCTTTTGCATTTTTATTGAGTCATATTAAAGTATCAATGTTAATTAACATGGTGTTTCAAAAAGAATTAAACGATTTAAGATTTTTTTAGCTAAGTAAAGAAGTTTGAAAAATTATCCGAACAAAATAAAAATACCAGAAATATTTGCGTTAACGGTTTTTTTTTCCTAATATTATGAATTTTAAGCTGTCAATAAAATTTTTATAAATATTTCAAATGTTAATATGTCAATTGTTAAGAAAAATTAATGAACAGTAAAACAAAAATGATTACATGTCAATTTTTTAAATACCCTGTATAATTTAAAATTCATTTAAATATGAAACCTGTCAAAAATGTTTTATTACTTACTATATATAGGTGGGAAAATTTAAGGAAAACCTTGATCGTTAACGGTATTATAAAAATATTTGATCGGTTTTATCAACTGTGTATTAATAATTTTTTTATTTTAAAGATTTGAAAATTTAAAAGAAATCATAATTCAATCAAACATTTGAAGTATAGAATAAAATGTACTTCCAATTGCGCTTTTTAAACTTTTAGATTTAATTCTTCCCTTTTCGGCTTTTTACTGACGCTGGAATCATAAGAATTTCTCCTTCATATAAGGTATATCGCATTATAGATGATTTATTTAGCTCCACGCTTTATCAATTGTGTCCATTATTTTTATCATTTCCCTACCAAAGCGTAATTGAAAAGGCGTGACTAGTTGGTTAAATTCCAGCTCTCCCAAAAGTAACCTCGTGAAGTGACCCTGTTTGACTGTCAATTCGAAGTTTTTTCCTTGTCCTGAGACAATGTCGACGCCTTCGACGCCTTTCACACGCTTCTAGCAACTACAAAACAAAATTTATTCCTTATGGAAATTAATTTATTCAATACTACAGCACTTTATGCCAGCACAAATCTAACAATTTACAAGATTGTTAAGTCTCATACATTTACATATGTTTAAACTTTGTTTGACATTTGCGGCGTTAGAATGACGTCGACATTGCCTGAGTGGTAAGAATTTAATTTCTATGAAAGTGCTTGACTATACTATGTTTAAAAGTCTATGCCGCAGTAGTTGATCTCAATATTTTTGTATAATAAATACCAAGACAGAGTGGTTAATAAACATCTGTCCATATTTTATATGTAATCAATTAAAATTAGTTATAATATATTGAAGTATCATCCAATATTATAATTTAAAATTTTTGATTATAAAATATATTAAAGGGAATATTATTTAGTTATCGTGATACAATAATAAATCATAGAAAAAATTATATGAGAGTGTATAAAAAAATCATAAAATAAAATATTCAAGAAAGTCGAAATATGAGAAATTTAATTTAAGCTTTAAATATTAAATGCTATTCGTTTTTTTTGTTTTGTAGAAGAGGAAAGAAACTATATTCCAAAGAATAATAGGTTAATATTTTCCCAAACACATATATTATATCATCTTCTCTTAAGAATTGATCTGACAACAAATACAAAACGATCTGGAACTGAAGTTTAAATCGTTTAAATAAAATAACAAAATACAAAAACAAATTGTAATGCTTTTCCATCTATTCCATATATTAAACAGATACTCGTATATTATTTATGACATACATAAGAATACAGCGTATAAAATATAAATATACATATAAATTTTATATATTCAGGTCGATTTTTATTAAGCCCTTTTATTCATTTTTTATGAGCTTCCAAGTCATCAAACAATCTAATTTTCTTCATGGGACTAATTTTAAATACGCTGTCACTGTATATTGAAGACTTATGGAAAAAATTTCCCTATATATTTTCTTTTTTTGTTTTCCATTTCATATTTTCTATTTTTAGCATATTTTCAATGTTTTCTAAACCAAATTTCTCGTCCGTCCGCCCGCCCCTATGTTTACAAAAACTTTTACACCGTTTGAAATAGAGAAGAAATTTTAGCTACGGGTAGGTATTAAAACAACATAATTTCATGAAAGAACTTTTTTTTGTAGCCCCGTTACGGAGCTGTAGTTCCACAAATCCGAAAAAAGTCCTAAATTTGAGTTGTTATAATAAGAGTTTTATAAGGTATATTCTCAATTTAAAACTGCAAAAGAATTATAAGCAGCTTTTATAAGGTTTATAAAAATATATCGCCTGCACAGAGTTGCCATTCGGTAATAAAATTAACCGTTATGCGAAACTCAATTTTTACAAAACTTTTGGTCCCTTATATCTCTTCTGAACAGCTCAAGCTAGAAACTTGAAATTTTGGAAACTAAAAGTTAGATCATCAGAAATTAGTAGGAGTCGGTAAAGAAAATGTTTTTGTCACGCCCCCTGTTAAGGAGCTGTAAGAGGTCGAAAATTGAAATCTTCATATTTTTAAGCTCATTATCTAAAATACCCAAACTTTTTTTTAGTGATATACAAAATCTAAAGCCAACATTATATCATGAGTGAAAGGTTTTCCTTAAAATAAAAGAGGGCCCTTAAAATTAAAGAAAGTGTCTCTTTATTTTAACCAATTTTGCTTAAATATCCAAATTTCCAAATTTTAGAGAAAGTCACAATTTAATACAAAATTTTGGAAGGAGGGAGGTGTGGGTAGATTTTCGAGCATCATCATAAATTTGCAAAAATTTGGGAGCATTCCCCATTGAAGGCCTATTAGAACTTAAAAATTTTCCATTTTTATAAATCAGCAACCAGAGAATATGAGTATAATCCTTAAAATAAACTCATTCTAATTTTGAAGATGTACTTTTTTAAAAACCCTTGTTTTTTTTCATCACTTGTTTTTTTTTTTTTTTGTTTTTTTTTTTTAGAAAATTGTGATACATCATTATATGATGGGCTCAATATCATTTAGTTGTATAATTCAGAGAAAGAGAGGTTAACTTTTTTTATATTATATTCTAAGATATATTCTGGCAGATATTTAATTTTTAAAGGGAAAAATCGTGCAGATTTAAAACTGTTATATCAGATAAGATGAATTGATATTTTAGCCATGGTATATATGCTACTGATACCATGTTATTACTATTTTATTTATTTTTTTTTTTTATATTAACATATGGTGTATCTATCATACATGGTATATCATACATGGTATGTTCATGTCTACATGATTTACGAACTCTTATATATATATATATATTAATATATTGTAAAATATATCTAATATATAATATTCGATAAAGTCACTTAGTTCTACTTTAATTTTATTATTTATTTTAATATTAATATTTTTTCAAGATAAAAAATTTAAGAATATCTCCTCCATATGGAATTTTTTGTTTCTTTTGTTGTAAAGATTTTTCCGCTTTTCTTTTTTTTCTTACAAGACAAAATTTATCGATGAATATTATTAAGAGCGAGTGTATATTTTTAAGGTAAATTTTTTTTTTTTTTTTTTTTTTTTTTTTTTTTTTTTTGTAACTTTTGTATATTATTTTACTTGTCTTTAAATAGCACCATAAGACTTGAAAATTTTTTGTTTGAATTAAATGAAGAGGGGGAGGTTTAAATGATTTATTAGTATCGATAATATTAAAACCATCCTAAAATGTATATTTACTGTTTTATATATATATATATATATACTGTTCATGGTGAAATTGAGATGGAAATTTAATGATATGATTTACAAGTAAGGAATAACGGAAAAACACAAAAAAAAAAAAAAAATCCAACATATGTATCTTAAGATACATGAGAAAAAAAAGCAAACAAACAATCTTCTATCTTATATAAATATAAAAAAAAGTATAAAAAAAAAAATAAAAAAAAAAAAACTTCAGGAAAAACAAACGAAAGAGTTTTTATTTTTTTTTTTCAGTACATATTTATTTAAATATATACGAAAAGATGAAGATATCTTGTAATAATGAAGATGATAAATCGATTAGAAGATTGGTTTTCAATTTTGAACAAATCAGATTTGGAAATAAATACAAAAAAACAAAACAGAAGCATAAAATAAAATAAAAAACAAAACAAATTGGTTACATTTGTTAAATGATTTAAAATTATTGTATAGAAAGAAAAAAAAAAAAAACCCAATTGAAACTTCTTTGTTACTTCTTAATTTGGTAAATTTTGGTTTGAAAATGATATCTACATCTAAATTTACCAAGACTATACATTGTTTTTCATTTAAATACAATCAGATATAAGTACTTATGTTAAAATTGCATTATTAAATAAATATACATTTGTTTTGAAATTCAGTATTTTTGGAGCTAAGTTTATTGAATTTTATTATATTAATATTAAAGCAAGGCTTCCGTATGTAATTTTACTTGGGACAATTGTTTAAATTTAAAAATTGTAACGGATTTTCAATTTATTCAGCCTAACTTTCAATGATTTCCAACAAGCTCTTTAATGAATTTTCCTGAAAACTACTTAAATTTATTAAGTCTATGGGTTAATAATAATAGAATCTGTAATTTGACTTAAAAAAGTTCTATTAAATTATTTCAATGAAAACCCAGATTTAGCTTTGAACGAGTTTTCAACCATATATTAAAAAACGCATCACCGAACGATAAAGAAAACTATTGCGTCACGTTTACTTTAAATTTATTAAGTTTGGAATTCAAAATTTAGTTTTGGATGCATTTTTATCCATATTCTGAAAAACGTATCACCGAACGATGAAAAAAATTATCGCGTCACGTCTACTTAAAATATACCAAGTTTGCATTTTATGAATGCATTTGCGTGAATACTACTTAAATCTATTAAATCTAAGAGTTTATAATAGAATCTGTCATTTGACTTAAAAAAGTTTATCATTATTTCAATGAAAACCCAAGATTTAGCTTTGGATACATTTCCATTCATATTCTGAAAAACGTATCACCGAACGATGTAAAAAACTATCGCGTTACATCTACTTTAAATATATCAAGTTTGGTATACAAAATTAAGCTTTGGATACATTTTTATCCATATTCTGAAAAACGTATCACCGAACGATGAAAAAAATTATCGCGTCACGTCTACTTAAAATATACCAAGTTTGCATTTTATGAATGCATTTGCGTGAATACTACTTAAATTTATTGAATGTAAGAGTTTATAACAGAAACTGTCATTTGATTTAAAAAAGTTGATCATTATTTTAATGAAAACCAAGAATTAGCTTTTTGCCATTCATATTCTAAAAAAACGCTTCACCGAACGATGAAAAAAACTATCGCGCCACGTCTACTTTAAATATATAAAGTTTGAAATTCAAAACTTAACTTTGGATGCTTTTTCATCCGTATTCTGAAAAACGTATCACCGAACGATGACAAACATTATCGCGTCACGTTTACTTAAAATATATAAAGTTTGGAATTCAAAATTTAGTTTTGAATGCATTTTCATCCATATTCTGAAAAACGTATCACCGAACGATGAAAAACATTATCGCGTCACGTTTACTTAAAATATATAAAGTTCGGAATTTGTAAACGACATGCCTTGAATATTTTTTCGTGTTGTTACCATTTACGGTATTAAACACATTTATTAGTTACAAATTGTGAATTCTATCAACTTTCAGAAATGCAGAATTAACGCGTCTACGGTTTTCCAGAAGGCAAAATCATTACTCTAACATATTTATCGTATGATGCGTCTTTCATAATATGAATTTTTAACATAAATTAAAATACTGACTCTAGAAAATGAGATAATCAATGTTTTAAATGATTTTAAATCAAACCTCTTGAAATTTAAATAATATAATTTAATAATTGGATAATTCGTTACGATATTGAATATTATTACTGGATCATATTAAAATGACAAGATTTATGTGTTACAAATCCAAAAATTTATTTATTTTCCAAAAATTTATTTATTTCAAAAATGCAAAGTTTATACACATTTGTTTTTAAAAATTTTCAATGAATCATTTCGTTCGTTCATTTCGTTCATTTATCAAGTAAAAAACATATTTAAGAGCTCATTAATTCTAGAACAGGAACAACAGTAAATATATTTTAAAAAAATTATTTTTTGACACCTTAATAAAAGGTGAAATAAGCTTTTTTTTATGAGTAATTAAACAATTGATTCAGGTGGCTTGTATTTTAAAAGATTTTTTTTATTAACTCATGTTATAAGCAAGGTTCTGTAAAATTAGAGTAAAAAAACAGCTGAAGCACTGTCAGAGATCTAAAAAATATTGAAAAATCCATAAATATATTTTTAAATAAAAAAATGTTTTTAAGATTTATTTAACAGCTTCTCCTTAAAACATAAAAAACCAGGACTCGTCGTAATCAATAGGTTATTATAATTATATTATCAATTACTTAATAAGATTTCAAGAGTATTTCAGTAGATAACTCATAACAAGCTATAAAAGTGACAAAGAAGTCATATGTTGTATGATAGAGTCTTATGCTAAAGTGCTATTTAGAAAATGCTGAGTCCTCGTATGATAAAATAAATTCTATATATGATTAAGTAATTAAAATTCAAACCAATTGCGACAAAAAGTACTTGAAATTTTAGGAGAAATCAATTAAATTCAATTACTGACTAGAATCTCGATTTTAAAATAAAGAAATTTTATTAAATTTAGTTAAATTACTTTTGCAATTACATAAGTATATTCTAGTAATTAAGTACCAAGAAATACTTAAGTATCAAGAATTCATTTATTTTCATAGTATTCAAGTATTTTGCAAATATTTGCATTCACAAAAAGTCCCATAAAGTACCCACACTAAGTATTTGATGCTTAATTACTCGAAAATACTTAAGTATCAATTATGGAAAAGTAATTACATAATTAATTAAACCCAAAATTGAATTACTTTCTAAGAATTACAAGTATTTTTACTTGATTCTTTTACTTATACTTAAATTATGTAAGTATCAAAACCAAAGTAATACTGGTACTTAATAAAGTAATTAGTATCAAGTAATGGTCCTGGTAATTGTACTAGTACTTTAAATATACAAATCCGAATTATGAACATGATGAATTCAATCATAAATCTAACATTCTAATCAAATTTTATAAAAATTAAATCTATTTTAGAATTAAAGTCGGCAAAATTAAAATCGTGTTACAGGAAATAAAATGTTTAAAAGTTAAAATAAAACCAAATATAAATACAAAATTAATGAAATGATTCGGAATCAGAAGTAAAAAACAAGTACATACTTCCAAATTTAGATACATTTCCTAAAATTATTCTAAAAAGTATTATAGGAACCACGAAAATTGTTCAATGATGAATAAGAATCTTCAATAAATCTATTTTTTATTTCAACTTTTTATAGGAATGTATAATTTTGCAATAATTTCCAAATAATAAGAAATTGATTACAAAATTAAAACAAAATAATAAAATTAAATCATCAAACAAAATCATTTCATAAAATTGTATATATATATATAAAATAAAAACTTAATCTTAAGATACAAAAATCAATAGAGATGAAAAGTTCATGATGAGAATTTTTCATAGTTATTTTCTTTAAATTTTTTATTTTTTATATTTTAGGCAATACAAAAACCAGAAGAGATTTTTCCAAACTATATAATTCTTTTGATTCGCGTTTTTATTTATTATTTCTATTGGTTTTTTTTTTGTGAATAGAAAAGCATTTTCTTATTTTCCAAAGTTTTCATTTACCACATGGTGTTATTCTTTTCTTTGAATTGAATTCAAGGTGAACTGCTAACAATTTCTTTAAAAATTTATTCAATCGGTTTTTTCTATTAAAGTTTCAGCGAAATTTCATTCAAATGAAATTCATTGAACATTTTATTACCAGATTGATAAAAAAGTTTTATTTTAATTTTCTTAACAAAATATTTATACAAAAGAATAGAAAATTAATGGATTATTTAAAAATTTCGAATTTTCTTTTGATTTTTCTGTCAATTGATTTCAGTAACAAAATCTTTTTAAACATTTTAATTTGTGATTTTATTCCCAAACTAATGACAAATGAATAAAGATATAAAATGTCAAACTTTGTTATACAATTTATTTTAAAATGACCAAAATTGAAGTTCAAAAGAAAATATATTTTACCAAAACCTAAAAAAAATGAATAGTGCTGGGAATTTAATTCAGTAATATTAAAATGATGTGGCAATCGCAAGTTAAACTGACAAGCGTAATACGCATTTTGACAAGCGGTTGCTACATGAAAATTGTCATTTGTGAATAATTTTAAAGAGTCGACATTGAAACTTATTTATTATTTATTTATTTATTTGAAGCACCAGACAATAGTAAATATTGCTTGATATTATGATAGTCCTTTGCTTATTTCGTATTTGGACTTGTTTTTAAATTATTATAATGTACATTATCATCCCTATTCTTAATTCTCTCGTAAACTTTCTACGAAAAATTTACTACATTACGAACAAAAAGTTTTAGTGATTCTAAATTTCCTTGTAGACAATTAATTGTGCAATGGCAACTTTGACGTTTAAACTCATTTTTCTAAGTAAAACTAATGTTTTTTTTTTCAAATTTGTAGTACCTAATAATTTTTGAATATTATTTTGAGAAAATAGTATTTTTAGATTAATCATAAATAAATAATAGTATGCTACGAATTATTATATTTCTTTCGTAGATTTTTGCACTTTTCGTAACGTTAAGTCGGAATTGAGAATAGCTTTTTCGTAGATTATCTCCGACGTTACTGTACGATGGAATTTAAATTAGGGGTGTGTATTTTTTTATTAGATATGATTAGACCAGGGTTTAAACGAAAATATGTAATTAAAATTATATAATTAATTATGAAAAAAAAAACATTCAAAAAAGCGAAAGTTATCTTGAATTTAAATTTTTTTATTTTGAAAAGTTTTAGGATTTCATGCAAAATAAATAAACTTTTATATGAAATTCGAAGGACTTCTTAAAGTAGTAGAGTTGATATTGTATTAGAGTTGATATAAGCGCAAGTTACATAACCTCAAAACATTTGTTTTTTTTTTTTACTTAAAATTCAAAATTTTCATATTAAGAACCCGCATATTCCATAAATCTTTAGACAAGTATTAGCGTTTATCTGAATTAGTCTTATGTTGACATTTGTATTACAAAAATATTTGCTATAACAATATTGTTACTATTTATGTATGTTTATGCGATCGTAACACTGTTGTTGTTTTAATTAAATACAAATTATACTTAAGATAGCGAAAATTAAAGTTCTATTTAAAAAGAAATAAAATATTAGCTATTTTAGTTCTTATAATTTAGTTATTATTTAATTAAAAAAAAATTATTGAAATTTTATTAATTTGAAAAAATTATGAAGAATTGTCATCAATCTACGATTCTTCATCATAATTCACCGATATAATAGATGAAGTTTTATTTTATTATGATTTACTTTTCAACTTTTGACGTTTAAACGTCAAAGGTAAAAAAATTTTAAACAAGTAGAAAAAAGTTGATATGGGAGCGTTTATTATTCTTAATTCTATACTAGGACTAGTTTATCATTCGACTTTATCGAAATTTCATCATTAGATTTATTTTTGAATAAAAGTTCAATTCAGATTAGGTCTTAAATTATATTTCCGCACTGTATCGAAAAAAAGGTCCTATATTCTTAAAAACTCAAAAGTTTACTATATTTAACGAATGATGCAAATTCATTTTACAAAAACCCAAAGATCTTTTAAAAAATCCCTCGCAGGAACCTAATTAAAAAAATAATATTAACTGAAATTTATAAATACACTAGCCGACAAAAATAAATGTAAAATAAAAATTATTTAAAGTTTTCATATTTCACAAAATTATTAAGTGAATAACAGAACTTTATCTTTGCATAAATTTTGTTATTAAATGAAATTTTATTTAAACGAAAACACATTCTATTTATTTATAATTTTTTGTAACTTATTTACATCACATACATATGTACATATAATATAAACTATTCAAATAACCTAATTATTCATACCTTCATACATTCCTTAATTATTATTTACTTTTACTATCATCATCTCATGTGTTTTTGTTTTTCTTTTTAAATTTCAAAACTTTACCTTTAATTTTCAATGTTTTTGTTTTTTAAATTTTTTTTTTACTCAACTTTTTACCAAAAAAAAAAAATTCAATTCATTTAAAAAAAAATTTTTACAAAAAAAAAGCACAAAACAAGTGAACATTAACAGTAAAAATATTTAAAAAAAAAAATAAAAGCTTTTCATTAAATGTTTTTGTTTTCATCAGGCACCGTTTGATCTAATGAATCACCCCTAAAGGTAACAACAAGTTTAATTATAAGTTTTTCATTAGATGTTGGAATTTTATTAAAAAAAAAAACAAAAAAAATAAAAATAAAAACAAAATCAAATGAAAAAAAATAAAGCTAAAAATTTTCTTTATTTAAATGATGATTAGATAAGAAAATCTGAACAAAATAAAAACAAAATGGTTTAGTTAGATTGTATAAATTTGTTATCATTAAATTTAAAAAAAAAATCGCGTTCGAATATATAACATGATTAAAAAAGAAAAAAATAAGCACAGGTTCAAATTTATGATCAGGTGTAATTGTAAACAAAATATATGTTTATGATTATGAAAAATGAACGTACATAATACGAGTATCTTAAGAATAAAAAATGTGGTGTCTAATGTAAGACAAAACTTTCAAAATTATTGAAAGTTGATAAATACAGGGTGCAAGAAATATGAGATACTAGCAGATTTACCCGGCGTTGCCCGGAAGCTTGAAAATTGTAAAAAAGCAAGTTCAGCCAATTTTTTGAGATACTACTTTGCCTATAAATGCCACAAAAAAATATTTGTGGAGTTCCGTTAACCCATCGTGGCCCAACAGCTTTTTATAGGTTTTTTCGTTGCTTTGCTATATATTAGAAATGATTTAACAGATTAACTTCAAATTTCGTATATGTGTTCTTCTTTGAAAATGAAGTTCAATTTACTAACAGACTTGAAAGTTGTTAACCCCTGCCGACGATTGTTCAAAAAAAAATTTGTAAGTAAATTACGTCCAATTTTTGAAAGTAGGTACAACTTCTTTGAATTAGGGGAATACTTAAAAAAAAGGTTTGTCGAGTTCTTTTAATCGATTGCGAAACAAAAACTTTAAAAAACAGTTTGCAAAACAATTTGAACGACTATCTCTAATTTTTCTATACATGCTGCTTCTTGACAATTTGGTGCTTCTTGACGATATAGTTGAGGATGGTAGGTTTCCGGTGAACAATGTTAACTGAATTAAAATGACTATAGGTCAAAAGGGGATTTTCTTGAATTGCCAACGCTTGAATAAAATATAGTCGATGGTTTAGAAAAGGTTTAAAAATTCGCTTTTCAACTTATATTTTGTTTAGTACTCACCTGAAAGTTGTAATACGCTCTTCCTCGTTTTTTTATGATTTTATGAGAGAAATGTAGGCTTATTTTTTGGAAAAACTGTTTTAAAATACTATGTATTTAAGCATTATATATAATAAATTGAATTTTTTGATTTTTAGATTTCATTTGAAGAAAACTGAAAATTTCATTGAATCTTTGTTCAAAACGCACAAACAGGTCAAAACCAAATTAACCCTGTGGGTTTTAATTAAAATGCTGGTACAAAATTTTCAATAAAATACTTTTAATCGTATAAGAAAATAAAATATATAGAAAACTTCATATCATCGTCGTGGAAAATGAGTTAATCGAACTTAACTAAAACTTTGTGCAGCCTCTCTTTTAGACTACAAAATCAACCTGTAAAATTGGACACAAATCGAAAACACAAAATTTTTTGAAAGTCCGCCAGGCCGAAATGGGTTAATTTATTCCAACCAAATTTATACAACTAAATGCGGTTGCTAAGAGGAACATTTGTGCAAAATTTCAATTCAATCGGTCAAACAGTTTTGACTCGACATCAAAAACATTGAAAAAGCTTCTTTGCACTCTCGTGCCCAAACGGGTTAACCGAACTCAACAAAAATTTGTCCCAGACTTTATTTTCGACTGCGAAACCACCTTGTAAAATTGGACACAAATCGGAAACACAAAATTTTTTGGAAGCCCGCCAGGCCGAAATGGGTTAAATTATTCCAACCAAATTTATGCAACTAATTGCGGTTGCTAAGAGGAACATTTGTGCAAAATTTCAAGTCAATCGGTCAAACTGTTTCGGCTCGACATCAAAAACATTGAAAAAGCTTCATTGCGCCCTCGTGCCCAAACGGGTTAACCGAACCCAACAAAAATTTTTACCAGCCTCTCTTTTTGACTACAAAACCACCCTGTAAAATTGGACACAAATCGGAAACACAAAATTTTTTGGAAGCCCGCCGGGCCGAAAGGGGTTAATTTATTCCAACCAGTTTTATACCATTAATTCCGTGTAATAAGAAGAACATTCCTGCAAAATTTCTAGTGAATCGGTCAAACCGTTTCGACTCGACATCAAAAAAACGAAAAAGCTTAAAACGGCTCTGGAGCCGCAACCTGCTGACTTATAAAAATGCGATATAGCCTATGTCACCCCCCGGACTCCCAAAATTATTCCTCTAAAATTTGGTGTCAATCGGACCAGTGGTTTTCACGTGAATCCTGGACAAACAAACAAACAAACAAACAAATAAACAAACAAATTTTCTTCTTTATATATTAGATAAGAAAAGTGTAATAACTTTAAGTGAAGCTTAGAAATAGGTGTTTTTAAATATGAAATCAAATTGATACATTAATAACGGGTTTTTATGTTAAAAATTACAGTTATATTTAATAAAAACAGTAAAAAATATTAATATTTTTCGGATTTAAGTCCTTATAACTCTTTAGCTATGAAATTTTGAAAATTTTGGATATTATTATGTAATCCCATAACTTTAGCTAGGTACTGACACATGAGATGATGCTGTACAGGGGCAAAAATGTTGTTAATTCTTTAAAAAAAATTATAAAATTACTTTGAAGGGAGTTTCTCTCTGACACTTCCGCTCTTGGTGGACTTTGAGTTCGGGACACCCTGTATAATTTATAGTTATATCATAATAAATACCTAAATTTCATAAAAGAAAGCTTAACACTATAGTTAGAATGCATAAAACTGATATTGAACTCAAATCTCCCGTTTACAAATTAAAACTTTGCTTCCACTCGTACCTTTTATTTGAAAAAAGTGAAAATTGAGTTCAATTTTAGTTTTAGTGAAATAAAGTGATTTTCAAGATATATATATAATTATAAAATAATATTCCTTTTCCAAAATTCCTAATCTTTGTTCTTCTATTAAAAAATTAAATAGTTATGAAAAACTTTATTAATTTTAAAATCAGTCCTACAATAGTTAATTTGTAATTGACCTTTAAATGACCTTCCAATTTTTAAAATAAGTTCTACAGAGTCTTATTCTTATAAATTTTTAATTTTTTTACCCCTAATTTTTTAGAGAGTAAGAAAAGAAGTAAATCCAAGTTGAATTGAATGAAAATATGTGTGCTTCGATTCTTTAAATTCACTGAAATTATGTGCTTCAATGCTTCAAATTCCAAAATAAATCATTGTGAAAACTTCAAATATAATGGACGCGTGATATACAGCTACTGAAACGCTGTTATATCTTTTAAAGGACTAAAATATGAGTCCCAACAAAGTGAAAACATTTTTTAAGCTAGTTTTACTATTGAATGAAGTTACCAATAAATGCTCAGTTTAATTTCGTAACAAACAAAAATTTTTATATAAAAGCCCCTGAACATATGCAATATGACAATGGTAATAAAATTTTGAGAGATAAAAAATATGTTGAGATGAGTACACGTATATCCAAAAGCAACAAATTTTTAGCCAATTATAATTAATAACGAATAGTTTATTAAATCCAAATATACAATTACGTATGTAATATTTAGCACACTTAGCTGCTTTATACAGTTTTTTTAAATCCGAATCTTCTTTTAATATATTGCCGGTTCTTTTAATAAATACTTGTTTTTATATATATAAAATACCAGTTAAACAATATGTATACAACAAATATCAGATATTTAATCTTCGTTAATTTTTTTTTTTATAGTCCTATACATACATTTCAATCATAATTAAAAACTAATAAACAAGTAGCCAATGATTAAGAACAAAATATTGTAATTTAAATTTTTTCAGTTTTTTTAGTTCTGGAAAAGTTCCCTTACAAAATTAATATTAAATATGTAAAATGTGTATAGAAACTTTTTAAATAGACATTAATCAAGAAATGAAACTCAATTAAGAAAAACAGATGTCACAATTTTCAAAACAATTAAGAAACGTTATATATTATCTCAAATTACGCAAAATATTAATATATATTATATATACATATATTATAAACATATATTAAATCTAATCAATAGAAAATCAGAATGTACAGAAAATCTTATAAATCAAACTAACCAGATGTTCTGGTTCCATTAAAACAATTGTATTGAAATTTTTTAATTAAAAAAAAAACAAAAACAAAATAAAAATTAATTTATGGTAAAATTTAGTTCAATTTTCAATAATAAATTATAATAAAAAAATATAAATTATATAACTTTTAAAATAAACTTTAAATATGCAATGTATAAAATCCCTTAAACGAAACTTAATAACAAATGCACAAAAAAACAACTATAAATTAAAATCGTAATCAATATTAAATTTTTAAATTGCCTTTTTTATGGAATTAGTTAGAATAGTTTTGCAGTCAATTTTGGCAACTTTTCGTGCACTAAACTTTAAAAAAAAAAAAGTACTAAAATCCGTTAAAAATGTACTGAAATCTGTGAAAAATGTACTGAAAGTGTCAAAAATGTATCAAAAATAAGAAATGTATCAAAAATTTTATATTAAAAGATTGAAAAACATTATTTTACAATAATTTCCAAATTAAATATCCTAAAAATGTGTTATCTTATTACTTGTCAGTTAATGTTAACTGTAATTGCTTCAACGTTTTTAAATTTATTAATTTTAGAAAAAAGTAATACTTAGTTCATTTTGCCCATTTGCCCTATCTATTGAGGTAGCACAGAACATAATTTGACCAGTGATAGCATTGAAAATTTATTTAATTATAAACTGAATTTTAAATCTTATTTCCCAAAATCTAAAATAGTAAGAGTAAAAACTTTGTATTTCTGACACCTAGAACTTACGTACCTAACCTATATTATTATTATAAAATTTTGTTTAAATAAGATTTTGGAAATTAAGATTTTGAAAAAAAAATACATTATATTAAGACATACCTACATATATTTTGGAAAACACTTTCGAGAAAAACCTACAGTAAAGATGAATTTAAGTTTGAGATTATAATATGGTAATTAAAATTTAGAATTTCTTATGCTAATTGCTTATACAATATTTAATAATTCAATTTAATACAACGAACCTGTAATTAACATTTAGTATGAATGCATTTAAAAAGTGACTATTTCATTAGGGAGGGGTTATTGATTTAATTTATTGAATTCTGCAAAGCATAGAAGCATAGAGATACTCGAATTGTTTGAATTTTGCCTTTCTAATTTTAAATACACTTTCATAAACCACACAAGATCTTGTCCTATTATTTCTGTTTTTTTAATTCTTAATTTTTTATTCAATAAATTTTAACTGAAGCGGTTAATTTAGTAAAAGAAAAAACAAATAATATTTATAATAAATTAATGCTAAGTAATTCGTTTCAAAGTATACTAAATTATAAATAAAATAATCAATATTTTACAATAGCATTGAAACATAATAAGTTTTTAACATTAAAACAGTGTTAAATAAATAAAAACATAAATATAACTGAAAAATGTCAATAAATGTCATTTCAAAATAAAAAAAACCTTTACATTTGGTATTTTTTCTTTGTAAAATATTGTTTCGAATAAAATTCGACCTAAATTATATTTTTTAAATTTACTGCATTTTAAATTCTATTTTTATTTTTTATTAAAAAATTAAATAAAAAACAAACTGTTTCAATTATTTACATCTCGTCATCATCATACAGATAATAGAATAGGTACTGTATTTCAGCCAGTGCTTCCTCTCTATTAAAACTTATGAAATATCTACTACCGTAAAATCCAATTTTAAAAAATCTACTACAATTTTACATTTCTATTCATACACTCCTAATATTAAATTTTATTTGCAATTTCAAAACTTATATACCTATATGTTTGGAGTATTTTTGTAAATAATTATTAAATTCAAATTTAACTAAAAATTTAAGTTCCAGCTTCTCTCACTTTTGCTATTCAAATACTTTTGTTGACAGTTTAACAGCTGTTTGAGTTTTATTTAAAAGCACAATATTAAAAATAAAATAACAAAATGGTAAAAATGTGATACTGTTTAAAATGGATTTAAATTTAACAAACATATATAAACCTTCTATGAATATTCATAAGTATGATTGAGAATACATTAGTTTATTTATATTTTGAATTCAAAAACTTTTTATAATTGTTTCTAAAATATAAAATCCATTATAAAAAAATAACTTAAACTAACTTTATAGCTATCAAGGATTCACCAAAAAACAAATGCAGTTGATTTTACTACTTAAAAATTTCATTTAGTGGAAACCCTGACTGTCAATTAAATTTGCATAAACTTTTTGAGTTTTGACATGTCATACGTATCTTTTTTATGACATATTCAGTATATGTATGTTTATTTTATTAGCAACTCATTTTTTGTCATTTTTATTTATTTTTTTTTTTTATTTTTTTTTTAATTAGAATAAAGGAAATTGGCATCTAATCAAATAAAATGCAACTTAAATAAATAATCTGTATTCAACAAAAAATATACATATATATGTATATATATATAAACTTTTTCTAAGCTTAAATTGATTATGATGGTGCATGCATGCATTGTAATTCATTTTTTATGGTTCATTATAAAATAAAAACAAGAACAACAAATAAAAAAAATTATAGTTTACAATTGAAAAAATTAAAAATAAAATTAGAATTTACAAAATCGTTAAATATTAATAAAAAACAGTAAAAAAAAAATTGCGTTCCATTTTGTTTTTAATTACGAAGAAAAAAAAATATTTTCAAATATTTTGTTGACTCATAATAACTTAGTATTGCACAAAAGAGTGAATTAAGATCAGCTTTATTTATTCTTAAAGATTAAAAAAATAATAAAAATTTTGTAGAGAAAAAATTGACTAAATATGTGAATTTATTGATCACATAATACTTGTTATAAAAATTACAATGTTGGTATAAAAAATTGGTACTTGATTTCATTTTGTTAAGTGCTAACTGTTCAACTGTCAGGCTAATAAGCCTGTCTATACCATAGGTACATGGTGAAACAGGAGTTCATATTAAATTCTTGTTATTAGAATTGATCTTAATGAATTCCACATACAATTTAAACATGAGATAATACTAGGCCTCGTAAGATGTAGAAATGTCTTAGATTTTCAATTGATACAATTCTATTAGTTATATATTGTAATATTTTTATATTGGATTATAAGATGTTTCTATATCTGTGAGATGTATTATTTAATTAAGTTATTTTTTTATATTTCATATTTATTTATATTGTTTAATGTATTTTTAATTAAAGATATATAATTATTAATTATTGATTAAGCCTTTAATTTGAACCCAAGGGCGAATAGTAGCTGATTCGAGTCGAAAACCAGAAAAGTTTTTTCACTTTCATGGGACTCGAACTAGGGCCATTTGCATGAAAGGTTGGCACTGTAAACAATTAAATGGATCCTCATACAAACACATTGAATGGTCCCAGGTGTCAAAATAAATTAAAAAATAGAAAGTTTTTTGAGAGAGAAACATAATGTGTGAAAAAATTTCTATTGTTACTAATAAATGAATTGAAAAAAAAAAAACAAATTTTTTCATATATTTTCAAATTTTATATAGAACTCATTAAATTACGAGGAAATAGTCAGGGCATTTATTCACTTTGAACTCTCTTGGAACGATTAAATCCTAATTGTATCATTATAGGATCCTAATTGAGAGTATCTATTAAGTATGTTGGATCAAAATTTAACCGTTACTAATATCTTAATGTTTGTATTACGTATAGGTAATTTGCTCCGAAAATTGATCATAATGATTTATACCTGACAAATGAAAATACCTAATTCCATTTAGATATCAAAACCTTTTTTCTATTAATCGTTAACATTAGTAAAATTTTGAAAGTTTGAATATTTCAATTATTTTTAAATAAAATTGAATAAAAATTTCTTTTAACCAAAAATTAGTCTAAGTCAACTGAACTAATTGTTATGTTTTGCCGACTAATTTTATATAACAAAAATATTGATTGACAATATAAAAATAGAATTTATTTATAAATAATGAAAAGCTCATAAATTTTTATGTATAGCTTAGGTGTACTAAAAAAAAGTCTTGAAATTAAATAACTAGACCTAAAAAATAATATCTAAATCAATTTTTATTACTAAAATAATATTATTTAATCATAAAGATTATATTTGAGGAATATTTAAACGAATATCAACCCAAGTCTTAAAGTTTACTTTTATTTAACTTATCGAATTTTTTATACACCCAATTGTATCTATCAAAGTAGAACTAATTTTTTAACTATTTTTCAATTTTCCGAAAAAAAAATTGTATAATAATCATTATTGTAATCAAAATACAAATAATGACGTCATGATTAAAAATATTATTCTAATAAAAATTAGGTATAAAATATGAAATAATCAAAATTTCAAGCCCATCAAATAAAATGAAGTGTATAATTAACCAAAATATCAAAAAAACTATCGAAAAAAATTAACAAGCTTAGTGTTTATTTCAATGTCATATTAATTTCAGAAAAAATTTTTATAATAATTTTTAATAATTTTTTGTTAAAGGTAACCTAACTATGATAGAATAAAATTTATTTTAGAGTATTTGGGAGATTAATCAGGAATTTGATTAACAAAAAAAAAAAAAAAAGTATTGTACACAGGTAATTTCAAGGTAAATTAGAGCAAACAATAATTGTTACAAATAGTGATGACAAGTTTAATGAAAAAATTTGATAATTTTAATGTGATAAATTTAATATTTGACAAAAATCAATATTTTTTTTACAATACCAAAAGAAGATTAAAAATTTAAAATTTTTTTAATCACGTCAAGGGTTAAGGTTAACTATTTTTCAATAGATTGAAATTGATTTCATATTTTATATTTAAACTCCAATTGAAATTCTTAGACTCATACTTTATTAAATAAGACTATCTTCAATATATGAACTATTTCCCTAATTGCGTAGAATTAAAAGTTCAACACCTCTGTAATTGTCTAATGAATCTGCACTTTGTTTGCGAACTTGACTTTTTTTTTTTTTTTTTTTTTTTTTACGAAGGAATGGAACTTTGGAAAGCCACCCATTGAAACTGTGCGCTGTTTCTTTGGGTAGTGTGCGACTTTAACGCACTTATACCACACCCTTTTTAAACCACACTTTAGAAAGGAACCTGTAATACAAATTTGGTTACAAAGATGGGAAAATAGAAGGATTTTTGGATAATAAGGGAGGTTATAGGGAATTTAGAATTATGGGGGGTGGGCAAAATTTGGAGCGATATTGAGAAGAAAGATGTTAATATTCTTCCTTAATTTAATTAAGTCGTTCACTTACGAATTATCAACTTTAGGAAACACATTCGACGAACTAGAAAATCTTTTAGTGCATAAATTTAATATTAGTTTTGTTGAAACTTTATTTAAAAACATTTTATAGTAGTTTTATTCAGATCTAAGTAAAATATTTTAGTGTATGTAGTTATGAATTTCCATTGTTTTAAGTTAATTAAAAGAAGCTTAAATGCATATTCAAAGTGCACTACAAATGTATATTCAATTTTAAAATTATTATTGCTTATCTAATCAAAAATTATCACTATAGAGAACTTTTTAGTTCAAATTACTTAACATTGTATACCAGAAATTTATTCATCAATTTAAAATAATAAATGACAAAGTATCTTAAATTAAATTTTATATAATTAAATACTTCAGAAATTCTTTGTTTCTGTAATGTAATTTGCGATAATTTATTACAAAACTGACTGATAAGTGATAATATATATTTCTGATTAGTGATTGTCAATTGATATACTTCCACCTGTAAATAAATTCGCTTTAATTAGGAAGTGATTCACAATCTTAAGCATTACCAAAGTACATTATATCAGAATTTAATTTAGATAACGATAGTAATTTCTTTGGGTCAATACTTTTAGTTTTGTAATAATATCAAATCATACCATTGTTTCTTAATTTGAAAAGTTTAAAGAATTCTTAAGATATAAATATATGTATTCAATAGCATAATTAAATTTAAAATTAAAGAAGAAAAACACTTATCAGTCATCAGTAACAAATAACATTTCTTTATCATTCATTTAATATTTTATTTAAAATATAATGTTATTAAAATGAATTATTTAATAAATTAATTAAAATTTTGAATGAATCATATACACCTTACTGATTGCCTTATAAATTTCATATTGAAATTTCTCCCCCAAATTCTATTTAGGCACAATAAGTCATATAGCAATTTATTTAGCTCTTTATATCCAAAAAAAATTGGAAAATCTAAAGATCGATTTCCTTTAATGACACATTTTATAATTCCAAGATAATATTAAGTAATTAACTTTACAAAGAATTTAAATAATGTTAATTTATAAACGCATGCGCAATCAACCAGCTATAAAACTCTTTATTCATAAGGTTACAAGCATAAATATGTATATATATGATTAAAAATTTTTTATCAGCAAATATAATCTTAATTATTGTATTAAATCATATTTTAATAAAGATAAGATTATGATTTAACATATCAGTCACAAAATTAATCATTATTATGACTATTCATTATCAAAGTCAAAATAAAAATTAAAAAAATGATTTTTGTTCAAAAATTATTACAAATTATAATTTTCCAAAAATTTCAGAACTCTATAAAATTAAAAAAATAAAATAGAATTTTAATATTATTTTATAAGTATCATATAATTGCCATTATAGACGAAATACATGTATTATTAAGAGTATTCTTATTACTTTAGATACTTAAACTGAATCGGCTCATTAATATGTCTCTTTTACAATACCAAAATCGGAGGTTATAAATTATTTGTTTATAAAACTATTTTGTACCCATATATTATGAGTTGGATATAGAATAATCGTAGACTTTTCTAGATGTTATAAATTCTTAAACTATCTTAATGTTTTAATTATATGAATTAATTTAGAATTCTAATAATGCGAATAAAATAAGTGACAGGGGCACCTTGTTTCTACATTTAAGCCCATCTGGCATTTCAGACGAACAGTTGAACGGTTATACTTAAAAAAATTTAACACGGCACGGCTGAGTTGGCACAGTGTGAAAGGCCCTAGACATAATTATATGTTTTAAATAAAAAATACATTAATATAAAAATATAAACAAATACAAAATATAAACAAATAATTTAATTGAATAATATAACTCACAGATATAGAAATGCTATATAGCTCAAATACACAATATTACAATATAAAACAAAAATAGAATTGTATCTATTGAAAATCGAAGACGTTTCTACATGTTATAAGTCCTAATACTATCTCATGTTTAAAGTGTATGTGGAATTCATTAAGATCAATTCTAATAACACGAATATAATATGAACCCCTGTTCCAACATGTACCTAATCTACTCGACTCATTAAACTATTTTCTACCCATATTATAATTGATCCTAATGAATTCCACATATTTTAAATATAAGTCAAAATAAACTAAAAATATAGAATATGAAAATATTTGATAAGAAAAGTATAGTTAATTTCAAATCAAATTTCAATCGTTCCGGTCATTTTACAAATTTTCCAATATTACTTTTAAAAAATTTTCGAAAAAATTTAGGTTACATTATATATTTGTATTACATTATTTATTACATGTAACATTTTGAAGGTCACTACATTTTTTTTAAATAACTATGTATAAAGAAATTTTTTCTTTAAAATCCACTTTAACGTTTATTTTTAACCCCAAACAACTTCGGCGTAAAAAAAATGCAATTTTTTCTTTTTATTTATTTTGTTGTTGTTTTTATTTTTTAATTCGTTTTTTATTTAACAATGCCGAAGCTTTTTTTTTATTTTTAATCCTTTTGTTAAAAAAAAAGAAGAATGTGAAAAAAAAATCAATAAGTTTTATACACAATAATACCGTTATTATTTTCAAAATAATAATCAACAAAAATAAAGCAACAAATTGCGTATTACATACAAGTATACGAGTATTTATTTTTTAAGTTATAAAATGCGTTGCAACATAAGTACTTTTTTTAATTTTATTTAAAATGAAATGTACTTAAAATGTAATTAAATTGTAATATATTTATATATTCATAAATTTATATATATATATGAAAATATATAAATATGTATGTAATAAGTTTATACATATATTTAAATGTTTTAATTCATCATAAAAAATTAAAGTTCAAATCATGATTCAAAGCACGTTTATTTTTTTTTCTTGTTTTTTTTTTTTTGTTAGAAATTAAAAAAAAAAATTTTAATTGAAAAAATATCTTAAGATACTATATTAAAGAATCTGTTTTTTTTTTTTTAATTTTCTTTTAATTTTTCATCATATCCAAAATTAGAAATATATAATCAAATAGAAAGCCAAAACACCAAATCCACGATTTAATTCCATATTTTCCCAAAATTTTTTACAAACTTTTGTAAAATAATGTTTTTTTAATTGAATTTCACAAATAAGTACTGAGTACTGATCATTTTTATCGAACACAGTTACTTTTGATATAGATATTTTAAAATATACCGAACAACTTGTATTCGTTAAATTTAAAATTTGCTATTATTATTATTATTGTATTTTATTATTATACTATTCTAATAAATGAATAATAATTATTATTTATAATTATTATTAAATAAATAAATTAAAACACTCAAGAAAATTAAATACAATATCAAATTTAAATAAAAATTTATAAGTATTCCCTATAATTATAAAATCTAAATATTAATTGTATAAGATACTTTTTTTTTTGATAACGAACGTTTCTTGACGTTTTATACAATATATTTTTCTATATATATGTATTGTATATCTTATGTAGGTATATATATATATATACAAACAAAAACTTCACGTATTTTTTAAAGAATTTTTTTTTTTATTTTAAATATTATAAAAAAATTCCCAAAAACACTCAAAAAATAAAAATTAAATAATAATAATATTGTAATAAAAAAAAAAAAAATCGCGATGATCTTTTATATTTTTTTGATGTCAAGTAGTTATAAATCGAACGACTGTTAAATTTCGACTGAAACTGAACGATATTATTTTTATATTTATTTACTATTATTATTATTTTTTTTTATTTATTTATTTTGTTTTTATTTTTCTTCTTTTGTAAAAAAAATTTACTCGCTAAAAAATAAAATTTACACTGTGCTGTTAGCTGTGTTATTTTTTTTTTGTATTTTGTTAAGTTTAACATTCGTTTTAATTCGCTCTTCTCTCAATTCTCTTCTAATATTTATTAAATAAAAAAAAATTTTTTTTTATTATTATATTTTTCGAAACTTCAACAACCTTAAAAACAACTGTGAACACTGGAACAGTCACATATATATATATATATATATATAAAAAGAAATATTTTTACGTTGACCGTGTAAAACGATAATAAAAATAATAAAAATGAATATGTATACAAATAAAAAATTTATTAAAAGGTTAAGTTGTTTTTAACGATCATAGGGTTTACAAAAAAAAAATGCAATTATGACTAATGACTCAGAAAGTTGTTTTTGCTTTAAGATTGTCTGCAAAATTCAGGTTTTAAGTTTTTGTAAGATCATTGTGAGTGACAGGTTTTAATAAAAGTACAAAATGGTTTTAAGGTTATTTTAAGTCAATAAGTAAGGCTTAAAATCGTGAATTCAGTTTGAAAGTTACGTTAATAATCAGATGTTTTTTTTTACAGTTAGTTTCGCCAATTTTTAAATTTAGAAAATTTTTTTTAATTAAATGTTCTCCTAAGGCGTTTTTTGTTTAAATCTGAGCATAGATTTGGGGACTCCCTCTGAACAAAATGAGCACGCTCTAAACAGAACATAAACAGAGTAAGCTCAGAGCGTTCAGATTTAATAAAAAAAACACGATTTGAAAAAATTGTCATTTTTATTTTAGTTACGTTTTAAGTTGTCAAAAAATTAAATTAAATTATGAAAATTAAATTAAAAATGGATAACTCGCATCTTGACTTTCATTTTACAAGCATAATCTTAAACAAACATCAAAATGTCTTTGTATTTTAGTTTGCTCAGCCGTACTGGATATATTTGACTTGAGCACGTAGAGCAAGCTCTGAGCATGCTTTGATTTAAAAACAAAAACACGAATTAGTTTTTGACAATTCATGATACTTTAAAAATTTTTATTTAAAAGCTTAAAGCTTCAGAATTTGCTTTTTTGTATATGCATTATAAAAATATTTGACAGCTTCATTATACAAATGTTTATTTAAAAGCTATTTTTTAAAACACTATATTTCATTCCTAGAAATGCATTAGATTTATACTTGACATTTAAATATAGATACAAAGAAAGTTCAAAACGAATCCTTATCCCTCAAAGGCTACTTAATTTCAATTTCCAAATGGCAACTGATTGAAAAAAACCTAAATGCCCACTGATTCCATCACGTTTAATTAAAAACTTCAATTACAAAGGAACCTTTAGCAATCCAAAAAGAAAACGTTCTATCTAACATAAACCATCTACCTATACTTTTTGAATAAAAAACTCTTATAAACCGAAAAACAATTTTAAAATATCATAATTTTGTTACAAGAAAAAAAGCTTTATATAAGACTTTAAAAACAGAAATGCTTTCGTGATTAATAACAAAACCCGCAAGTATATTTGGATGATTGGATTGAATATTACCCCATTACATTATATTGGACTTTGATGATGACTATTTTTAATTTACATTACATATATAATATATATATATGTATTTTTTTTTTTAATTATCACCATCATCATTATCATTGTAATCATAATTGGTATATTTATAGTATATCGATTACATAATATGTACGTATCTTGCCGTACTTACATACAGATTGTTTAAAGTAAAAATAACTCTCTTTTTTAACTCGCTTTAAAGAAAAAAAACAGAAACAACCCCATAGAAATTTTTAATATAAATAAAAAAAAAAAAGTGAGTAACAATTTTTAAAAAAAAATATTGCATATAACACTTAAAAGAATTTGATAATAAAAATAAAATGGAATTTTTTAAGCATTTTGAAAAAAATAACCATATGTGTATTGTGTTAAATATGTCCAGTGTAAAATTATGAGAATTAGTTAGCAAAATTTTTTTTACACCTGAACGATTATTTTATATATATATATATATATATATATATATATATATATGTATAAAAAAAAGTAATAAAGAGTGAAATTCGCCCACATAAGTGTATTTTTAAATGAGTATTTAAAACTTTATAAGTAATATTACTTGATATGCATCTTTTTTTTTTTATATGTATATGTATATCGTACTGTCAGCGTATGAGTGTTTTTAATTAAAAACTCATATTCATAACAGAATACAGGCATCCAAATGTATTTTTAGAATTAGCTACTTAAACCTAATCTTATTTGATTTATTTTCTCTGCACAAAATACCTTAAAGTCTACATTTCGAAATTTAATTGTATACCTGGAAAAAATATTTAAATTTACCTTTAAATATTTAATTAAACGCAAAAAATAACAAACAAACAATGTTTGTTTAAAAATTAAAAAAAATACGAGTTTAATTTTTGTAAACAATTCAGTTATTTAATCATTTAGCAAAGACACATCCCCCGATGGAAATTTACATTAGGGTTTGAGTCTGAGCTTGAGACTGAGTTTGAGTCGATGAGCTTTTTTAATTTTAGCAAATTTTAATTAGTCATTTATAACAATTGTATCTTATTTTTCTTTTTAAATGATAACAAGATTGTTATCAAAGAGAATAAACTTTAATCTTATCTGAAACTTTTCAATTTTAATTATATATTTTGAGTATATTTTTATCTGTTAGTATATATATGATAGGAATAATAGTTATTATTATACCTACACATTACTCACTTATAATATAATAACAAAAATAAAATTAAACATGTATGGGTTGTGTTTACAAAATTTTTAATTTAATTAACTTACGAAACATTAATTAAGAAAATCTTGTTTATTTTTCTTTTTTTGTAAAATTCTGTTATTGCATAAATTTTTAAAATAGTTTTCCAAGATGTAATACAGAGTGATATGTAATTTAAAATGAAAACGACTTGAAATATTTGGAAAATTTTTTGATTAAAATACATTTTTAAGCAAATGTATATATATTATATAATTGTTAAGCAAATATATATATACTAGCTTTTGGCCCGTCACAGAATGACGGAAGGTCAATTGAAAGAGGAACTTTTTCTAATTAAGAACTATTTCTAATTTTATTGTGTACATTATGTTAAATTCAAATCGAAATATTAGTTAGGATAGATGAGGGTGAGATGAGGGAGGGATGAGGGATAGATGAGGGAAACTTCAAAATTACTTTGATTACATTGCTTGGTTTATTTGCTTCGTCCTTATTTAAGATTTTCACTGAAAATAATTAAGACTTACTAAACAAATGTTCCTGTGAAGCGTAGTCTTCTTTATTTTTATTTAAAAAATGTTTTACTATTTATTTAAAATTTCCAGAAAATCATCTGTGATTTTTAAAACTGAAATGAACTAATTCATAAACTAATAAATGAATTTAATTTCATAAAATTTTTTTTTTTTTTTATTAAAAATTCTAGACAAATCTATTAATAATAATTAAATAAGTGTTAACGAATATATATTTATTATACAAATGTTAAGCAAATATATATATATATATATATTTATATATACATTGTATAAAATGATAAATCGATAGTTAAGATCAATACACAAGAAAACCCCCTGAATTTAATTTGTTCAACTTTGTTTTTATAATGAGCTGTAGATTGTCATATTTTGACATAATATGTGTTGCAAGTTGTCAAAACAGATAGAGAGTTGCATCACTTACCCTGACATGCTTTAATAATTCTGTAAATATTTTACGAGACGTGTAATAATGACACTTTGCGTTATATTGCATCGACCACTAATCTCTAATCAAATCATATATTCATATTTATTTAATAAGTAGGGGGTAAAAAAGAGTTGGTAAAATCACGTTGGTAAAAAAGAGTTTTGAGTATTTAAAATAGTGTTTTTTTATCTTATTTATTAAGTTACTTTTAAAATAAAGTAATTGGATAAAAACTTATCAAAATAAATTACTGTTTGATTATTTGATTAATAATAAATTGTTCGATACATTAGAACCCATATATTCGATTATTTTTCTATAATTAATTGTTTGATAATTGATTTAAAAATTTTATTAGTCATAAATGTTTTTAAATATCTTTAATACTAAATAACATGTTAATCGTAATAAAAATTTAAATCACCCTGTAATTTTTTTTTTCCAAATTAAATAGAAAATTATTTAAAAAAATTTCACTAGAAAAAGATCTTTTAAAATAATTTTAAGTTAAGTAATATTTCATTTTTTTTTTTAATATAACTATAAATCACCCTGTCATTTATTTTAAAATTAATTTTTATTATTTGTTTATTTCTTTTAATATATTTGACATTTTTATCTTAATTGTAGATGTATGTATTAAATGGATTTTCAACAAAAAAAAAAAAAAAAAACCTGAGAAAGAAAATTAGGTGCAAGGGTGGGTTTTTCTAGAATTTAGAACATTAAAGGCAGGGTTGAAACATATTAAATATAAAATCTGTTTTCTATTTCTATATTGTTTTGGTATTTTTTACAATATTCGTTGTGTTTTTTTTTTTTGTTTATGATGAAAAGACACGGAATACGACGTAAAAAAAAATAAATTTTTGAGAGATAGAATTATATGTGTGGTTGAATGTTTGGTATTTTTTTATTTTTTCAATCCATTATTTGATTTTGAAAATGTGTCGTTTCTGAGAGAATATGGGTTAAAGGTGCATTCTTAATTTAAATTGTTAATCAATAGGAAAAGTTTAATTAAAGAGTTCATATATTTATATATATTGTATATATAGTATATATATTATATATGTATAGGTAATATAGATACATGTATTATTAAATTCTATATTTTTGTAGAGTAGAAAATTTGATATTAAGTAATTTTAAAGATTTAAAGAATTGATTTTTTATAATGGATATTTAATTAAAATTGTTCGAATGAATTATTTTTTTAATTTAAAGTTATTATTATATACAGTTAATTGATCAATTAGGGTTTTTTTTTATTTATTATTTTTATTAAATATGATTTAGCAATGGAATTTTATTTGAAAATTTAGGAAAGCAAGGTGGAGAAAAGCTTTGATGAGAAGTCTAATTAAAACTTTGTTATATCTATTACAAATAGATTTAAATAAATTCTTTTACACGTGAAATAAAGATCAGAGCAGAGACGTGGGTTTATAACAAGGGTATTTAGTAATACTTTTAAAAAGGATATTACCAGTAAAGATAAATCTAAATACTTATAAATACCCAATCATATACTTATCATATCACTAATCGTATTATCAATGGTCAGTCACAAGATGATTATCTGGAAATATTTTTAATAATTATAATACAACTCTAGAGTAAATCTGAGCTGTATATCCGCAATCATAGACATATCTTATCACTAATCGAAAAATTATATATTAAATTTTTAACGTGACTTATAGATCAAAACAGCGACAACTGGTCATAGGAAAGGTATTTGGTAATATAGTTTTAAAAATTATAATACAACTAAAGAGTAAATCTGAACTCTATATGCCCAGTCATATATGTACCTTTCTTATCACTAAACGAATATTTAAATATCAATTTTTTAACTTAACTTATAGATGAAAACAGGGAAACCGGTCAAAGGAAGGGTATTTGGTAATATTCTTTTAAAAATTATAAAACCAGTAAAGCGTAAGTCTGAGCTCTAAATCCTCACCTATATACTTATCATATCACTTATCATATCATTACTTATCATATACTTATCATCACCTTCAGATGTTCGGCCATAAGAAGGGTATTTGGTAATATACTTTTAAATATACTAATACTATACGAAAGATTAAACCAATGGGCTCTATATCCTCAACCATACTTACCACTATAATTGAATAATCAAATTATTAAATATTGATAAGTTTTTTTTATTTTTCCTTTGATTCGATAATAACATGACAAAATTTTGATTAGCAAAAAATCATTATTGATAAGTGGTTTGTGCAATAGAACTTAAATAATAGTTTTAATAAGAATTTTCCAAATTTTTAAATTATTTTTAATAAACTTGAACTTAAACTTTAAATTCACCTGAAGGCGTATAACTTCTGTTAAAAAATCTCTCACATTTTTACCCGAATTAACAACTATCAATTTACAACAGGAAAATTATTTTTAAATTTTAAAATCTAAATAAAAAAAAACAGAATCCATAATGAAAATAAGTTTAAGCAATAATAAAATAGGTTAATTGTAGTTCAAAAATTCTCATTCCCAGATCAAAAAAAAAACAACAACTTCTATCCAATAAATCACGAAACAATAATGCCACCTTCAAAGAAAATCCAATAATAAAAAAAAAAACCAATTTCTAAATATAAAATTTAACTATTCTTTAAAATGCAATCAATTAAAGATCATAAATTTAAAAAAAAAAACAATAAAATAAAAAGAATAAGAAAAACCAAAACAGTTTTGCAAAATTAATTTTCAATTAAATGAAATCAGAAAAGCAATAACTCTAGTTGTTTTTTTTTTTCAATTCAACAACAGTCAAATTGTACGTTACCATTTTTCTTTAAATGAGATCATTAAAATGCTACTTATGCTGCTTTTATTTTTTCAATTTAATTCATTTTAAAAAAGATTTCATCCAATAGATTACAAAAAACCAAAATCAATTCACAATAAAGAAAATAAAATCAATTCAAATCGTTATTTTAACCCTTTCTAAATTCCTACATTATCAAGCATATATAGCTTCTTTTCTATTCCGATTCTCTTTCTCCCCCCGCACTTTCCACACTTTCTTCCAAAAGAGTCCTTTCAGAAATTCCACCTTTTTAAAAATAATTGTTTTTTAACTTCTGTGTTTTTTTTTTTTTTAATTCAAATGTTTTTTTTAAACATACCTTTTGGTATAATATTGATTTGATGAATGCTCTTTCATCAATTTTAAATTTTGAATTTTTTTTACAAATCGAATCTTAAACTTTGAAAAAAAAAAAAAAAAAAAAAATTAAACGAAACTAAACCAATTTTTAAAAGAACTTACAACCAGTGATGCCATTTTAGCCATTAAATGGCTAAATTTAGCCATATTTTCTTCTTTTTAGCCACTAAAATTTTCATTTAGCCATTAGCCATTTTTTTGGCCATATAATTACACTTTTAGCCATTTATTAGCCATTCATTTAGTTCGAACAAAAAATTTTTTTTCACTTAATTTTTGGACGATTTCATTATGTATTTTCTGAAAGTATGTGTAACCATGATGTATTAACAGAACATTAAACAAAAACAAAGCCCTGCTCTTTTATTTGTCATTTGACATTTCAGTAATGAGTAGAATAGAAAATGTTTGCATATTTTATACATTTTGTATTTATGAAGTTTTTTAAAAAAAAGTCGTCAATGGTTAAGTAGAAGTTTTAAATTATGTGAGTAAAAATAAAATTTAAAATGTTGGTTTTTATTTCTTATTAGTTTTCGTATTAAATATATTCTGTATTTTGTTTTAGTTGATTCAAAAATGGAAAATAAAAAATATATACAGCATTTTCGAGCAGAATGGAAAAATGATAGTATTTTTAAAGAGTGGTTAATAGAAAAAGAAAAAAAAGCGTTTTGTAAATTTTGCCATGCTTTTATAAAATGCAAATATTATGATCTAAAAATACACGCAAAAACTAAAAAACATGAAGAAAACTGTTTACCGTTTTCAAAAACAAGAAAAATTAATGAATGTTTTGAGTCCAACAAAACAAGTACCCAGAGACGATTAAAACAAAAGGCAGAAGCAGGTTTAGCCGCATTTATTTTAAATCATTCGGCAATAAGAAGTATTGACCACTTAAGTTGTTTGTGTAAAGAAATATTTCCCGATTCAAGTCATTCACATTTAATTAAATTACACAGAACAAAGTGCACTGAAATAATAAAAAATATTTTTTTTCCCTTTTTCAAACAAAATTTAGTGGAAGATATTGGTGATTCTTCATATAGTTTGCTAATTGACGAATCAACAGATATCTCTGTAATTAAATATTTAGGCATATCAATTAGATATTTTTCTGAAAAAACTAATAACATCATATCAACTTATTTATCGCTTGAATCATTGGAAAGCGCTAATGCAGATGGAATAGTAGACGCAGTAAAAAGTGGCCTTAAAAAATACAATTTGGATATCAACAAACTCGCAGGCTTAGCTACAGATAATGCGAGCGTTATGGTAGGAGTGAATAATGGCGTTTTTCGGAAACTGCAACAAGAAAATCCATCTATTGTACTTATTAAATGTGTTTGCCATTCTATTCAATTGGCGACTTCGGCAGCTGCGAAAGAATTTTTACCATCCAATTTAGAGTTTTTATTGGCAGAATCGTATAATTGGTTTTCGAAATCTTCGGATAGACAAGAAAAATATAAAACCTTGTATTCTCTGATAAATAATGAAAAAAATCCTTTGAAATTAAAACAAATGTCAAGCACAAGATGGCTGTATATATTTTATTGCATTGAAAGAATAACCGATCAGTGGTTAGAGTTGAAAACACATTTTCAATTAGCAAGCTACAATGAACGATGTCACTCTGCTAACATATTATATAAAGAATATTGTAATGAACTCAATCTTTTATATTTATTATTTCTTAAGCCGCTTTTAAGAGATGTTGTCGTATTAAATAAAAAATTTGAAAGTAATTCAACTAACCCTATAAAACTTCTAGATGATTTATGTTTTTTAATCAAGTCGTTAGCTAAAAAAATTACTTTCCCTGACTGTGAAATTGACTTTTTAGAGTTTGATGTGACGCAATATATATATGAAACCTGCTATTTAGGATTTGAATTCGAATCAAAAATAAATGAGTTAAAACAAAACAATTTGATTTCTAATACAGAAGAAAAAGATTTGCGATTCGATTGTGTTAAATTTATTCGACATCTAATTTTTGAATTAAAGCAGAGATTACCAGAAAATATGAAAGTACTAAAAACTATATCAAAATTTTCGGTCGAAAATATTTTGCAAAATAATTTAAATATTGACGATTATATACCTATAATAAGTATCTACCACAAAACCCATAAAGAAATAGACGTTATATTGAACCAAATAAAAAATTTACAATTGATAACTTGGAAAGATAAAACTGATACACTAAAATTTTGGATAAATGTTAAAAATTACAAAGATGCAAGTAATACAAATATTTTCAAAGAATTGTCAAATATCGCCATAAAATTATTAAGTTTGCCATGGTCCAATGCCGAAGTAGAAAGACTTTTCAGTCAGTTAAATTTATTGAAAACAAAACAAAGAAATAGGTTGAATTTAAATATTATCCATTCTATCTTAACTTCTAGATATGGTTTAAGAAGAAATGAAAAATGCTGCCATACTTTTGAATTTCCAGATGAGGTATTAGACAAAATTGGTACTAATGCCACTTATTTAAATTATGATGAAAATGATGTAAATGATTTTGTATCAATACTTAATGAAACTAATGATCTTGATTAAGAAGAATAATAAGAGATATGTGATTAACGATATTTAATTATCAGAAAATTTTTTTTTTACTGAATTATTTTTTATTTTTACATAAATTTGTTTTTTTTTTGCATTCTAAGAATGAATTTCTAATATTTTATAAATTGTTTTTTATCTTTTAAGAATGAATTTTATTTTTGTAATTTTGTAATTAATGAACATTAATTAATAAAATAAGTATTTTTAAGTATAGCTATTAATTTTAGCCATTTTTTTAATAATTTTAGCCATTTTAGCCATTTTTTCCAGTAATTTTAGCCATTTCTCAATGAAACGAGTTGGCAACACTGCTTACAACTCATTAAAAACTAAAACCTATAGTAACACTATCAAACTAGGTCATCATCAGATCAGATGAAGTAGACTTCAAAATAAATTTAGTTTTTTTTCAATTTTTAGTTCTTTTACACAAATTTTCATTTGTACATATTATATATATATATATATATATATATACTGCAAATTAATCTCAGAAATTTTGAAAGACAAAATGTATTTGCAAAAAATAAACAAATTCAGAAGAGTAGAATTTGAAAAAAAAAACTTATTGGTGCTAATATGTTTTCTTGTTCGTTGGTAGTTAAAACAATAGCAAAAGATATGAGGCAGGTCTCAAGAATTCTAAGAAGAAAATGGATCAAAATGCAAGAAAAAAACTAGTAATGAAAAAAAACAAGGATTTTTGAAGAAGCACATTTATGAAATAGTTTATATTTTCTTAAGAACATTTGTTATTAATTTATTATAAAGAAACATTTTTAAAAATCAAGAAACACTTTCATCACTCCATTACCCTAAAAAATAATGAGGCCAGCATTCAAGTTACATGTGTTTTAAAAATTACAAATTTTCAGTTATTGATTTTTCAGAGATTCTAATTGAAGGGCCATACTAAACATTTTTAAAAATAAAAAAACACTTTCATCACTCCATTACCCGAAAAAATAATGAGGCCAGCGTTCAAGTTACATGTGTTTTACAAATTACAAATTTTCAGTTTTTGATTTTTCAGAGATTGTAATTGAAGGGCCATACTAAAAAATTTTCTTAAAAGACTCATATTTATTTTTTAACATGTTACACCTCTCAAAATTTCAATTTCCTAACTCAAACCGTTTGTGATATACAAAATATCGTTTGACAACCCTGTACCATTCACATATGTGATATGTATTTATAAACTTTACAAAACCAGTTATTAATTGCCGTTTCCAAATTGAAAATATTCCTTACATAGCTTTTTTTATATTATAACTTATTAAATAAAGGGATTTTCACACTTTGGGGGGCAATATAGTTTCGGAACGGGTGGAGCTAAAGAAACAAGTTCTTCTATGATATTAATTTTTTTGTAATACCTATCGGTGATTAAAATTCCTTTTCTTTATCTCAAAAAGTTTTGTAAAATAACGGACGAATTCATAGACGAACAGACTGAAACTTATACAGGTACATTTTTTTTTTCAAAAACGTTTTGAAAATGCGCTAAAAATCAAAATTAAAATTAAAACCAATCTACACTGCATTTTATCTGCTGCAGAAGAAAATTTGTAATATGATGTGATGTTGTTCTGTTTTTTTTTAACTAACTCACTCCACCCTCTTATCAAAAAAGAGAAAAGATATCAAATTTTTTGTTTTTTTTTTCAGATGACTTTTCCAATCATTTTTTTTTTTTTTAATTTTTTTCATTTTCCATCGATAGTTTTTCTTTTCCAACCTTTCATTTCTTATTGTGAAAATTTTGTGAAATAAAAAAAAAACACAAACCCACCAACAAACTTTTAAAACAAGATTTTGTTTATTGGGTTGTAATTTTTATTGTCTTTTGTTTTTTGTTTTTTTTTCTTCTATTAATGGGGACTCCTTTTTTTTTGGTTTGGATTTGGTTTTGTGGCAACCTGGTATTATTTTAGTGTAATATTGCTAGAAGGGGGATACAATACAAAACGAAATAATAAAGTTTCATTTTTCACGCAAAGCAGGTGTGTTGGCAGGCATATATATATGTGTTCCAAGAAAGTATTTTACAACTTTTTATTTTTCTTAAAAGATTTTTCTTTAACAGTGGTTTTTTAATTTTCTTATTTCTCTCATAATAATTTTTTTTTTATTATTTTAAGTTTTTTTTTATTTTTTTTTTGTATTGAATGACTTTAATTTCCAATTCATTTGTTGAACATTTTCGAAAAAAAAAAAAATTTACTACTTTAATATGAGTTTAAAAAAAAATTAGAGCAAATGCATATATTTACTGATTCATTTGAAGTTATAATTTTTTAAATTCACCTACATCTTAAAACAATGTAAATCAGGGTATGATAGATGAGTGGTACGCGAAAAAAATTAAAACTATAGTTTTGTACTACACATTTGCCAATTGTAATTCAGAAAGTACAATTGGTACAATTGAAATTGAAATGATCAATTTTAATTTAGAAATTACCAATACAATTTAGATTAGTCAATTTTAATTCAGATAGCAGCAATTATAATTCAGATTAGTCAATTTTAATTTCAAACAGTATCAATTGTATTTCAGAAAATTACAATAGTAATTCAGAAAGCCTTAATGGTATTTAAAAAAACCACAATATTTATTAAGTCAGTAGACTTTTTTAGCCGCACGCTTTATGCTTCCTGAATTACACTTGGGAAAGCTGTAAACATGTTTTAAAATTTTAAATAATTATTTAACGATCACTTTGTAAAAAAAAAATTTTAAATTGACGAACCATGTCTGATAAAAATATATTGTGTATATTAAAAATAATTTATTAAGAAGTCCAAATATCAAATCACCAAAGGATTAATATTATCAGGTCATATTTACTATTGTCTGGTACTACAAATAAAAAATAAATAATATAAAATTGTGAAAAATTTTAAAGCCGAGCTCAATTAAAAATGTAAAAAATATTCAATTAATAATTTAACTTAAAATCGATTTCTTATGAATTATTGTGTATAAAAGCTTTTAAAACGCCTAACAAAAGCTTGTAAATCATACAAATGCAATTGCAAATAAATAAAGCTTTAAAAATAAAGTATAGCTTAAAATTTGCATATCTGTAAAAACCAGAAGAAATAAAACTAGAACTTATATAATATTGTAAAAAATTTTTATTAGTTGGAAATTCTTTAAAGTCTTGTTAATTGGGAAAAATTTTAAATTTATAACTTGTTATGATTGGATATTTCGTGTTTTTATCAAAATAAAATAATAGCAAGTTCACATTAACTAAAAAGTTAAATATTGTGAAATATATGTGAATATAATTCGGGTTTTTCGTTCGCTCTTCACACGCAGCTATCTGTCAAACTAAGTTAAATGTATTGAATTATATGAAAATGTCTACAATAATCGCACCGCTGGCGCTTTATTGACATTGGGTTTAAGTCATTGTCAAAGTATTTTTATTGCATCTAAGGCAAAAAATAAACCAATACGCAGCCATTAAAAAAGTTGTTTAATATTTAACTTTTTCGTTTTCTCTATATGTATATACGTATTCAAATGTCAAATAATTGAACGGTATAATGTCAAAATAAAAAAATATATTGTCAGAATAAAAAATTAGTAAAATTAGTAATTTTTTTTTCTATCTAAGGTTAAATAATATAAAAATAAACTATTGAATATTTTTTAATTCATCAAATTTGTAAACAAAACAATGTCAAAACACGTTGTAATTTACATTTTATTGTGGACACTTCTTTGTTGACTACGTAATGAGAGCGAAACGTGAGCGTCATTGTAGATTGACTATTATTTGTGCTTTTGTACCTTTATATTTTTCTAATATGAACGCTTTCACATATGTTTGTAACATCAAAAAATTAGTTTTATCATTAAATTGTGAACATAATATAAAATATACTCTTTTTGGCAACTGCTTTTTAAACACACTATTGGAAATTTTTTCTATTTCCCCCATTCCTTAACAATATTCTATTGATTGTGGTGAAAATAAAATATCACTTGGATATTCGATTCTGTAAAAACAAGTTATTTTACTCTTAAAAATATCAAAATTTTATTCATTTACCCTCAAAACTCTTTGGCCCTCAAAAATATATTATGTCACACCACTGATATTCCTATAAAAATATCATGTACATATAGGGTACCATTAAAATTTGATAAGGCTATTAAATTATTTAAAAAAAATCAGAAATACTTTTGAAGTTGGTTCAAATCTCAGTTTTTTTTTTATTATACTTTTTTTTTATTTTTTAAAGAGTAATCCTACACCCATTAATATTATTTTCAGTGTTTCTATATATTCCAATTCTACATAATTTATTAACAAAACTATTACCATTATTATTATTGTAATTGTTGTTGTTGTTGTTATTGTTGTTATTATTGTTAGCTTCTTTATATTTTTTTGTCTTAGATGCAATAAAAATACTTTGACAATGACTTAAAACCAATGCCATGTTCAATTATATATGCTCTAATATTTAATGAAAAATTGGTCCAATTGAGGTTTTTTGTATTCCTCATTTGATTTTAGTTTATTAAAAGAAAGCAAACTAGGTATCGAATATCAATTACATGTCATTAGAAATTTTCAAAATGGAAAATAGTAATTTGCAAAAAAAAAATTAAAAAAATTAAAAGGGATAAATAAAAAGAGATTATTTTACGACCTAATTTTAAATATTTAATTACTAGGTGGCGGCCATTATTATATACTTTTCATTGGTTTATGTAGGATGATTTATTTTTAAAATACATGTATAAAAAGTGATCCATTATGAATATGCCTTCACATATAATAACTTATAACAATGTGAAAGGAAGGTAACAGAATTCTTAAGATTAAATTTATTAAAAATAAAAAAACTTTTACTTGATTACCTTGAAAAACCAATAGCTCAGTGTCATGCTAGCAATCTACCCACTTTATAAAAATGTTGCCTCAATATTATTCCCTAAAAGTGTATATATATATGAGAAGGAACACATTAATGAATCACCCTGTTTGATATTTGTACAATCGGTTCTACTTATATTTAGGTTTTTTTTAAAAAAAGTTCTAAATAAAATATTTCGAGAGTCGAATAAAATATTAAAGATTATAAAGAGTTTATCCTGTTTTTAATTTAAGGTTTGGTTACTTTATGACAATTTTGAAATAGTCGTTTGACGTTTATGGGGGTATTAAATTTTAATTTTTTTATATTATTAATATAATTTGGTATACATAAGCTCAACAAATAATTTTTTTTAAGATTTAAAATGGCAAAAACTCTGCAAAAATTATCTGCATCAATACAAATAATTAAATTAAATAATTAAATTTAATGATATATTCAATCTTACGCCCATTACACATGTATTCAAAAGTTTAATTCAAAATTTTGACATTTAGAAAATATGTATGCAGGGCTGCACATACTAAGTAATTTAGATTTATACGAAGTATCTCAAATTTAATTTCCCCTTCTATTGAGTTTTTTAAAATATTTCATTTATTTTTATTTTATTATCGAATGTTATAAAAAATTATTTCTTCTTTATTAACAGTACTTAATATCACAGCGCACATTAATTAGTACTTAAAATATAATGTATTTACAAATCTGTAACAAAGGCTGATTTTACAAATAATGATTTTAATATCCTTATAATTCGTAAAATTGTAACTTTTACTAAATTCGTCCAAAGGTGGCCGCAATATTTCATCTTTGAAAATTCTTCTAATTGAGAAATACTTCTACAAAAAAACCTCCATATATTTTACTTTTATAAAAAGCTTCATATCAATCTTTCAAGGAATAGCATTAATAACTAAAATTGTTTAAAATTTTTTACTCTAATTATTTTTTAACAGTGTCAAAATGGCTGCGATATGAAATACTGAAAGTATATTGACATTTAATTAAGTCAATTAAAATTCTTTTAAATGACTTAAAATAAAATGACGTTTCTTTAACATAATTGCATCAAAATACAAAAATTCATCAAAATAAATTAGAATCAAACCCCATCAAAATACTTTAATTCTTTTTTAAATGATAAAATTTATAAATGAATGATGGACAAAAAACAAATTTAATTCAATGTTTCAAATATTATTAAAAATAAATAAAATTTGAACAAAAAAATTAATTCAACAAAAAAAAAATAAACAACAAAATAAAAAAAAACACCAAACAAAAAATTCATAACTTTTTTTTTTTTATTAAAAAACAAAAAATCAATGAAATTAATAAAATAATTAATTAAAAACCCAAATTTTAAAAAATTAATAAAACAATTTAAAAAAAAATTATCAAAACATTTTTTAAACAAAAAATAACGTACTAATTAATTTTTCTCATCAAAAAGAAAAATTTGACTTTTTTTTTTATTCTACTACAAAAACTGTCAATGATAAAACTTCTTACATAAATTTGACATTTCTTTTTTTACCTAAAGAGAAAGAAAAAAAAAATAAAAAAAAAACCTTAAATAAATTTTATTTTTCAAAATTAAAAATTTTTTTAACTTTCCACACAATTTAAAACAGAAAATGGTTAATTGTTATATTTTGGTATTCTTTGTAGTATCGAATTAATGTCATTATTAGTTAATGTATTTTTTAAATACTTCAACCATGTGTCATGTAACTGTCAATTTTTTTTTTTATATTAATTGTCAACTTTTACAACATTGTGTATTTAAAAAAAAACAAATTCAATTTATCAAGAAAATAACACTTACCACTATTTAATAACGGTTCTCTATGTTCAGCATCTTCTAATATCGGTGATGCAATTTCTTTTAATGGTTGTGCGATTATATTTTGAGCGTTTTGATTTTGATTCTTTAATGCTTTTGCTAATATTTCACTAGCTTGTTTATCAACACCATGTTGTACACGTTTATTTTTAAGGTGATGTGGGGTATCCCTGTATATTAAACAGAAATGAAAATTAATATTTTAAAATATTTTCTTTATAATAAAACACAATAAATTTGAGAAAACTTGAAGTAAAAAATGTTTCAAAAAGCTTTAATACAATTTAAAAATTAAATATGAATCCAATGTACAATTAAAAAAAATTATTTCAAACTTTTATGTCCACTACTGTACATAATTTTATTTTAAAATTGTCCAAATAATTGCAGTACTAAACATTTTGAATCAAAATATGTAAAAAAAACTTTAGTACTAAAATTTTTTTTTTATTTTAAATCAAAAAATTTAGTTCTACAATTGCACTTAAAAAATTTAATATGACTTACCGTCTATGCAATTTGAGCGGTCTTTTATAAAAATCTTCATCTTCTCTAAATCTTTCATCACTGCCATCAACACTGAAACCAACACGTCTTTCAACATCATCCTAAAAATTATAAAATTCAAAATTAAAACTAAATTGGTAAGAAACTTGGAAAATTTTAGAACTAAAATTTAATAATTCCACAACCAAAGTTTTATTTAGTTTACAAAAATCAAATATAAAATTCTCTACAATGATTTTGTAAAAATAATTTTCTACATAATAAAAATATTTACCTCATCATTTTCATTGTCATCATGTTCTTGGTCTTTTGTTATTGTTGCACCAGCTGTTGTCATAACAGTTGTTTCAACAATAACATTTTCTTGTGGTTCTGAACTTTGATTAACTTGTGCTTCAACTATTAATGGTGTTGATATTGATGTAGATGATATTGTTGTTGCTGTTATTGCTGCTATTTGTTGTTGATTAAAATGTGAAATTGTTGTTGGTGTTGATGTTATTATTGTTGCAGTTGTTGATTGTGGTATTATTATTGATGATGATGATGATACAATGGTTGGTGTTTGTGGTGGTAATAATTGTTGTTCGTTATGTGTCTCTGCTAAATTTTCCATTGTTGTTGAATTCATTTCGTTTTTAGCAGATGATGATGGTTTTGATGAACTCTACAAAAAATTTTAGCAACAAAAAAATAAAAAAAAGGCAAAAAAAATTGAGAATTAATAATGAATGAATATTGAAATAGAAAATTGTTAAGCAAAAAGCGGCAGAGTACAAAATGAATAAAATTGAAGAACAAAGTAAAAAAGGTATACACAAGTGGCAATAATATAATTTTAGTACAAATTTAGTACTTTTTTTTTGTTGTGACTTGTGATTGTTAAATACAAACGTATATAAAATAAATAAATTTTACGTAGGTACCTTTTTTAGCACTTTTATTTTGTATTGTGAATTTCATTATCAGACAATTACAGTACTGTGCAAGATTATTGTACACATGTTTTTAGTAAATTTTATTATGTAATTTATATATTTAAGAAATAGACGATGTAATTGTTTATTAAATTTATTTTATATGATTTTAATAAAAAATTTTTGAAATTTAATTAAACTTGTATTGCCTGCACCTCGAAATTCGAGGAAGAAGGGATAAATAATCGGTTTTTTATATATAGGTAGGTATTACATGGCAGAAAATGAAAATTGGAAAATTTCGAAAAAAAATATTTAAAATAGCGTGTATTCGCGTTGAATATCTAATGAATGAAAATTAATAGGCACGATATAGAAATTCCAAAATGAATTTATCAAAATAATAATATCCCAAGTTTTTTTTTTTTAAATTATCCAAAGCTTTTTATTTTTATTGTCAATTTTAAAAATTACAAGCCCTCCACTTTTCAATTTTTGAACACATTCACCCTCGTCTTTGAATTAACTTTTATTATCATTTATGCCATTATAATAATTACTAAAAATATATGTAATCATTTTTTTATGCGATTATCATTATCAAAATTTCGCTAATATCTTATCAGTACTGATAAATTAAAAATACAGTTGATGTTGTTACATACATACGTTAAAACTTATCACAACCTTTTTTAACTGATAACTTTTAAATAAAAATAAATTGATAAAATATTAATGAAACTTATTAATTGAAAACTGAATGCATTCAAAAATTTTAAGAACAAAATGGTTTTACTAAATTTATTTTTAAATTTTAATTTAAAAAATCTTTTGTTTTAAATATTTATACAAAATTGGTATAAGCGATAGTTATAAGTAACTGATTATAACTTATAAACTTATGACAGTAAATATCATCACTGTACTCAATCCTCCCTATGAAAAAGATTGATTTATGATATTTTAATATTAAAAAAATATTTAATTTCTTTAAAACTTCTTAAGACCAGTAATTTTTATTAAAATTAACAACTTTTCAAAATACCCAATTAAGAAGAAATACTAATCTAATTATAACCTAACCTCATTTGGGAGAATGCAAAAACAGCAGCAGGAAACCGGGTGACATGGAGATGTCAAATGGAAGCCCTATGCTCCCTCGCGGAGTGACAGGACAAAAAAAAAAATCTAATTATAAGACTTTTCAGCTTTTCAATTTTATCATTGCCACATGTGTTTATTTTGTTTGCGTTAATTAAAAACTATATAATTTCTATTTATTTAAAACTTACTTCTTCTGATAGTGTATCCAAATTACCAGTTTCTTCACTAGCTCTACTACGTTCTTTATGAAATAATTTATTTGCTTTTGCTTTTAGCTCTTTTGGATGTGGTGTATTTTGTCGAACAAATGGTGTATCTTTTTCAATATTTGAATCATCCAAAAATTTAACAGATATTTGACGGGTATTTTCACGATCTTCCCAACCATCTGAATCTGATTCAACTTCACGAACAACTGAAGATTTTCATTTTGATTTATGATTGTTTTATAAAAAAAAAAAAAATGTCGCAAAAAACGTTTTTTAGAAAAAGTACAAAAAAAAAAGAAAGAAAGAAAAAAAATTTATGATTAATTACAAAAATTAAAAAAAAAATTTTATAAAATAAAATAAATATACAGTAATTAAGATTATAGTTTTTTTAATTTTAATTTTAAAAAGAAGAATATATATATTAAAAAAATAATAATTTATAATCTAATGCAGAATTTATAATCAAAGTTAAATATAAAAAAATGCAAATATTACAGAATTTAAAAATTTGATTAGAAGTAAGTAACATTCATTTTCATGCTAATTTAAAATAATTTTTTTTTTTTAAATTCATTCATATTTTCAGTTTTTTTTTAAATTAGTTAAGAATTAAAAAAAAAAAAAAACAAAATTGAGAAATAAGTAATTGTATAAGAAAATTTTATTTAAGCAGAGCGAACTACTAGATAACAAGCAAATAAATAGCGTAAACAAGATGCAAATGTTTTTTTTTAAATGCTAATTATAAAAAAAAAAATAAAATTCAAATTAAAAGCTAACAAATTGGAATTTAATTTTTTTTACTTGGAATATGTGACCCTAATTTTTTCATTTCATTTCATCCAATTCAGTTTAACCCCTTCTGACCCCGGTCACAATTGTTGTATATAAATTGGATTACGTGAATTAATGAATCAAATTATTTAGTATAGAATATAATTTGCTTCAAATATTTTAAAAATTATTATTAAAATGAAAAGCATAAGGTATGAATTATTTAATCAATATTATGGGACAAAAATGGGTTAAAAAATGCCCTAATAACTCATATTATAATTGTTTTTACTAAAACTCCTATTATGAAGGTCAACTATCAATTAGTTGGTAGTTGATAAACTTTTATCAACTATCAAAAAACTTTGTATTGTGAAATGTAATTGAAAAAATATTGATAAATTATTTTCTATTTTGAATTCAATTATTCAATTGAATCAATTATTTTGACATTTGTAAAATTTTAAAAAAACCGATGAGCGTAACTAGGAGAAACATTAAGAGATTTATTGAATCCTTCGGAATTAGAAAACCAAAAGTAAGAAAAACTTTTTTTTGAAATGAGAGAGCTAGTTTTGAAGTGGATATTTCTGGCAATTTCTAAATTTTCCTCCATGAATTCAATAAGTCTATTTAATTCTCGCCTATTGCTTATTTTTTTCGTCCTAAAACAAATATTTATTATTTATTATTTAAAAGTTAAATATAAATTATTCTGTTATTTTATTTCATTTAATATACATTTTTTCTACCCAAACCCTTTTTTCAAATATAACAAGTAGAATTTTTTCATTGATTTAATATTTGACAACGGACAACTAAATTATATTTCGCAATAGTAATTTTAATTTGGAGGTTGATAGTTGTTAAATGAATTCACAATTTTTCCAACATAGTTGAAAAGTTGCAATTCACAATACCATTTCAAGAAATTGATTGATACTTTTTAACTATCAAGTGGATAGTTGACTGTCATAATAGAGGCCTAACACAATACAAGAATGAGTGAAATTGGACAAAAATGGGTTAAAAATTCTCTAATCACCCATTTTAAAACATTGTACAAGAATTGTGAATTTGGCACAAAAATGGGTTAAGAATTCTGTAATCACCCATTTTCAAATATTATGCAAGAATGAATTAAATTGTCACAAAAATGGGTTAATAATGCGAAAATCTCACATACAATTACACCCAAACTTAGAAGTAAGTAGTAATTAATTGATTGAGTACAAATGAGTGTAATTGAGTATAAATTTAATGAATGAGTCCTCAAATTATTACATGGTTATTGAAACGGAAGAATAACTGCCTTTTGGGCAAAATTAAGAAAATATTTTTAATAAAATATTGAACTACATTTAAATTTTTAATTATTATTTTTGTTTTTCAATGTTTACATAAATTCGAAAAATGTTTTTTCACTTTAATATTTTTTGAGTTGAATTCAAACATTTCAGAAGTTAATTAGTTTTACATAGTAATACTTTTTGTCCTTGAAAATATTGCATGAAATTTGATAAAAAGTTCTAAATTAAGAGTTTAAAGTTCACAATTTTACAAAAAATTAATATTGCATAGTTTGAGGAGTTAAATTCCAAAATTTATTTGATTTGCCATTTAGTGGTAGGGGGTTTGATTCTAATATCCCTGCAGAGAGATTTTAATGTAAATATTTTGATGAAATATATACATTTAAGTATATTGTTGGGAATATGCCAATGTTCCACTTATTCAAACTTCAGAAAACCATTATAGGAAGAGATCGCTAAATTGAAAATTTAAGACTAAAGGCTTAAGACATCTTTAGAGAAATTTTTTAAACTTGATGATTTTCATCTAAAGTGATAATATAAAATAACGAACAAGCAAGCTCAAAAATGGAATATATTGCCATTTATTCGAAATACAAAGTGGCTAGCACATTATTCACCCGAATCTGCGGTTAAAGCCTGTTAATATACGAAGTTTTTAATGTGTTCCCAGATACAGATCTATGGCTAATATGATTTCAAAATAATCATTTGATTCGATTAATTAAAAGATCAATGTTGAATATTGAAGATATTACTGATCCCTTCCATAACTGATCACCTTAATTTAATAAATATTTATCTCTAAAGCAATCAGTTAAAGCAGAATAAAGTTGTTTTAAAACTGGGGTTCAAACTGTTTGTTAATTTGTTCCTTTTTATTAAATCTACAGTTAATTAACATGTTTTTTTTTTTGATGGAATTTTGGAAAAAAAATAAAAATAAAGAAGCAACCTGTGAAAACCTTAATAATATCAATATTTACATAAAATATTATTTGAACATATTATACATACATGTATTTATTTTTTTTTTTAAATAAAAGATCGTTATTGTTTACGTATTATTATTTGGTTGCTACTATAAGTATATTAGAAATTTATTAACTACAGGCTGTTACAAAATTATAACAATTGATTTTTTAGAGTGAGTAAAATTAACTGTAAGCATTGCTTAAATAAAGGAATACTTTAATCAATGAAAGATTATATAATTTTACAAAACTATAATGCGAATGTAAATCTTTTTAAAACCATTTAGAGCTACAGTTAATCAATTTGGTACAGTTTATTTTAAAAAGATAAACTTAATAGGTGCTAAGTTTAGAGCTGAAGATGTCCAAATAAAGAAATCTTGAAATTAGAAACTAGGAATTTTAATACAATAACTAATTTTTAAGTAGAATTTCAGTTCCATAATTATATTTGCTAAGTAAACAAAACAAATGCTACAACGACAGCTACAAAATAAGAATAGAGATAGAATAGAAGGAGAAGAACTACCATTCTCTTAAAACGTAATAACAGTCTAAGAATTTAAAGAGAAGAACTACTACTCTCTAAGACGTAATTAATTCTAATATTAATTCCAATAATTAGATCTTTGAACTGCAGTGGCAGTAATTTCTAAATTATATACAGTTGAATAATTCCTAAACAACAATTTTGTAATTACAAATATTTAATTTTAAAATTTTAAATTACTTGTATAATTTCCATTTAACCGTTACAAAATACAATCATATTTAAATTAAATCGTACTTTCTCAATATTTAATAAGATTTTCTAATTAAAAATACTAATTACCTTCTTTAATCGAATCTAATAATATAATCAAGTCTAATATTTTAGCATAACATTTTTAAAACACCCTGTAGATAAATAAATAAAATTAAGTGATAAAGAAAAGATATATTCTTATGAAATTTGGAATTGTTCATTTTAAATAAACGCTTTTTTTAAACTTTTCAACAAATATTTTCATATTATTTAATTAGCATACAATCTAAAATTTGTATAAAATAGCATAAATTCTATTAGATATTTAAATATTTTCAAAAAAATATGTGTATCTTATCTTAAGCATTTGTTTAAATATGTAAGTTTTTAATTTTATGTTTATTTAACAACAGTTTTTACTAAAAAGTAGTAGTAGTACATAAGATTTTAACTTTATTTTATGATTAAAATATTTTAGTTTTAATAAAGAACTTTATTTTTGATTATTTTAGAGTTTAATTAGTTATATTAGAATTAATTAATCTACTCAAGAATATTATTCTCGGACGGTTGAAAAACTGGAGTTTCCCCATTCGACAGTCTTTTAAAACCGAAACACTTTAAAAACTGAAACACTGTGAAACATCCAGGGCAACAGCAAAAATATTCAAGTCAAATCGTTGATATCAAAATTAGAATTGATTAACAAGGTTTTTTTTTACTACTTATATCAAAATTATTTTTTTTAAAAAATGTTAACATGACCATATCACCAGATTTAGAAGAAGTACAAATTTCAGAATATCATGCTGCGATGTATCAATTGCGAAAAGTTGAAAATGGTTAAAGAAGAAGTCAGAATAACAGACTCAAGTTATAATTAAGCGATTTCACAAATTAATATATATGATTACGAGAATTGGCCTTCACCTCGAAATTCAAGGAAGAAGGATAAATAATTGCTATTTGTATATGGAATTTAAAAAAAAAAAACACAGAATAAATTATGAAATTAATACAATATAATTTATTTCAAAATATAAAACTATTCAATAGTTAATTCAAATAGATTAATATTTTCATTTAATATTAACAATAAAAGTATTTCAAAAGTTTATGAATTCAATAGTATTTTATATAAATAATAAATATTTACGAATATTTATTAGAAATTCTATTATGGCGTCGCTTTTTAATTTTTTTTTAAATTAATTGCTTGCAGTTTTATTCACACTTTCATCTACGTTCACGTTCAAGTTAAGAAGAAGGAACAATTTATAAAATATCATTTAACTTAAATGCAAAACGTCAAAGTTATCGTGAATGAGACAAAATTGAGAATGTTGTTCAAAAAACATTGAAAACATAGATGACACTTATGGCAGTTAATTTCATTCCCATTTGTATACATTTTTAAATGGTTGACAATGAATTGAAAATTATTTAGAATGGGAATGCCACGACATGAAAAAATAATTATCTTAGAATATGTTTTAATTTGTTCGTTCAGAACTTTTGTATTCAATCAGAATTGTATTTACAAATACCATAACACTTAAAAATCATTTTTTAAATTAGAATCCTATCTATATTAGAATTGATTTTTTAAGATACCCTAAAAAATAAATACGTCATTTCGAATTCCATAAACTTATTTTTTATCCAACAAAACTTATTTTCCAAATAAAAAAAAAAACCCCCCCACAAACAAAAACAACTTATTAAAAAATTCGAATTTCCATTTCCAAACTGAATAATTATTAAATTTTTTTTTTTTTAATCATGTTATAATCTTTCATGTGAAACATAGCAAATAAGAATTACAAAATTTAAACCCTTTTTTGTTGATTTTGAATAATCATCCATCTCTCCTTATCCCCATCCAAATCCCTTATCCCTCCTCCGATTGTCAATTTTTCATTTTTATTGTTCTTTGAATTTAACATAAATTGAAATCCTTTCATAAGTTTAAAAATTTAAATATTCATTAAAAAGCTTCAAAATCAGGCTAAAAATATTCACATGAAAAAATAATAATAAAAAAAAACTGATAATGGCAAATCCCATAAAAAGTTGGCAAATCCCAGGAAAAAAAACTGAAAGTTTTTGACCACAAAAAGATGATTTTTGAAATTTTTTAATCTCCCCCGCATTCTTTCTCTCTCCACATATTTTGCGATTTGTTAACTTATTATTATTATAATAAGTTATTATATATAATTCGTATATAAGTAATATAATTTAAATGACTACTTATATATAAATTAACCGCAGCGAAGTAATTAAAAATTTTTTTGAATTCATTAAATTATTATTTGACCATTTTTAGTCTTAATTTTTAATTCGGTTCAATGAATTTATTCTACACTTTATTTTAAAATTTCTGGAATTATATAATATATATACATATGTATATATATATTTTTGGATTAAATAACGCCTGCACACAAAACAAACTAATTACTATAATAATATATGTGTATATATAGATATTTATCAAAATATTAAATATTAATTTAAAAAAATTTCCAAAAAAAATTTTTTTAAAGAATTCAAACTCTTATGAAAAATTTCAGTGGTTTTCTAAGAAATTGAAACCACATTATTTATAAGATGTATTCTGTTAATGTTAACATTTACATGTAACAACAATGAATAGAAAAATATTAAATTTTGACTTGACACTTTAAATTGTCTAGTGTCTGTCCCACTTTTATATATTGTGAAAAAAAGCAACTATTTTTTTGTCTTGAGTACTAAAAGGAAAATTTTATCAAAAAGGGGTATAAATACTCTATTACTAACGGTTCGGTATCATATACTTAACTTTTAGGTTTTTAATTTTAACTATGACTTCGCTAAAGTTTCTTTGTACTCCATTCTATAACTAGGGAATACCCTATTGCCAACAGTTTGGTACTATTTACAATATTCTTTTAAAGTCAAAATATTTTATTCAAGTTATTTTCTTGACTGAGCGAACTTATTAAATAAGAGATTAGTTTAGATAAAGTGCAGTGACCTAATTACCCAAGAAGGTATACAGGGAAGGCTTTATCTTATAACAGCTTGAAAACATTTTAACAATAGCTATCTCTGATTGTAAAAAAATGTTATAAATTAAATTGCATAAGGCAACTGATTATAAATAAATAAATGTTTCTATTAAAGAAACTTAAGAAAGCATTTAGAATTAAAATAAATTTTGTATATACATATACAGAATTTCAATCATCATGGATTAGAAATGACACCCTTCATTAGAAATGACACGTGGGGTTAGCCATAACGATATTATGTTGCATTCAAAAATTTTATTCATATGGACATGAGACTCAACGCAAATGTTTCTGAAACAAAAATTACCATTGAGTTTGATATCATATTCTTTTCTATTATTAAAAATTCAAACCCCAACTTAATTACACATAAACATTTTTTATTTTCATATTATTTTGAATTTTTTTGAATATTTGGTAATTTTTTAAAAAATATAATTATAAAAATATTTTATTAAAAACATTACCTTAGCAACATAAAAAAGTAATTAATAAAAAAATTTTTATACGCTTTGTCAATTTTTAAATTCAAAAAACCTGACGCATAGTACATCGCGTGTTTCGGGAGCTCTCATATACGTCCGTACTCAGTCCGTCACTTCGTACGTCCTAATTTAGGGTGAAGCCTCTGAATTAGGAATTTTTAAAAAGTAATTTGACAAATTACAATAGGTAGTATACATTTTTAAATTAAATTTAAAAAAAATAAAATGACTTTTATTCACTCCATTAATTTGACTCAGAATTAAAAAGCAAAACTGCGGACTTACGAAAAATCAGTAAGAAACCAAAAACGGATAAAACCTATAAAAGTTATTATAAATACAAACTACATCAAATCAATGACAATATTGACATTTTAAAGTTTCAATTTAAAATCTGAAATAACTTTTAGCAACGTTTAATGGAAAACCTACTTACGATACCTATAACTTTTAATAGAATACCGATGAATCTAAGTCTTTAGTAAAAATCAAAATTAATCACAAGAGTTATATCCAAGACTTGTTAAAAAAATTATTTTTATGGTAGTCCTCGGAAGTCATCTGCTCTATAACTCTTAATACAGATTTAATCAATAAATTTCTTAATAATTGATATGAAGATTTATTAAAAATAAATAAAATATTTAATTAACTACCCTCCGTTAATTAGTTTTAAAAAAACAGTGTTTACGTCTATCGCGAAAACGATTTTAAATTCCGTTTTTTTTTTTAAGAAGAATAAATTTTTCTTAAGTTGTTTTACATGTACTTGTGTTTTGTTTTTTTTTTATTTTTTTTTTTCTTTTACAAGTGTTCACAATAATGTCTACAAAAATGACAGTTAATGAAAATTTACATAATTTATTTTTGTTTTTTTTTTTTTTTTTTTTTATTATTATTTGTGTTTATTGAAAGCGTACAAATATAAATTTCATATATAAATACGGTCTTCTAAATACACAAGTAAATATAAAAAAAAAATCCTTTATACTCCAAATGAATACAGAAAGAGACAGAAAGAATGAAAGAGAGAGAGAGAGCGAGAAAATAAAAACCTAAAACAAGTGGGCGTAAAAATATTCCATTAAAAAGTGCTAAAAGGATAAATAAAAAAAAATTAAAAAAAGCTTTAAGCTTTCCTTTTGGCGCCAAAATGAAATTTTTAAAATTTAATGAGAGAAAGGAAAAAAAAACGTTGAATTGAGGAAAAGGAAAATACAAAATAAATATAGGACAAATATTTTTAATCACGTTTTTTATAATAATTTTCTTGTATTTTGCGTTTTATTTTTTTAAATTTGTTGTTGTTGTATTTTTTTTCTTATTTTTTGTTATTTTTGTTGTGTGCAAGGGACATGCAACATTTTATAACAGAACTATAACAGTTAAGTTATAAGGAAAAAGAATGAATAAATAATTCGCAGAAAAATGAGTTGTGTTCTGTATCATAAATTATTTATTCTTATCTAATTGGTTCAATGCAATTGTTAACTTTGATATAATAGTGTATGTAATTTACTTTGGTTTTTATTAAAATTTATTCCTTACAAATAAATTTTAATTAAAGAATTTAAAAATTATGCAAATATGAAAATTTATTTATAAACATTTAATTATGTGGAAAATTTGTGATGATAGGTTCAAATTTTGTAGGACGATAAAAGAAAGTAAGGAATAAAAGCTAAGCTTAGCCTAATTCAAAATCGAATTAAATATCACCCCTATACTAAATTCCCTCGTAGACTTTCTATGAAAAATTGGCTACGCTACGAACAAAAACTTTTAGTGATTCTAAATTCCCTCGTAGAAAATTAAATTTGCAATGGCAACTTTGACGTTTGAATTCAGTTTTTTAAGTAAAAATTATGATTATTGTTTTCAATTTTGTGGTAATAATTTTTGAAAAATATTTTGAAAAGAGTAAAATTTAAATATTTTTATAAAACAAAGTTAACTAAAGAATTAAATAAAAATGTAAATTTTTTATTTTTTTTTTAACTAAACTTAACTTAAATTAACTTTAGAATTTTTTTATTTTATTAATTTTTAAATATCACGCGCCGGATTGTTTTGTTTACTTTAAATTAAAATAATTTTTTTTTTTGGAAATAATCATTCTTTTAATTTTCTCCTAGTGGTAAACAAAACAATATATCCATCTCTCTCCTTCCCATGGATAGATGTTAATGTTTTTAATAACTCTCTCCACTCTCAATATACCATCATAAAAACACCGTAACTTAATTAATAAATTCTGATGGTATATGTCCAATAATTTTTAAATTTTAATTTTGTTTTTGTATTTAATTAGTTATATTACCACAATTACAAATGCTTTATTTTTAATTAGATGTAATTGTGTATTTGTTTTATTTTGATTGAGTTTTTGGTTGTACCTACTACAATAAGGGCACATATAGTTCCTATATAGATTCTATATCGTGCAAGTTAAAAACTGTTGGACGTAGTTATAAACCATTTTCTCACTCGAAATAAGACTTTTAAGTTTTAAATTTTTTTTTGTAAATTTTTTTTCTTTTTTTCAAAGGTGTTGTCGATAGGTTGATAAAATCGTACATAATAAGCATTTTTGTTTTTTTTGTTTTTTTTCTTCTTCTTTTTTTTCTCCCTAATTTCTAACAACATTATCAACTTTAACTTTAATTTTTGTAATATTCGCGGTTTGCAAACGAACTTCCATGCCGTTGAAGGTCATCTTAATTCAATTAAACCGGCAATCCTTGCTCTATGTGAAACGCAAGTTAGTAGTCACAATGTTAACTTCGATATTAACGGCTACTTACTCGTTTCACACTTCGTTCCCAAAAGAGGCATCGCCATCTACATAAAAAAAGACATTGCTTTTAACACTCTTGACAAATATAAATCTTCAAGCCCAACTTTCAATTACGTTTGGGTCAAAATCCATGTTGAAAAGCATGTTATACATTTCTGTTTTCTATACAGATCACCCAATTCAAGTGAACAAGAAACTGTTATGGAAATTGAAAACCTTTCAAACCAGATCAATGAAATTCTCGATTGTTTTCCTGATACCGAAATTGTTCTGGCGGGGGATTTTAATGTTCATAACAAAGACTGGCTTCACTTTTCCAGTACCTCTTCTCCGAGTCAAAACTCGATTGGGAAACAAGTTGAATTATTTTCTACTCTATTCCACCTTTCTCAACTTGTTAAAAATCCCACTAGAATCCCAGACCGTGCTGATCAAGAAGGTCACCTCTTGGATCTGTTTCTAACCACACACCCTGAAAAGTATGTGGTTTCAGTTGGTTGCCCCCTGGGGGGCTCTGATCACTGTTTGGTCAATACAAGCTTCCGGGCAGGCTCGGTGTCCAATCAAAGGTCCCTTCCCAAAAAATTGGTATGGCATTATAACCATGCTAACTGGGAAGGTCTGAACAATTTTTACAAAACCTTTGATTGGTCACTGTGCTTCCGTGGTAGGAATGTTGACTTCGCTGCAAATGCGATTAGTGAAACTATTCTACTTGGAATGAGATTATTTATACCTCACTCCATGAAATCTATCAAACGGAAACCCAAAACTTGGTTTAATCGCATTTGTAAAGAAGCCATTCTAAAAAAAGAGGAGGCCTTCAAAAAGTACCGGGACAGTGGTTTAGAGGCTCACAGGATCAACTATATAGTGGTTCGGAACAGATGTAAGAGAGTTATCAACAAGCAAAAATTCTTGTTCAACCAAAAGTTGAAACGAAAACTCATACACATGCCAAAGAATAGCAAGTCCTTTTGGACTTTTGCAAAAAATCTAAAAGAGGACAATAGCGGGTCTTCTTTTCCTCCACTTGTTGATATAAACAACCACATCGTATCAGATTCAAAAGAAAAAGCGAATTTGTTTGGCAAACAGTTCGCTTCTAACTCATCACTGCCTCAGTCAACTCAAAGACCTCCATCTATTCCAGAAGTTGGCTGCTCCTTTGGTAGAATATACTTTAGGACGCGAGCAGTGATGAAAATCTTGAAGAATCTTGATACAAAAAAATCAGCCGGTCCGGACGGTATTACAACTACCGTTCTCAAAAACACATATACTTCCATTTCAAAACCTCTGCGTAACCTTTTCCATCTTTCCTTTACTTCGGGTATTCATCCTACCCAATGGAAGGTTGCACATGTTTTTCCAATTCCTAAAAAAGGCGATAAAAGCGATCCCTCTAACTACCGACCTATTGCTATTACTTCGGTCCTCTCCAAAGTAATGGAAAAAGTTATAAATTATAAGCTTTTGAAATATCTAGATCGTAAAGGTTTGCTTCATGATCGACAATACGGGTTCAGAGCCCGTCGTTCAACCGGTGATCTCATGACCTACCTGTGCGAAAAGCTTAATATCAGTCTTCACCATTCTGGTGAGTCTGATGTTGTAGCTTTGGATATTTCTAAAGCTTTCGATCGAGTTTGGCATGATGCTTTATTGGCAAAATGCAGGGCTTTAGGTCTAGGTAGGGTTTTCGTTAAATGGATTGGAGATTTCCTTTCGAATCGCACGATTCGTGTTCTTGTCGATGGATATTCATCCAAAGATTTCAAAATAAATGCTGGTGTCCCTCAAGGATCTGTTTTATCCCCCAGTCTTTTCCTAATATTTATAAATGACCTACTATCAATAACCTCCAATCCAATCCATAGTTTCGCAGACGACAGTACCCTTGTTTTGCACCATTCGGAAGACTTGAACATTTTGGGGATTGAGCTAAACCAAAAATTGACTTGGTCAAATCATATTTTTGGAGTAGCTAAGGACGCTGCTAAATGTTTGGGTTTCTTGTATCGCTGCAAAACTTACTTCTCACCCTCTGATCTCCTTAACATCTATAAAACTTATATCAGGCCGAAAATGGAGTATAATGCACATATTTGGGCTGGTGCTCCCATTACGGCGCTGGGATATCTTGACAAAGTGCAAAATAGAGCTATTCGTCTTATAAATGATCCCAGTGTTACCTCAACGCTCACTCCACTCAGCCATCGTCGCACTGTTGGGTCACTGACCTTGTTTTATAGATATCTTGTAGGGACTAACACCTGTTCTAAAGAAATCAAACAACTTATGCCTCCATTCAAGATTTTCCAACGGGAAACAAGGAGGTCAACAGATGCTCATCCCTACACAGTTGAACTAGCCAGATGGCGTAACACGGCTTATGGAAATTCGTTTGTCATGCGCTCATCCCGTTTATGGAACCATCTTCCACCAAATGTGTTCCCCAAAGTTGATAATGTATATATGTACGATTTAACCAAATTTAAGAAGAACATTAACATCTTTCTTCTAAATATCCCATCCAATTTTCCCCATCCCCCATAATCCAGATATTCCAAATAACTTCCACCATCATCCTAAATCCTTCCATATCCTCATCCCTGTAACCAAACTGTACATTTGTATTACAGGTTCCCTCCTAAAGTTTGGTTCAAAAAGGGTGTGGTTTTGGTGTGTTAAAATCATACACTTCCCAGCGAAACACCGCACAGTTTCAATGGGTGGCTTTCGAGCTTTCCATTCCCTCGTAAAAAAAAAAAAAAAAAAAAAAAAATTCATTTAAAACTTTTTATTTATATGTACAAAAGTGAATTGATCATATTCACTTTATTTCTTTCGTAGACTTTTCTAGTTTTCGTAACGTTAAGTCGAAATTGAGAATCACTTTTTCGGAGATGATCTCCGACTTAGTCGTACGAGGGAATTTAGAATAGGGGTGTATATCTCTTTTATATGGGCTATGGGCATTGTTTACTTTTAATAATTCAACCTATACAGTATTCTATCGGTTAGATTGACTGATTGCTAATGCTTTTTATTATGCATTACATGTCGTTTTTTTTTTTAAAAAAAATTTTTTTAATGTCCTACAGGTTTAATTTAAATGGTCTATCTATATTGTGAACTGTCTTTTAATAGTTTTTATTTTAATAAATAAAAAATGTTCAAGGGAAATAATAAATGGAATTTTCGCCAATATATTATTATTAACTAATAAACTGTGTATGTAATGTGCTAAGGGCTTACTGTGAGGTGTAAGAAGTCCCATGTTTATAACTCTCATTAAAACTTTTGTCTCACTTCAATAATAAAAAGAAGTCCCGTGAAACTTCTACTCATGGGACTTCTGACATGTCACCACCGGCCTTTATTATAAAATTTTATAAATTGCATATTTTTAGGGATAATTTGTTAATTTAAAGGAATTTTTTTTTCAGTTGATTTGGAAATTAAATACTTAATCAATTCATAATATTAAAAAACAAATTTTAAGCCCAAAATTATGAAATTGAAATTTCATCTCTTTTGCACAACTTTTTTTTTGTGTTGAAATGGAATAAAAAAATAATAAATAGACCTACTTACATGCATTTTGTGAATCGTTATAACTTCATCCTCATCAACAAATAAATAAAATAATAATTCACATTCTAATTCATTCTTTTCGATGACGATTTCTTAGAATAGATCGTTATCTAATACAGATTTTTGGAACTTACAATTTGTCGAATAGTTTAAAAGAAAGAAATTATAAGCTTTGCATAATTAGAGATTATTTTAATCATTTTCAGAGCTTTAGTAATTAATTCTTAGATTTTAGTAATATTTGGCAAAAAAACACCGCTACTGAACGGTAGAGAAGAACTTTTTGGATGTTTTGACAAATCAATTTACCAAAATATATTGATGGGTATTTATCAATTCGATCATAGTAATACGTAAATATTAGAGCTGAGCCCTATTGCACTAACAACTTATCATTAATAAAATAATCAAATTATCACAATTTTTGATGCACCAACACTGTATTTGACAGCAAATATATGAAAATTTGATTAGTATAAAACACTGTCTTATCAAAAAATCGATTATTTCATTAGTGATTAGTGTTGGTGCAATAGGACCCTGTTATAAACTTTTACATTATTCAGAAATTTATGAATTTATATAATAAACTAATAAACAATTTTGCAATTTACAAAATAAAAGCAATGAACACCTTAAAAAAAAAACCATCAGCCAATTGTTAACATTTCAAGATGAAAAGAAAATTATTAAAAAGTTTCTCATTTAAATAAAGAAAATACTTTTTACTTTATTCTTATTAAGTATTAAAGAATTTAAAAAGTTTTTTCAAAAAAAATAAGTTTTTATTCAATTTTATTTCATTTTCAGTTATAAATTAGTAAAAATAATTATTTAAATTGAAAGAAAAAAAACTTTCTCAAAGTAAATATCTATGGTAAAACTTAAAGCAAAATGTACATAGAAAGTATACTTTTTAATAATAGAATTAATTTTTTTTTCTTTTTATTTTGTACAAAATTTAAATTATTATTATGGAAACAATGAATAAAAATAATAAATAATAGGAAAAACCACAATAACCTTAACTTTTCTAAAATTAAAATTATTACAATTGAAGTTTTTCTAAACCACAATAAAAAAAAACAAAGGCAAAAATATAAAGTAAAAGAAATCTAATAAAGGAAATTAAATGGCAGAATGAAACAGGTATAAAACTGTATATGCCATAAGTATATTTTAAAAAAGGTGACCCTATTATAATGTATATATATATATTTAGTTTATTTTAAAAATATAAATAAGAATTTTAAAATATTATTTTTCAATTAAATTTTACTTTTTTATTAATTTAAAATATTCTTTAAAAAAAAGTATTTAAAAATAGTGCGTCTATCGCTATATTCTGATACAAAAAAAAAAGAGAGTGGCAACACTGGACAAAACTAAAATGAGAGACACCGATATAGCGTAAGTCTTCATATCAAAAAATGAAACGATTTTTATAATAAGGAATATATGAAATATATATACAAAAAAAAAATACAAAAAAATTTATGACACCCAGTATATATATACAAAAAAAATTATGTGAAGCAATGTTAAAGTTAAATGTTAAATCAGAGTTATTAACATTTTTTTAAAATATGCGTAAACATATGTTGTTTGTTATGGGGGATAGCATGAGTTATTCTAAAATGCAGACCTTGCGACCGGTTATGCATCCCGATTCTCCATTGGCAATACTTTCTATTAATTAAAAAGTAATATTATTTATTTTGTTTATGTTATATATATATATATATATATTACATTTAAATTACATTTGGTAACCAAGGCGAATAAAGAATTATTTTTCACTTAAAAATTTCATGACCTGTACGGGAATCGAACCTACACACTCTCAGTTAGTAAGTCAAATGCTTATCCAAAAGCCCACCGAGACCTCTGGTGTAGTGACCGGAGTTTTACAACTTGACGTAATCAAAAAAAGAAGTTATTTTTATACAGATGTTTTAGTTTTTAGTTTCTTACATATGGTCAAATATTTCTTTATCAAATTGGAACCAATCAACACAGAATAAAATTTTCCATTAAATATTGAAGCTTAGTGTATTACAATTTAATATCTTCTATATCAAGATATTTTTTATTTATTTTAACCTCCTACACCTCTAAAAGTTACAATATTTATTTCCAGGACACCCAGTATAAGTACATGTAATTTGGTACATTTACACTTTACAAGTTGAGGCGATATGAACAGATAACCTAGATTTTTCAGTGAAATGAGTTTTTTCGGTCAAATGATATTTGCTAAAGTGAATTTTTGCAATATGAATTTAGGTCAACTGGCCCTTCCACCCTCAAAATAACTACTACAATAAATTAAAAACCTTTTTTTTACATTAAATTGGTATTATAATAATTAATATGAAATTATATCGAAAATTAAATTATTAATCGATTCTTTAACAAAATTAAACTGATTTTTTTTTTTTCAATATTAAAAATTAATACTTTGTTACTTTTTTGTATAATTAAAAATAATGAAAATATTGTTAAAATAATTATATAAAAAATAACTAATTAAAACTTCAACCTTTTATTCATATTCTTTCTCTTTTTAATTATTTATTTTACTATGTAAAGAAGAATTTTATAATTTATAATATATATATATGTATATATATATAAAAAAAAATTCTACAATGTAATTTTAAAATGGTTAAAAAAAAAATTTAATTATACTATAAATGAAAAAAAAGGATAATGTATAATAAATTGTTAGTAAATTAAAATAATAATAGATATATATTTTGTATATATATATATATATATATATATATTTATATTATATATATAATGTATAAGTAAATAACTTTCGCTACTATTATAGTAATAATGCAATATTATATAGTTTAAAAAAAGTTTATGTATATATATATTTATATATATATATATATAGAAAAAGATTTTTTTTTTTTTTAATTATACAGAGTGCATTTTATATATAGAGAATTACCTATATATATATATAGAAAATTAAATAATCCATTTTATATAATATGTCTGACATACTTTTTATTGTTGGACTAGTTTATGCAAAAAAAAATAAGGTTAAATATTAAATTTTTAAAATTATATAATAAAACTTTAACAGATATGTCTTGTCCATTGAAGTCAAATTGGGCTTTACGAAAAAAGTTCCCCAAAACACAAATGAAAAAAGTTCCTAAATTAAATACTGTGTTGTTGACATAATTATCTTAGAAGAAACAGTTACGAGCGTTTTCAGAGATTGATACTTAATAAGAGTTCCAATATTTTGAGTGGAAGTCTAGAGTGGGTTTTGGGGTGGCAGCAACCACCGTTATATAAAATGTTTTGATGCTAATTTATTATTTATGAAAAAGCAGTTTTTCAGAGTTTGATACGAAATCAGAGTTCCAATATTTTGTTTAGGATGAGTTTTGGAGTGGCCGCAACCTCCGTTATATTAAATATTTTGTTGCTGATTTATTATTTATGAAAAAAAGTTAGTAGTTAGTTATAAAACTTCTAAAGAAGTGGTTCCGAAATCAGGAATTCAATAAATGATTTAACAGGGATTTGGAGCTTGCAATCCCTCATTTTATTAAATGGTACAATAGGGATAGGAAACCCCATAATTATTTAATTTTTTTTAGGAAAATCTGAAATATAGAAAAATTCGAAGCTTCCCGCACAACCAACAGAACCTTATTGTCATATACTCTATAAAAACACTTTTGAGGACTTTTTCCTCGGGGCTTTTTCTAATTGTGTTATCGAACAGTATTTTAAGGAAATTTTTAATAGATATCAATTTTTATACATACAAATCTTTGTTAAACTTTAAAATAAAATTCATAGATACATTCTTACTTAATTGAATTCAAAGGTACAGTTGAACAGTTGAAAATAAATTGAATTTAATAAAATACAAAAATAATTCCAAGAATTTTCTATTTTCGAATTGATGGTTTCTACAACTAAAATACATATTTTGAATTATTTTGTAGAAAAACACAATATTGGTATTTCAGAACAATGTTTTTATGATTGTAAAATTTATTTTGAAATTAAATTTTTCCAACTGCAGTTATATAAATTTTATAAACCTAATTATTTGGTTGCATTAATTAATTTCTCGTTAAAATTTTTAGAAACTCTCATACTGTATGAAATAATATTTAAACGACTTAATTAAAATTTTTAATAGAATTTTCAGAAAATGATTTTCATGTAAATGATTTAACAAATATTTGTCTAAAAAATTTGGATTAAAACTAATTAATTATAATAACTAAAGTAATCAGATCAAAATTTTTAATTTGTATTTAAACTTTCCAGATATTAATATACTCGAAAATACTATACTCTTTTCACATAAACTTGGTCCTGCCTTTATCAAATGTAATTTTTTAATTTTCATATAAATTTGGTATTTTTTCAAGTACAAATAGTACTTAATATTCAATTACATTGGACGTTTTTAACCAGCGTCGTTTTATAGAATTCAGCAGTCGCATCACCATATTTGTAAAATAAGTTCAAAAATTAAGCTTAACTTTTAAACTAACCTCAAAAATTTTAGGTGACATGTCTTCCCAAGTCAGTTAGACTCCTGGATTCTAAGATACGAGGTTCTAAGATAAGGAGCAAAATTGATTTAAAAAAAAAACAGAATAATTTTGTCTGAAATATCTATTATAATAATAAATAAATTTTATGTGAAAAGGACAAAGTTTATGTGAAAAGAGTATATTGAATTTTGATAAGTTCTTCAAACGCTTTAATATAAAGTTTTTGAACCTCTAATTACTACTCGTATATATAAAAGACATCTTATCCAATTAAAAAAACAAAATAACAATTTTGATATTAAAAAATTGATGAATAAAAAAATTCTAAATTTTAAATTTAAAGTTTTATACCCTTTTAAAAGGATTAGTATATGACGGTACTAACACATTATCAAATAAATATACATATTTATTTATTTATTTTATGATTACCTATTCTGTTGTCCAGTTTATCAATACGATTATCTGCATCCATGAAAACATGATATTAAATTTAGTAAATTAATTTGAAATTAATTTATATTTTAAAAATAAAACCAAATCAGGGGTATGTAGATAAATAGTACAGGGGCCACAAATAAAATTTGATAAAAATATAAACTATTTATTGAATTTTTTAATTTTTACTCAAAATTATTTTTTTAATGTTAAAAAATTCAATTTTGACATTTGTCTTTACAAGTATTTAACATTTGACATTTATATGACATAATTTTAAAAGGGTATTTCAGGATATGACTGAATTCAATTATCCTTGAAGTAAAATTGAAAGCGACTATTAAAATGGTTTATGTTAAGATATGCTTTAATAATTATATATACAAGGTGCGTTTGACTTTTGACAAAATGTCTAATTATAAAAATCTCCTGTCAAATAGTATTTAGTTCTGTCAAACACACTATATATAAAAAAAAGTACAATACAATGAAATGAATATAATAAGAATTATGTATATAACATTAAAAACATTTAAATAACATTAATCAAAGTAAATAGAAATTAGGCACTCTGTATATTTGTATACATATTTATAAAAACCTTTTTGTATATACATATATATTCATAATAAATTATACAAAGGATAGGATACTATATAGGTTAATTTTTAGCTAATATTTATAAAGTGTATGTTAATATTATTATAATATATACAATAACTATAGTATTATTACATAATTAATATTTTTCTACGTTAAATTAATTAGTTTAGTATATTAAAATGATATATATATATATATATATATATATATATATATATGATTTTTGTTAATAATTAATTAATTAATTTTTTTATTTATTTAAATAAATTGCGTGCATAATTGTTTTTTTTTTTTTTATTAAACGCAAACCTTCATTATTACTGTGCTCATAAAGCTCCGTTGAATTAAACTTTTCATTGGATCTGTACAGCTGACCAGGTGGGAAATCTTTACAATTTTTTTTTTTAATTTTTTTTTTTTTTTTGGATTTTTTTTTTTTTTAAAGATTTCGGGTACAAAAAAGATAAAATATGAAAAAAAAAAATATGAAAAAAAATAAAATAAAAAAAATTCATATGAAAAAAAAAAAAACTTAAAAATAATAATAATAAATTTACACATTTATAATATTATAAAATATATCTAATATGTATTTATTTTTTTTTATATATTATATGTGTCTGTATGTGTTTTTTTTTACATAAAAAGAAATTTTACACAACATAAAGATTTTTTTTACATAAAACAAAAGGAAGAATCTTATATAATTTAGAATATATAGGGATACAAAAATAGAGGGAGTGAGAGAGAAGATAATAATAAACAATTAAAAGATAATAATAAAAGAATTTTTCCAAAATAAAATTAAAAAAATATGTTGTACATATAAATCCAACAGAAATTTGAAAAATATTTTCATTTTTCGTATTCAGATGCGAACAGATTTTAAGTTTAAAATAAAAATATAATTAAATTTTAGAAAAACAAATACAACCAAAAGTAATTTATGTGCCACCTTAGGAAATTATTTTATTACGTGAAAAAGATCTGGAGCTAATATTTTGGATACTTAAAAACTAAGGTAATAAAATACACCACCTTTATATAGTTTTAATCAAAGGAATAAAATTTTCCAGGATTAAATTTCCTTTATACATACTTATATAGAGTTTTTAAAAGCTTTTAAATGTGTACGTGGTATTTATCTCTCTTTAAAAGCTCTATTAATTTTATTATACTGTAAAGAACTTATCAATTGTATATATATATATAAAAGTTATATTTCACTAGATTTATATATATATGCATATATATATATTCTGAAGAATTGAAGAATGTTAACTTGAAGGATAATATGATTAAATATTAGTTTATATTTTATAGGTTCTCGAGGTTAGCTGTACTGTAGACCTGTTTTTAGGAAGATATTTCTTGGTTTTTCCAATTTTCTTATTTACCCATTTTTTTTTTAATTATATATTAAATTATATATACAGGGTGATATATTTTTTGGTCTCGAATATTTATAGATTTTATTTAAGAGATTAAAATATTTTTATATTTAGAATTGATATTAACGATTGCCCCTACAATTTGTACATGAAATATAACTAGGGGTGCATGACACTTTACTGAAAAAAAAACAATTTCGAATTTAAATTTTATGGAAAAAATCCCAAGTATTACAAAATCCTGGGAAAAACTTTTGAAAAACGATTAATACCGAATTCAGATTAAAAAGGATTTGTGATTATATGAAAGATCCTAAATTAGGTGGGAGTTTAGAGTTTGATTTTTTATTTTGAGATTTTTTTGTACGGGATTGTTTTTTAATAAAATGCCTTAGACCCGGCATTAAGAAATGTAAAAAAGTTTTAAATTTTAAAATATTTGGTTCTATTTGCAATAATTTTGTGTTTGAGATATATTTGTTTTTTTTTTGTATCTGTGAGTTATATAAATCAATTAAATTATTTGTTCAAATTTCATTGCTTATTTTGTTATATTAATTTAATTTTTATTATTGTTGAAATATTTCTTATGATCATTGGAAATGCTATTAATTTTTACCGAAATGGCTAACAGTAGCTGAATCGAATCAAATGCGATATTATATTTTTTTTTACGTTTGCTTTTTTACTCGAACCTAGGTCTCTCGAATGACAGATTGATAATATAATCACTTTGCTTTCCAGTTATTGAATTGTGCAAACTAAATATTTCGGAAGAAGTTTATTTTCCCTTAGTTTTTGATATTATTCGGCTTATAACTTTTTAAACTTCCGAGGCTACGAGCCGAGATATACTCAGAGATACCGAGATGATTCTACAAGAATACCCTCTTATAAAAATTTAATACCAAAACTGACGCACTCTGTATGTAAATCAATACTTAAATTCAGTAAATTAGGTAAATGACAAAACCTAAATTATAATAGAATTAATTAAATTTTGAAATCTATAAAAATTAAGATAAATTTTTAGTTGACATTTACATCTATAAGATAAAAATCTTCTAAGAAAAGTTATATCCATTTTCTTTATGGAAAAATGAATTTTCTTTTACAAAAACAACAAAAAATTCTAAATTTATTTAGAATAAATGGTTTTTTAGTTTTTCTTTTTGTGTTTTTTTTTTAAATTTGATTTTCTACCCAAAAGAAAAATGGAATAAATTTCCAGATTTTTGATAGAGCACATATTATTTAGCTATCATTATTTACTACTAGTGCTAATTCTTGGGTTCTATTTAAAATTGAAATATTTTTTTGAATGATTTTTCATTCAAATATAAAATGAAAGTTAATACTAACAAAAAATTTTGATTAAAAATATTTTTTAAAATAATTCCCAAGACTATAGTGTAATAGTTACCTTGATTAATAAGAAGAATATTGTTATTTCATTTAAAAATTAAATGAAGAGTTATCACATTTTAACTAGAATTAATTTATAGGGGTTTTTATAAAAAACAAATTCTCACGATTTACGAAAAACTATCGATTTATATTTTTCATTTTGATCCGTCAGATTTATTTCAAAAATTTTTCACAAAAATTATATTTTCTAGGAAAATTAATAAGCTTAAATTCAGCTTAAATTTAAGCCACCAAAATGCTATTTGGTGGTCTGGAAATAAATTGTAAGGTGTTTAAATATTTTAAATCTCTATTTTTTTTCAATTTAATCTGATATTGATTCACAATTATGCAATCGTTTCTGTTTTAATTTTTCAAAGGAAAACCAAAGTTTAAAAAAAAAAACTTATATCATATAAAAGTGCAATCTGCTTTAATTGAAATATATATACATATATATATATATATAGTGACCCAAATGTTAACTGAATTTATCAGATATATTTTATGTGTAAAATGATTTGTTTTTAATTTGACCGCAATCCAATAATTCCAAGTTCCAACTCTATTGTGTAGAAAGAGACTACCTTAAAAGCTCCCTAATTTCACTTTATGCGTACCTTATTTATAGCTAGTGTTTCTTCAATTTTATAATACTACACTGCGATTAATTTACTACTTATTTTAAATTATCGCGTAAATATATTGTTTAATTTTTGTTATATATATATTAATAGGCGTTTTTGAGGTATACTTAAACCAATTCAATGAAATTGTTTCGGACCAATCAACATCCCCCAATTTAGGCATTACCATTTTAAATAGAGATAAATATCTTATAAAACTATATAAGTGCACTCAATTCTGAAATTCCCACTGAATTGTTACACCATCTTTTAGTACCAATTTACTTTGACTGAGATGGAAACAAAATTTTGTTATATAAATCAAAGAATCTTCAATTATCAGAAATCGATTACAGAATTTTTATAGAAATTCAGTTCAGTAATTTTTAACACAACATAAATATCTCTACATTTACTCTGTAAAGGACTCAAATTTCGACTCAACTCAGCATTCCTCTGATATTTGAATCAACTCATTTTATGAGTGGAAATTAATGGATCTTATAATGGCTACCGTAACAGTGAAAAAGCCTGCAAACGTACAAAATAGATATCGTGGATAACATAGTTCACAAAAGCTGCGAACGTAACGCGTAAAATTTTCGAAAATGTATCATTGATTATCGTTTGTACAATAAATGTCAAACGTTGAAATTAATTTGCGGTAATTTATATACGAGAATTTTAAATTTAAGAAAGATTTTACGGTAGTTTGTGAAGTGTAAATTTAAAAAAAACGTTTCAAAAACCTGTTTAAAAGATTTGTTTCACTTTATATCATCCATTATAACAACTATTTAAATTTTGCCTATTCTATCTGAGAATCCTTCACATATCCAATATGTTACTGTTGTTAAATTTAGTTTAAAATGAGAGTAAAAATGTAAATAAACATTTACTTAAATGTTAATGCAAACTATTCTAAATAAATAATTTTTATTAACTTTTGACACCTGTCATATAATATATTTTATATCGTAATTTTTTCGAACTAAATTTATTCACGCGTTTAACGCGTTTTAACAGTACTAATGATTCTCAAATTGAAAGTTACACCACAATAGTGTAATTCTGAACAGACTCAGAAAATTCGAGTTCAACTTGAGTTGAGTTTGACGTTTATGAGTTCGCTAATTTGCTACCCTTGATCAGAATTATAAAAACATATGAATAATTAATAATTATTCCAAGGTGGCACAAACACAATTTTTGGAAAGGAAACAAACAATAGTTCTAATAAATTTTATATTTTTAATAAAAAAAAAAATTTAAATAAAATTTTAGCCAAAAAATATAAATTATCAAAGGAAAACAATTTTTTTTTAGTGAATTTTAGTGCAAAAATAATTTGTTCACACACCAAATAAAAATGATTTTGAAAGAAAAATATTATGGTAAAAGCAAATTTTAAAAAAAAAATGTCAGTACAGAGTTAAAAATAAAATTAGTTATTAGAACAAAAGTTAAAAAAAAAACCAAACACTGTGACATTATAACACAATACAAGTTTCAGTTTTTAATTAAATGATTTTTTTTTATTTGAATTTGACTTTCAAAAAAAAATTATAAAATTTTTAATTTGTCAAAAAATAAAACAGAATTAAAAATTTATAATTTTTTATTAAACATTCTTATGATGAGTTACGAATTGTTATGGGGTTTATTATGTTGCACCGGAACAATTGAAGTTGTAATTTTTTGTAAGTGATAATTGTCCAACAGTAAGGCTAATAAGCCTGTCTATATCATAGATAAATATTGGAACAGGGGTTCATTATATTCGTATTATTAAAATCGACCTTTATAAATTCCACATACAATTTAAACATGAGATACTCCTTATAACATGAAAAAACGTCTTGGATTTTCGATAGATATAATTCTATAATGGTTTATATTGTAATAATTTTATATTTGAGTTATATGGTATTCTATATCTGTGAGTTATAGTATTCAATTAAATTATTTGTTTACATTGTTATATTAATGTATTTTTTATTAAAGATTATTAATTATTTATTAAACCATTAATTTGAATCCATAGCTGAGTCTAGTCGAAAACCAGACAAGTTATTTCGCTTTCACAGGGGTTCATACCCGAGCCTTTCAATTAAAAGATCGGCACTCTTGCCACCGAGCTATTTTAATTAAATTTAATATCTTTAAAGCAACAAATTACCAACCATGTATTTTTTATTAAAGATTATTAATTATTTATTAAACCATTAATTTGAATCCATAGCTGAGTCTAGTCGAAAACCAGACAAGTTATTTCGCTTTCACAGGGGTTCATACCCGAGCCTTTCAATTAAAAGATCGGCACTCTTGCCACCGAGCTATTTTAATTAAATTTAATATCTTTAAAGCAACAAATTACCAACTAATTACTTCTTATAAATCTAATACTGAATTAGTTTTCGTTAAGTGTTCGACATTTTAAAGTTTAAACGAGGTGAATTATTCGGCGCCCACAATTATAATTCATCATAAGAATGTATTTGTTTAAATAATTGTTTGTTATTTTTATTCCTTGTTTTGAAATAATTCTAACTTACCTGGGCTAATTGGCTGATATTCTTGTTGTGGCAGTAAAAAGCATGTTAGGACCTATTAGAAAAAGTAAAAGAAAACAATTAAAAATTATAAATGATGTTTTGATTAAATAAAATTAGTATAATTAAATAAAATTAAATTCATATAATAATGAAAAGTTAAATATAATAAGGGTTCAAAGTACTTTCGTAATATCCCAACTTTACCTTTGCATTCGATTACAATTAATTTATCAAAAATACTCTGCATTATAATTTCAATAACTTTAAAACCTAAACAATCATCATTCAAGAAATTTTATAATTTAAAAAAGTCTTTAATGTAGATCTGTTTTACTCCAAATTCAAAGTCAATTAATTATACAGATCAACTTTGACACTCTCAAAAAGTTCAATATATTAAATTAAAACCTAAGTACAGATGTATTATGAGACATAAGGAAAGGTTTTAGACACAATTTACTCTTATAATTAGGATTGATCTTGATGAACTCCATACCAAATTAATGTATGTGATAGGTACTAGACTTTATGACATGTAGACCTTATAATATGACAGTAATAGGCCTTAAAACTATTTGCTTAAGTGTTTAATAAAGTTAATGTGAGTTTTAAGTTATATCTGCATTTGTGAGTTATATTAGTCAATTAAAATATCCTGTTTATGTTTATTCTATTATGTTAATTTATTTTTTATTACATTAATATGAGGTAATCAGATTATTGGTTATGATGCTAATTAATTTGAACCCAATGACGAATGGTAACTGAATTAAACGGAAAATCAGATATAATTTTTTCTTTCACCATTACTGGGAATTGAAATCAGACATGAAACGTTGGGTTACTTTCACCACTGTGCCCCCAAACTGTGGTATAAAAAATATACAAAAAAAGGAGCCTATGATATACTACCGATAAATATAGATGATTATATCAATTTGTTTATTAAAAACAAAAAAAAACCAATAGTGTTCAAAATATTTCGAACACAGACTTCGAAAAGCAATATCGGCATTCGGACAATTAAGAATTACTAGTATTGCCCTGTGCTAGAAATTCGAGCTATTTTTGCTTTTAAGTTTACATAAAAAATTCGTTTTGTGTAATTTATATTAACTAATATTACACGAAAAATTATTTCTTTTTTTCCTATACGTAATAAAAATTATGGCAACAATGTTGTCAACAATTCTTGTGCTTGAAATTTGCTTAAAAAAAATTTATAATTTTTTCAATTATAAAAACGTTTGTAAGAATTTTTGCGTTTTATTCCGCCTTATGTTACTAATTAAGAATTATATGGAAAAGCTTCAAGATTACTAGAAACATGAAACTCAGGATTTTCAACTCGTGCGTAAAACCAGTATTCACATATGGTATACCGAAACCTGGCTTAATATTGAACAACATCATATAGAAATTGCAGGTTTTCATCAACAATTCAGGCCAAATACCCTCAGTAATGTGAATCTGTTAAAAATCAAGAGAGCGGAACCAATTACGAAACAGATTAAGATACGCACGGAGAAATGGGTCGGACATACCATCAGGGAAATAGCAGCATTAATAGAATGGCATTTTAGTGGAATCCTCAGTGAAAAAAATCAAGAGGTCGTCCTAAAAACACCTACAGACGATCGGTATTCCTTGAACCAGGAAAGTGTATTCTCACTTGGAACGATGTAAGGATAACAGCAAACAAACCGTGTGAGATGGAGATACCAAGTAGAAGCCCTATACTCTCAGGAGATGTTACAAAGGAGAGAGAAAAAAAAAACTTCAAAATGTCAAAAATTCCCACAATAGGATATTATTGATTCTTACATAAAAAAACTTTTATGTACCTACCCACATAATTTTTTCCAATTAACAAAAACCCCGATGATAATTACAAAGGCCAAAAGAAAAAAAAAATTTTTCAACAATTAAATTTCCAATAATAATAAAACAATAACATGATTATAAAACAATTTCAAGGTCTAATTAGTTAATAAACAATCAAACAAACATCAGTATACAAACAAATAGTTAAAAAAATTTATGAAAGATATAGAATTAAAACGTTAATATAATAGTTTTGTAACTTAATTAAGTATATATATATTTAATTGCTACCGTTTAATAAAATGATTAACACTATTTTAGTGTCAAAAAAAAAATAAAAAAATAGAAACAACAACAAAAAACAGCCACTTAAACTTGTATAATATTGTATTGTAACTATTAAATCACCTCCGCTCCTCCTCTCAGAAATTTAAAAAACATAAAACTTAAAATATGAGAAAATCTGTTACACAAATAATTTTCGTGACAATAACAAGGTGTAACAAACATACAAACATTCTTTTATGAAATTATTAGTATTTTTCTGTTATTTTTTTACAAGCAATTTTGCACATTATAACTGTAATGTACCGTGATTTTTGTGTAATAAAATTGTTGGTGTTTTTTCTTGAATGAAAAAATTTGGAAAAAAAAAAAACAATATTAAAATATGTAAATTTATGAAAATATTTTTCATTTGTGTTTTTTTATTCACAAGTCATTTTAAATGTCAAGAATATGTCAAACGTTTATTAAATTTCAAACTATTTCAATTTTTTATTGTGAATTTTCATGTCAATTGAAAATTGATTTTGTTTATAAAACAAAAAAAAAATGTCCCAGAAAAATTGTTTACTAGAATTAGAATATAACGAAGAAAAGTGTAGTAGAGTAGACTGTGTCAACCCTGGGTCAACCCAACCCGTATGATCGTTATATAAACATTATATCATTATTATTATTATAAACATTAATTACTTTTGGCAAAATTTCAAACATACCAGCTTTATTAGGTGTAGTGTAATGCTCATATAAAAGAAGGAGTTGTATGGCAGCTACTCGAACCCTCGGCAGTAGACCAACCAAATTCTGCAGGAACTTTGGCCTTTACCTAAACTATTTTTGGCAAAATTTCAGACACCCAGCTTTAATAGGTACAGAGAAATACTCATATTAAAAAAAGTTGTATGGCAGCTACCCCGAACCCATAGATCAAAATGGCTGGATTTAACTTGCGATGACGGCTGTTGCAAAAAAAAACGAATTTGCGAAAATTTCAAGATCCAAGCTCCTTCAGTTTTTAAGTTATCGTACGGACGGACGGACATACATAGCTAAATCGATTTTTTTTTCAATTCTTATCCGATCCATACACTTGACTATCCATACACTTGAGTTATTAGTTTCACATCTCGTTTCATACTTTGCAAATAGTACAGTGATTTTTATATATATACCAGTTCTTATGCATTTATAATCATTTAATGACAATTACATGGCTATTTAAATAAACTTTTCATAAATTTTTAAGATTTTATGTCAAATTATTATTATTATTATGATTACTATTATTATTTTAGAATTTAATGTAAATAATTTGATATTGTTTAATTTTTATAAATTTACATTATTTTTGACACTGACATTTAAGTTTAAATAAAATCAATTAAGTCCATAAAGTATTATGATACTAATTTAAACAAAAGTTATTTATTTTTCTAATTTTATTTATTATTAAATTAACAATTGTTCAAACTTAATATTTAAATATAAGAAAGATCATATAATAAATTACATATTTAAATAAGTATAAGTATATTAGAAAAAAATTGTGAACCATCATACATAAAAGGAGAAGCTCATTTAAATTATTTAAAAACTATAGATTATTTCAAAGAGAAACAGTTACTAAATACTATAGTAATAGTTTATTTAATGGTGCTTGAATATTAAAACATAGTTTTAATATCTAATTAAAACAAAATTGATCTGACATAAGGATTTGTCTATAGCCTCTAAAAAAAACTTTTCTTACAACAAGATTTTTTTTATATTGAATAATATATAAAATAAAATCGATATATATATATACAGTATACATATATACATACGAGTATATACTTCTTAGTATTGCAAAAACAAAAACATCAATAAATCGTTTTTCAAATTCTGATAATATAATGTATAATTAAAAATTTATTAGGGTCTTAAACATGTTATTTGATTTAAGCAGGTTAAATATATTTACCCTTATTTAAGTTAAATTTTTAATATTTTTAATCATTTTTCTAAAAGTTAAATTTGAAAACTGAACCTCTAGAAATATTTTAGAAAACAGTTAATACAATATGAATAAAACATAGAACAGATAAATTTAACCCGAATAGTACATCCTATCCCGTGTGTTGCAGCCATTTTAATCGTTTGGTAATCAGAAAGTGGAAAATTATATAAGTGGCAATTTTTGCATTCTTTTAAATCACAGACAATTTAATATTAGATACATGTTCAGTTAAAAAAATAAATGATTCAAGGTGCCCTCTTAAAAAAGTGGTACACAGTTATTCAAATTCATTAAAAATGCTACCATCATATATCATATATATAATGCATTAAGTTTGGCGAGGCCTTGCTTACATGTAAAATAAATACTTCATATCTCGAATTATTATAAATACTTCTTTATACTAAATAATGATGAATACTCGTACCTTTATTTTATTTTATTCATAAAATCAATCATGATTAAAGAATAAAATAGAGTCAAGCAAAATCGAAATTCGAAAATAAGAGGAAAAAAATTACACGAATGATGAAAAAAAAATATAACTTGTTTTTGACATTTTCATAAATCAAATTCATTTCAAATATACTACAAAAAAAATAAAAATTAAAAAAGATATTTTATCAGTGATGTGGAGTGCTTTTTATGAAATTTACTTTTTGTAACCAGTGGGGTGGTGTTGGTTTTTGTTGTTTATTAGAAGTATTACAAAAAGATAAGTCATAAATTGAAATATTTGAATTTGAATAGGTATATATCAAATATTATTTTTTTTTTATAATATTTTTAATAAAGAATTCACAGAGGTTCTACTATTTAAATATATTAATGAAAAATAGTCTGATAAAAATTTAAAAGATTACACACGCACATTTCAAAATGCTCCAGAATTCTGATTATATTTTGCTTTATAAAGACAATTTAACTTACAATTAAACAATTTTGCATTACCGACTCATTTCTATATATAAGTTTAAAAATTTTCTATCTTAAATTCTATCTTAAGTGAAATTTAAATAATAATTAAAAATGTGTAAATAATTAATTTATATTCTCTAAATAGATAATATGAACTAATAAATTAACATTTTCATATACAATATTATATTAAACTTATAAGATAGTTAATTTACCCACCAATCTTACAAAATTCAATTCACAATTCATTTTAATATAAATACTTTAAAAAAAAAAAAATTCAAATTAAACTTACTTGTTCACCAGTTTGTTCATCTGTATCTGGTTGAAATGTTAATAATGGTTGTGCTTGATTTTCTGATAACCATACAGCTTTTAATTGTAAATTAACCAATGAATATGGTAAATATTGTAATTGATTACCGGATACATCTAATACATGCAATAAATTACAATTACCCAATTCAGGTGGTAAAATTTTTAATTTATTATCACGTAAACTTAATACACCTAAATTTGTGCATTGTCCAATTTCAATTGGTAAACTATCCAATGAATTTCTATCAACATTTAAATTATTTAATTTTGTCATACGTCCAATTGATGGTGGTAATTCAGTTAAAAAATTTTCAGTTAAAATCAATTCCTGCATATTCTCACACCTGTAAAAAAAATAAAAAATTAAATAATATAATAAAGGTATTAATTAATTATATATTACAAATAAATATTAAATTTAATTTAATGTAATATAATTTTATTTTAATTATAAGTAGTCAGGGAAATTACAGAAGTTCACCACAAATTCAGAAGTAAACCCTTTACAATCTAATAAAACAGAAGTCAAATCTAAATTAAACTTTTATCAAATTCCAATTAAATGTAAAACAATAAAATAAAATTAAAGTATTTTTATTCTTTTGTTTTCATAAGTTAATGAACTTTGATTATTTAAAAAATAAGTCTACCATATTTAAAAAAAATACAAAATATGTACAACTTAATTGAATTTTTTTTTTTAGAAATTTCAAATTTTAAACTTTATGCAAATTAATTAATAACCAACTAATTTGCATAAAATAAAAATGTATTTTTAAAAAAAACTTTTAATTGACTTTGAACAAGCACTAATTGATTTAAAAAAAAAAACTTCCAATTAGCCAAAAATGGAATTATTTATTAACAAGAATTTCAAAATTAAAAATGATAAAATCATAAACTTATACAAATTTAAATTCAGTTGAAAATAGAATTATATCGAAAAATGGTTTAAATAAATTAATTTCACTCACTGAATTCAATGACTGCTTTTAAATGTTTCAGAGAACTAAGAAAATAATGGATTGAGTATTGATTTGAGAAGAAAATCTTTTAAAAACTTAAAGCTATTAAGAAAATAAACGTGTAGGTGAGATTCGAAGAACTAATTATAAAAAACATTATTGCAATAATTGTACAAGTGTCCTTGATAGGATTCAACAATCAATTAAATCAAACTGAACAATTAATTATTTAGGATTGCTTATAATTATTCAATATTACTAAAACCATTAACTACTAAGTTCATTCAAGTCTGAATTCTTATGCAGTCCACTCCGTCCCCAATGTCTATTTTTATCTCCCTGAAAATGAAAATATAATATATTTTCCTAAAATTGCATACTTATAGGACGCTTCTTTTATAATTTAACAGTTGCGATAGTTTCTTATAATTTAACCACACAAATATTATTAATTATTAATTTAAAAAAGTAAATCCCACTTTTTAAATTAATTCTTCCTTTATATTATTTTGTCAACAAATTAAAAATAATTAATATGATAATTATAAAATGGTGGGTTCCATTTTTTTTTAATCCTTGAAAAAATCAAAAGAATAATAATTATAAAACCCCATTCCAAAATGTTTATAGAACCAATTTTAAATTAATGACACTTGCTGATTAGTCGTGTATTCTCTCATATTTGCACAAAAAAAAAATGGTTAAAATTTATATCAGAAATAAAAATTAATCTCTTCTAAAACATCAAAATTTTTAATTTATTCAAAGATAAACAAAGTTTTACATAAGAAATTTTAGAATTAAGGGAATAAACTTTAATTAAAAGTTAATTTTTTGTGAAGAAAAGTAATTTTAAACATAGATTAATATTTTTTGAAAAAATTTATTTAAAAATCTTGAGTAATAACTCAAAAGATGAAAAATCAAAAGAATTAATTACTTAACAAATATGTTATCCTTTTTTAAATATAATGGAGCCATCTTTGCTTTAAATCTTATAAAAAATCAATGATTAAAATTTAATTTCAATTTAAACATTGTATTTTAAAGATTAGTCGAAGGGCGGTTTATTTAATAATTATAATTTAGATTATTTTTTAAGACTAATTTTTAATATAAATTAGATTCTTACAATGGTTCCATTGATTCTAAATGAATATATACGAGTATATTATATATGATTAGAAAGTTTTTTGAATTTAAAGCAACTTCAACACCAACTCCATATTCTTACAAATTACAAATACTATTATTCTGCAACTTCCAACATTTGTGTAACCTATCATACAAATAACATATACGATATACGTTTTCATTTTCGATTTACATTCCCCGATTAATATTGAAAATTTAAAATTCCTTTTTTGTAATTTATTCTCCGACCCAAAAACTTGTTAATATTTATATATATAGATATATGATAACCCTTTTAATCCTTGTAATAAATTTTAAAAAGATTTTCAGAAACAAAATCGTAAGTAATGGATGTTTACAAAATTAAAGAATCAAATAATTTATTTTAAAGGCTGTTAAAATTGCCTTTTTCCAACAATCCGTAATTGTAAGAACAGCTTAAATTGGTGTAGGAAATAATTCCCAACAAATTAACCATGAAAATTTTCGAATATTGTAATTAATTACAATACGTAATTTTTATTTAATTTCATATACTTAATATGTTGGAAATTATTTACTAATAGCCAAAATTTCCTTCGGCCAGTTGGGAGTTATTTCATCTTTACTAATTTGATGTTACTTTATATATCGAAGAGAATTATTTTATAATTTTTTGGGGTTATGTTTGAAATCTCGTTTTAGTAAATCTCGTTTTCACAAAATCTCGTTTCAGAAAATCTCGTTTAGAAAATCTTGTTTTTCAAAAATCCCTTTTTTTATATTCTGGAAAAAGCTTTATAATTCTGGTTTGTATCCAACTCAAAAATCCTTAAAAGCCAGATTTTTCAATTACAAAAAATATATTTTCTTAAAAAGCGAAATTTTCTAAAAACGAGATTTAAAAAAAAAGATTTACTAAACCGAGATTATGGAACGCTCCCAATTTTTTGACATTAATATTTGACGTTAAAATTTATTATATTGGAAGCTATTCGTCAATTTCATTTTTTAAAATTGGAAGTTTTTTCATATGGCTTTTAGGAATTATTTCATAATTTGGTGGTATAACAGGTTTATTAGATTCGATAGCAAGAGTTGTTAAATTAGTAGGAATTTATTGGAAGTTATTTCGTTAGGGGTTTTTTCATCATAAAAAAATTTTCTCAATTTAAGTTTTCAATTTGGGAGTCCAGTCATATACCGAAAGGAATTATTTCATAACTTGTTGGTAAAACAGGTATTCCATTCCGATGCTTCGATTTATTTAATTGGGAGTTATTTCCTTGGAACTTACTACATACACAGAATTTTCTTGCACAGAAAAACCTGCTTTGGCAGTTTATTATGCATTGCACATTCAATATAATTAGAAATGTATGAGTTTTATAATGATCTAATTTTGTTCAGATGTTACAAAAGAATCCCTAAAGAATCCTTTAAAATCCTTACAACACTATAGATAAAGTTTTGTCTTTTATAAACTACTATCGTCATTTGTCCCTCAATAATTCCAAAATAAAACACAAAATAATAAAAACAAAAAAGTAAAAAATATCTTGCATTAAATTTCCAAAAAAAAAACTTAATCACGTGCCAGCTATATACTCGTAATTTTATTATATTATATATTTACTTATTTAATGTACATATTGTGTGGCAAAACTCATATGTGTACATATATAATAATTCGTATATTTATATATACATATATATATAAGTTAACCTTAATAATTTCATTTAATTATGAGCTTTAATTTTAATTACATAGATGAAATATATATCACGCAGAGTTTTCATATTAATAAAATTCAATCCCTGTTATTAATTTTTTTTGGGTCACTTTTTTTTTTTAAATATAAACATACGTACACACATATATTATATATTTAAATGTTTATGAACGCATATTTATACATGAACAAAGAATTAAATCCTTTGTTTTTTAATAAAATTCAAAATAAACAAATACAATGACATTATCAATAAATTTTTATTTATATAATTTATGAATACATAAAAATATATTCCTTTATCTTACATATGTGTGTGTGTAAATTATTAAATATTGAATTATCAAAGTAAATACGTTTTTTTTATTCTTGAAAAGTTTAGCAGAACGAACGAATTGATTCGTAATTGAAAGAACGAACAAGAATGAGTTTTAAATATTTTTTTGAAGTTGTTCAATTTTTCTGAAAGTAAGTTCGAATTTTAATGCAGTTTTAATTGTACATTTAGCAGACATTATGGCAAATGTTTTATTCAGAATGTAAAGCCAATGTTTGCTATAATGAAGACTTGATATTGAAATCTGAAAGAGAGTTTTTTAAGAAAAAATCTAATTTATAAGTTAGAACTTTGGTAGTACTTATAACTAGTTTTTCAAAATCTCGTAAATCGAAATTCCGCCAGTCAAAACCACGCCATATTAAAATATAGGATTTTGATTTACAGGATTTGGAAAAAGGGGAACACAACTTGATTACAAATCTTTTATACATGTAATCAAGTGACAGTTGGAAAACTTAGAACTTTCTATATGCTTTTAAAACAATGTGAAATATAGAAAAACTCTATAACCTTGTATATTCGAATAAGTAAATGAATTAGAATGTATATTTATTATATAAAATTTTTGTATCTAGTTACACAATTCATTGTATACAACACAAATATTGAAAAGTAGCAATAGTAGCAATTTGTTTTTAAAAATGATTAAATGTTGATTTGTAAATAAATACAAATTTAAGTTTATTAATATTTAAGACAACACAAAGGACTAGAGTCCCCAATTTTAAAAATCAAATCTGTATAACTAGTTTCAACTTATTTAATGCAAGTAAAGTCAATATCGTAAAATACTTTATATTCCAGTATTTTATATCTTTAAATTATTCTTATATATATTTTTAATTAAAATAAATTACTCATTCTTTGCGCATTTTAAATAATTTATAAATTATATAGAGTTGTGTTTCATAATCACTATTTAATATTTCCTGTACAAAAAACCGACAGGTTCGTCGAAATCATGACTCAAAACGAACTGAAACTTACTGTAGTATGTCTTTGTGAATGCGCCTTATATCCTACATATCCAAATGAAAAAACGAGAAATAGTGCAGTAGAGTAGACTATATCAACTCTGGGATACCCGTATGACTCTTATATATAAGTAGTACTCATGTGAAATATGAATTTGTATTGCAACTACTCGAATCCACTGTAGTAGACCAACAAAATCTTGCAGAAACTTTGCCATAAAACTAAACTATTTTTGGCAAAATTTCAGGCATCCAGCTTCAATAGGTACAGTGTAGTGCTCATATAAAAAAATAAGTTGTATGGCAGGTGGACTAAAAGGCTGGATATCAATAGCGATCCTAGCTCCTTTTTTTTTGAATTATCGTGCGGACGGACGGACATGCATAGCTCAATCTATTTATTTTTCGATTCTGATCCGATCCATACCTCTCCTTCTCCGCTTCGTAAACGTAATGGCAAATTTAATATACCCTTTTGACTTATAGTCATACAGGTATAAAATTGTATATGGGAAATTATAAACAAGGAAAACTCCATTTTATATATTAATATATATGAAGAGGTGAGAAATAAATAAATTTTAATCTTACTATAAATTAAATAACATACAATATGTATTTTAAAAAAATTCTATTTAATTTTTCAAAATAGTTTCGTATTGTTCTGATTATTATTCTGAAAAAAAGAGAATATGTGTTTGAATAAAAGCTTAATAAACTTATAATTTTCCATTCATATATGTATATATATGTATATACATATATATTTTAAAAACTACCAAGCTACCTACGTTTTCCTTAAAAACATTTCTTTATTACTTATATTTGACACACTTTTCATAATAATAAAAAAAAATAAAAACTTAAATTGCATACTTATAGGATATTTTCACACTTCTTTTATGTGGCATTATCCTTTTCATAGTACTTACATACATATATATGAGTACATATTAAAAATGAAAGCTCCACATGACATTTAATATCAATATGAAAATATAATATTTAATTTTTAGTATAAATAAAGAAAACAATAAAACAAAATTCAGACACCATTACCTTGATAACGGTAAATAACATTATGATATTTTTAATTTTGATTTTTGTCCTGTACAGAGCAAAGAACAAAATAATTTGACCTTATATAAAAAAATGTACACAAATTAAGCATACAATATATGCTCGTATATATATAACATTATATAATACTTTTAATATTTATATTTATATCACTTTATATATGTATATATATATATATATATATATATATATATATATATATATATAATCAATAATAAATATTTGTATACAAATATATTGCATGATGATGATTATCTTTTGGAATGAAACGATTGGCACGTGCATAATACATTTTTTGTGTATTTATTACTTAGGTTTTTTTTTTTATTTTTAATTTTTGAACGTTTTTTTTTTTAATAATATTCTACAATTATAGAATAAATATTGAAATAAATAAATAAATAAAACGCATGTACATACAAAATTAGTTATATTGCAAAATATCAAAAAAGAAAATGTTATTGAAAGTTTCAGATCAAATTTTTTATAGAGTTTATTAAAGTTTTTTGTAATAGATAATTAAATGATAACTAATATTTTCACTTGTTTTTTAAGATTTAATTTTTGGGGAATGTTAAAATTACGAAACTATCCATTAATTTAATTTTGCTATTGATTGCTACAATATGTACACTACTTTGTACAGTTGTAGTAGGTGTATGAATTCATTCAATAATAGTGGAATTGTTCAATTTTTCTTAGGCCTTTAAACAAATCCATTGCACCATCGCACTTATGAATTTCACCAATATATTTGAGTATTATATTACATTTAATATATTAAATTTTATATGAACTTCTGGACAATTTGCACTTATACTACCTAGTCCATTATCTTATTATTATTTAAAAACGGCTTTACAAAAAATATTGAAGCAATTAAAAATTAATGCCTATTCCACTAAACGTGTAGACAAATTTTTTTACAATCCAAAATGTGACGCTATGTTTCTGGATACGCAATATTATAGTATCTGCACAATGTTACTGAACAGTTTTTTTTTGTATTAAACCTCTATTTATAATCTTAATCTCCTGCCTATTCCACTAAACGTGACGTTAAAAATTTCTAAGTATGTCAAAAATTCGTACTTTATCAAGTGCGATGCATTATATGCTACTGTAACACATTATATAAAAACTTCACAGTATACGGGGAAAGTATTTTAAGCTATTCAATATAATATTTCCTAGCAATATCTCCGAAATATTAGAGTCGCGTGAAAATATTAAAATGAAAGTTAAAAACTGATAAAAATACACAGCAAAACAAATGCATTTCAAAATAAGTAAAAAAAATGAAAATTATTTATATTTGTATTTTGAAAAAAAACAAAAACAATGAAAACTAATCAAATTTAAACGTTGTCAAAAATATATACTAAACGAATAAACTTTTCGCGTTTAGATTCGCGTTTACTGTGATATCATTTGTTTGAACTTATTTTATTTTATTTTTGATAAATTATCATAATTCTAATATTTATTTTAAAATATTTTTATAAATTATTCTTTTATTTATTTTCTATTCCTCAACACAGTCATACTTTCATAAGCAAGAAGCTAGCTCTACTTTCAATTAGGTGTTAATTACAATATTTCTATACTATGACATTAAATATTTTAAAAGATAATAAATTGTTAACTAATTATGATGAATTCCAGAAAATATTTTAGGAGTTTTTAAAGGATTAAAATGGTATGTCATAAATGAGAAAGGATGGGTGATATCCTTTATCGTAATGAACTACACTTTCAAGCAAATGTCTTAAAAATCATTAAAACAATTAATGAAAAAGTATTTAAATATTTATTACCCCAAAATATATAAGAATATCTTTTTATTCCCATTTTTATTTCCCCAAAAAAAAAGAAAACAGTCCAATCCAATTTACATAATTTTTATGAATACAACTACAAAAACGCAGTAAAAAATATATATGTTAAAATTTTATGACTTTAAATTTTTTTGGTTTGATGTAAAGAGGAAATTTCAATAAAAAATAAAATTTTTCCCTCGTTAAAAATTTTTTAAGATTTTTCTTTTACATTTTTATTTTTTTATTAAATTTTATTTCTATTTGTTATTTTATGACATTGTTAAGTTTATTTTTTTATTTATTTATTCTTCCGATTATTAACACCTACTTTTTATTTTATAAAAACAGTCTCACAGCTTCCCCAAAAATTTAATCAGTCAAATAAATGTATATTATATGTATATATGTATTACAAAATTTCAATAAAATTTTCTAATAAATTTTTTATACCATAACAATCTTTTGTACACAAAACAAATGTAATTTTACTTTAATTTTATAGATATTTATTTTTAAATTGAAAAATTTGCAAAATAAAAAAGTGATGAAAAAAAAAGGTTATTGGTATAAAGTAAAAAGAATTTAAATCTACCTACATTCTGTATATATGTATATATACTTATATATACATGTTTATCTCAAAACAAAGATCCCATCAATGAAGAAATAAAGAAAGATACCGGTATTTTAAATTATTCATAATACAAGGTCACATTTTAAAAGTTGAGGTAATTCCTTTTATTTTGAACCATGACCTTATCTTAAGATGAATGTGTTTATAAATAAAATGTAAAGAAAATGGAAGAATTTTAAAATTAAAAGAAAATATTTTGCAAATACTTAATGAATATTATGGAAAAACTTGGATTTTAATAGTCGAATACTAATTCAAACAAAGAAATAGTTTTTATCAAAATACAATAGCGATTAAATAAGTTGTTTCAAGTCCGGTAACTATGCCAACCGAAATATTTATTTACAAATAAATTTACGGAACAAAAATGGCTGGTAACTATGGCAACCCTAACAAAATTGTAAATATAAATCCATGAAATAATCAAGGCTTTTCTTATTTAAAAAAATTTCAATAATGCAAGGCAATTAGCCTCAGATTTCCCAAATTTCACGCTTCCCAAATTTCAGAAACAAAACCAATTTTATAAATTTGAGTCAAGGTTTTGTACCGCAACTGATCCATGAAAAACCATTGATCAAATTTGTTGTTTTTAATCAAAAAGAGCTATTAGATATATTGAGATTTTCTTTTAGATCCAAAAAGTCCTTTGCCAATTAGACAAAATTTAAATACAAAAATCTTTTTTACTGAATTTTATCTCTAGGGGTCCAAAAGTTCCGAGACTACTATTACGCTAATACTTCACTAACGAACACAATTTAAAAAAAAAAATAAAGTTTGATATAAACATTGATTTTTTTTTAAAGGTAAATACAATTGATATTATTTTCATCTTCTATACCTCCCTTTTAAAAATCTAAGACCGATTAAGCTTTGTGAAAAGATTCTAAATCATTTTTAGATCCTTTTCTTCATTTATATCTGGGTCTGCTTACCATTGCATATCTCTTAGGGTTTCCAATCTAATGCTTATTTGACGACGAATCATTTCTAATGGCTGTTTGACAATGAAACCTCTCAGTGTGGCTTATCAGCGTTTCTTTGTTTTTTGTATTTGTATTTAAAGGAAATCACCCTGCATTATTTGCTATTCCATAAACGGAAACCTGTAGCTTATTTACAAGTTATTTCTTTATTCACAACTACATACACACAACTATATATATTTACAAACTTTTAAAACTTTCAGAATTTACAACAAAAAAAAAATATTTAATTAAAAATTCCTTATTGTGAAAAGCTTTTTGTGTTTTTGTTTTTTACAAAAATCTTCTTCCATTATTAACTCACTCTACTCAAAATATCACTATCAAATAACCATTTCTAATTCGCTCTATTTCCTTTATTTTTCATTTTAACTTAAAACAACAACAACAAAACAACAAGCTAACCACATTAATAAACTATACTTCATATCCCGCTTTAATAAAGTTATTCTTTACATATATATACATATATAGATATTATTCTTTTTAATTTATAGCATACATAATTGAATATAGATTTCCAGTCTTTTTTTTTCAAACAAATGTATATAATATAAATATATATATATATATAAAAAGTTTATAAAAAAAATATGTATATATTAACAGTTAATTTCCGTATGTTAAGTGAAATAAAATCACAAACAACAAAAACAGATAACAAAAAAAAAAAAAAATTAAAAATATATAAAAATATCTAAAACCTTAATAATCGTCACGAATTTAAAAGAATAACGCAATAGAGTCTTCGTTTTACTATTCACATATCCTTTTATTTTTAAAAGTCATTTATAATACATTAATTCATACGTACATACATATATATATATATATATATATACAAACGGATATATAAAAACACATATCATATAAAGTATATATAGTAGAAGGACCAAATCAATAGGGAGTGACATAATTATACTGCATACTGGTTTTATATGGAAGTACTAAATTTTAAATATTTTAAATATAAGTAATGTGGTGATTAATTGATTAGTTTGATATATTAGTCCGATCCCCATGACTGGAACGCCAAGTAGCGAAACAGCTCTTCCCTGACCCCAAGACTTATATTTGGCTATTTGAATTTCATTTTACATTCATTTTGCAGCGTTAAAGAACCATATCATTTCCTACAGTTTGATTGCCTGTTAGATCCTTTGCATTGTAGAACTCAAGGCAATTAAGGATTAGTCTTCTACGTCCAGCTAGCTGGCCCTAAACATTTAAAGGTGAAATTTATAATGGTTTTCCTTTTCATTCTACACATCATGGATTATAGAATGCTGCAGCATTATGGATTAAATAAATTGTATTGGAACTCTTTTGCAGTTTTACCCATATCTCTCTTAGTCAAAGGTAAGCTTATCACAATCACAAGTTGTAAAATAAAAGTCAACTTTTAAAAGCAGTTTAATGACCAGTATCAAAGAAACAGAATCGAAGGCTTCACTTATAAACTTCATATTGTAAAAGAGCATATTTTAAGAATGACGTAACATTCAGTTTGTATAAAGTCTTTAGAATTGAAATTTTTGACACGCTCATATGAAAGCTAATAAACGTCACTTCAGTTCTGACACATTTAGTAAATTGGTCTCCTTCAATATTTGCCCTTTCAGGATGTAATTGAAGGGCTAGTATTAAATTAATATTTACACTAAAAATTAAAAAGATATGCGGTACTCAGTTAGGTCTTTTTAAAAATATAAAATTGAGAAAAAAACGTAGAAATGAATTTTAGCTAAATCAAATACAATTTTCAATTTATTAATACATCAAATTCAAAAAACATGACCGAAACTGTGCGTATTAAATTAAATGCGTTGCCATTGATATTTTTTAAGTATTTGTACTTTATAATAGGGTTTGGGGTTGAAATCTCGGTTTAATAAATCCTTTTCCAAAAAAACTCGTTGTCAGAAAACCTTGTTTTCAGAGGATGTCGTTTTTGGAAAATCTCGTTTTTAAAAAACTAGATTTTCAAAAAAGGATTTACTAAACGAAGGTCCCTTTATTAAATAAACTATAAAATGGTCACTTTAAAATAAAATATTAAAAATCACATATACACTCATATCTTAATAAAAACTATATTTTACCCGTATCTTTAACGGAAAAACTAAAAAAAAAAAACACAAAAAAGATTTCCATGACATCTGCTGTACTATATATTATTATTATATTATTTCTATATATACATATTTATTTATTTATATGTATGTACTTATGTATGTTAAATCAATTGACTAATATTATATGCTAGCAGGAAGTTATAGTTATCGATCTTTACTAAGCGGTAAATAAAAACAAAAACAAAAAAAAAAAATTGAAACGTAAAAGTTACACAAAAAAAGAAAATAAGTACCGTTAAATTTAGTTTTTCTCTTGTTTTTTTTGGTTGTTGTTGTTGTTGTTATACAACCTAAATACAATTGAAGAACTTGAAGGTGGGCAGGTGATTCTATAAATAAATAATTTTATATGGAACACCAAAATAAAAAAAAGCAAATATATATATATATATATATACGCGAATATTTTTAATGGATATAAAAATAAAAAAACAACAATAAAAATAAAAACAATAAAATTGTAAACAAAATAATAAGGAAATAGGAGAAGTAAAACAAATTGACAGGACAAAATGTACATATAATAAAAGTATGCATGCAACACAATTATATATGTATATATATGTATATATGCGACATTGTTAAATGTTTGAGAATGAGTAGAATACATATTAGAGAATATGAGTATAGAATAGAGGTTGGTAAATAATTAATTATCTTAGTGATAAAGGGTTAGTTGTTATACTTTTGACTTAAATAAATATTATTTTTTTTTTTTTGTTTTTTATATACTTAATACTTACGAGTATTTACTTAATCTTGATTAATTAAACAAAGTCTTAATCTTCTAAACTAATAACATAACAAAAAGAGAAGAGTTCATAAAACAAAGAGTGGAAGTAGACGATGTCAACTGTAGGATACACACATATGAATATGATTTAAACATAGTATTTAATTTTAAGAGGTATAAGTTTTAAGAAATTCTTACATCATGATTTTTTCAGTTAGAATGAACTTAACTTTAAATTTAACAAAACTGACATAGTAATATTTACAAATTGTAAGGGCTTTTGACATTAAACTTAACTTCTATTCAATAAGTATCAGATTACTTATATCTTATTAGACTCTAAATAATGTATGTAGTAGTAAAAAAAAAAAATTGTATAACAAATTATCTAAAACTTAAGGGGTCTTGACAAAACTTCAAACATCCTTATATATAAAATATAGGCTGTATGGCAGCTACTCGAACTCCTCTATAGGAACGCTTAAACCTGGTTTTAATTTTATGAACCTATCTTTAAATTTTACGAATATAGCATATTAATATTTACAAATTGTAAGGGCTTTTGGCATAAAACTTAACTTCTATTTAAAAGTATCAGATTTCCAATTTAATTTATGTAATAATAAAAAACATTGTTGAACAAATTATATAAAAATTAAGGAGTTTAACAAAACTTCAGATTTCCGTATATATAAAATAAAGGTTGTATGGCAGGTACTCGAACCCGTCTAGGAAACTTATTCAATTTTTTTAATAGCATAGATTTCGGAAATTTTTATATATAAATTTTTGATTCTGATTAGATCCATATTTTTAAATTTTCATACCCTTCATATTGTAAACAGTCTCACAAAAGTAATGGTAGTTTAAGTATTATCTTGGATTTAGGTAAATTTTAATTTCCTATTACAATGCTCTCAGTTCAAATATTCCTTAGGGTATTAAGATTAAGTAGGTGTAACTCTCAGATTATCTCAGGTTTAAAAGAATTAATAATCATTTTTGATTAAAATCATAATCAAAGTATATGATTCGGACATAAGTTAATTTCTCATCTAATTTATAGATAACCCAATTAAAAATGTAATTATTCCTCCGTTTTTATATACCTACATACAAACGTTGGAAAAATTAAAGCACCTTATTATGTATTTAAAGCTTTTAGATTCTATCTAAAAATTAAGTCAATATTAATATGACGTCAATATTAATTACAATTTTTCGCATTCGGCATTACTTTTACTGTACTTGCTTTTCCTTGTTCTCATTTTCTTTCAAGTAATTAAAGGACTCATACATTTAAAAAGGGCAAATTTTTCACATTTTTCACAATTCTCCTTGGCAAAAACTTTTAAAACTTTTAAAAAATTCTAGCAGTAAATTTTGTAAATGGAATTTTGGGGAATATCTGATGCAGATATTTAGGAATGATTTGACATTCCTTTATTTCAAAGAATCCTTTTCCAAACTCTTAAATATATCTCCTAACTTTAGTATATATACAAATTATTTAAATTAAATTTTTTATTTCCAGATAGAGTTGTTAAGAATTCAATTTTAGTTCGGACTCAAAGTACTTCCCTCAAAAACGATATGAACAAAAAGACCATTAGTAATGAATAAATAATTATGATTGATTGTTTTAAAATTTAATGCTAAATATAACCACCATTAAATTGAAATATGATCATTTTTTAATATATATAATATTTATTATTTTTTTAATAAAATTCTTAAAATAACAAATTCAATATTTTTATATTAAGTATATAAGGAAGTTGAATGAATTTAAATAAAATTCTTAAATGGATGACTTTAAATGGAGAGAATGATAAACATATTACAAAAAAGTTGTTTTGCAAAATGTTATATCATCGAAAGACTTTTCTAAAAAAAGTTCGATTTCAAAAAACTTTAATTTAAAAATATTTTTTAATGAGAAGTTGTACATTATGAGCAATTTTAGAGTTGGATATGTTATCAGGCTTTGAGTAGTTCATTAGACAAAAATGTGATCGGCTCATGTATTTCTATTTATTTTAAGTTTTTTGTTGCTAAAATATACATGGACAAAAACATAGCAAGGATTTTAGTGAAGGTTAGATTATTTTTTTTTTTTTTATTTATATTTATTTAAAGTTCGATCTTAAAAAGTTAGGAATTTTCTTTTTGCATAGTAATTAATTCATTGTTTGTAGGTATATGAATCGCCTTTTGATAAATTTTTTTTAGGTCACTTCATCAATTTTTACTTTTATCAACATAAGTATATATAGTTATACTAGTCGAAATTTTGCCAATGGCTTGTTTGTCTAATTTTTATAAATTGTGGAATTAAAAAAGTAGTTTTTTATGAAATTTTCAACTTGCAAAGTAGCTTTTAGCTAATTTAAAGCTTCTACGTTTGAAATGTATTTTTGCAAAATACCTTTTGTTAAAGTGTCATATACCCTTTTTTATTATTAATAAATAAAGCATTAAATTTTACGTAAACTGGGTTCCCTTGTATTAACATGCAGAGTATATTAAAAATAAAATAAGATACTTTAATGCAGGTAACTAACAAGAATATTAGTTGTGCTTTCTTAAAATATTTAAAAAAATTTATTGAATATACAAGAAGAACGATAGAAATAATGCATAGCGAAATTTTTAAGACTGAAAAATCGAAAATGTAGAAAAAAATGGAATTTACAGTAGTGCTTTTTTTACTTCAAATAACTTTTTTAAAGCTGAAGCTGTTTTAAAACTATTCAAATTATCCAAATGGAAACTTTGAATTTGAGGTTTTTGTAATTAATTATATGATTTTCCTGAATTTAATGAATTTTTTCGAAAACTTATTTTCAACTCCATGAACAAACCCCCTTGCGATGTTAATTTTTTCATTTATGATACCCTATTTAATTAAACAAAGTCTACTACAAAATTTGTTTAACTAATCATATTAATAATTTAATTATAAATACATTTAGTATTTAAAATATTTGCATTTTAAAATATCCACCAACAAGATTAAAATTCAACCGGAGAAACCCAAATTATTTATTCTGTTTCTAATCTTTACTGTTTAGAAAACATAAATTATGTATTTATTTATTTATAATTAGAGCCAGGACAATAGTAAAAATTACCTGATATTATTATAGATCTTTGCCTATTTAGCATTTGAGCTTGTTAAATACTTTCTATTTATATATTACTACAATATTAATTATTTTATTTATATTATATATTTGTATGTTTAAATTTTATTTGGTTACCATGGAGATTTGTCGGGAAAATATTTTTAAATAATCAATTAAAAAATTCATGACCCGTACGGGAATCAAACCCTCACTCCTTCGGTAAGTAAACCAAATGCTTACCCACTAACCCACCCAGGGCCCCAGAAAACATAAATAATTCTTATTTATGTAATTTAAAGATGGGCCACAGATTTTTCTAAACTAAAGATGGCCACAAGATTTGAAAAATAATGATACATAATAAATTTACTTTAACTTTACTTAAATATATCAATCAATAAAATAAAACTTATTTTATTATCCTGACCTAACACCCTTTTTTTATCCAAGTACATCTAATTATAATTCATTTTTTGATAGTTTATTTAATTTTATAACAACTTTTAACAAGATAATTTATAATAAATTACTTTCTAATAATAAAATAATCTAAAATCTACAATAATCTATATAGTTATACACTTATACCCTTCCCTCTTAAAACAATAAAAAAAAAAACTCTTCTCTTTTTATAAAAATATCTTAAAATACATTTAAAAAAAATTTTTAACAAGATCTTTAATTATCAACATCCAATAAAATTTAATTATAAAAGTACCAACACTCAATATAAAATCTGTTACAATTAAAAATTTTGAGTAATAAAATTTCTTAATAACTCCATAAAAATCCGGTAAATAAATAATAATCCTATAATTTTATTTATTACATTGTAATGTAAATTTCCCTAAATAATTAAAAAAGTAAATTTTACTTCCCTTGGATTCAGATTCATTTTCCTATCACTTTATTTCATTATTAAATTATGACTTAACAACAACAATAAGTCATTGTCACTCATAAACTAATCAAATTTAATCTTGGACTCAATATTAAAAAAATTTAGAACACTAAAAAAAAAAATGAAAGAAAATATGAAATAATTGAAAAAAAAACAGAAAAATTAAAATAGAATGACATTAAATAGAGATGTCGATTAAATTTCCGTATATTATTCTTTTACATTACTTCTATCTTAGGTTTTTTTTTTATTTTCTTTGTTTTTTTTTTCTTTCTTTTGTATTTTAAACCTTAAGGCTTTTTTTGGTCTACTACAATATTTTTAAGATTATACTCTATTTTATTTTATATATACTTAAATATTTGTATATTTACATACAAAAATGAATACAGGGTGTATTGAAAATAATCAGACATAGATCTTGGGGTTATTTTGGGTAAAAAACAAACAATTCTTTTGGAGGTGGGGCCGATCCTCACCCAATTAGGTGACATGACCTATTAATATTATTTCAAGTTTAATGTATTTAAATTTAAGAGCTTGAGAAATATAAAACTTTGTCAATCAGTTTTCTAGATCTTTTAGAACGAGATTTATCGGAACTTGAAACCAAAGCTTTTAGTATTAGGACGCGAGAGGTGAAATCCTCGGACAGTCGTAAGACAACTTGAGCAAAAGCATTTTTCAAAAATGTTTTCGTTAAGCAATAATGAAAGTTAGTAATGAGGTTCGTAGACACTTAGATACGATTCTAGCTCTAATCAAAAACGATAACAGTGAGCAATTGGTTTTAACTACTTTTATGAATCTCTCAGTCGCATTCCGAGAAATCAAAGATTTTGGGTTCTGAATGATGTATAGTTGGAAAACTAAAACTTAAAGTAAATGACTTTTAATTAAAATAAAATAAGCAAAATATCATTTAAAGCCAAAAAATAACGATATTATCATAACAATTTTTTGAAGTGTCCATATTGCGGTATATCATTTTATTAATCTATACATTTGGAGCATAAGTAATACACTTCATATAATCCAAATACTACGAAAGTTATTAAAAATTTCGAGAAGGATTTAAACACCCTCTATATTGTACTCTTTATTTAAATTCAAAATATTCCTAAAGTCTATTTAGTCACAACCCAAAAAATTATAGTGAAATTTTTTATCAATTGCTGTTTTATGAAAAATATTTCAAGAACAACTTTAAATTCTAAGTTATTCCCGAACGAATCACCCTGTATATTGCCCCTTTTTTTAAATTCAAAATATTCCTAAAGTCTTTTATTCACTTAATTTTTGCAACAATATAAATATTATATCATATACTTTACACTACACATTCTATACAATATTATACTCTTATATGCTATTTTTAATAAAGAGTCCTTGATATGACGTACATATATATATATATATATTGTACTGTCAGAGATACTATACATATACTAACAAATGCTATACATATGAAATTGGAACAAAAACTGACGAACGTTAGAAAAAAAAACAACTGACAATGAAACAAAATGAAAAATTGGAAAAAAAAAAATAAAAAATAACTTGTGAAAAAAAAAGAAATAGTATCCTTATTGGTATGTAGTTTCAGATTAGTTTTATATTTTTATTTTTATTATTTTTTTTCACTTCCTCTTTTTAAGGTTTATATTTAAAATTCATGTCAAAAATAAAAAAAAAACAGAAAAGGACAGAAATAAAAAAAAAAGACAAGGATAAAAAAAAAACTAACTTATTTTGATTGATATTGGTTGTATCAATATTGGTTTGGCCTACTTTATTCAATACATAGGAAGAAGAAGGTGAGAATAGAAACAAAGAATAAAAAAAAAAAACTTGAGGAACAATATAATAAGAATAGTTTTTGGGTATAGTTATATATATATGAGTGGTAATAATAATTGTATTATATTACTTAAAAAAATTTATGTAAAAAAAAACAGTTATGATATTTTAATAAGAAACAATTTTATATGTTAAGCACGACGGGTTAATTTCAAATATTTTTTTAAGAACTATTTTTAGTTGAAGGCAATTTTTGGCTTTCCGCATTATTAAAAAAATTAAAAAACTGTTGCTTGTGTAATGGTATATACATATTACATATATAAATATATATACATATGAAAATTTATAAAAATAAAAAATGAAGATGAAAGAAGAGTATAGAAATACGTCAACTATGAGATAAAGACGCGCTAACACATTTTAACAATGTAATTCTATTGTCAAAGTTTTATATCTACATATACATACAGGACTTATAAAATCCTGAGTTCTTTATATATTAATTAAGGAAGTTATATGAAAGATATTTTAGAACATGTTACATTTGACAAATTAAGTATTATAAAAATTCATCATAAAACTAATATAGTTTTGGAAAAGTTTCTAATACGCAATTTAATTAGATCGTATGTAATGCATAAGGATGCGTTTATGTGGGAGCTGCGATAAGTGATAAGAGCATCGATGAGAGCATCGATAATAGCATAGAAAAAGCTATGCTCATAAGAATGTTGTATAAAATGGGTAGCGGACTTCCTGAATTTTATCAAGTAAATTTTAGGGCTATAAAGAAGTCAAAGTTAAAAAAACAGACGTAATATACTTAATTATATGGGAATTCTCGTATATAAGTAATAAACAATCTTTGTTCGTTTTTGATCGATAGTTTTTCGGAGAATTAAACATTGAACCCGAATAATCGATTTATAATCAAACCTTAGAAAATCTAAATTCACATATTTCATATTGATATTACTTCTAATCTTGTAATTAAAACTATTTTATAAATTTTATAAAATAGTTTTTCTATTTTATTAATGGAATCTACTGCTATATTATATTAACTATCAATGATTTCGATTTAATTTTTAAATTGTTAAATGGGTACAAGCTTAAGTAATTTTAAGTTCTCCGAATATACTCCAGATCTATACTGATGATTTTGGTTTTAGTTTTAGATTGTTAGCTGATGGGTGAAATTTAAGAATATTTTATTAATTTAATAATAATTTAAGAATATTTTTTAATATTTAATAAAAAACCAAAAATTTATGGCGTATTCGAACCTACGCAACATATATTGACTCAATATAGGATTTCGCAATTGTACTTTTTGAAAAAGCTTGTTTTTAATTTGTTAACCTATTTGTGATTTACTAAATTTTAATTGGAACTTAAGAATTTATTTACAGTAATAAATACTTAAGAAATAGAAGCCCAATATTACGTTAACAAACTCTTATATAAATGTAGTTTCACTTCTATAATAATATTTTAATAAAAATTCTTTGAAAAATCACTTAAAAAATTTTCGGAATAAAAAATAGACTTAACTGATTTATAACTAAGTATGAATAAGAGAACTCAAATGCGAGCCTCAACTCATGCTCTACTAAAAATTTGAGTCCGCTAACGCGAAGAGCAATTTAATGATGCGTCACTCAAATGTGACGCCCTGTTCAATCTGTGAGCGTATTCTCAATGCGTAATCGGACTCAAATTTTGTGTTGATCGAAAAGTTGATTCTAAATTTGAGCAATTTTCAAAGTACAAATTCGAAACATTTAGAAATACTCTAAGTATTTATTATTTAACGATTAGGAGAGTGTTGATAAAGTAAATGAAATATATATTTACACAATTTTTATCAAAAACTGTAGCTACTGTTGCATAAATTAATTTTCTATTGACAATTTTTAAAAATCAATTAATTTTAAATAATCGCCAATCGGTGTCGCGCGTACCATTTTTTCTTGATTTTTTTTCTAAAATTGACTTAATAGTCAACTACAGCTTTTTGATTGACATTTATTTTGTTTTTTTATTTAATTGTCCTTTTAGCCGTTTGTGTTTATTTAAAAATGTTTTTGAAATGGAAAACTTAGAATCAAGGTATATCATATATTTTATGAAAGTCGTAGTTGAAACAAGTTGAATTAATTAATTGAAACTATGTTAAATGACTTACGCGACATTTCGAATTTTTTTAGTTGATTTGGAAAAAGTCAAAATCAACCAAATTTCGTTTACCCTCTCCTTTCACATTTATAGTATAGAACATAGTATAGAACAAAGAACTGAGCCATAGTGTTTCAAGTTTTTAACGTAGTTTAAATTTCAAATATCTACAAAAACTTTCATATTTCGAATAATTCAAAATAACTATTTATCATTTTCTGAAATTTAAACTTTGACAGTATGGGAAAAATAAACTTTAATAAGAGATTTTTTAGGGATTAAGCCCAAAATCCGTAATTAAAAGCTCTAAAATACGTAAAGTTAGTATGAACCACAATATCGAAGTTAATATACCGAATTTCGAAAAAAACTAGTAAAATCATGTTGTATGTCTTTAACTGTATTAGTATATACAAAAAAAAAAACAAAGCGGAAATATTTTAATCCTTTGGCAACAAAATAAAAATAATATACATATATAAATAAACTATAAATACATATTTGTATACATATTATATAAATGTATATCAAAATAAATAAATAAATATAAAAAATAATATGGACATGTAAAAGGATATTAGCCAATGAATTTAATTACTTGTTGAGGAAATTGTTGAATTATATTATTATACTATAGATATATATATATGTGTATAAATATATATATAATAATAATTTGTTTAATGTAAAATTTATTTATTAAACAAAAGACTCTTTAAGGGATTGAATAAATCAAGAAAACAAAATTAGTTTTTTTTTTTTTTAATATTGATTGATATAATCAAATTGATTATTGGTATAGAAATAATAGTTTATCCTATTGCCATATTTTTTTTTTTTTTTTGTTTAAAAAATAACTTAAAGTCTATTTATACTTTTTTAATCAATTGTTTTTTATTTATAAAAAGATTTAATTAATTTGTGTATAGGGTAATATTATATTGTTATGATCGTCCTTTTTACATTTTTTGTACCTTTTACCTACAGATTTTTATCCATTAATTTTGTTTTATATTAAAAAATATTTTCTCATTATTAATTTAATAAAAATTATCTTTTTTTATAGGTGTTAAGTATCTTTGAGAATTATTGATGATCATTGAGAAAAGTTTATAATTATTATTTTGAGGAAATTGATAGGAAAAATTTAAGGGTTTAATATATAAAATTTTATATTTATAAAGAAAAGGTTTCTTTTTTATATAAGAAAAATATCCTCAATCCAATTTGACAAAAAGCCATTTTGCCTAACGTCATTTAACAACAATGACTTATTGGAAAAAAAAATTTTTAACAATTGTAACACTTTGGCAAATGAGTTTTGGTAGGAATTATGGAGTTGTTATGGAGAATTGAATGGAGATCTCTTATTTGTTTTTTTTTTATAAATGCTAACCACCCAGTTACCATAGTTACATTACATGTGTTGTTAGAATTGATTTTAATGAATTCCACATACAATTTAATTACATGAGATACTACTATGTCTGATAACATGTAGCAACGTTGTGAAAATTTTATTTTGGATTATAAGGTATTTCTATATCTGTGAATTATATTATTCAACTAAATTATTTGTTTATATTTTGTATTTGTTTATATTTTTTGTATTGGTTTTTTTTTAAAAGGTCGACACACTAACCATTACGCCATCCAGCCGTCTCTTTTTTCGGAACAAACTAAGATCCGGATGTCAAATATCAAAATGTCGATTTCTAAAATATAAATAAAAATTTTGATTTTTTAATTTTATGTATTCGATTTTTTAATTGTTGATGAGGTTTGCTGCGAGAGAGGGCTGCCTCTATTACTATAATTGATTTGTTGTTTAATAAATATGGAAATAATAACAAAAATTTATTACAGACGAAATTTTGTTCAAGTTTTCATTTTTTAAATCGGCATTTTGGTACCCGACATTTTGAACATAGACATAAAATCCTCGAACCAATCCTCAACAAATTATTTCTTAAAATTTCTTTTCTCAAAGCGTGCCCTTGATGGTCCAACCTTAAATTCTCTTTTATAAACTGACTTTAGACGAATTGTAATTTTGCGAAATCACTTTAAACCAATTATCGTAGACTGAAGCCATTTTGACACTCGACATTTTGAAAATGGTCATAAAATCCTTAACAAATTATTTCTTAAAATTTTTGTCTAAAAGCGTCCCCTTGACGCTCTCACCTTCAAATCTCTTTTATCAAATGCCTTTAGACGAAATGTAATTTTGCAAAATCACTTTAAACCAATTCTCACAGACTGAAGAAAAAAGGAAATTTAATTGAAATACTTCAAAATTTTCAAATAATTTTGTTTAAATAAATCAAAATTTGAAAAAATTTTAATATTTATTTTTATCTTTCAAATTTAAAATTTAAAATTAAATATAATTCCTAACAATTCTTTGTTACTCGTTCCTCCTTCGTTTCATTTAATCCTCAAAATGAAATCATGCTTGAACCTTAAATTTTTATTTTTTATGTTATTGTCATTTTTAATGGATTTTAGTAAAAAGTCAAGGACAGATCCAAGTTCAAGAAATAAAATTTTTTCTCCAACGGTAATTCTTCGTATAAATTAATTTCGCTTAGGAGTTTCTTAAATCTTTTGATAAGTTTCAAAGTCATTTTGGGGATAAAATTGATGATTAAATTTGTATTTTTTCATTTTGTCTTTTATAAATCAAAGTTGTATCAAAATTTATAAGTTTAATTGCTCTTATACAAAAGGACCTCCAATTATATAATTAATTTAAAAAATCAAAAAAAAAATGAACCTTTATATATTATTGGATTCTGTGAAGCTTAAATTAAGTAAACAATGAAATATTTCTTAATTTTAAAATTTTAAAGCTCTGATGTTGCAAAGATGCGAAATTAATCCAGAATTATTTTGAAAATATCCCTATTGTCTTCTGGAAATTGATGAATAGTTCAAAAAGTGATTTGAAAGTATTTAAAAGTACATAAGTACGTAAGTACTTTTAAAGTACTTAAAAAACCAAAGTATTTAAAAAATTTAAAGTATTTAAAGAAATAAAGCTACGTTTCAAAAAGTTTTTTAACTTTAATCTGATAAAGACCACTTTAAGATTGTTTTTCTAATCTCTATATCATTAAACTGCTACTATGAAGTGGAAAAATCAGTTTAAAGGGTTTTTTTAATGCAATTTTTACTTCAACAGCAGAAAAGAAAAGCAGAAATTACTTAATGGCTTTAAATTTTCTTTTTTGTGCATTTTACATTTAGTTTTTAACTTTAATCAGGTTATTAGCCTTACTTAGATCATTGAATCATTTTGGTTTTACACTCAATTATACCGCATTAAGATATGTATGTAGTGCAGGAATGGAATTTTTCTTTATCCATTTTATTTGTTTTTCTCTTTCATTCTACTTTTTTTTTGAAAATAAACCGTTAGTATTCAATTCATAAGACAAAATATATTCTGTATTATGCATATTCCTCATCAACTTTGTATAGGGTATTAGAAATATCATTCTCCATTATGAAGATACCGTATAGTATATTTTAATTAAACTTACTGGCTTCCATTAGAACGTAAGACTTAGAACGTCTACTAAAATTGATTTGTGCATATATATATTTTTTTAAAGACCTCCGAAATAAGAAATTGGATTTTATTTTGATAGACACTAAAATATCGACGTATGGCGTCTATACGTCGCATATCTCAGTTTCTTATTACGTCAGGCAGTTCTAGTCGTCACTCGACCTTATTTAGTTCAGATAGTAACCCGAAGAAGAACAAAATGTCGAAGAGTAACAATCTTTAGACCATTTTACGTGGGCCTAAGTTTAGAGAAGTAACCACAGTCTATTTGCAAATCCAATGAACCTTTATTTTTAACTATAATAAGAAAAAATAATGTTTAATATTTAAAAAAATACAACCTACAATTTACATGGATCATTTCTTATTTTCGTTTCTAAAAGAAAATTAAAAAAAACTATTTCCCAATTTTCTAAATTAAAATTCTTAAAAGATTTTTCTAAATAATAAAAACAAAAATACCAATAATTTTATTTTAAATTTGACCGTCAGTCGTTCACAATCGGGTTGTTTAGTTAATTAATATAAAATTTCTCTTTTTAAATTAATCATTCATTCCAAAATGCAATTTATAAGCAACTTTTAATCGTCTCAAAGTAACCAAAAAATTTAAAACATATCAAAATTTCTATACGAAAAAAAATGCATACTTTAAGGTTTCTAATATAAAACATCCGTTCTAAAGATTCCGTAAGTTAAAAAATATAAACTGAAAGTTATTATAACAATTTGTGAGTCATAACAAAATTTGTTGTGTACTTTCAAATCATCTAAAATTCACCTCACAATTAAAATATACAAGAAAATTGCATGCTTTTAGGATCATATTATAAAATTCCTGTTTTAAACGTTCCGTTAGTTTGTATTAAAAACTGTCAGTTTTTATAATAATTTATGAATCCTAATACAATTTTTTTTACACTTTTCACCCAGAAATCATTCAAAAATTAAAATATAACAAAATAAAGCCCTAGACAAGAAAATTGCATACTTTTAGGGTTTTAATATAAAATTTACATTATTTTTAAAATATGATAAAGTAAATTTAACTATTCTTATTTTGCGAACAATATACAATGTATATTAAAGTTTTATTTTCAGATTTTTCTGTATTATCATGAAAACTATTTGAAATTATTTTTTGTCTTTTACTTATTGTATCAGTTTTCTTTATCAGTCATTTTTACAATTTTCATTTTATGGATTTTAATTTTAAATTAAAAACAAAAAAAACCAAAGACAGAAAGAAAAACTTAAACAAATGTCATCGTCTTGCAGTATAAAAATTTTTTTTGTAACGACAGCAGCGACAATTGCTTTTGTTTTTTTTTTTGGCATTAAACAAAGGTTTTAAAAACAACTGTAAAAAAATAACAAAACCTTCGTCTGTATTTTATAAAGACAAAAAAAAAGAAAAGAATTCATTTGAGTCCTGAAAAGGACGAATATTGACTTATGTACATATACGATGTATATACTTATATACAGATTTTAGTGATTTTATATAGAAGCTATTTCGTATACTTTCTATATACAATTTATATAGAACGAATTCTGTAGAATATATACATACATAAATATATACATATAACTTTTATTTGAAAGGACTTTAGATATATATAAGGACAATAGTCAGTTGTTGTTATTTTTTTTTGGAAGATTATAATTTTAGTATTCAACGTTTGGCCTAATGCCAAATAAATGAAGGTTTTTTTTTTATGTAATTCTATTTTTCTTTAATTTTTCATTTTTCTTTTTTTTTCCTTTTTTGTTGTTTTTGTTTTTATTTTTTTCTTTTGTATAATTATAAGTATTTTAAAACTTAAGTAAAAAAAATATACTGAAAAATACCAAAAAAAAAAAACCGTTATCCTTGCGGATATAATAAATTTTTTTTTGTATTTTTTGTTTTCTCCGAGGGGAAAAACGGCGAAAACTGTAAAAATACCGTTTAAAAAAAAAACAGTGAAAAATTAAAAAATATTAGTTAGAAAAAAAAATATAACAGATAATTAATTATTGTTTTTTAAAATTTTTGGGTTAAAATTTTAAAAACTGCTCAAAAGTTTAAAAATGGAATTTATTCTGGAAAATTGTTTTTTATATTGAAAATTAATGAAAATATGTATGTAGTTGTATATTGTGTACTTGAAATTTTCAATGTAATTGTAAATGTATTAATTATGTTAATCTATCACAGGAAAAACCGAATTAAAATGTATGTAAATCTTATATGGTAACTAGTTAATACCGCATACGCGTTACTAATCCTTCAAATTAATTTCAATTGAAGTTGATGTTATTGGAAAAAGTTGATGCAAAAAATACACATGCTGTAAATATTAATTACAGAATGTATTAAACTCATTTTTTTAAAACAATTTTTCTTTTACCATGCCAATATGGGTTAACAAATTTAAAGTCCGCTAACAGTCTGCAAACTAACTCTCAAACTTCAGGTCCACTTCTATTAATCTCAAATTTTAGGGTCCAAAAGTAACTATGCCAGAAAAAGCTTGCACCGAACTTAACGGTTCTGGCTTTATTGCTTTTGGAGATAAACTTGTTTGATTCTGGGAGGCGTATACTGACAAGTAACTAAGTTACTAATCAAATTCAAAATTACTAAGTTGCTTAACAAATTTAAAGTCCGTTAATAGTTAACTTCATTTTCTAACAGCAACACGTATACAAAATTTAAAGTCAATCGGTCAAAGGATTTATAATTTAGGACAAAGTTCCGAAATAAAGTTTAAAAAGATGCTGAGACGCAATAAATTAACGGAACTTGACAAAAAAAATTCTTGAGACTTTCTTTTGGATGAAGCAGATCTCCGCAAAATTGGAAGTAATTCGCTGCCAAGCTGTTGACCAATCGTCGGCCCGATATGTATTAAAAAAATTTAAAGTCTGTTAAAAGAGTCAACTCCATTTTCATACAGCAGCACTTATACGAAATTTACAGTCAATAGATCAAACTGATTTTATTCTAAAAGCAAAATACTTGCTTCAACTTGACAGGCCGTTAGAGCAAAATTGTTAGTCCGGAAACACTTTTCGTACTTAAAAACTTTTTATCATAATCGGCTGGGCAGTTTAGGAGTCTATAAATTACATCAAACAAACATTCTATTTTATACATATAGATATTTTTATAGGAGAATTATTTTAAAGTTTAGTACATGCAGCAGGGCAAAAACACATCATATTGGGATGGAAAACAATTTATCAGTAGATCAACCAGTTGGTCTTTTCTGCATCATCCTCAAACTGAATACTTTAAATTTTTTCCATCTTTTTTTAGTAATTGTAAAGGATTTTAATATTTCCGAAGTTTATTTTTAAAAGAAGTGCCTGAAACAAACCAATCTGTTCTTTCTAATTCGTATTAGGGAATTAAAATTGTTTTCTTATTTAGGTACATATTGTGAATTATAATCTTATATAGAATTTAAAAGGTTACATTTAGAAAAACAAGACTGAACGCAATTCTAACCACAGGCCTATTTTACCAAATTTATAATCCTGCAATTTGCAAAAAAAATTTTATAATTTTAAAATTTACTTGAATTTTACAAAAATAATTTATAAAAATAAAGATGTAGAATTGTAAATTTGGTGAAATAGATTCAATTGTTTAATTTTGATTTAAATATTAGATGAAAAATAATAATAATTTACCATTTTAATCAAATATTATGTAAGTAATCAGTCTTTGAACAAGTCCTCGGTCTCAAATGAACATCTATCATAGTTAATATCAAGTGATAATTATTATTATCATATATTGTAAAATTTTACAAATAGTTGTAGCATTTATTTTAACTTATTTTACACTAATTTATTAATAATATTCTTTAAATTATTTGAATAAGATACATTAGTTAAATACTTGTAAAATATTTCTACAAATTCTAATTAGTCTTAGATTTGAAAATAATAAAATATTAATTTAGAAAAATAAAATTTGTAACTTACATTCCAATTTTAATATTTAAAATATGTAAACGATTTTGGTCCAATTTTAATATAGTTAAACGACTTAATTTAGCAATTCCATCTGGCAATGATTCTAATAAATTTTGTGATAAATGTAAATCAGTTAAATTTTCAAGACCACCAATTTCTTCTGGTAATTCTTCTAGTCTGAAAATATACAAAAAAAACACAAAACATATACAAGTTAGATAAAATTATCTGAAATATAAATTAGAAAAATTTGTTTAAATTGTAAATTACCTGTTTTCTGATACATCAAGGCATATTAAATTCTTTAAATTACCAATTTCTGGTGGTAATTTTGTTAATTGATTATGATCTAACCATAATTCCTGTAATGATGGTAAATTACCTAAATGTGATGGTAATTCTTCAATTTCATTATCACCCAAATCTAAACGTTCTAATTTTGTTAATTTACTTATTGATTCTGGTAAATGTTTAATTAAATTTTCACGTAATTCCAATGATTCTAATTGTGTTAAACTGTAATTAAATAAAAAAAAAGTAAATAATATTATCTATATAGTTATATAAAAAAAAAATTAATAAAAGTAAATATTTGAAAACTCTAAATATTTAAAAATACTTAAGAGTTGCCGTAACACAAACATAAATAAGGAAACCTAAAAACATTTTCAAGTCAATAATCTAATAAATTGACGTTTTTAGTGATTACAAACGATTTGTAATATAATATTTAATTTATATATATATACATACTATCTATATATCATGTAAACATATATACAAATAATAACAAGTGGTTCAATATACTTGGCCTTTGATTTGAAAAGTTACACATCGATATTTGACAATGACACATAAAACTCCCCTAATTTTTTTTTTTGACAATTCAAGGTTAAATAATGATTAAAGTTAAATAATAAATTATTAATTTAATATTATTGAAATTGAGACTTTAGATTTTTTAGTATATATCTAATTCCAATTAACTTTTTAATAATAAATGTTCGTAAGAGGTAAAGTACTGATTAGACGTGAAAAATATGCAATGTCAGCATCAAGTTGAAGCAATTTAGTTGTTAATACCTTGAAACTGAAAAATTCAATCAATAGTTACTGAAAATCTATAAGTTACTTTCGATAGATAAGTATGGCATATAAAATAAAAACCTTCATTAGCTTTACATTAAGTACGAAACTCCACTTTCAGATTTCAGATCCACTTCTCTTAATCTTAAATTTTAGGGTTCCAAAGATATTATGACAAAAAATTAGTTGCATCAAACTTAAAAGTTCTGGCTTTATTGGTTTTGGAGACAACTTGTTTGGCGGCTCTGGGAGACATGTAAAAGTTATCCAAACCCCGACTAATCAATTAAATTTCCAGGAACATAAGAGAGTGATTTAAATAAATAAGTACTGCACCTAAATTAAATTTTAAGTTTATATCCTCTTTAATTTAAGGATACCTAAAGATATGATTTGGTTTTGAGGGAAGTGTGGCAGCCCCCCGAAACAGCACTTAGATTTATATCACATTTCAGAAACATAAATTTAAAGAAATTCGAACATCGCCTTGTAGCAAATTTCAATGTTCACTAATTCCTTCTAAATCCTTCTACAATGTTAATAAACCTAGGTATTGGATATTTTAGCAGTACTTATGGTATAAAAATCAAAAAAATGCATTTTCTATATTCAAAAAAAAAAAACTCTGAGACAACTCTCCCATTCCCCGTTTTTTCTTAAGTTAACAACGCGTAAAATTCAAATTAAGAGTCAATTATTTTGCTACACTTAATAAAATAAATTATTTTACATTATTATGTGAAAATTTTAAAACTTTTTAATAAACTCTTAATAAAATTCATTAAAAAAAGGTTACGTTTTTGTGGAAAATTTTATTCAAATTTTTTTTTTAAAAGACGAATGCAGAATTCAAGTTAATCGATTTAAACATCCGGTATAAAAAGTAAAATTTTAATTTAAGTTATTTTCCCCCGGAAATTGTCCAATATTGACCTTTAAGATGAAAAGCATTAGCAAATCCCGATTACCCGCAAAAAACAAATTATCGAATAAAATATTTATGAACACACTTTATAATTTAAAAAATAAATTAATAAGGGACAGAAGTTTGAGATTATTAGTGTTAGTATTAAAATGAAACAAAGTATCTTCTTAAATATTAAAAGAATTTTTATTTTAAAAAGGGATTTAATCTTGTATATTGGACAGTGGCTTTTGGTATTTCCCCACTCATTCAAACTGAGATCTTAAACAAAAATTTAAAGCGGTTGCATTTAAATAAAGAATATGTTGAACCTAAACTAGGATTATAGCTATCACCACAATGTTCCACCTTTACAGTTATATGCAAATATAATGCTTTAACTACTTATAAAATCACTCAAATGCATAACTCGTACTAAGCAGCTTTAGACGCGAACGCCAAAATGCAATAATATTAAAAAAGGGTAAATAGAATAGATTATTTTCATACAAGAACTGCAAGATAATCCATAGAGCAAAACACAGGATATGTAGAAAAAGTTAAGAGCAACTTTAGAACATAGACAGAAATCAAATTTTAATCTGAGTCTTTGAATGCTGGAAAAATATAAGAAATTTCGTAATACGAAACTTTCACACCAATACATCTTCAATTTCAGGAATCTAAAAGAATCATGAAAGGTATCACTTGAATCAAACATAAAAGTTCTGTCTTTTTTGATTTTGGAGATAAACTTGTTTGGCCCTTTGAAGCGTCTAAAATTGACACGAACCACAACTATTCAATTTGAATTTCGGAAGCATAAAAGTATAATGGCTGGCACCTAAATCAAATTTGAAGATTTTATGTCTATTGGTTTTGAAGATTTATTCTTCTTAGGTTTAGGAAGGCATGTGAGAGGTACCCATACCACCACTCCAATTAATATCAAATTTGAAGGGACATTATTGTACTATCAAAGATTCTTCTATCTAAAGCTAGTATACCCTAAAGTTATTTTAAAATTACCTAGAGTATTAAAATCCAAAAACTTCATTTACGAAGTAAAATTTCAAAAACAAATTTAAGACAACGAATTACTACAAAATCTTTCAAAACAAAACGGAGTTACAAGGCACTTGTAGAATTAAAACCTAAGAAATTAGTAAGCAAATTTACGTCTAAAAAGACCTGAGGAAACAGTTTAGGAACAATTGTCTTAGCTGAAATACAAATGAAATATCTAACTATTGCACGTGCAGTTATAGAAAGAATTTTTGAATGTTAATGGAATGAGCGATGGTAACACTATTAGTTAAAATATCTTCCGTAAGGTGATGAAAGCATCAAACGTCAAAATATGATATGGTAAAAATCTACACATCCATTAATACGGAAAAGATAAAAAAATACCCCTTCTTGATTCTGAAGTCGAAGACCGTGGATGTTGATAAAAAAAAATGGAAAAATACCGTCAAAATAAAACTAAAAAATTAAAGTATCATATTTATAATTAATCTTTTGTTTGTAAATAACTTTCAATTTTATAATTCATTTTATGTTATTGAATTAAAATAATATTAAAAAAAAATTCAAATAAATTCCCACATGTAAACCCAATTAATGACAAAAGTAGGTGAACGAAGAATATATTCCTCCAGGGCTACAAACAAGCAACCTTTTATTCTAAAATTATTAAATCAATCACTATAGATATGTACTCATGATATTTAAAACAAATTTCAATTCAATTACATTTGATTGCTAGTTGGTTTGTTAGTAGTCCTTTTGTAACAATGTTTTTTAATTTAAAATATATATATATATATATATATGTTTATATACCTTTTAACTTTATTGAATTTTCATCAAAGAAAATTTTACCCATTAAAATTAAATTAAAAAAAAAATGTAATAAAAATATATACATATATACATTCTTTTACAGTTATACCAATCAAAAAATTAATAAAAATTAAAAAAAAAAAAACTGAATTGATTTTATTTTAATAGCTGGATGTCAACAAATACAATGTTGTAACCGGAAAATGTCAAAAGGAACTGTAAAAAATACAGAAAGAGACAAATATATGTACATTACATATGTACAACTACAAAAAAATAATTATAGGTACATTTTTATTAAAGAAGAATCCCGTGAAAAAAATATTCTTTCATTCTAAATTTTTTGCCATCTCTTTCATACTTTCATACATATTGCCATCTCTTTTATACTGAAGGACTTATTTAATATTTGATCACACATAAATAACCGGGTATTTTCGGATATAGGGAAAAGTACTTATATGTTGGTCAACAAGGACTTTTGGTTTGTTTTTTTTTTAATAAAGAATATTATATTGTGAATGTGTATGTGTGTATGATTTGTAATTACAGTTATACTTAACGTAAATATATAATTTGGAATCTTTTAAATTTTCTATATACTTTTGACATTTAACGTATGGTACACATACTGTGTGTTTAGGTATAGATTTTTTGTCTTACTTTTGACAAAATTAGGTATTTTAATTTTTTTGGAATAGTCTTATCTTTTGAATAAATTACAAGGGCAAAAATTATAGTAGAAACCTTGTTTGGTCATGTTTTTGTTTGTAAATAGCTTTATGGATGACCTCGGATATGGAGAATATATGTATATCTCTAGGAGCATTAATTCAGCCATACAACCAATTTACAACACTTGTAAACTTGTAAACGTTGGACCAAAGAAATTAATCTCGAAGAATCCAAAGTTTTAAAAATAAATAACTTAAGCATCAAAATTCTTAATCGATTAAATTAAAATATAAACCAATTGAGTTTATAGTTAAAGTGTAGAAATTTTTAGTGTCTAGAATTCTGAACAATAAAATTAAAAATCTTTCGGACATGTGTAAAAACTGTATTTGACATATAGCACTTGTCTTACAATTACTAACCAAAACCACAAACTACGAGTGCTCATTAACAAGTGATTTCGAATAACAAACTAATTTTTTTCTGGTGCAATACCCATATTCATACAAATTACCGAATAAAATTTAAAATAGATTAGCAAAACCCATCTTTTTCCCCCTGTTACTGCACTTGGGGATTTGGAGCTTCAACTTTAAGTCTCTATTCATTTCTATTCATAGCTTTTTCTACAAATTGGTTCCATGATATTTTGTGACTACTTAATATTTGTGTCTTCTCTTCATATTGTTCTGGGTCTACCTCTTGATCTGGATCCGGCTCTAGTGGGATCCAGGTTAGCGTCATTCTTATTATGCCATCACAATATCTTAATTTTTTCTTAGTATTCACTTTCCAATTCCACTTTCATTTCCTTTTGGTGATTTGCTTCACTATTGTTAGCGTCCCCAAGTCTGAATTTTTTATTCTGTTCGGTCAAAATATTCGGCATATTATTCTGAGATGTTTATTTATGAAGACTTGCAATTTATTTTTAAGGAAATTAGTGAGCAACTGTGATTCTCAGTCATATGTTTATGTAGATTGATACACACAAATTGAATATTGTTAGAATAGGCCAAACCCATTATTCGAACCAATTCTCTAATAGTCTTTAATCAATTTTTAAGAGTAATAATCTCAAATGAAGTTGTCATCCTACATTCATATAGTCAACCAGTTATTTATCTTGTTTTCGTTGAGGAGAAGACAATAACCCTCTAAATTGAAATGATAAACTGGGAAAATTTTACAAATTTCGACGCTCTTTATAAAAAATATGCGATAAGTAGGTACCTAACGGTAAGTTATAGATAATCGGAAAAGAGTTCATTGAGATTGGAAACTGCTTTCAAACGATACTTAAAAAAAAAAAGGTGAAATCTTAAAAAACTTTTAATCTCAATCTGATGCTGTGGTCTGTTAGCCAATCGAATTCTTTCCGAAATTCGGAAGTTGAAACAAGCAACTCAAAAATATTTGAAAAATACGTTTAAGAAAATCTAGGTCACAGGTGTTCCAAAGCCTATTTTAATCCACGCATTTTACTTTACAAATGAAATGAACAAATGAATGCAGTAAAAAACCATTATAACACAAATCAAATTTTATTTTCAACATTTACCTACATATTTTTCTTGTTTTGCCGTGTCAAAATGGTTTTTAATTTATTTTTATATTTATTTTGTTATTATTTAAAATTATTTTACTTTTTTTATTTTTCAACAATTTTCTTTTTTTTTTCACCTGTTGTTTTAATTCTTAAAGCAGTGAAAACTTTCACAAAACACGATCAAAATGAAAGCAACCCTGGAAACCAAATAACAAAATAAAAAAAATTAGTAAAAATATAGTTTTACTATTGAAATTTTGTTTTTAGGGTCCCCATTCTCATGGATTCGGTGAAAAATACTACAAATATAATAACTTCCAGTCATCCAAATATATGTTATGTACCCATATATAATATTAGGAAAAAATCTACAATTTTACTGTTTTTTAATATTTTATTGTATTTTTTTCGGAAAATATCACGTAACACAATTTCCTCTCCCTCATGATAACAGAAAATAAGCAAAATAATAAAAGAAAAAAAAATATACAAGTCAAAACATCATGTTTTATAAAAACAACTAAAATAAAAAGAAGATAATAAAAAACGTGAATTTTTACAAAATAAGTAGGTATTAGATGTTTTAACTTTTTATTTTATAAAATATTGCATTTACACAGGGTGTGCAGCTTTAAAAGGTTGCCATGGAAACGCTGGTGATTCAAATAAATAATAGTTTTATTTGTTCTTAAGCAACGTTAAAAATTTTTTAATGTTTTGATAATATTGTGGCCTTATTGGATCTTCTACTTATCACTAAGACCCTTTTTTTTTTAAAACGTCAACAATTTGACAGCCATCTGCTTATGACGTTTGGATTTACTTTGCAATGAGAAATTGTTGATTACTTTGTGTAGTAGCTATAAAATAATTGAATTGCATGGATTTTTTAAAAATTTTGACAATTAAACAGTTTTCAAATTTCTGGTTGACACGTCAAAAAATTTTATGAATTTTTGACTTTAATCCTTGACGTGTTCTGTTTTAAACAGTTTAATCGCCGTCTCGTCGTTTAAAAAAATTTCATTAGAGTATAAAAACTCTTTTGAAATAACTGAAATACTACTACTGAACTGAAAGTTAAGTAATTATTATAAAATAAAAGTATACCTCATTTTTTATATAACTTTGAGTCACTTTGCGTTAATTTTATATTTAACTTGTAAAAATTTTTGCATCCGAACAACTTTAAAGCGAATAATGCAAAAATCGTCAGCAGAACACCATGATTCACTATTGTGTATCGCATCGTACACTATTATTTATCGTAAGTACCTACGTATATTTACTTCGATCTCCAGTATCATTCCCTTTTAAAAGTTGTATTGAAATATAGTACACCTTGTATAGTGTGCTCTGTACATCCAGAAGAACACCGCCCTTCACTATTGTGTATCGTATCGTACACTATTGTTTATCGTACCTACGTATATTTACTTCGATCTCCATTATTATTGCCTTTTTTAAATCTTATTGAAATACCACAGGTGTACCCTGTATTCACCCGTATTTAAATAGGTAAGGTATACTATACATTATATACCCAATCTGGATAAACAAATTTATTAGGTTTGTGAATTTCAAAGAAAATCAAAATAAAAAATGTGAGAACCCAATACAGAAACACTTGCTTTTTTTTCCACAAAATTTTATAGCATATTTTATTAATCAAAAAATAATAGATATAAAGTGCAGAGTTACCATGTTACCAAAATTTTTTAATTTAATATAATATAGTGAAAAAAATGATTAAAATTTAAAAAAAAATAAATTCTTTTTTTCATGATATTTTGTACTTATATAATATATATATATATATATATATATATGTAAATCATATGCAGTTTATCATTTTAATTTTTGAAAATGGTTTAAACAAATCACTATACTACAGTTTTTTTGAGATAAATTGATTAAATTTTAAAAATTTAAAATTTACAAAATAAAATTGAAAATAAAAATTTAACACAATTGTAAATTGATAATATTATCTACTCTATTGTGAATGAATAATTTAATACTTTTATTGGACTGTTAAGAAAAGTCTACAATAATACAGGTTTATTTTAAAATAAGGTTAAAATTAAAAGAAGACCGGAAATCTTTGTAATTATGTCAAGATTCGTGATAGTATATGTACTTCAATGTTAAGACAGCATTTTAATAACTTTCTGTTAACTACCTCTTGAGACTGTAATACACTTTCATTTACATTTATAATATTTTAATTCGCAATTAATGAAATGCAGCTAATAGTCAAAAAATTGCTATAATTTGATATGAGTTGTTTGTATTCTTGATACATTTATTTGAATCCAATGAAGAATGGTAACTGAATTAAAATTAAGAAATATATAAGTCTTCAATTTGTTTTACTTATAATAGAATTAACCCTGAAATATGTCATTACTAGGGCAAATAAAAATATAAGCGCTTAAAATATGCTCTAAAAAATCTATTTTAAGCGTTTAAAATATGCTCTATGAAAAGGATATCAAATACATAAAAAAGATCCATTACTTAGAAAGCTTCAAATAAAATGAATATTAATAGGGTGGGCTAGTGGCACCATCTTCAAAAGTTGTTTAAATTTAAGAAGTAAAAGCAGATAGTTTTTTACTTTTTTATATATTATTTTTATTATAATTTTTTATTTTAAAGTTAAATTTAATGAAGTAAAATAAAATTAATTCATGAAATTAAAAAATTAAAACAAGATAAATTAGAGAGTAGAATAAGTTAAAATTAAAAAAAAATAAATAAACATAAATTAAAATAAAAAATTAATCCAAATAACGAAAATCTTACATCTAGTAAAATTAAAAACTAAGTTTAACTGAAATTTTGGTTGCAATATATCACAACCATTTCACTTAAATTTTCAAATAAGAAATTATTCCGGTTCGATCGTAGGACGCTTTTGTACATTTAAAAGCTCCTTTCTACCTTAACTGAGTTAACTGGTGAGAATTTAAATGCAATAGTTTCGTTTATCGTGTAATTCATTGTAGCATTGTGTATCGCTTCACCAGTTAAAGCTGCAGATATAGTTTTTAACTAAGTTGAAAGTTTCTGAATCAAGTTGAAAGGAATAATAAAATAAATATGTATATGTACATGCATACATAGAGATTTCTTTAAATACCTAATAACTACTTGTTTATTTTGAAAGAATAATTTTTTAAATAAATAAATATCTAAATATAGTGACATTAATTTTTGTTTTTTTATGAAAAATATTTTAAATGCAAAAAAAATTAAAAAAATTATGATCTTTTGAACGAAAATTGTCAAAATATACCAAAATATGCTCTTACAAGTTAAAATATGCAAAATATGCTCTAACAAGTGAAATATGCAAAAATATGCCCTAACAAAACTAGCTTAAAATTCATAATTTTTGTTGAAACGAACTACTATCTTGTTCATTTATCGATAAGACGTAAGGGAAAAAGATGCTAATGCATATTTTTATTTGCCCTAGTCATTACTAAATAAACTTCAAATCACAACAGCTGAATGAAACAGTGATTAGAGTTTTAATGTTTGTACCAAATTTTTATCATTTTTTTTAACTTAATTCAGCTACTATTTGTCATCGGGCTCAATTCAATTGATGGTATATGAAATCATTAATGGAAATCATATTTTTACAAAGTATTTTTAAACGAATAATTAAATTGGTTAATATAACTCACAGATAAAAAAATAAAATATTTACTATTAAAAATACAACTATATAGAAGTAGACATTTTAACAAACGATAAGGAATCAAAATACAGAATATCGAGCTTCGACTTACAATTCGACTTTTCGGACAAAGTTTAACCTTGTAGTTTTGAATTCAATCTCTTTTATGCATTCGACTTGCAAGATCTTGTACTGTCACACGTAGAAATTGTTCGTGACAATCAAGATTTATGAGATCTACTATATGAATTTTATACTTCCGGCCGGCTTATTTCAACATTTACCTATGTTACAAACTGCAAACACAGGTTTGTTAGAGAACATGAAGTTGTTAATTTAGCCCATGAAAAAGTAAAATAAAGAAATGAAAAATCAAAGAAGTTCAGATCACAGGAAATTTAATGTAATTTGTAGTGTGATTTTTATATTTTATAAATAATATTGTTCATTAATTTTTGGTCAATACTGTACTGTAAATCATAAAGGAATTTATTGTTCTTTATATTAAAATTTAAATTTTTTGATGAAAAAAGTTATATTAAAAGAATTTAGAAATAAAAACATTTTGTTAAAAACACAATGAAATTTGAAATTACAAAGAAATGTGCTGCTACATGCGAATTTATCAAGAATTTTAAAACATTCTTCAAAATAATTTTAAACTAACAAAACCAAAAAAAAATAATGATTTTTTGAAAGTTAATATTTTCATAACGGTATTAATAAAACAATTGAGAATGGAATTGTTTTACTGCTCTTGGAAGGATCAAACTTTTACAGGACACCTCCATCTTACATAATTTGATTCTGTTGCTTGTCATAATCTATTGGTGGTTTAATTGGTGGATTGTTCTGCATTTAACGTTGTTAAAGTGGTTACTCTTATTGTTCTTTGAAGAGTCTTCTTCGAAGAGTCAAGGAGCTCCGGTAAATGTGCGGTATTTTAAGCGCATTTAGCAAGTCATTTGGCAAGGTTAGTCAAGCAATATTATAATAAACATTTAAGTGTTTATAATTATTCTTATATTTAAATACAAGCTTAAGTAGTTTCTGAATGATCTAATGAATTGATTCTGTACATTTTTTAATCAATATATTCATTTGTTTTTATTTTTTTTACAATTAATATAGAGACCATCACTTATTTATTCACTTTTTTATTGAAAAGAATTTAAAAAAACAAAAAACCGAAAGACCAACCCACCCACTGAGAAATATTTAATTGGGACAAGAATATAATGAAAAATGCTAAAACTTTTTTAATATTTGTAATCATCATTGTAATCTTTTTTAGTCTTCTATAAAAAATTAAAATTGTAATTTAGGGCATTTATCTTCTGTTTTTTTTTTCAAATCTGAGAACAAACCGAGTACATACAGATCATCATTTTTAAAGTACTAAAGTTTTTTCTGGCCTCCCATTTCTAAAATGGCTCACACCCTTTATTAAAGTTATTATTATTATTTTCAAATATTCGTATTATTTTTAATCATTTTCCGTCATCAACATCAAAAGCAAAACGTAGCGTTTTAATTACTCTGTTAAAGAATTATGAATAAGCGATTTGCAAAATTAGAGAAAAATTTATAATCAACATGCTATTACAGGAAAAAATATTAAACTTAATTAAATTTTTTTGTAAGCGTTTAACAGATAAATCTATTGTTTCGAATTTAGAACGGCGGAAAATGATGAAAAAAAAGAGATAAAATATAAATTGAAAATGTAAAGTAGCTGTTATTTACCGTTATTATAATTAAAAAATTTTATATTTTTATGTAAATAGTATGTTACTGACTTTTACAGTTAAAGTTAAATTACAATCAGGTTTGGTATATGATTAGCATCAGAAGAACAGTGTCTAAATTCCTGACATTTTCTAAACAGTTAAGAGTCCAATAATAAGTTCTTCTAAATCTATATAAACAATTTCGTAAGGTCTAGTTTTGAAATAGCATGCAAAGCTAAGCTTTGAAATAGAGATTCGTAAGCTTCGAGATAGCGTGCCAATTATAAGCCCGATTTTCAAAAGTGACGCCTTAATTTAAAGGTTGAAATGCTCTGGGGTCGGGATAATTAAATAATCTTGTCTGTGTAGGACCAATAGTTTTATGGATAAATTGATATATAATTTTAACAATATTGATAACGGAATTACGCGCAGTGGCCAATCTAATATTATATAAAACTAGAATTTAGTACGTTTTATAAAGTAGGAACTGTGTGGAGTGCAAAAATTTTTTGTTTGATGGAACAATTCTATGAAGTTATTTAATAAAATTTCTTCACTCATTGAAATCAATTTGATTGATCGAGTGAACGAATTTATTTATTTTAATTAAAGTTTTAATTAATCTGTGCGAAATTGATTTTTTAGAGAACAAAGGCAGCCATTAAGCTTTACAATCGATTTCTATATTGCGCTATTGACTTAACTTGTCTCCATGAATTGTTTATTTTGATGATTTTTTCAATATCGCTCTTTTCCAGCTATTTCTGAGTTTGGTTACATTTCCATTTCCTGAAAGCTACCAATCTTGAGCTGAATTGCAATTGTATTTCATGGTTTTTCAATTATGTGCCGGACCCATTATATTCTATTTAAATTTGACGTAACCAAATTAATTTTCAATAGGATATTCCTTGCACATGCATCAGAGTTGATTACTGGATATTCTGTTTAGTAGATTAACAGAAGGCATTGCAGCTTCTTTGTTAGTTTGTTAGTGGTCAGCGTAATTTCCCTACCATCTTGAAATCTGAGGCGGTTTCTTGATGTTCCTTAATAAACTGAGAAACATTAGGAAACCAGCTCCGATTTCTAAAATTAATTATTCCCTTACTCAATCCACTGTCTATGTCCAGCCTTCGTTCTTATGCTGTCTTAATCCGCCTTTCTTTCCTTCATTTCCTACATTACGTGTCTTTGATGCTGCCTTGGTATTCGACGTTTTCTACATCTTCAATTGTATTATCATTATCGAAAGTGACTACCAATAGAAAACTGGACAATTAAAATTCATTTCCACTAAAAATATTCTTCAGCTTATTTAATTTTCTTTTTTTAATTTTCTCTCATTTTCAAATTCTGAATTATACGAATTTATAGAACAAAAAAAAATTTCCAAAGTTTTTCCCGGATCTTTAGTTAATTAAATTTTTCTACCACAATCAGAAAATTAAAATCTGTTTTTTTCCGTTTTTTTTTTTTTTTTTTTTTTTTTTTTTAAATAAAAGAAGCGAATGAAATTTTAAAACAGTTTTATTTTCCACTCCGCTTTTGTTTTTCTATAACTTTTTTTTGTATTGAAAAGTGTCTTCCAGTTCAGTTTCAGACTCAAACACTCATAGCAACTGTGTGAAATATTAACTGTGCTAATTTTATATTTTATTTTTTTATTTTTAACTAATGGCGACAGATTTTACCATAATAATTAAATCTATCACGCTTGAAATTCAAATTAAAATCAGAAATATTTGTTGGGTGATGAATGTGATGAATCTGATGAATAAAATGAAATTTCTTCCTGTTTTAAAAATGAGAATTTATGTTGCGGTTTCATTTTTTTTTTTTTTTGAATCTGAAATGAATGGTGGAAATGACGATCTTAATTGAATGTTTTTTTTATTTTTATTTTTGTATTAATTGACTCTTTTATATATATATTTTATATATGGGAATAATGAATTCGATGAATGGATGAACCGACAAATCGATAACTCAATAAAAAAATGGTGAGAATTTTTTTTTATTTTTTAATTAATGATAGAAAAATAAAATTAATTCTGGTAATTTTATTTTCAAAAATGTTATTAAAAGATTTAAAACTCTTTTTTATTTCAATTAAATTGTGTTAAAAGAAATTAACATGACCATCGCAGATCATTTAAGTGATAATTTGTATAACATTAAAAGTAATTAAAAACGAGGAAGATTGTGGTAGAGTAAACTGTGTCAACTCTGGGATACCCGTATGACTGTAATATAAACATTATATCATTAAATTAATTACTTTTGGCAAAATTTAATTATTGCAGACTTGTTAGGTGTAGTGTAATGCTCACATAAAAGAAGAAGTTGTATGGCAGCTACTCGAATCCTCCTCTGTAGTAGATTACTGCAAACTGACCTACTGCAAACCTACTTACAAACGTAATGGCAAATTTTGTATATCCTTTGACTAATAGTCATACGGGTATAAAAATTCTGAAAATTAAATTGTATAAAGGATTCTTTGTATAAGATAGATCTCTATTACCATAGAGTAAAGATAATAGGAAGAGGGACAAGTTCATATAAACTTTTTTAGTATGAAATATTTTTGAGAAAAATAAAAAATGGTCAAAGTTTTAAATGTATTAGTGAACACTTATTCTATTCAGAAAAGATTTTACTTACTTAATAAATAATAGTATTTATTTACTCTTTTTGTAATAATATTATATACACACTTACTCACATTATTTCTTTACTAAAAAATAAAATTTCAAAATACACATACAATGCACACAACAACGCACACAGCACTTAATATATCCACACAACCATTGCTATATTTTTACAAATATAAAGTTTAAAAAGTAAATATACGCGATCAATAACAAAATATGAATTTGTCCCTCTTTCTATTATCTTTAGTCTATGGTATTACCAAAGAATTTATCAAATGTCTATAGGAATACTTTTTATAATGCCTGTGACAAGTTTTTATATAGTTAATATACAATTATCTTATCGCTCTAGAAATGAAGAATACAAACTTGAGCGTATGGATCGAACCCGGTACAGCATTGAAATGTATGAACCGATTTAAGTTTAGCTATGTGCGTATGCCTGTAAGTGCGACAACTTTAAAACTAAATCTTCCAGATATATGAAATGCACGCAATGTTTTTTGGACAATTTGTAATTTCCCATTTTTTTTTTAATTTAAAATCGGACCAAGGAATCAGATCGGAGCTATTTAAAAAAATTGTTTGAACCAGATTCCAACTGGTGACTAATGGGAAGTTGAAAATTAAACCGGATAAGTAATACATATGGACAAACACTTCCACGAAGTTTTAAAATGTTCGAGCTTCATTTTCAGATAACAGTCATACAAGTTCTAGAGCTCTTTTGAAATATCTTCAGAACTGATTACACTATGAAGTTGAAATTAAAATTAGACAAATAAAGTAATATGACAATTTCGTTTAATTATTAAAACTAAACTTGATAACTTACCTGCCAAAATCAGCTGGTAAAAATGTTAATGACATATCATTTAATCCTAATACTGTAAGATTTTTCAATTGTGAAAAACCAGCTGGCAATCTTGGAATTGGATTAGAACTAAAATCAGCTACTTGTAGGCTTTGAAGATGTTTTATATCATCAGGAATGTCAGCGATATCTGAAAAAGAATTTAAAAAAAAAATAATTAAATTAAATCGAATTAAATGAATAGGAAATTATTTGATTAGTAAATACAGTATACTTAATAAATGAAACAATTACTTAAGTACTATTTATTTATAAACTTTAGAAAATTCCTTTGAGCGAGTGATTAATTCATTTTAACTGCTCTGTTAAACTGTTTACAGCCTACCAATTTTAGTTAGTCATTAAATCACCAAGCAATAGTTATGATTTAAAATTGAAACGACAATTTAAAAAACTTTAAATATGGCAAATTCAAATGTGTCATAAACCTGTGAAATCAATATAAAAGCTGAAGTATCTGAGCTCATATTTCCTAAATGGATCCTCTGATTGTTTAATAAATAATAGAATTTTTTAAAAAAATTTGTTTGTAATCTAACAAGTCACTAACTAAATAAATGGGACCACAGAACTTAAGTTTGTAACTCTTTTAAGCAAATCCGTCTGATTTCACATAACTTAATTTTATTCTGTAATCATTCTGTTAAAAAAACTGTTATATCTTTGCATGGAAATTTTATTTTGTCAATTTAGTTAGATTCTTTGATTTTTGGTATTATTTTTTAAAATTATGTAAATTGCCATCGGAATCTGACCTGTGTCCCAAATTTCAAGTCTCTCAAAATAGCCAACATTCTTCCACAATCTTTCAATAGTTATTAATTAAGAGTGAATCTGTCCCTTATTTAATATCTCATTATTTTTAAGTTACTTCTAAAATATCATTAAAATTTCTTATACAACATACAGGGTGGTGCAAAACGACCGATATGGTTTGAATGTTTAATAACTTTTTAAATTTATTTATATTTTTTATTTTTATTTCCGAATTTTGTGCAGAAAACTTGGAGAATTGGAAATGGAACAGTACACAACAGAACAGCGATCAAAAATTACGAGAAGTTATGGAAAATGTACTGGAAAGAGCACAAGTGTGCGAAGACGAAAATGATCACCACTTGCGGGATATAATTTTTCTACTTAAGCTTAAAATATTCCCCATTAATATACTGTATATTAAAAAAATAATAATAATTAACCATTAAATAAAAAAGTTATTAAACATTCAAACCATATCGGTCGTTTTGCGCCACCCTGTATTTATTATCGAATGAAAATATTTTTTTTTAACAATTTTGCACAAAATTTTCTTTACCAACAAATTAAGATCAAACAAATTCAAATGATTTAATAAATTAATTAAAAAAAAATTAACAAATAAACTGTCATATTTTATGTAGATACTACTAGATTCATATTAAGGTCACCTAAATATCCATACTACACAAAGTACAAAGTGAAGAATATTATTAATAAATTAAAAACACAAAATTACATAATAATAACAAGAAAAGTGAAAACTAAAGCAATTTTTTATTAAGTATTACACAATTTTTAAATTCTTAAGTGAATAATAAAGTTTCTAAATTAAATCTCAAGGAAAATTATTTCTCATATATTCAATAGAATATAGGTTCATTACAATCATTTAAACTTATGTTGTATATTTAATAAATTTTGATTATTTTGAAAAAAACAAAAAACAAAATAAGAAATTGAATAAAGATAATATTCAAATTTAAATCTAGAGAACTTATTTATTATATGTGTATTATTAATTCTATTATTTAAATGTCATTTATAATAATCAAATAAATTATACAAAACAACTAGTTTTATAAAATAATTTAATACCCTCATAATGATCATCAATAATGAAGTTAAGGTTAGCGGACGCTATTTGTCAAAAATATCTCATATGCGAGTACATCTATATATATAACTTCATAAGCCCGAATTTTTATTTTGAAATAGCGGGGATAGTATAAGCCCTATATTCATAAGTGATATTTTAATAAAAAAGTTGAGTTGGTCCGGAACCGGAGGAAGATTGCAACCCCGGTTAACTTTAACAATGATCAGACAGTTGATTACACGATTATGCGTCCAGGCCAATCTAGCTTACTATATTTTTTAGGTAATCCTTCGCAATAACACCGAGCTGGTCTACCTAATTAAATTGTAATTTTCATCAGCTTTGATAAGCATTTAAAACAACTTCACACATATTTAATACAAAACATTTAGTTCAATTCTAAAGTTAAAACTATAATATGTCGAATTTATACTGGCGATTTAACATCTAATTTAAACGCCGCTTGAAGTATGGCGAAATGTCTCTTTATATAAGACCAACTTTATATTGGAAACTTATTTTTAATACAGAACTTTATTTTGGGGTGACGCAAATCGCGAGCATTGTGTTTTTTTAACAGCTTTTTATTTGTACTTGTATTATTAAAAAAATTCAAAAAACTTCAATAAAAATTAAAAACACGCTGTCTATTTATAAAACTACGTGTGTCTATTTAGAATTTGTCGAAATAACATGTTTTTAATAAATATGTACCTTGTATTGTACAAAAAACAAAATTAAAACCACATATAGTTTATTTTTAAAAACCTATATGTAAACAAAGTCCTTAAGGTGATGACCCAACACCCGCTTCACTTCCAGCGTTGCTTCTACCGTCGCGTTCTAAACAAAAGAAAAACCAAATGCTAGCGTCGCTTTTATAATTGTTTATTAAAATTGAATAAATTATAAAATAAACCAAATATCTTTTTAGTATTAAAAACAAATTTTAAGAAAAAGAGAATTTACTGTCAAAGCAAGCAAAAATAGAAAGTTGATCTACCTTAGTATCTCTTTTCTATTTGGTCTTTTAAATCAATGAATTTTACTTAAATGACAAAGCGACGCTGTCAAAGCGAGTATTGGACTCATCGTCTTTACGGTTCAAAATTTTCAATTTGTTCAAATAATTCACAGATAAAGTTCTGAAAATGTTATTTAAGTATTAGAATAAAATTACAACAGTAGTTGTCTAGTATAGAAATTTCCAACACAATTTTTACTGATGAGTCTTGTAATGATGGAAAGCCGAAACACTCCTTACATAATTCGAATATGTACCTAGTTAATGATTTTTCTTTCTAAAACCCAAACGAGGCTCATAAATCAAAATAAAAGTCGCAATAGAATTAGGGCTCTTAAAACTTTAAAATAATTTTACTTTAGAAAAGTATTAAAATAGTACTTAATTGAAGAGAAAATTCTAATCCATTTAAAAATGTATTTCAATTCTTCACCTAAACCTTATATACTTATTTAATTCAATCATCTCAATGAAATAAAATAAAAACAAATTTTTATTTTCACTTTCCACTATTCAAATTTACAAATTCCATTTATATTTCCATAATTCACAATAATTGCTTAAATTAATAGGGTCTTAGCTCTATTAACAGTTCTTTTATTTATATTTAACATCCAATTACTTCAAATATTAATATCCGCAAGTTTTTTTTTAATGCAAATAAAAATTGTAATAATAATTTTGTAAAATAAGTTTTCAACTTATATGTATCTCTAATATAATATATATATATATATTAATTTATATACATATACATAACTTATAATACAATACTTATCATATGTTTTAATTTTATAAAAAGTACCTACTTATGTTATGATAATAATAATGCCTTTAGGAAAACCGCTTTGAAATACAATTACTTTATGCATTAAAAAATAATTCTTACAAAACAATCAAAGAAAGAGATAGAAACAAAACGAAAAAAAAAGAAAAAAAAATACAAAGAAAAATCTGTTGATTTTATAATGGGTGATTACTTTATTTATATACGTATATATATTTTGTGCTTCTGTATTTCCTGTGAAATATTCAATTGAGACGTCATTTTAAGCGTAAAAAATAATATTAAAAAAAAATAATAATAATAATAATAAAAATTTAGATACACAATTTATGATGCTAAAAATGCATTCAACCCATAACAAATGCATTGTTTTTTTTAATATACACATTTTAATATATATACAGTGAAAGCTCTCTTAGCCGGACGTTCTTATATACGGACATCTCTTTAAGACGGACAGTTTTTTCAAAACCAATTCTTTTTTTTAAATTTTCCATACAAAACCCATTCTTTTAACCGGACACTCTAATAACCGGACGCGGACACTTCAATCATTCTTTAAATTTTCAAAAAAATCTCCCGTAAACGGCCACTGGTAATTTATGAGCAAGCTTTTTATACCCGTATGACTATGTAGTCAAAGGGTATAATAAATTTGCCATTACATTTATGACGCAGAGAAGGAGGGAGGTAGATATAGACTCAAGTGTATGGATCGGATCAGAATCGAAAAATAAATCGATTTAGCTATGTATGTCCGTCCGTCCGCACGACTCAAAAACTAAAGGAGCTGGGACCTTGAAATTTTCGCAAATTCGTTTTTTTGCAATAGCCGTCATCGCTATTTAAATCCAGCGATTTTAGTCCATGAGTTCGGGTAGCTGCCATACAACTTCTTCTTTTATATGAGTATTCCACCACAGTTAATAAAGCTGTATGTTTGAAATTTTGCCAAAAGTAATTTACCGGATTATATAATGTAAATGTTACGGTCATACGGCTATCCCAGAGTTGACACAGTCTATTCTACTACACTCTTCCTCGTTTTATTTAATATGAGTAATATGGTGTTGGATGTAATTTTGTATTATAATTTACTATTATATTATATTTAATTATAGGTATGCATTCTAATTTTTAGAATTACATATTAAGTAGAATCTAATACATACATAATTGGATTTGAATAATATTATGTATGCCTAATACATAGAGGTACTTTTTATTGCTTATTTTTTAAAACGTTCTGAGCAATGAAGAGAGTATGTATTAGTAATCAGATGCTAAATCGCTCTCTTAAGAATCTAAAATTTTTACATTTTTTAAAAATAATACGTATTAGGTTTATTAGGTTTATTACGCATACGTTTTGGGTAAATTTCACCAGTTCTTGAACAATTGGAAACTAAAACCTACAATGTCTTAAAGACTATTGATAGTTTAAAAAAATTTGCAACATTTAAAGAGGATCTTACAGCATTCCAGTTTATAAAAAACTTAAAAACACATTTCAAAAATAATGTTTTAAAAATTGACCAGGAAAAAATACGGCAGTCAAAGATTTCAAATTTTTCAAAAGGCTACTAATTTTTAAACTCTGAAATGGAAGTAGTATGTAATTTAACCAAATAATGTTTATCTGTATTGAATTTATTGAATTTTTGTTTAGTTTTTTGTAGTAATTTTTATTTTCTTTTGTTATTTAGTTTTTATGTTGTTTTACAATTATAATTTTACCCTTGAAAAAACGTTATTAAAAAAAATAAATAAAGAATTTAAGAAAAGTTATAAACAAATTTTTTCTATTAACCGGACAGTTTTCATAAGCGGACGAAAATTTTAGAACCAAGTGTCCGTTTATGAGAGCTTTCACTGTATATATTTATTTACTTATCTTAACAGTTTATTTATATTCATATTATAGACATCACCTTATTTAGAGATACACCACATTAAATTGGTAACCTGCAATATTTTTTTTTTTTATTAAATTTTATTTAACATTCCTGTCTGACTTTTAGTATTCTATCTCTTTCGCACACAATGCTATTTATTAAAAATGTTTTGTTTATTTGGATTTTGATTTTAATGTGAAAACATTTTTTTTAAAACTAATTTGTATGCAAATGTTTTTTTTTTAATAATACTTAAATATACAAATTAGTATATACTATAAATTGTATGTGTATATATACAAAGTATGTATAATTTTTATAAACCATGACTATTTTTTTGTATATATATGTACTTATATAAAATACTTCATTGTTGATTCATTGTTTGTTTGATGATTTAGTTCGATGAGAAAGAAATGAACCTGTGATAAAAAAAATTTTTGAGTACATACAAAATTGCAAAACTGCATTCTAAAATGCATATTAGTTTTTCATGGTATATGAACATGGTTTAGTTATACAATAGTTATATACTTATACACAAAATGTAATTATTGAAAAAGTTTTTCGGTCGGCTTGAAAAAAAAAAAACAACTAAGTACATAAGTATATACATAAAGTTAGAACTTATTGTTTAGATTTAGAGGGTTGAATAAACTTTATATGCTAATAAAAGTTTTTCTATATGTACATATATATAATGTGAAACTCCCTCACAAAATGTTAGTAGTGTATATTAGGATTTTTTATAAGGTGATGCTGAATGTGATTATGATGCTATTTACCTGAATTCATTCTAGCGTTTCTATTTAAATAAACACGTTTGAATAAAGTACTTTAATTCAAAGACTTGACCGAATACGAAGATTCAAAGGAAGCATTCGTCGCATTCCTTGCATTAGTTTGTCTTTATAGCAGATATTGCAAAATCGTACCGTTTTAAACACAATCGACCGAAAACTTTGTTCAGTAAATCTTGTTTTCCGATAATCTCGTTTTTAAAGAAATCTCCTTTTTTTTATATTTTAAACTGATACTTAATTTTGACTTTGTATCCAACTCTAAAATTCTAAAAAACAAAATTAAAAAAAAAAAAGATTTACTAAATCGAGATTATGGAACACGTTCCCCAACCGGCATTAAAATCTCTAATCAAATCTGTCAAAGAATAGAAGATTAGAACTGTTACCTAAGTTGTTTAGTGTCTTCGACTATTCATTGTATAATATTTACATTTCTGACCAATGGCGTAGTGGTATGGACCCCGACTTTCATGTTGAAGGTCTCAGATTTAAAACCCAGTCAGACCATATTTAATAAAAACAAGTATCGTAAAATTGTATAACTATATCGTAAAAGTTATAATCGTATGGCGTACAAAATTAACATTTGTTTGAATATAACAATTAAAGTAATTGAAATCTAGTCTAAATAGACTTGGTGAATGTCCTATACTCTTTAAAGGGGTGGAAAAGAAATAAAAAGAAGAATTAATTAATTTTAGAACAGAACTAGATTTTATTATTTTTCATAAATAACAAAACGACGGTCACATTGGGTTATCAATTTATTTAAAAGGCATCCTATAACGTACAGTGACATTAGTATATCACCTGTAGACCTAAATAACATAAAATATCACAGTTATAGTCACAAAGTTTTTTTTTTGGTTTCTATTAAATCAAATTTTAGTTTATGATTAACTAATGAATAAATACTTTAAGTTAACTTATATGATGACTTATGAATTTATGAGTCATGAAACATGGTTATAAATTAATAAGGCCTGAGGTGGATTATCACTTTAAGCGAATTTTTTACCGCGAATTTTTTTCCCCCGAATTTGTTTCTCCCAATTCTCATTTCAAACGATTCAATTTGAAAAAATGCGTTTTAAACAACATGAAAAAATTCGATTTAAAACGATTTGAAATTTGCAAAAAAAAAAATAAAAACTTTACGCGATTTTTTTATCGCGCACATTTCGCGAAACGTATTTATCGGGTAAAAAGAGAATTAGGTGTATTTTAACGGAATTTGTGAAATTTTGAGAAATGAAAATTTATATTTTTAGAACAGTTACTAAAACGTCAGTCTTTAAAATTGTTTTCAAAATGGCGTATATATATATATTATATATATATATAAATGACAAACGACATATATACCTCATATTGTAGGGGTGAGAATAAAAGAAATAAGATTTGCAGGCAGAATGATTCATAACGGAAAGTTTTTAAATCAATTAAAAAGGAACCTGAACACGGTACTTATTTTAAATGTTGCTTATTAAAAATGAAACACGGTACATATTGCATAGGATGAAGGATTTGTATCAGATGCTATAACATTAAAAGGAAAAGATTTTCATAATTTTAGCATGGTTCTCATATACTAAAGAGTTGCCAGAAGTAGTTGTAAACCACTTAAGAATTACTACAGTATAAAAATTTAAATTTAAGACTTTCCTTCTTTTGTGAAATTTAAATTTATTAGTAAAACTACTGCAACTTTTTAAGTATATCTACAACAGATAATCAAAATTAAAACATTAAACGAAATTCTTAAAACTTCTTTTAATACGAAATTAAATACTTTAATTAAACAGTATTGGAATTTTAAGTAAGTATAAGCACTATAAACTATAAGTATTTCTAAATATTTCGCGTAAGTAAGTACTATGTAATAAGTACTTAAAAGTAATCATAAGATTGAATTTTCTACTCTTCCTATAAAAAAACTATAACAATCGATTTTTACTTACATTCATCTTCATCCTTAAACTATTACTCTAAAAGTGCTTAAGAATTTTTTACTATTGTTTTGTACTTTCCTACCCCAATTTAATCCGTGTTCCCAATTAAACTATAAATATTTTAATATTGAAGAAAAAAACTTCTAACAAATTTTCAATGTTATAACTGTTAGATATAAGAACAAAAATCTAAAAAAATATATATTTCAGAATTTATGGTAATTCTTTTTAATTCTTTAATTCTTTTTTATTGAAACTCATTCATGCAACACAATGCACCATCAAAAAAATTAAAAACTTAAAAAAACTAAAAATTAAAATAGAAACGAAAGAGTACAGAAAAAAAAATACGCTCTAGTTTGGTTGGACAATAACTTAACTTGAAAGAAAAAAAACCTTCACATGAACATTTTGTAGATAAATTGTAGAAAATATAGGAAAAAGTCAATGAATATTTTAAAACAGTTTTGCTTTTTTTGCATGCATTATGAGTTTTTTTTTACTCTATCATCTCTTGATCGGTTTTTTTTTTGTTTCTAAAACACTACAAACATTTTGTTATAAGTCAAAAATATACATAAAATTTAATGTATAACTTGTACATATGATTTCCGCTTTTCTGCGCAAATATTAAATAAAAAATTTTAATTTTATTTTATTTTATTTTAGTCGGATGTACTTCCGAAAATTGTCATTTAAAAATTTATTGGATAAAACCCAATAGGTACCTATAAAACATTTTGTGATCGAAGTTATATTCTATTAAAGACAGGGCTGTAAAACGCTCAAATTTCAACTCAACTCATCGCTCAACTCAAAATTTTATTTAGCTCAACGTGTGAGCATATCTGTGTAGCTCAACATTTGAGCTTATACGTGCAGCCCAAACTATTAGCTAGCTAGACATATGCGTAAAACTCAAACTATGAGCTAGCTTAACATTTGAGTTGAGCTTGGAGTTGAGCTTTGCATTTGAGTTCGCCCTTTTACAACCCTGATTAAAGCGTAAAAATATAAATTTAGAGATGTCGTTAATGTAATAATGAATATTCGCATAAGTAAAGTGACTTATTTTACGAATGGAACAATTGCTCAATTTTTCATGGTAAAAAGCTCATTAACTACAAAAATCCAATATTTTAATATATTTTAAATAACTATTTAAATATTTAATCAAAAAAAGAATTCCTAAACCATTTAAAACTGATTGAAGTCGAAAATTTTTTAGATGAAAGTACAAAGGAATTGGAAAAAAAAATCACTTATAAAGTTAAAAAGCCTATACTACCTAACGGTATTTATATTTAAAAAATTTATAACTCATGAGACTTGTTTTTGTTAGAGGCATGGAAAAGACATTTCTTTAATTTTAAAGCACTTCAATCCCCTTAAAACTGGTTTTGGTTTGAAACACCCATCACTCATGTAAGACAACTTTGAAACAAAGTTAAAAGTTGGCTTAAATCGTATCTCTGGATGTCCTAAGATTTAAATTGCTTTTAAAATTTTTAAAATATTTAAGTGCTGTTATTAAAGCATGCACATTAAGTTTTCAAAGTATCATTAGAGCTTTTTAAACTCAAATGCAACAAACTAGACCCTCAATAAAGTAAAATTTTCATACTAAACTTTCACTGTGTAAAGCGTTACAATATTCGGCCTTGAATGTTATTTTAAACTTTTGCGCCACCTTTAGCATCGAATGTAACTAAAATGTTGTAAAAGACATTATCCGAACTTGCTACTATCTTTTTCACAATATACTCGACCTTTTCATACATCACAATTTTTCGGAAGAATCCCCCTTTTAATTTTGTTTGCATATTTCTTTTTAAACTACTTATACATTATATTCTTTAAAATTTCTGTATATTTGTTTTCCCACCCACAATTATTTTTCCTTCAACTTGATATTTTCTTATTACAGTTTATTTTTTTTTGCATTCAGATTACAGTTTTTCACCTGCACATACGATACGATTATTAAAAAATTGTTATATGTACAATACCATATTCCTGTAAACATGTTTTAAATATATGCAAATTTTACCGGTCTCCCACAATAAAAACAAGAACAACAAAAACAAATAAAATAAAAAAATTAAAAAAAAATAACCGTAAAATAGAAAAGAAAATAATGTAAATAAAAAATCATAAATCAAGTTGTGCTTGCAGTTAAAAATTAAATAACATATATATACACTACACATATATAGTACATATATATATGTAAGTATAATATACACATATTATATATATATACAAAATGTTGGAAAAACTTGAGAAAATAGAGAAAAAAAAATAAATATCAAATTTCCTTTATATCACAAATCACTGGTGGACTTTGCAAATGAATAAACTGATAACCGAATAAGCGATAAAATGAGTGGGTGGATGGATAGAAAGTACCTTTAAAAAACCGGCAAAAATTAAATTAAAAAAAAAAAAATAGAAAAAAATAACAAATCAGAACAGCAAAACTAATGTGAATTTAACAACTAACACTATATCATGCTTAATAAAGTAACGTTATAATTTAAAATGTTTTGTTATACATAAATATTATATACGTATATATATATATATATAGATATATATGTAACATGTCAGATTTCTAGTAACGGGAACAAGGAAAGAGTTAAAATAAAGATACATATCAAGTAAATAAATTAAACATTTTTTACATACATGGAATACACAGTTGTTTTAGAGTATTTACGTACATTTTTAATACAATAATGTATATATATATATATACATATACATAAACAATTTTTTAAAATAAGTTCTTATCATAATTAAATGAAAAACTTAAAATTGAACATCTGATCTTTCAAGGAAACGGTATTACTTACTAAACACAATATTAAGGTGACCAGATTCTTGTATAATGCAGTACTGAATTTAATTAAGTAATTTCTGATTGAATGATTTTTAATTTTTAATTCGAAATTCCATAATTCGAAGTTTTTCGCAACTAAATGATCAAAAACAAAGGCGACTACAAAGATTGTAGGGAAGACTTAGTACATAATATTTAACCAAGTACCAGTTCCAAAGACGTAAATCTTTTGATTCAATTACGTATGGTAATATTGAATATTTTGGTATGGGAGGAAAGCATGTGCCAATCTAACACGTAGGTCTATCGGCCCGTTGTGCATCTAGTTTCAATACCTTTTATCAATTTATAAGTAATATTATTCAGTTTGTTTATATTATATATTTAAATATTTTAAATTATATTTGGTTACCATGGAGATTTGTAAAGAAAAATAATTTTTCAATAATTTGTTTCAATTAAAAAAAATCTTGACTCATACGGGAATCGAATCCGCAATAATATCCTCCATTATTACCTATACTGTCTTCACGAATTTTGAGCTATAGAAATCCTTTAAGTTCATATCAGGGAATTTTATAACAGTCCTAATTTAGAGACATTGTAAAAACCTGAATACCTCTTATTGAAACGGTACGAAAAGTGTGACTATGATTTTTAATATACTAAATGCATGCCCTTTTTTAAATCAGAACTTCAGGATCAGGTCTTTAATACAAATGAACAGTTACGTTTTGAGGATAGATATTAGAAGAGGAAGCAAACTTAGGGAATGGGGATTGAAAATTTTGGTCATGTAGAATATCGGGGAAATTTGGGACAATATTAACAAGAAAACGATAAATTCATACAAAAAAGTATTTGTTATATTTAACTAAATCATACAAATAAAAGTTACCAACTTTGGGGAACACATGGGATGGAATAGCTTTCTATAATCACAAAGTGCGCATGACAAATGAACTTTTAATAAACCATCTACCATCACACTGTGTCGGAATGAGAATCCATCGAAATACTGTTACACGTTGAAAAACTTTGATTGTAGGCATGCATTATTTTAATTGTTTAGAACAGGTGTTCGTCCCTGTCAAAATGTTTGAATAAAGAAAAAAAACCAATAGGATAATCGTAATTTAAGTACTTATGTCCTTTATTTAAGTAATTTTGATAACCCATACTACTTAAGACGCTCTTAAAATGTGTTGTACTTATTTCAGTCCTGAATAAAAAAATTTTTTTTTTTTTACCTTTTTCCCCTTCAAAAAAAATTTTTACTAAAAAACTTATTAAGTGGTGGAAAGAAGAACTATAAGGTAAACCGGAACTTGCATAATTTCCATTTAAAAATGTAGGTTACAAATTCCTAGATATAACGAATAAAAGACAAAAAAAAAATACTTTGTAGTAAAAAAATTAATAGGTTGAATTAATTTCCTTTTAATCTGAAACTGATAAGGTCAAATGGAAATTCACAAAAAAATTTTAACATTTTCATGATTTTAATTTTTTTTTTTTTTGATTTTGTGCGGAAAATTACAATGAAAAAAAAAAATCAATTTCCACAAAAACATCAAAATGTCATTAACTAATTTTGAAAAGAGAAGTTAAAAAATTGCGAAAAAAAATATTTGAAAATTTTCATGAAACCAAAAAATTTGTGTCACGGAAAATTCAAAGGTAAAAGAAGCGCATTTTTTCCATTTTTATTGCAATTTTCTTATTGGGTGAATGAAAGTGGTAATTTATGTGCATGCACTTTATTCACGGAAACAGTAAGAAAACTCGGATTTTCAATTTTATTTTTAGGAAATGTTTGTATGAACAATCGTGGGATTTTCATTGTTAAATGACAGAATGAATGAAATTTTGAACCCGTTCTTGACCAAAAATGGAGTAATTACCTTGAGGACAATATGTTTGAAATTCATGTAACCGACTTATACCAAACCCCACTATAAATTATCTCTTGTACCACATTTCAAGTTTCTATGTTTAATTATTTTGGAGATATGCTTTTGAGGTCTTCGAAGGTGAGTGGGTGGTGCTTGAACCACCATCCCAATTTATCCCTAATATTAAGAAAAGAATACCCTGGTACCAAATATTAACTATTATCTTTATTAATTTCGAAGATATGCTTTTAAGTCTTAGGAAGTGTGTGGACAATACCCCGAACCATCAATCCAACTAATTACAAACTTAAGGGACGCAAGAGAAATAGGAAGAAATACTCTTGTCCAAAAAGTTTTATCTTTATTGATCTCCGATATATGCTCGATTGCTCTTGATTCGTTCGGGAGCTTCCAGAATCAGAACCCATGACTCAATCTTTTTCATTTGCAATCTCCGTCTTACATCATTAGTAACCATATATAAATTTCATCACTATTTTTTGAGTTATCGTGTTTACAGACGAACGAGTATCGCTAAATCGACTTAAAAGGTGATGCTGAACAACAATGTACATACTTTTATATATTTATTGCTTGCCGGCTGCAACTGACCTTCTCCTAATTTGTAAATACCGAAGGGTAAATTAAATTTCATTCTTTAGTTTTAATAAATTTGCATTTAGCTCCGATACTAGATCAAAATAAAGGAAGTAGTCTTTCAAGCAAGGATTCATTTACGGTTTCTAAGCTAAATAAGGGTTTCTGAAGTTTCAACCAAGGGTTTTATGATATCATAAAAGTATTGTAAGATAAAATATTCTTAAGTCCAATTTTTATAATTCAAAATTAAATCCTGATGATGTGGTGGGGGTGGAGATTGAGATTTTTTACTATAATTATAAAAATTTAAGTCTAAGAAGTTACTTTTTAGGAAGGTTATTCTATAAAATTATATTTCCCTAAGTTCTACATCAATTTAGTGTACTGAGACTCTATCAATGAATTATGAACTGAAACTCCACTCAACAGTACATTATACTTAATATGATTCATTTAGGAAACCTCTTGTAAACATCTTAGAAGTTTTCAAAATGATATATGAATTATCTATTAATATCAGCAAAATAATAAATGAATAAAATCATCATAAATCAAGACTATATAAAATAAATATGATAATTTTTCAAATACATTTTAATTAATTACAAATATAACTTTGTACATCTTAATTAATCAACATATATAGAACATCCCAGCAATTAAATTTAATTCAAATTCCATTTTTATATTCTTATAAATATATACATCTTGAATAATTACTTAATTAATCATTTAAGATCCATTTAATATAATTTAACAAAAAAATATACTTGTGTATCTTAAGAATGCATTTGGATTTTTTTTTCCCACAATTTATACAATCAAATCTGTAAATCTCTTGGCATATAAAAATTTCTCGAATCCAATAGGTACAAGATACAAAGATACAAAAAAAAAACAGTTTTTAAATGACAAAATAATTTTAATTCCATAAAAAAATAGAAGAATAAATATAAAAGAAAAGATACATTTCCTCTAAAAGATTTTTGAAATTCAAAACCATCATAATTTTTTTTTTTCAATTTCTATTAAAACTCTTTTAACAATAAAAAAAATTGTGTCTTTTAAATATGTTCCATTTAAATACAAATAGAAATTTATTTAAATATAAAGTTGTTTTTATTTTTGCTATTATGTACTTTTATAATATTTCCGTTATCATTACAATTATAAACTTTCATCAACATTCACCCAACATCACGAAGAATCATAATCATAACCAACCAATCACCACCACCAACTATTTATTTATAAATCAGTATCAATATCATACGGTAGAGTTTTGAGGATTTAAAAATTATATACTTATAATTCACCCTGTCCGTTTGTTCATCTACTTATCCAGATGTTTACAAAACTACTATACGCCATTTAAGATGAGTCAATGAAATTTAAACAATAGGGATATAATAAAACAAAATTAGTGTCACAATTTGTTCGACTCTTCCCTCCTCCCTTCCATTTTATAGCCGCTGAGCAATAAAACGTTTGAAAAAGTCTTGTATTTAAATTGCCATAATATAAGTTCGTGAGACTTTGGGCACGAATACATGATGCATGTGTTAAATCGACTCTTCTTATCGGCAGTGAAACATGACCTCTCAAAAACTCCTCAACAAATAGGCTCCAAGTATTTGAGAATAAATGCCTCCCAACATTTCAAAATAAAAAATGGCCCAGAAGAATTTCAAATGAGGAATTACTTAGAATATCGGGGCAGGAAACTATTCTCTGCTAAATAAAAAGAAGAAAATGGAGATAAATTGGTCATACACTTCGAAAAGAGTAGGAAAACATCGTGCGCCAGGTACTAGACTGGAATTCACAGGAGAAAAAATTTAGGTAGACCTAGGATAACTTGGAGAAGATTCTTGGAGAAGTCACTAAAAAAATGGAGAATAGCAAATAGAAACAACTGGCTCACAATAGAGTGCGGCACAGAAGCTTTGTGGAAGCCATATGTTCCTCCAGTAGGTAAAACAGGGAAAAAAAATATAAGTTCTATAAGGTATGACTGTCTTTAATCTACAAAAGACGGTTTCGATTATAAGCTTTATAAATAAATATATATATAGGGTTGCCAAACGGTATTTAAATTTATTGTTATCCGAAACTCAACTTTTGCCGAATTGTTCATATCTTATACCTTCCAAAAGGTTTAATTTGGAAATTTGAGTTACTGCAGCTACTGTAGCTAAGCTAAACTACTCAAGGTTAATACGAAAAATTATTAAATTTAGGAAATGTACTTTTTAAAAACCCTTAGTTTTATTTGCATAGATAATATTTCTATCCGTGCTTTTTTTTATATATAAAATTTCAAAAGACTACTTGTTTCTTTTTCATTCATAATCCCTACATCTTCTTCTTATTATATAGGGTACATAAAAAAATACCTATCCATCATGTACATATAAATACATATATATACATATATACGTATATACATTTTTTTCCATTTGAAAAAGAAATAAGATAAAGCTAATCCAATATATACTTTAAGTATTATAGTGGGATATTATAAAGCACCTTGAACTTCAGCTATTTTTTCTTTTTCTTTGGTTTTCTTTTAAATTTAATTTTTTTATTTTTAACTAAATACGACAGAAAATGGCATGGAAAATGGGACTTTGAATTGAGTAAAAAATAAAACAAAAGAAAAATAGAAGAAAATTGCATTTCTTTAGTTTTTCTTGGTTAAGTTCAATTTCATTTTTTGAATTTCCCGTAAATCAACCCAATATGAAATTATTAACCCCATCCTCATGCAAAAAAAAGGGAGTGTATTTAAAGCCTTGACATTCCTTTATAATTGTGCAAAACCACAAAACTTGGTAACACATAGAAAATATCTATTAAAGTTCTAAAAAGTATAATGTTTAGAACATGAGCTTTCAGATCTTAAATATGACAACTCCCATTCCTCGAATAGGTTTTATGTTTTCCATATTATCTTCTCAGTATATAACTCTTTTCAATTAATTTAAATCAGCTGGAGAAAATTGACGCTGTCAAAACAAAAAGTGTGTTAAATTTGAATTAAATATAGAACATGGCCTAAATAAATATAGGCAATGTCAAAGTTTCTATGCTTCCTAATATTTTGAAATGAACGCTTATTTGCTCTTTCATATAACAATTTATTCAACTTAACTGATAGCTTAATTAGCTACTTGTCAGCTTGATTTGTAATTAAATATAGAACATGGCCTAAATAAATTTAGACAATGTCAAAGCATTGATAGCTTCCTAATATTTTGAGATGCCCGTTTTTGCATCTTTTATACAACAATTCACTCAACTTAACTTCTAAGCTAAATTAGCTACTTGTCAGCTTAATTTATTCAACTTTTTGTAAGTAGAACTAAGGCCAACATAAGTGAAGCTGAATTTAAACTTAATATATACATCATGACCTTAATTAAATTTAAGCCATGCTAGAGCACAGAAGATGAACATTTTTTCACGATAACAATACTTTTCCCATGGTATGGGAAAATAAAACCAAAATTAAAACAAAATACAAAAAAATCAAAAATAACTATGAAATCTAAGAGTAGGTATACAATGTCACTTTAAAAGTGTATCTCTTCGAAAAATAAAGAAGAAGAATTGAAAAATTTTCGTGTCTTTTTGGTGAATTTTATTTTACCATTGAATTTATATAGGAAATACCATTGAAAATTTTCTTTATTTTTTATTTTCTATTTTTATTTGTGCTACAATGTCTTATTACACAAAAATTTTTGTAAAAAATCAAATTGATATTGAAAATTTTGTTATATAGGGGGTGTCATAAAAATGTCATGTAATAAGGAAATTTAACCTCATTATTACGTATTTGAAAAAGTGAAGAATTTACATTTAGTTCATTAAATATTACTATTTAGTTATTTCCATTCATGAAAGGGAGCGGACACGCAAGCACCGTATGAGCGATTTATTTCGGAACGAGGTCTCAAAATTAAATTTTAAATTCCGAAACCGTTCGCAAAAACAATAGTTTCCCATTCATGGTTTTAAAAGAAAAACAAAAATTCATAGTATTATATTTATAAATAATTCACAAAACAAGAGTTCCCAAGTTGTATATTGGGCTGTGGTCTTAATGAGTGTCAAGAGTCCAATGCACGCTCAGTATCACGTCCTATAAATGCGCAGTATTATGTTTGTCCAGGTATATTGAACGTGTATGGTATTGACTGAGTGAATGTGCATTCTGACTGTATAAAATTAAAAATATTTTTGATTGAGAATGACCGTGTATGGTAAAGTTGCTCAGTTTTAATACAAAATTGAGAGGCGGAAGTAGGAAAAAAATAGCTAATGCAATTAAAATTGCGAGTTCAGGCTCCATATTTACTCACGTAATGCGTGATACGAAATAACTACTGCACAATATGAATGAACGTGTATGAAAAACCTATAATTGCGTAGTCAATATGATTGTGCAGTTATTACTGTGTTTTGTATTGGGCACTTAAGTATAGATTCTCATATTTATTGGGTTATAATAAATTTTTAAAATAAATGTACTTTGCTATTAATTAACGGATTATAATTTAATATTTCACAGCTTTAATCATTTTATAGGAATTTTACAATTTTAAAAAAGTTTCAATTCAATTAAGGGTTGATATTATATAAATTGGACTTTGAATATTTAAAAACTACACAAACTATTACATGAAAGAATTACCAAGAGTATGTAATTGATAATTATGCTATAAATAGAATACCAAAAAAGGTCAATTTCCAAAAGATTTTAAATAATATTAAATATATACTAATTAATTGATAATTAATTGAGTTAATAATGAATTAATATACTTCCACTATATCAAATCTTCTTTTAAATTCAATCCATTTAAAAAAAACACAAACCACCCTATTAGTAAAGGGAGCAACATTTTAAATAAAAAAAAAAACCTCATTTGTTTCTTCTTCTTGCATGTTATTTAAATATTTTTTTACAAAAGATACTTTTGATAATTCTAATATAGGTTATAATATTTCGGCATTGAAGCTTACATATACATATTCCGTGTTCAATTTTTATTTTGTTATTTTATTATTTCAGAGTAAAATAAAGCATAAAACATAAAACATTGAAAAAAAAAAAGATCATTGAACAAAAATGCGGACAACCCACCACTAAAATAAAAGGAACAGTTCTTCTCTTAATGTTGTTTTTGTCTTTTCTAAAAATAAGACCAATATTTGCCTGCTTATAAAACAATTTATAGTTTTTTTTTATTTGTTTTTATTTTTGTAATTTCTAAATTTAGTCACAATAAATTTATAAATTTTTTTTTGCATTTCCTAAAATATAATACTAATAAAAAAACACTGATTTAAATATAAAAAAAAAAAAAAAAAACAAAAAGCAAATAATAAATAAATTTTTTATAAATTTTAGGTTAAACTGAAAAATATTTTATTAAATGGAAAAATCGAACTATAATTGTTTGTATAGAATAGTGTTGCCGTCGGTAGAGTTGTAATTTTTTTGAGACTTCTATAATTTTATGACCCTACAAACATAGTTCTAAGTTTAGGGTATACTGAATTTGCTGTCTATACTGAATTTTCGGAATAGTGTTGCCGTCGGTAGAAATGTAAGTGTTTTTTAGACTTCTATAATTTTTTACCCTACGAACATAGTTTTCCCAAAAGTTTAATGTATACTGATTTTTCAGAATAGAGTTGCCGTCAGTATAACGGTAAGTTTTTTTTTTGCTTCTATGGTATAGAGCATTATACTATTAAGTATATTAATGTATGTATTATACTATTACGAACAAAGTTCTAAGAGTTTAGGGTTTACTGAATTTGCTTTTACGGGATAGATATAAACCCAAATGCATAGATTGAATCAGAACCGAACCAACGACATGATAACTCAAAAATTAAAGGAGCAAAGATTCTGAAATTTTTGGATATTCATTATTTTATATTGAAATTTAGGTAGTTTCCTCAATGAGTTCGAGTAACTGTCATATAACTTCTTTATATATATGGGCATAACTGTTTATTTAATAAAGCTGCGGACATCTGAAATTTCGTCAAAAGTAGTTAAATTTAGCTGCCATACACCTTATAATTTATTTTATATATTGTGTCTAATAAATTGTTTATTTGAAATTTATCCCAAATTTTATATTACATTCGTGTGGGTATCCTATTGTTGACATATTCGAGCCTTATTTTACAAGGCCTTAACTTTTTTCAAAAAATTTAATAAATACGTAAGAGATCCATTTACATTAAATTTACCTAATATTTATGTATTTATTTTTATATAACCTAAAAGCCAGATAGAACATAAGAGTTAAGCTCAACTGTCATTTAAAATATTTTTGTTTTTTAATTTTAAACACTTTTTATTAAAACCTGAATAAAATTTTTAATTAAAAAAAAAAATTCAATTAAATTCTAAAAATAACATATATTTTACATATATATACGAGTATTTATTGATTCATATTTTAATATCACAAATCACATAGGATTTTTTAAAATTAAAAACACCATTGGCTACTAAGGTTATTATTAATATTTAATACGTTCGATACTATTATTAAACTACAAGTGTTTGTAATATTGTTTTTTTAGGTTTGTATATTATTTTATTATTTTGTTATATATATTTTTTTATATTCAATTTAAATCATATTTCGGTTGGAAGGAAGTATTTGTTAACACTAACAACCAGTACAAGTTTTGATCCCACACTCCCTCGGTTAATAAATTTTTAATACATAAGTAAGTACTTTTATTTATTTATATTCAATACTTATTGTATTTTCAATATAAATTGTATAGAATTCTGCAATATTATTAACACTATCGACTATTATCAAAAACGATTAAAGGTTCGATGCTATTTATAAGTTATAAATAATAAGAATATTTAAATTAAAAACTTGTAAAAAAAAAAAAAAAAAAATTGCATACTTATAGGAGCGAAATAAAAAACTAAATTTATAAATAATTTTCAAATCTAAAAAGAATAAAATGGGTTTATTGATTAAATATTGAATTTTAGAAAAATTTTATATGTAATAAAAATCATAGTTTATAAATCAAAAATTTTTAAAATCTGTATTTAATCAAATTTAGTTAAAAAGATGTGGGATTTAAATGTCAATCAATTTAAAGAAACAAAATTTGTATTCACCATATTTATGTACTGATTGACAGTATAGTTTTTGGAAATAAAGAACAATTTTTTTATTTATTTACCACCTATACCACATATTTACCATTTTAACCTTGTCACATAAAAATTGACACATCAGTAATTTATCATTTTAAATGGTAAGTATGTGGTAAAAAACCTAGAATTATTATGATGTTGTGGAATATTTGGTTCAGAATTTCAATACATTTCTTAAATAATATTTGGTTTAAAAAATATTTAATTCAATTCAAACATCTTCGATTCAAATTCAAATTATATTTAAAGGTTTTTCAATAATTAATAAATTTTTAATTAATTTAAATTATCAATTAAATTTTAACAATTGTATTGCACATCCTTGAATTGAATTTGAGCCTTGACTAGTGTTGCCACATGTCCTGAATACTGTTTAGTTAAATTGATTGAACTTGACTACTTTTTTATTTTAAATATATATGAATTTCAAGTGATTTTCTTTTTTGTATTTTAAAAACAGTTTTTGAATTCGTCATGGTGGATAAGATCTAAGGGTAAATTTTAAAAGGATTTTTTATATAACTATGTGGCTATACAACATAATATTAACTTCAACTTTTGTATTATATACGAGTAGTTATAATATTTATATAATATAATGTTATATATTTTACGAAACTATTTTAGAATTCTTTTATATTCTGCCCACATAATATGTATATACATAATATTTAAAATTAATAGGGTTGGGTTGACAGTACGCAAAACTTAAATCCTGACATATTATATGGGGTCAAAAAATTTCTTAATTACTTTAGTATAATAATGACTAGTATAAATTAAAGGGTCATTGTAATTGTAATTAAATGTTATCATAGAAATTCTGAACTAGTCAAAAACAAGGTAATATTCCAGATTGTTTTATAATTTTTTTTTAATATGTTTGATTGAAAATTCCACAACTGTAAGTTAATATTCTTGCTAAGATTTGTGTCATTTAGTGCACAAAAATGTGTTTATGCAATACGGCATTTTCCCATAATAAATAATATAGTTATAATAGACCTTTTAAAAGACCACAATAAATATTACATAATTAATATAAATGTTATATATTATTAAATTTTTTTAATCATTTATTTTACAAAAATATTTCATGTAAAATAACCTTTACATAGCCTTAATTTCATAAAAAAAACATCTTTTAAAAAAAATCTTTAATAAAATCAATTTTTTTATAATTCCCACATGTCATCAATACACTTATGCCTACACTAAACGAACAATCTTATATTTGGCAAAAAAATATTTCCGAATTACTAAGAAATTCTTTCTAATATTATAAATTAAAATCAAAAATGATTTTTTCTCTGTAATATATTTTCTTTTTAGCCACATTTTCAAAAAGCTTAAAAAAAATGTGTCTATATAGTTTCATTCAGTCCGTCCGTACATATGATAAGAAAACTTTTACACCGTTTGAAATAGAGAAAAGAAATTTAGACTAGGGATAATAACTTCATGGAAGAACATTTTTCTGTAGCCCCACTCATTACCAAGCTACAGGTTGCCAAATTTCGAAATAGCTCTTTATTTAAATTGTCATAATATAACAAAAGTTCTAAAAGGAATATTTTCAATCTAGACGGCAAGCGAAGCGATCCATTTTTATGAACTCTCTAAACATGCTAGCATTCAGGCGACGATAAGTCGGCGCATATAATAGTTTGATTGAGCTGCGAGTTACAACCGAAAATGAATTACATTTACACAGAAAGTCGGCGCATAATATTAGAGTCATATGCCTCAACTTTTAACGGCGTGATCGTTAAATTCAAATTTACGTTAAATTAAATACGGGTTTTCACCTGAAAAAATGCAATATTCTAAAAAAAAAAAACAAAAATAACCTTTCTTTTCGTTGTTGTTTCATTAAAATTGGTCTTATAGTTTACCCTGAAAAGGGATGTTAATATTTGTATGGGAAAAAATAAGCCGATTAAATATTATGACGTACGCTTTTTTTATTTTTCGTTATGTGAAACTTTTTTTGTGCAAAATTCTGAACCTCTAATATCTTCCAAACTGTTTAAGTTAGGAATTTAACATTTTAAGTGGGGTTAGTTTTAACATCTAACTATGGGTAATTATGGGCTTTTCAAAAAGACTCAGCATGAGACGTTTCAGTATGGACCTCCCGCGTTATCAGTTTTTATTAATTATAAAGGATTTCCTCAAAATTGAAGAAAGTTTCTCTGTGATTTTTTTACAATTTTACTTATATAATAAATTTCCAACAAATATCTATGAACCTTTATTCAATACACTCTTTACCCAAAACTTATTAAATTGAAAATGTGCTTTTTTAAAAACCCTTGATTTTTTTCATTATCGACTTTTTTTTATATTTAAGGAAAACGTTTTTTATTTTATATTTTGCGGTTTTTGAACCATTTTGTGGCGGGAATTTTTTGAATTTTGTTTTCAGTACTCGTGCTCTGATACATAGCGAAATATTTTTACCATTTTTTTTTTGTTTTTATTTTGTTTATATCTATTTTTATTTTTATTTTATTTTTTTTATAGATACATTGAACTACAAAAAAAATATGAAAAATAACTTTTAAACAAAAATATTCCGTTTTGTTTTTTGATGATTTATTAAAAAAAAAACAAAAAAAAAAAAAAAAAACACGCAAAAATTCCTTTTTTTTTACTGTCATGTTTTAGTAGTTTTTAAAAGAACCGAATATTGTCTACTTAAGGAAAGAGAGGAAGCGAGGTTGAATTTGATGGTGAATAAATAGATTTGAATTAATGGAAATTTTTTTGGTGGTTGTTAACACACACAAAAACAAGAAGAAAACAAAAAAAAAAAAAATTTTACACACATATGTTATGAATTATTTATTAAAATAGAAAATATAAAAAAAAATTAATAATAAGCTAATAAATTCCAAATTATTATTATCAGAATATTTGTAAGGTAAATTGCTATAGTACAAATATAATAAATAACGTCTGCTATGTAATATGGATTTATATATGTATGTATATATAAATATATATATATTAAAAATTTGTTCGAAACATAAATTTGAATATCAATTCTGTTGTACTTCTTCATAACTATTAAACTACATATGAGGTAGTCGAATTTTGACAATCAATTTTTGATCTTTAAGTTCTTTTTAAAGTTACATTGTCTGTTTTAATAGGGATGAATATTATTGGAAATTTAAATACATAGTTTATAATTAAAAAAATTAAATTATAACAAAGGATTTAATTAATAGTTAAAAAATATAATTGTATAAAATGAATGAATAAGATAAAATAAATTTATAAATTGATTTCATCTTGTATAAAGGAAACTTTCAAATCCTATCCTCCTCCTCCTCCTCCTCCTCCTCCTTGGCACTACGGCCCATAGTGAGCCTTCGCCTCCCTAATTATCTGCTTCCAATTATTTCTGTCTACGGCATTCGTTCTCCAATTGTGTATTTGTAGCTCGTTTACAATTTCATGAAAATTATCTTTCCATCTAACTCTTGGTCTGCCAACTGGTCTTTTTCCAACTGGATTACCATAGAAGATTCTGGATACGGACCTGTCGTTTGGCATTCTGGAAATATGACCTGCCCATCTTAATTTTTGTATTTTAATATACGAACTTAATTGTAAATCTTTAAAGTGTTGTATGCATTCTTCATTCGTTCGAAGTCGAAGCGATCCTTCTGACGTTCTGACAGGACCCAGAATTCTTCGGAGAATCTTGCGCTCAAAAATATCTAATTTTTCTTCTTCATTTTTTCTAAGGCTCCAAGTTTCACATCCATACGATACCACTGGTCTTATCAAAGTTTTATACAGTTTTATTTTTGTTTTCCTTGTGATATAGTTTGATTTAAAGAGGTTTAGCATGGAGAAATAACATTTATTTCCAGATTTCAGTCTTTCGTCTATTTCTGCATTATTTGAGCCTTCTATGTCAACTACTGATCCTAAATATTTGAAATCTTTAACACTTTCAAATTCCATATCTCCCACAGCAATTGTTTGTGTATGTGGTTGATTTCTTGCTGTTATTTGAGTTTTAAGGTACTTTGTTTTCTCTGCATTGACTTTCAAACCAAATTGGGCAGCTTTTTCTTGTAATTTTATAAAGTTTTCTTTTACAACATTTATGTTTCTGCCTATCAGGTCGAGGTCATCAGCGTAGCCTAGAATTTGTGATGATTTACACCAAAGTGTTTGTTTTGTTTCAATCTCTGATGCACGGATAATTTTTTCAAGTGCCAGATTAAATAACATTGGCGCTAGCCGATCTCCCTGTCTCACTCCTGTTTTTGTTTCGAACGGTTCAGAGAGGTCACCTTGAATGCGGACACAATTTTTACTGTTTTCAGTGGTCATTTTTGCCAGGTTGACCAGTTTCTTTGGGATTCCCAGTTCCACCATTGCGTTCCATAGGGGACCTCTTTGTATGCTGTCGTACGCTTTCATAAAATCTACAAAGACGTGATGAGTGGGGATGGAAAATTCTCTACATTTTTCCATTATTTGTCTGAGACTAAAGATTTGATCAGTTGTAGAGCGACCAGCTACAAATCCGCTTTGATATTCGCCAATTATATCTTTATAATAGCATTCCATTTTTGTGCATAAAATGCCAGCAAGTATTTTGTATACGCTGTTTAATAGTGATATTCCCCTGTAATTATTGCATACCATTTTATCACCCTTTTTGTGTATCGGCACTATGACGCCTACTGTCCAATCATCCGGCATCCTTTCCTGCCTCCATATCATTAATATTAAATGATGAATACGTCGGGCCATTCCCGCACCCCCACCTTTAATCATTTCTGATACAATACCATCTTTACCGGGCGTTTTATTGTTTTTCAATAAATTAATTTCTTTTTCTACTTCACCTAAAGTAGGTTCGTTAATATACGGTTCAGCCGTAAGAAAAACCTGATTGGTACATATATCGGTGTTACGCTCATTTAATAAATCGTCAAAATATGCTGCCCATCTTTTCAAAATTTCATTTTTTCCCTGTAGAATATCCCCATTTTCGCTTTTGCAACATATAAGTCTTGGCTGGAAGCCTTTCTTTACTTTGTTGACTTCCTTATAAAATTTCCTGCATGCGTTGAGCTCATTTGATTGTTCGATTTGTTGCATTTTTCTATCAAAGCATTCTCTTTTTTTTTTTCTATTTATCTTTGTAGATATTTGTCTTTTTTGCTTGTATATTCTATTGTTCGTTCTTGTATTGCATTGTAGCATTTTTTCCCTAGCGGCATTTTTTTCTTGTAGAGCGGCTTCACATTCGTTGTCCCACCAGTCATCACTACTTCTTGTTGCTCTACGTGCTTGTCCGAGAATTGTTTGACCAGCACTAGACAAAGTTTCCTTGATAGTACTCCACTCTTCTTCTATGTTTTCTACCGCTCTTATTTCATTTAATTTATTACTTACGTGACTTTCGAAATTTTCCTTAGTAGTAATGTTATTCAATTTTTCAACATTCCATTTTACCGTTCTATTACCTCTTTCATTTTTGATATTGGCAATACGCGCTCTGTACTTTGCCTTTACCAGAAAGTGATCTGAGTCCGATGCTGCACCCTTAAACGTTCTGACGTCCAGCATATTACCAAAGTGCCTACCATCAATTAGAATATGGTCTATTTGGGATGTATATCTTCCACCCGGAGCTAGCCAAGTAGCTTTATGTATATTTTTGTGCTCAAAGTACGTACTGCTCACTACCATATTTCTCGCTTGTGCAAAATCTATAACTCTGCATCCGTTATTGTTACTAATATCATGTAGGCTGTGTTTCCCAATTGTTGGTTTATATACTTCTTCCCTGCCAATCTGAGCGTTAAGGTCACCTAGTATAATTTTAATGTCATTTTTCGGTAATTTGTCTATTACATTATTTAATTGATTGTAAAATATATCCTTTTCTTCATCATCCTTCTCCTCTGTTGGGGCGTGTACACATACAAAGGATATATTAAAAAATTTCCCCCTGATTCTGATGCTACATAATTTCATGCTTATTAGTTCATATGAGATAACATTTACTTTTTTGTTAACTATAAATGCAGTTCCGAATAACCGCTTTCCGTCTTGATTACCGCTAGAGTATATCGTAAATGATTCTGAGTTAAATACTTCATTACCATTCCATTTTGTTTCTTGAACTGCTAAAATATCGATTTTGTATTTAGAGCACTCTTGTATCAAACTTTTTAGGGCACCTGCTTTGTATAATGTGCGCTGATTCCACGTTCCGATGTTCAAATCATAGTCCTTATTTCTTGCTTTAGGTCGTTTACCATAGTTTCCATCTTTAATCCGAGGCATTTTGTAGGGTTTCGTAACAAACTTGTTTTTTTGCGGGATGGGGATGTTAACCCCAAGCCCAACCCCCATCTTTGGAGGGCCATGATGATACATCTGGGTATTTAGTCCACTGTGTTGTTCTCTATGGTTATACCGCCAATACTCGGTCGCCATTGCCTCATTTGTTTTAAACGGGTTCCACCGCGTGAAGGTTGAGGTTGACACTTGGCTGAGCTAGGCTATATATTCGCATCTCAAGCCCTTGGAACGCCATCATTCAAATCCTATAATAACATCAATTACAAAATCTGAAATATTAATTGGTTTAACCACCAAAATTTTTCGGACATTCTCTTAGTAGGTATGCCAAATTTTAAACAGAATCGTGAACATTTGATAAAATTCAGAAAATGTGCTTTATATAATTTCAGTTGCTGAATTTTGAATCATAAGTATTAAAGAAAAATGTAATATTTAACAAAAAAAACTATGCGGTGTTTTTTAATTTTTGTAAAAAATTTCTGTAACCAAACTGTACATTTGTATTATAGGTTCCCTCCTAAAGTGTGGTTCAAAAAGGGTGTGGTTTTGGTGTGTTAAAATCATACACCACCCAAAGAAACACCGCATAGTTTCAATGGGTGGCTTTCGAACGTTCCATTCCCTCGTAAAAAAAAAAACAAAACAAAAAAAAAAAAAATGCCCAACTAGAGGCAGTATGTAGTTTAGAAAATACTAGAATTCTATTCATATTATACACTTATTCTAAAGAACATAAAAGTGTATAAGGTCGGTAATTTGATTGAGATTAGGTTTGACATTTGATTATTAATAGATATAAATACAAATATTAATTACCTATATAAGTGATATAAATGGTGATGATGATAAAAAATGATATAAATACAAATATTTTTAAAAGTAGAACTTTTTTAGTAAGAAGTTAATATGCACTTGTTTAAAAATTTTATCTCTATAAATTAAAAAAATTATGTACGTGAGATTAAATTTTTTTATACAATTCTTAGCATTTAAATAAAACTGTATCAAGCAATCTTACGACTTATGGTGATGAAGTTTGTAGGTAAGTACACTAAGTACATTGAATATTACCCGAGGGAATGCGAATTCAATTCCAACATGATAATAATTGTGAAAAAGTGTGAATTTTATAAAATCACCTTGGAGACCAAATATATAAAATAATATATATATATATATATATATATATATATATATATAAATATATAGTATAATAATAAAATAATATTACTTATAGATTAACAGAAAGTATTGAGATGTGCATCCATAACAGCTCACAAGGGCTAGTTGACAGGATGTTATGCATCCATTTATTCTTGCATCAAAACAACAACAATAACAACAAATAGATCATATGTCAAAAAGGAAATACTTACTACGCAATAATAAAACCAATTAATTTTGATATTAAGAACTTTCTTTTTATTATAAAATATTTATATGTATGCTCTATTAAAAATATTTTAATAACAAATAATTATTATTCAAAAAAAAACAAAATATGTATTAAAAATAAAATAAGAAAAAAATTTTACATCAAAATTTAATTTATTGGATTGCATAATGATTAGAAGATTATTGAAGCTTATACTTGAAATGATAAATATAATAGAGATGTCAGACGTCAAAATCAAAAAAAAAATGGAGTATGTAAAAAATCAGGGTTGTGTTGAGATGTAATACTTATTTTTGAAAAAAAAACAATATTTATTATAATGAATACCACTCACATTTAATAATAACTACATGTATATTAAAAAATAATATTTGTTCTTATAATCATTATATGAAAGCAAATTGATTTTTTTTTTTGGAAAAATAAAAAGTTTTTGATAAATTATATAATATATTGATTTTCTATTAATATATAAAATTATTTTGTTTTTTTTTTTCGAAAATTTTTTTCCTAAAAGTAAATCAAAGTAAAAAATTTATTATAAAATAAAAGTTTACTTAAAGTTCCGAAAAAAAAATTCTTTAAAAAAAATTTTATATTAATGAGAACTTTCTTTTCCGAAGAAAATTATATTAGACATAAAGAATGTACTTGTTTCGATTAATTTCAATCTATTCAGTTCAGGGCCCTTTCTGAATAAGTACAGTGATTTTTTTTTTTGTAAAGTGAAAATGAAATTTAAAAGTTTGACATTTTGAAAATGATATATCCAATGTTGAGTCAATTTTCAAAAATTAAAATGACAAAGTCGACGCTGTATGGTACTTGCGAATAATTTGTGGCAATTACTATTCCATTACCTTCGTATTTTTGAAAAAAAATTGGCCGCTGTTAATGTATGGCGGCTTATTTTACATATAGTATTCAACAAAAAGATAGTAGGGTGCATGAACCCTAAATTAAAAAGAAACTACTTGATTTTTTATTTATTGCATAAACATTTCACTAATGCCTTGGAGACAATAATCGTAGCCATGACGCAACATCGAAGTTGAAAAATGTCAAAAAATGTATCTACTAAATTTTAAAAGCACAATTCAAAAGCGTTAAAGTGACATTAATGTAAACAAATTAAGTAAACAAACATAATCAATTTTTCAATCAGTGAACTGAAAGTAAAATAAAAATTTTATTTTATTATTTATATAATTAATAAACTTAGTTTTTTAATTTTTATAATTATGCTTATATTCTTTAATTTTAAACTAAAAAGTAATAATAAATATAAATGAATGACAAAACATAAACAATTAGCTGTCAAAATATAGCAGAATATAAAGTTAATTAACTCCATGGCCAAGTCTGCGTTGAAACTTTTTTGGTACTTTCATTGTATGAATTTGTATTGTTTTCCAAATGTTGCCCTTTTGAAGTAGAATTTCAACGTTGTTCCCTGCGCTCATTGTGCTCAGAAAGTAAAGCGCTCAATAATAGATAAAATATTCACCATATTTTTATAGATGTTTTCTTTAAGAAAATTAAAAACAGTCCTTAGAAAGACTGGTGTCACCTGTCACTTAAGTGGCTATAAGTTTAAGATTTTTTAGATCAAACTTTAAATTTTCTTTATTTTATATAATAACATTTTTGGTTGTACTTTGGAATAGGTGACCACCACATTCTATAAACAAAATTCTCAGAAGTTAAACAAGAAAGCTGTTCTGAAAGTTTTGTAGGGATGGCTATAGATGTATGGTATTAAGTTGAGTTATATATATGCTCATATAATTGTAAAAAATTACTACACTTTCTGTCACAAAAAAGGTCTGATAAAAGCCTTAGAAATAATGGTACAAAAATCAACTCTGTAAAATCTTCAACTCTTCAGTTTATGAGTTGCAATTAAACTTCTTCGTTAAAATAAACTACACACAATTTACTTAATATTAAAAAAATATTAAGTGCTTACTTCACTTTTTAAATATATTTGATAGTCAATTCAATACAGAATTAACGATATAAATATCATTGTAGCGTGTATTTCGCTATTAATATTTAATAAAAAAATTTTGATTATTTTCGAATTTCCATTAAATACAAAAATTTATTACAATATTATCTGCACTAAAATATAATGTCAATAATAATTCAATAATAACTTTTAATAGACATTAAGTCTAAAATAAAAATTCAAAAATAAGATTAATTTAAAAATTATACGTCTATTATTATTGTAATTTTCTATTACTACTTTAAAAATTTTAAAACATATTTAGAATCTGAACATAAAAAATATTACAAAATTAATATAAATAAATTCACATTAAAATTGACAAACTGGGTGGCACGAAATTAAGTCATTTTTAATAAGGCATAAATCTATAAATTATATACTTTGTTAACAAATCTGGTATTTATGCTGTAAAAAATTATTATTAGTAAATATTTAATTTATTAATAAATAAAATACCAAACATTTTTTTAATCATTTTATAATCTTTTGATTTAAAATCACATTTACGAGTATATTTGAACTTAAAAAATTTTTTTGGCATTGACATCTATCTATTCCAATGTTTTGCCTGTTCTTTTTTTCCGCATAGTCATAAAATAATACTTCTTTTTTTATTATATTTAAAGAATATAACTAAAAGAATTTATAAACATATATTTAAATTATTTTTATATTGCAATATATTAGATTAAACTCTTTAAATAAGACAAGATACAATTATTAAAAATTGGAAAGTTTCCAACAAAAAAAACAAATCAAAGCAAAAAAATTAATAAATAAATTGTAGTGTATCTTAAAAACATATCTAGACAGCAAAATTTTATACAACAATGACCAGATATTATCAAAATTTTAAAAATTTTATGATCTTTATATGACGTTTGATGAAACTCCACAGGGAAAAGGTCCAAAAAAAAAAAAAATATTTTTAATGTTTTGGGACTTTGACAGGGCGTTCGGAGTTCATTTATTTAAAAAAAAAAAACTGTTGTAATAAAAAAACTATTGAAAGGTGGCATGTCAAAAATCCCCAAACCAAAATTCCCCAGGGGAGTTATAACTCGGTTAACCGGACAAAAGTCCCCGGAGACTTATGATTTTAACAAAAATTTCAAGAGTCCCCAAAAAATTAAGTCATAAGCAAAAAACTTAGGGACTTATGAATCGGCTAACGAAACAAAAGTTCCGGCGAATTATGACTCTGACGTGTAAATCAAAAGCCCCCAAAGAAAGGTAATAAATAAAACATAATTTTTTTTTTTTAATTATTTACTTTAAGTAAAGTGGTTTTTTTCGTCTCTAAGAAATTCATTTAATTTCTTTCAACTTAATTTTTAACTCATCTACTAATTCACAATTAATTTTAGATGCCGTGCAATAAAACCATAATAACTTTTGCTTTAAGTCAAAGTCTAATCACATGAATATGTGAAATATGAAAGCTATATCGAGGTCGATTCATGTTAAGTCTTCTGGAAAAACTAGATATATTCTTTTTTCCAGAAATCTTAAGAGACATCTACGCCGTTTTGCGACAACAGAAGGGGCGCTCGCAACGCGGATCGGCACGGCAGCTCTACAATCCCTCGCAAATCAAAAATATTTTTCAAATAACTGGTTGAAGCAGTCATAAGTCCAGTGGGGATTTTACAGACTCTAGATTACAAACTCCATATTTTTCGTTTTAATTAGTTTTTCATGCACTTAAATAATTTTTGAGATCATTTTTGGAAGTGGAACCGAAATTTTGTCACTATCTTTGGTAATAACTAAAATTTGAAAAAAATTGTCATTAACTATTAGAATCAATGAATTAAATCTAAAATTTGGAAACTTCTACAAATACCTTATACACAACTATAAAAATATTTGAAAAATTTTATTAGCCATTAATAATTTATCACATAAAAATTAAATTACAACCAAAAACACTGAAAATTAAATTTCAAATTTTAAACAAATGAACCAAAAAATATTAATTTTGAAAATTGATGGACCTTAGTTATCGGGTCAGTTCACAGAAATGATATTTTAATTGTTATTATACATAGTTTGATTATTATACTGTATTCGAACGAAAGTGTATCGGTTTGGACGTTGGCCTTTCATAGGAAGGGTCTTAGCTTCAACCCTGGTCAGATCATATCTATAATAAAAAAAATATAATTTATATCATAATAGCACTTCAGAGTTCCAATAAAAAACAGAAGTTACAGTTACCTGGTCCATTCATGTACTTTGGTATCTATTCAATAAATATTATTCATATAAATAATGCAAAAATTCTAGCTTTTTTCATAAAACTTCTCTTAATGGCAATTGACCTGCTTGCAATCGTGTAGAGTTAATTTTTGGGTGTATTCTATTTTCATACCCATTACTCATACTTGAAAGAGAACAAGCCACCGAGAGGAAGAGCAAGCCAAAATGTCAAACTTAAAAAGTTATATTAAAATGACAGTATTTTTATATTAAATGTCAACCACTTTTTGACACGTTAAAACTTCATGAAACTTCAACTTAGAATTTTACATTACAATAGATATTACATTACATATCAAAATTTTATTAGTGAAAACGGTAAACTTATGCCAAATGTTTAATTATCATTCAATTGGATCAACATTATAAATGAAAAAATGCGGTACATAACAAATTAAATTAAACAGAAATACAACATCTTTTCAAAAAACTTTGTTAATAAATTATCTTAGTATTTTTAATGTTCATTTTGAATACTTATATCTACTTAATTTTATTAACTAATTAAAAAGAAATAAAAATGAAATTTATTAACATGATTTTTTATTTACTACATAAAATGTATTTCTAATTCATTTAGTTTGACATAAAAGTCAAACTATATTTTCTGCTAATATTCTTAATTTACAATTTCCGTTAACATAAAAAAAAATTATGTAAAAATAAAAAATTTAATTAACCTTTTATTAAAATATTTTTATTTTAATATTACTCTGATTCATCTCAAGATAAATAATAAATGGAATGATATAACCATTATTAAAAATAAAGTGTATTTGACAAAAGTTTTAAAAATTAAATGATTTATTTTATATTTAATATTAAAATTATATTAGAATTACACTTTTAATTTCTTTATTAAAAAATTAAATTGATTATTAAATAAAATATTAAGTCAAATGTGAAGTATTCCCATTTTATTTAATATTGAAATGTCATGTTAATATTAAGGGGCATATTAAAAAATGGTAATGTCTAAATTGTGACAGTTGGAAAATTTTATTCAAAACAAAGTTAAGAAATTGTAAAACTTTTGATAACTGTCACATCTGATCAAATAATAAATAAATCAATCAAAATTTTAATCAGTAACGATATGTCAAAATGGTACTTCAATATCGAACTATTTAATAATTGACATTTATTATGTAGCTCAAAGTAGATTAAGAACTAGAGAAAAAAATATCTTTGTATTTTCAGCAGCTCAAAATCTTTAACTTTTTATTTTTGTTTTTTTTTTTTTTAAATTAAAGCACACTCAGATGGCATTTTACGTGCTCAGTTCAATTATATTCAGCAGTATTAATAGAATTTAAGTAACCAAAACTTTCAAATAATAAACTTCGCTTTTGCTTGTAATTTAAAACGTCAAGCAATTAAAATAACAGTTTATTATTAATTGTGCAATATATACATATGTTATACATATAAAATCATTATAAATGAAGTTCAAATTTAGACATTGTTCAATAATTGAACAATAGTTTTATGGAATGTAGGGCATATAGTTACGTATACTTCATTTTCAATATTAACTTTTTATCCCGATTTTAAAGGCTTGTAAACGTATTACCTATTAATATTTAATAATTTTAAACCAAAGAATTGAATATACATACGTACAAATCTGTATTGAAAGTTTTTTGAATATAATACTGAATTCTTAAGCGTGAAAATGCTACCATTTAATTACAATTGAAGCAGTCATTTTATAGCTGTTGTTTTATTTGTGTTAGCACATTTAATTTATTCCCTATTTTTATTATTATTTAAAACATTATACCTAAATACCAATTGGAATGGAAAATTAATAATCTTTAATAATAATTGTTATAAATATTTTTTTAAGTGAAAAACATTAAAATCATTTCTGATTTTGATTTTAATTTGAAAATATAACCATTAAGAAAAATTATTAAACATAGAAAAGGGCAGTGTTCCACCCTACCTTAAATTTTCTTTTTATAATTTTTTATTTATGTTTTAATTTACATCTTATTACTATCGTATTTGAAGGTACTTTAATGTATAAGTAATACTAATACACAGTTGTGTGCATAAAAAAACAAATTTCTAGTGAGTCCAATCAATGATTGCCGCTTATTAAATTATTACCTATAGTTGTCTTTATTTTATCAAATAAGATGTAAGATATTTTGAGAACTTTGTCTTTTTCAACATACTTAAGCCCTAAATTCGAAAGTAATTTATTAGCATAGCTTTTATATTAATTATTTAATAGAGTCTATATTCTTCACAAATATATTTTAAATATTTCCAATGAATAATAGCACTAACGGTACTTACAAATAAGAGCATATAACTCTATTACAAAATATATACTAAGCGGAAAAACTTCACAGTAAAATATTAATCTAAAACCAGACTTAAATGCTGCTTACATGAAAAAACGAAACCAGCCGCTTATATGAAATATAATAAGTAGGTATTGATTTACCAAAAAACCGATCCTGATATTGTTGCATATATACCTTATTCCGGTGTAGAAACCCAAATAACGTGTTCTTTTTTATGATGTCCGTCTGTGTGTATGTACGTACGTCTGTCTGTGCACACTTGTGCAGCATAAACCGTTAAGCGAATATCTTGAATAGATAAGCTTTGGAGAAATTTGGGTAACTCCAAGTGGCATTTCTTTAGAGTCATTTTTAGATTTTTACCGAATATTTTGTAAACCAATTAGTAGTAAAAAAAAACTTATTATATAAAAGTTGTTACACAAATTAAGAGCTACAGTTTTGCAATAGGAAATTTTTTAATCCAACTAAGTTAAGTGTCCCTTTAATTAAATTTGCGATAAATAAAAAAAATTTCTGTGCCTATGTATTGCAATCTTTTATTATTAGATAACCTTTATGTAAAATAAATTTGTTTTTAATTATTAAACGCAAGGTAGGTTAATCGTTTTGATAAGAACTCCTGAACACATGTAGGCAAAAAAATCTATTAAAATAATTTTCATCCCTGTAATAGCGGTTGGTTCTGTTGTTGGACACAGCATATTATTTTAATATAACTTCTATAACTTTCTGTTATGATGTTTTTATGAGTTTTCTTATGACTAACCAGTAGTTTCGTATTCTAATAGAACTACCACGATAATAATAATTATTAATATGAATCTGGTGAAATTAATTGCATGTGTAGTTCAATTGAAATATTTGACTCAAAGTTCTAAATATAAATTATTTGAACTTTTAAGAACAGTTTATTTGAAATAAACAAATAATTTAATTTATTTCATTAATATTAATAATTTATAATTGATATTATAATATACATATATAATGTATTATAATATATATCTGACCAACGGCGTAGTAGTAAAGACGCCGCCTTTAATGTGGAAGGTCTCGAGTTCAAACCCCGATCAGATTATATCTAATAAAAAAATATCGTATTGTATAATTATATCGTAATAGTTTATATCGTAATATAAAATAAGATTTAATAAAAATATATAAATAATTCTTGTGTAAGATTATAGATGGCGTATGCATTCATATTTCATAATCTTATACAATAGCTACAGCCGAGTAATCAACGGCTTAGTGAATATTATGAATGATTAAAGAAATTGAATCCTAGTTTAAAATAAACTTGGTGAATGCCCTAAACTCCTTAAAGGAGTGAAAAACGAATAAAAAAAAATTATAATATATACGCAGTTTTATGCATACTACTGTATATATAATACATAACATTTTTTTATTATTTTATATATTTGCCCTTAACCCAACAGCCTATAAGAGCATAACATAATTACTAGCAAAAAAAAAAATAAAAATAAAAAAAAACAAGAAAAAAAAATATAGGAGCGAATGAGATAAATTATAAAAGATGGAGTGTCCCCCTTTTTTTTAAATCAAAAAAAAAAAATATGAGAAAAAAAATTAATTTGTATTTTTTTCTGAATGAATGATTCATCCCATTCCGTTATCATTTCATAATAACAATAATAATAATCGTAATCACTCATTTAGTATACATACATATAAAAGAATAAACTGTAAGAAAAAAAGAAAACGACAAGAACAGAACATTGAGAAAAAGAGACAGAATAATAAAAGAAAAAAAAAAACAAATAAAATTGAAAGAAAATATTATAAAAACTTAATAAAGAGTTTATTATTAGTGAATAGGACAGAACGGAACCGAATTGAACACGAAGAGTAGCAAAAAAAAAATAATTTTGCTTCCTTTGGTGGCCTTTTTTGTTGTTGTTTTTTTTTTCTTATTTTCTTTTTTTTTTATTCATTCACAAAAATGTTAATCAGTTCAACCTTTGATATGATCTGAAAATTGTTCGTTTAAATTTAAAAAAAATTTTTTATTTTTCTATTCTTAGAATGTGAAAATTTTCAAAGTGGTTTTTGTTTCTTAAGTATGAGTGTATTTTTAGTTTTTTCTTTTGAATTTGAAATTTTGTTTTTAGTTTTTTGTAATTTTTATTATTCTGTAAATAATTTATTCGTTTAAATTTGCTTGTAAAATAAAATATTTATACCTATCTGTATGTATGTATAAATTTACAAAAAACCATTCATTAATTTATTTAAAAATTTTAAACCTCAAGATTTTCTTAATTTATTTTTTTTTATTAGTTCAAAAGATTTTTTTTACTTTTTTTTTAAATTAAAAAGTTCAAGTTTTTGGAATTTTATTGGTTATAAAATTTTATTTAAAATTAGGGTGGGTCCGTATTAACTATTTTACTATGAACTTTTTTACTATTTCAACTGTACCGATAACATTTTTCTATTTTTGGTCATTTTCTTTTTTAAATTATCAATTTTACCGTTATAGCTCCCAGCCTAACAATATTCACACAGTAAATGTAGCCAAGGCTTTGTCGTTTCAGACATTTATTTATATTGTTTGGTAAATTATTCTATTGATTCTGAGCCGGAACAGGTTAAGTCGAGTACTTAAAGTAGAAAAGCTTGGTTTAAGCATCTGATCCCAAAATCATCAAGCCGGATATAATTGAAAAAATTACAATTTATTTTACTTTTACTGAGGTGCAAATTCTTTTAGAACTACCTTCAGATTAAAAACTGGGAGAATTTCAAAGCCCATATTATAAATGTATATATCATTACCGTTGGCCTTAGGCCTTGTCGACCTTTACAACTTTTGCTTGGAAATCATGGTTCATAGATTCCCCGATAGGATTTTGAAAGAGTTTTTAGACCTTTATTTATTCCAAAATGGGACAAGACAATATTTTTGTTATATCATTTTTTAGTAATACATAATTTATGTGTGAACACGGCTAAATTGTTTAGATGGTTTTGTTAAAATGAACTTCAGTTTGTTTAAAATTGTTAAATTCTAATATTAATATAAACTCTGGGTCTCGGGTAAATTATTTCTGAACGATTTTTAATTTATACTTTCTAAACTTAACCTAATAAAAGCAATAAAAATATAAAATCCGGATTACTTAAGCGTTTAACTCAAAATATTATTAAAAATTTGAGTAATTTATGCAAATGAACATCAGCTTCAGTACTTGTGCTTTATTTAATTAATCAAAATAAAATATTCTTAAAAATTCCTGCATTCAATGCAAATTATAATTTTATTGTGATCACGTTCTTCACTTTCGGCTTCGAATATTTATACAGTTAAAATGGCAATAAACTGCAGTATTTTTTTAATATTACTAATAAACCACAAGTACACGTTCTGAACAAAATATGACATAATTCTTATAAGAGTCATCGAAGATAAATCAAACAATTTATACATTCAAACTCTTTATTAATATAAAATTTAAGAATTATTCATCATTTGAAAATTCTAAATAATTAACTGGTACTCGTATTATCGTACCACACTAAAATAAATTAAAAATAATTATAAAACTGTTCTCAAAAAAAAAAGAAATTTTATTACAAGATTCCCATTGATTCATTTTTTTTTTTTTTTCAAATATATAATAATAACCCCTCATTTTATAATAAATATTACAAATTATTAACTAATAATAATTGATTGTCAATTATTAAAGAATTTTTTTGATTAAAAACCGATTTATTAATTTTATAATTTATAACGAATACACTAACATTTTTAAAAATTGACTATTGAATGAATCTTAAGATATTTTTTTTTAAGAAAAACAAATTTATCAAATAAATGACTAATTGATTTAAAAAACAAGAATATATATATACAATTTATACAAGTTAATTGACATTTTGTTAACATTTTGACTTATTCTATTTGATAAATAGATTTTAATGAAAAAAAAAACACAAATACTATTATTAATCTTAAATATATTATTGAATTAAATTATAAAAAGTTTAAAGGTTTTAATTAAAATTTTTGTTTAAAACAAAATTAAATTTTAAAAATATCTTGAGAAAATAAACTAAAAAAAATTGTTAAAGAATCTTTAAATTCAAGGTGCTATTCACTAAATTTTTTATAAAATATTTAAATGGGTTGGGTCTGAAATCTCGATTTAGTAAATCTCGTTTTAGAAAATCCCGTTTAGAAAATCTCGTTTTTAGAAAATCTTGTTTTAGAAAATCTTGTTTTTAGAAAATCCCTTTTTTTATATTCTGGAAAAAGATGATAATTCTGGTTTTGTATCTAACTCAAAAATCCTTAAAAACCAGATTTTTCAATTTAAAAAGCGATTTTTTTAAAAAGCGATATTATTCAATAAAAAACGAGATTTTGTAAAATGAAATTTTCTAAAAACAGGATTAAAAAAAAAAATATTTACTAAACCGAGATTATGGAACCCTCCCATTTAAATAAATACACATATAAGTAGGTTATTTAAATTTAAATAAAACGCATTTATCATGATTTTATTTAAATTCAAATACAAAATGAAAATTTCAAAATAATTTAATATCTTCAGATACATAAATATCTTCAGATTTTTCTCTTATGGATAATGATGACCTCTTAATACCATTGTTTTAAGTATCTATTCATATTAATTCATCTATTTTATAATTTAGTTATTATAAAGTTTATAATGAAATTAAAATCCAAAACAAGGATCATAAATATTGTATTTGAAGAATACTTAATATTTAATTGTTTATTATATTTTAATCATCTTTACAAAATGGGTAAAAGTTATAATAAAATAGATACAAAAAAACTATTTATATAATTATATAATAAACTATTTATATACTTATAATAATTTTTAAGGCATTTAAAATTTAATTGAAAATTATAAATTTATTGAAAATTAAGTAAAATCCAAAATACTATATTATCTACATATATACTCCTAGCAGATCAACTTGCATAATAGTAAAGAAATAACATAGTTATGTAAACCACTTACGATATTAAAAGTTATCTATATAAGATTAAAACCATTATTAATATTGAAAGTAAAATGGAATGAAAGAGGTTTTAAGGTTCAACAAATTATACGTAGAACATATTAATATTTTAATTTCCGAACTTGTAGAAGAGGCAAATGATTGGGGTCATGGTCCTATTTACTCTTCCATCGCACTAACATATAATTAGAACATGTTTTTATTTCAAAGATGTTTCATTTTGTAAACATCTGTTTTAAAAAGAATTCGAAATCTAATATTATAATCCCAAGATTTCTGAATAAATGACATTCTTAAGTTAAAACACCTCTTAAATTTTCTTAATCACTCAATTAAAACTCATATTTTTGAATGTAAAATTGGTTTTAATTGAAAAATGTGCAAATGTAAAATAACTTTATAACATATCATAGGATTCCACAAAGTTATAAATTAATAATATTATAAATATTGTTTATCTTAGTTCAAAACAAATTTATATCAAACTTTTGGGCGCCATTGGTTTTTAAAACACTCTATTTCAGAACTAAAGATTTTTTAATTTTTTTTTTAAATCAACTTGACACTTGCTATTGAATACGTACTATTAGTTAACGATGCTTTACACACCTAGGTGGCACAATGTTTAGAGCACAAACTTCTCTTTTGGGAAAGAAGTCTGAGTTCTGCATAATTCTTTGTAATAATATAAAAATATTACAATAAATAAAGATAAAACTAATAGACCAATTTCAAGAATCTAATATGTCCACCCTCTTTCCTCGCAATTTAATGCTATTCTATATAGTCAGGATTGCAGTTGAGCAGCTAAGTTGAATTTTAATTTAAAAAATTTACAAGAACTTAGACAATTTTTTTAAGGAACTGCTAAGAGTTTTTCCTGTAATTGGGTTTACCCCGATTGCTTTTTTGAATAGCTAAGTAAAATATGTTTTTCAAATTCTAATAACAGTTGAAATATTCACAATTTCCTGGAAAACAGAACACCTAGTAATTTACTTTTAATTAAATATATATTTAAAAAAAAGTTGAGAACAATATATAGGTGCAGGGTCAGAACTCCCAGAGACATACGGACTACGTGGGACATAACATAAGTCTCTTTACAAGTGGGTTATAAGTCCCTTTAGGGAGCCTTTCAAAATGTAGTTTAAATGTAAAATTTTGTAAAAAGGGAATACTCAGATCTTCAATCCAACCCCAAATGTCACTGATACCCGTCACTGATATTATCTAATTAAAATTAATATTTTTTTTAATATTACTAATAATTTTTAAGCTGAGAATTGTATAAGGAAGTTATGACCCACTACGCTGAGTCAAAACTCCCAGGGTCATAAATCCCTTAGGGAGTTATGGCTCACTGCTATGAGTCATAAGGCCCTTAAGGACTTATATCCTACTAACTGGGTTATAAATCCCTAATGGACTTATGACCCTGGGAGTTCTGACCCTGTACCCAATATATATATATATATATATATATATATATATTGTTATTTAATAGAAACAATTAAAATAATAATTATAAAATATTATTAAATGTTATAATATTATTAAAATTATAATTAGATTTAAAATTTCAAATAATTAATACTAAAGAAATATTTAAGGAAATTAATATTTATATTAAATTATAAATTCGCATTATAACTTCGTCATTTCCTTGAAATCCATATATTGTTAATTAAGAACTACAAGTTTTTGTATTATAAAACATTTTAACAAATTGATTAAAATTATGTTTTAATTAAATATAATTGGTTTTGTCTTAAATATAGGCAATTAAAAAATATTTAGAAGAATTTATTCTAAAAAAACTAAAACTTTTTTAATTAGGTAAGTATATGTATGTATTTAATTTTAATTTATTTTATAAACTGAATTCCAAATTTAATCTGCTTTAATAAAATTTTTGAATTCGAATTTTACATGCACATAGAACTAAAATGGGACTTTTGCTTTCTCTGCATTAGACTTATGATGTGTGATTTTATTATTGATTTTAGATCCAGCATTGAATCTGACATTTTAAGTTGCTGATTTTAACTGAACATCAATAGAATGTTTGAAGATACTTGAGGTATAAATGACTAAAGATGACTAAGAAGATGTGTGGCAATTAAATCATTTTCATTAAAAGTATTATAGAGTTCAGATAATAGGAAAGAGGGACTAATTTATTCATTTGAGGAAAATAGAATTTCTTCAATCTTTTGATAGTATCAGTGGACCCTTATTCTATTTAGAAGAGATTTTGTTAACTTAATAAATAATAATATACACTTTTCGTAATAATTGAAAATAATATATTATTTATAGTTAACCTATGGGCTTACTTTTATATTCGCAATACTAGACAACTTTCTCCAATTTACTTAATTTTAATATCTTCTATCATTTACTTTTAAATACTCTCCCAATTCCATAAGGAGTTTAGAGCATTCACAAAGTCATTTATGCTATACTTCAAGGAGATTTTAACCCTATGCTTATGCTTGAAAGGTCGGCTACTTAAGTATTTTTCCATTGATTAGATTTCTATGAATTAGTGAATATTATGAATCCATGAAAATTAATCCTGAAAGTTAATCTCGAAAAATTGAAGGGAACTTTAGACTACACTCAATAGAAACCCAATCCCCCAATTCACTAAAAATTAATTAAAAAAATTGAAATTGGAATTAAAAAAAAAACCACTCAAAAGAAATTTAAGTACTTTTTGGTAAAAAATTTATAGTGATAGTATTTAATTATTATTAACCCACTTAAATTTACTAAAAAATAGATTCAAATTACAAAATAACTAAATTATATTAATTTTGTGTTTTTTTATTTTAATTACCAATTTAAACATTTAAAAATTTTTTTTTTGAAAAAGCCATCCAATAAAATTGATAGAAAAATTGATAGACAATTAAAATAAAAAAATAAAATTAAGTCATTAAATCGAATTTTCTCTTATTGTTCTCATCTTTTTTATATATATATGTATATATATATAGAATAATAAAATATAACACCTGCTGTATATATATATATATATATATATCCTCTTCAACAATATTATTTTTCATTAATTTTCCTTCCGCCTTTTATTGAAATGATTTAAATATATATTTACAGGGTGTCCCAACTTATTTTGCACATAGAGCAGGAGGTAATCGGGAGCATAACAACGAACTGTATTCTAGACCCTTTTCGAGATATGAGAAGTTCTTTTTATAAAAGAACGGTTGGAGATGGAGGTTAATTAAAGCTTACAACTTACTCTACAAAATACCTTTTTTTTTATCTCTCTATAGTAAGCTGTTCAAAAGTTATTGATTTTTTTTATGAAAAGTCGTTAAAAAATCTTTAACCCCTAAGATCTAGAAAAGGGTCCAAAATAGCCCCTCCCCCCTCCATTATAATTTTTTGAACGTTACTATCCTCCCACCTCCTGCTCCATGTGCAAGTTAACTCGGGACACCCAATATATGTGACACCCATGTGTAACTCGAGACACCCTGTTTATAAATTTGTATACATACCATCCAGGTATATAATATTTAAAACCAACGAATTTTTAACCGCAATATTGGTTTTTATTACAAGTATTTGTTTGCGCCATAAAATTCAGTTTTTTTTTGATGGTTTGATGGTTCCAAAACATTCAAAATCGAAAAATTGTAATAAATTTTTATTATACATTTTTTTTTTTTTTTGATATTTTTATATACGCCAATTCGGTATTAAATTCACCTATTTAAAGTACTAAAAACTGTATTAAATATGTATATACATATTATATGCATTTATATATATATATACATATTTAAAAAGTTTTAACAGTGCTTTAAAAATAATGTCATATAGTGTATTATCAAAAAGCAAATAATATATGTATACATATTTATATACATATACATATTATTTATGTATATATATAAAATCATAAAATTTGGACTTTTTTTATAAGCGCAGATAACGGTAAATGAAGTAATTTCGCTAATACGAGTACATATATAAAAAGAAAGAAGTTTTAAATTTCATTAGTTTTTTTATTATAGTTGTTTTAAAAATTAATAAAAATTTTTATAAACTTTGTATATACGATAAAATGTTTTTTTTTTTTTTGGAAATCTAAAATCGGTCAAATGAAATTTGAATTGTATTTCAACTTAGACTATATCTGCAATTTGGCTAATAATTCAAATACGATAAAATGTAAACCAATAATAATTGTTAATCCTTGGGTATTTTTTTTGAAAATAAAAATTCTAATAGCTTATTACTTTAAGTTCCTAATTATTTATTTATCTTTTAGCCTTCTGAACAGCTTCTTTAATTAGTCGAAGGGTCTCCTGATCTATCAAAGAAACATTAAATCCTTTTAACATAAAATTTAATAATATGAACTTTAGTTGGAAAAATTAACATATTGATAAGAACCTAATTAACAGTATCTAAACTAGCTCGACTAAGTATATATAAGAGGGCGATATGACTAAAGTCCCGAAGCCAATAAGTTCCCGGGAGAATATAGCACGAAAAATAAACCAAAAGTTAACGGCAAAACATCCCCGAGAACTTTTGATTTCGTGTAAATTGAAATAATCAAAATTCAGTAATCATGTTTTTTAATTTATAATGGGAAATAATGTTTCATTTTCCAGAAGATTTTTGACTAGGGTATTGAGATTAAAGTCTACCGGGGACTTTTTACGTATTTTTTGAGTCATTAGTCCATGTCATAGAGTTAAGAGTTTGTACTGTGTTATGTATTAGTCGTTTGCGAATTCATAATTTTCTACAATTATAATCATAATAAGTACTTATAGTTATTCCAAAATAAACGGTATATTAACACTCTTAAAGTACCCTTTAGTTAAACTTCATAGATATTCGCAGAGCTACTATTTAACATAAAATTTAACGAATCTAGCAGTGTATTACTTAACTATAGCTGTACTACAGCTACAAATATTTAGCAAATCTAAATCGATACTTAAAACTTGAAACAACTCCAAATATTTTATAACCAAATATTTTACAGTTAAATTTTAAGTATTGAAGGTGAATTTAGAGAACGGATTAATATTGAAAGGGCCTCTTAACATTTATACGGGATTGAATGTATATTTAAAGGGTTTTAAAATATCTGTATATAAAATAATGGAAAATACTTATATGCTTCTTTAAGTTTTAAAAATCTTAAAAATTCTTGAGAAATAGGCTCTATATTAATTATTTGTAATATTTATTTATCATTAACTTAAAGTCAACAACACAACTATTCTAAATAATTAATATTGAAAATACAAATACCTCCTTCATTCGACAATAGATCTATCATCTAAAATCTTTTAAATGTTTTTTAAACTTTCTACTAAAAAAAAAAACAAATAATTGAAAACCACTGATCTAATATCTATTAAGATAATTATTATTATTATTGTCGACAATCGATACTCGAAAATTTAAATTATATCTGGTTGACCTAATTTTTTATTTTTTTTTTTATTTTATAATTTTCAACTTGAATTAACAGAAAATCAATATTTAGAGGTAATATTAAAAAGGTATAAACTTAACGAAAATTGTTTCACCATTTTATTTTTTTTTTTTTTTTTATCAGTTTTTTTGTTTATTTAGAGGATTTTTGCATTTCAACCTTAAGTTTGTCAGAATGTTTACAAAAGACTCTTTGAAAAATATCTGATAGTTAAAACAAAAAAGAAAAGTTCGATTTTTATCTAAAGTATAAGTAAAATAAAAAAGAAAATAAATTTCAAAGGAAATTTAAAAAGAAAATTTATTCATTGAAGATGAAGAAAATCGAATCCTTTTCATCCTTATAAAAAAATTTGGTTTAAGTACATTTTCTAAAAGTGATGTAAAGGTCAAATAAAATAAAAGTTCCGCCATACATCTCAGGAAAGTAAATACACAAGATGAATAACAGAATTAGGTCGGGATCAAGATGGTCCCATTTCTTTAGAGGACTCTGATAGCAAAGAAGAAAGTGCTTAGATTAATATATATACTCGAATATACCCAAATATAATAATCACTAATGACATTCATCCGAAGAACGAATTCAAATAGAACAAATTAAAAAAATAAAGTTTTTTTCGGAACAATTCCGATTACAAATTGAAATAAAGTTGCAATCCTCGTATCTTGGGAGAAAGAAGTCAGGCCAACTTGATTTAAAAAAAGAGTTCCCGAATCTGTAAAATTATTGTCTTAAGACGAATGCGAAAAATTAAAAGTGTCAAAAAGTGACACCCTATAATTTGTGTCAGTTTATGCTTTGACACCCAATAATTTGTTGGGGCGGGCATAAGAGTCGGACTTTTTAAATTTTTTATGCTGTAAAATGCTGTCAAACGTTTTCAAATTTTTCTTGCTTTTTTAAAGTGCTACCAAAAAATCGGGGATTACCTTTTTTAAATCATATTAGTCCGGTATTGGGTCTTGATCAGGGATTTTAACTTTTTCGTTTTTAAAAAATAGTAAAAATTGTAAAAAACTTTCTTTTCATCGGAATTTAAAATTTTGGTTTTTATGATTAAATTTACAAAACGAATGTTTTTAAAATTTATTTTAAATAAAGTTCCCGATTAAATCGGAGCAATATTTTTGTTGTTCCGAAATAAATTTCGTCACGGAACTTTTCATTTTTATTCCGTTTCCTTCCGGACTCCTGGGAAATATCATAAACATATGAAGATCGAAATAATCTAATTTTTATATTATTTAATGTGTTAATATTTAAAAGCTTGATCACCCATAAAGTTTTACTCAACCATTTCTAAGGAATTTAAAAAGGAAAGGAGGCAATTTGGAATATCTCGTCAATCCATCACAATTGCTACTGTAGTCAAACACTAGAGTAACCTTCCTCATAAGATAATTTTAGTGTAGGCCCCAAAAAAAGGTTTGATTTAGCCCAATACTTTGAACAAAAAAAAAAATATAAAATAATTCTGTGATTTGTAAAAAGTAGATCAAAAACAGTAAGAAAAGGTTGAAAATTCTTAATATTAAAAAGTTTACCACTGCAGTTTGAAGATGAACTTACCTGTAAAAAAAGAAAAAAAATATATTAGAATCATTTTAAAAGTTATATATATATATAATTTAAAAAAAAGATACACGTATATGTACTATTATGCAATTTTAAAAGTATAAAGTTTTGACATTTAAAAGCTTTTCAGTTTCACATTAAAATTATGTGAGACTTTAACAGTTTCTTAAGACAAAGATTTTAACGAACTGAATATTTTCTATATACATTTTTATTCTACTGTGCTCGATTTAGTTTCATGGGACCTAGAACAGTACAGAGAATTCTAAAAATTAACATTTAATTTTCAAAATTTTGAATATCTCCTGTACATTACAAAACATAAACTAAAAGTAAGTGATTTATATGTTCCATGATCTGCGTAATAGGATATTTTGAGAGATTCTATAAGGTCAAAGCATCAACATTCACTGTAGATATGCAATATTAGGCATAAACAAATTTTTAATATCAATATTATTTTATATCTGACAAAAACTAAATTTCGGATATATTCTTCAGACTTAAAATTAAGACTATAAGAATACAGACGATGTACTTATACTGTATAGGTAGTTAAAAAATTTAGAATAATGCTAAAAATAATTTGAACTAATATAAATGTGCAATGAAATCTAGATATAAGAACATGAATTGCCAGATTAAAGAAACAAATTGTTACATAATTAAATTAAATAGTATATAGATTAGTTAAAAAAGTAGTCTCTAGAGTTTAGATTGTAACTTAATATACAAATTTGGAAAAGATGAAAGATAAATTAAAATCAGCCCACAACAGCCCTGGCAGTCGAGGGCTTTATCAATATTGCGTAATTCAGTGTAATACGTAATATTCAAATAAGTACTTTGAGCTTGACTAAATTGTAATCGAATTTTAATACTAAATTGAAAATAAAATATTTATCAACTAATAACTCAAGCCCACAAAACAATAAAATGAGAATATTTATAGTACATAACATAAACCTATATACCTATATATATTATGTTAAAATCATGTTAAATTATCGTAAAAAATGTTATACTTTCATTTTTTTATTTAGAAAAATCACTGTTATTACTTTTACTTGTATACAACAGCAGTGAAAACTCAAATTTATTATGATAAGTCTAACTAATTTTCAAATACTTTCTATATGTTTTATAACTATTACTGTAATACTATATTTATACTATTTATAAATTTATATATTTATACTATATGTAATACTTATCTAACTGTAATACATAATATTACAGAATATAGAATAATTCATTTATCTTTGATCATCAGACAAGTATAAATTGAGTATAGAATAAAGTTCTTATGGGTTTTCGAATTTTTCAGATATTGTTCGTTTATTTGTTGTTTTTGTAATTGATTTGTTAGTTATTTTTTGCCGAATATGGATAAGTAGTGAATGTTTTAGCAGTTTAACACACCAATATGATATATATATATACTTATACTAAAATAGAATGTAGGGATTATGTACGTATATTTTGAAAATTAATATAGGTAAATGTTGATAAATAAGTAGGTACCCTAAAAATACTTTTTGTTTCAAAATAATTAGGAATCAACTAACCTTCGTGTATATATATATGAGTATATATATATATATATATATATATATATTGGATTATTCAATGAATATTTAAATTTTAAAAAGAAAAATAGAACAAGGCAAAAATGATAATGAAAAGTAATTTTAACATTAAAAAAAACAGGTATGTAATAATAAAAAAAACCCCAAAGGGTTTAAAAAGAGGACATTTTCAAAAGTGAACAATGGTTCAAATTTAAAGTTTTGAAGGCGAATAGGAAATATATTAAAATATAAATTGATAATAATTTGTTAAAACTTTTCTAAGCATTTTATTGTATAAGCAAAGTTTGTTGAAAATTAAGAAGACGCTTTCTTCAATTATAAGAAAGCCCTTCATAATTATGAAAAATTGTTCACACTTCTTACAATTTATAATGTTTCAGTTTTAAATAAAGTTCGTTACTTTAAATTTAATATTCAAATTTCAAAAGATTACAAGGAAGGTGTTTAAAAATAGCAAATTTTCTGGTTTTTATTCGTAGAGCTCTCGAATTTCAAAATTACTCACTTAGACCATTTTGAAGATATAAGGAGTAATTTAATTTCGAACAAAGATAAAATGAAAAACCGTATCCAGAGCTGGCATTTTTCACGTACCTTTACGGTCCTGATACTGGAAAAAGTACTCAGTAGTATTTTAGTATTATTGATACTGGTATTACTATAGTAAATACTGATAGTATTGATTAAGTACTAATAAGTACTAGTCATGTAATCGATGCTACTGGTAAATTCTGGTAGTACCTGTAAATACTCGTAATACTGGTAAATACTGGAAAGTACTGGTGAGTTTTGGTAATACTAGTAAGTACTGGTAAGTACTGGAAAAAAAATGGTAACTTCCAGTACCAATCTTATTACTGGTACTTGCACTGGCTTGTTTACTTAAGCACCAAAGTACTGAAATATTACCAACTCAAATAAAAATTTATAAAAAAAACTTATAAAAAAGTTATTAAATGGCATTTACAAATCAAATATTTGCCTTATATAGAACTAGTGTTATAAAAATCTAAATATAGAACTTTTTAGAACTTTAGAGACTGTTGCTCTGTATGGTGTTACAGAATTCTTGTAAAAAAAATGCTTGTAAAAATTTTGTAAAAAATCCGGACAAATGGACAAACAGGCAGAATTAAACTAGATATTGGTAATTTTTTCTAAAATAAGCTAAATAAAAAAGGTAGGAAAAAGAACTAATATGAAAATTCAAATAAGTTTCTTAATATCATGTTATTTAAAAATAAATTTTATTTAATTAAAGATTTGTATAGAACGTGCAGCATATATTAATTATTTTAAATTTATAATAACAATAAATATTATTGTAAATAATTAAAGGGGTATTAAGTATTTAAGATAATGATAATCCGAAATCTTGCAAACATTTTCACTATAAATAATTCCATAGTTGCCCAGTAGAATATATAACTACAAATACTCTTCTAATAGAAGATCTTATAATATTATTAGACTTCAGAAGTATTATATATTAACAGAAAATAATTAAATATATATTAAATATTATATAATACAAATTAAGTATAAGATTGCAAGTATAAGTATTAACTTTTTTTTTAATTTTTAAAAATTCCAATTAATATTTCAAACTTTACTTAAAAAAAAATAATTATCATTCTTGTCGCATTTCAATATGCCATAATATTATATTAAAAATTTTTAAGCGCTTATATGCATTTAATTCAAAATACTCGTAACATTTTATATAACTACTTTGGGAAATTCCATGTCTTATTTTTAACTATTTATTCATTTCCATTTACGTGCGTTTGTCGTCAGAGTGTCTGTTTTTTTCATTTGAAAATTTACAACACATATTAATATGGAAACTATCAAAAAATTGACATCTGGTTGGTAGGAAAGTACTATTTAATCAGAGTCTAAATATTCGTATTCTTCATGAAGCTATAATATCGAGTTCAAATTTTAAATCATATAGATCAGATTAGCGATATCAGAAATGAAAAACAAAAAGTGGGCTGAAAGTGGAGTTCTTGGGCCGAATCTAGCGGCACTTTTTAAACAAAATGATTAAATGTAATCGTCACTGTGATTTTAAATTCCATGTTCTTATAAAGTGATGAATAAAAACTTCTAAATGGGATAAATGCATAAATCTGAGTTAATCTCAAATAGCAAATTTTAAAATAAATAAAAATCTAAGCTTGAAGTTTAAGTTTTTTAGTTCAAGCTTAGCTTTATTTATTCTAAAGAATCCCAAAAAAAAACTAACTGATAGTCAACGCGACTTAATGCAGAATGTTTCTCTAATTTGACATCGTTTTGTACTTGATCAATGCGTAACTAAGTGTATATATATATATTACAACGACATGAGTTTATTTTAGTAATAACCTTAAGGCTCAGTCTACAATTGTTTAAGGTTCACGTAATCATTCAAGACTTTAAAGTTTTTAGATTCAAATCTGAATTACAAATTTTATTAGTATTAGAAAGGAAAAGTCTATAATGACCAAAGCTAGACATTTCTATATTCAAATCTTTAATTCCCATAAAATCTGAGCGGAACATAATCTCGGTTTATTAAATTTTTTTTTTAAATCTCGCTTTTACAAAATCTCTCGTTTTTTAACAATTTCGCATTAGAAAATCTCGTTTAGAAAACATCGTCTTTAGAAAATCTGGTTTTTAAGGATTTTTGAGTTGGATACAAAATCAGAATTGTCAGTTTTTTCCAAAATATAAAAAAAAGGGATTTTCTAAAAACGGAATTTAGTGAAAACGGGATTTACTTAACCCAGATTTCGACTCCAACACATATAAAATATATAAAATCCTGGGGTTGAGTCTGAAATCGGTTTAGTAAATCTCGTTTTAGAAAATCTCGTTTTTAGAAAATCTCGTTTTTAGAAAATCTTGTTTTTAGAAAATCCCTTTTTTATTTTATTTTATTTGTTTATTCTGCAAAAAACTGATAATTCTGCTTTTGTATCCAACTCAAAAATTCTTAAAAACCAGATTTTTTAATTAAAAAAAAAGATTTTCTTAAAAAGCGAGATTTACTAAACCGAGGTTATGGAACGCTCCCAAAATCCTGTACAATTAAGCTCTAAAATTAAAATAAAACATTAAACTTATAATAAATGTAAGTATTAATTCCAAAATTTCGACAAAATTTTCCAATATAATCAAATCCGAAAATTAATTAAAATAATACCAATGTGTGCTAATATGATTCAACTTACCAACACAATAAAATAATTAATATTTACTAATAATAATAATTGTATTGGCCATAAGTATATAACTATTATTAAATTTTAATTTTAATGACATTTTAAGTAAATATATATAGTTAAATCATTTTTCATCATAATTTAATTTATTTAAAAAATTAAAAACTTTCTAAGTACATGCATATTATATTTTACACAATTCATAAATGCAATTTTATGAAATTTGTTAAAATAACAACAGGTAGCACAGGTATAAAAATCAATTTAGCAAAAAACCATCAAAAATAATAAATTTACTTTTTATTTATGTCACGTAAAATTACAACAACAATAGGTTCATACTTCAATTGAATTTTTTTTTTCAGCATTTTAGCGTTCCTTATACCTTGAATAATTAATTCTAAACAACACTATTGAAAATTTTTTACATATTATATACAATGTACACATTTGCATTATTTGTATATATATAAACCGAGTGATTCATGCGTACAATACAATTTTAAAAATTGTAACTATAGATATAACATAAGTGTCCACATTAGCTTAACTTTTGTATTTCCGTTCTTACAAGAGGCACAATGAAAACTATCGAAAGCCATCCGTTAAAGCTGTGAGGAGATTCTGTTCGTGGTTAACACTTAAGTCACTAAAACCAAAACTTTAGGATGAGACCTTTGACATACCTTTGGTTTTGAAGATCAAGGGAAGAAAAGTATTTTTGAGAATTGGATTTGGAAAATTTCCAATTATAGGGTAATGTGGTTAGGATTTTAAGGATTTTGACATACGCGCAATTAGTAGTCAAATCAAAGTAGTCAATTCAAGAACTTCAGGACAATGACAATAAAAAGACGACCACATTCGTAATAAATAAAAGTTTAAATAAAATTTTAGTCAATAATAACATAATAATAAAAAATGGTGGTACTTATAACTTAGAAAAAAAAAACATATCATATCATCAGCACCAAACATATCATCAGCACCAGTAAAGAGTCAAGTGAGAGTACCCATACTAGAAAAGACTACCCAAAAACTTTCAAACACTTACTACCTCTGGTACCGAAATTAATAAAACACTAATGATACTGTGAATACCATTACCAGTATTTTTAATAATACTTATATTTTTCGAGTACTAATATTTAAATTTTACTGAGTATTTTTACCCAGCAGATGAACTGTTACTGGTTTGTTTCCAAGTACTTGATACTTGACCAAGATACTTGAAAATCACCAGCTTTGCTATATAGGTATAGTCATCTTAAAGAATAATTAATTCGGATGTATACTTTTAACAACTCTATAATTTAACTAAGGAAACACACTTAAAAGAAAAAGCTGGTTTTATTAATCTGTTGGGACACTCTGTGTAAAAAAACTAATTAATTTTAACATAATATACATATCTATCAAAATCATGACTTAAAAGATATTTTTTTTTTTGCCTGGTAATATGCATTTTATTAAATAAAATGTTTATATGTATATATATATATTAATATAATACATGTGTTTAAAATTTATGGTTAATATTTATACAAATATATACACATATATATGTATATATATGTATATACAATATAGGTACAAAAATAATTTTCAAATTAGTCATGCATATATTATATTCTATTCATTACACCCTTTCAAAATATAATAAAATAATCAACATACAAATATTATAAGAATAAAATTCAACAGGTGAAAAAAGGTGTGCCACAATGTTATCATTAAAAAAAAATATATATATTTTTAAAAATTTTATTTTAAAGAATTTAAACTAACTATATCAAAAAAATTATTTATTTATAATCAACTTTTTGAAATATTTAATTGATAATATTTATAATTTTAATATAATTTCTTTTATGTAATCTGAAAGTTTTGACTCATAATTATTTAAATTCTGATATTAAAATTTTATTTTATTTAGTAAAATTAAAAAAAAACCAAATTTTTAAATTCGATAAGTATTTTGTTTATTTTGTTGTTGTAATAGATAGTTTAATTAAAATATTAATTACCCGAAAAGGGTGCAGTTAGGCTAGAGTTGTACTTTACCTTGATAAATTTCTTTTTAAACTTAAATTATAACAAATTGCATTGAAATGCGGTCTTAAAAAATGAAACTGATTTGAATGTATGAAAATTGAGGAAGATTAAAGTTTCCTTTGTCAGCTTTTAGTTAGCCGTGAGAACCAACTAAGGTGTTTCAAACAAACTAGTTTAACCAATTTCATAGTGACATTATTTCTACTCGAAGCCGTGATCTGAATCAAAACAATGAGGAATCTGCAAATTCTCCAAAATTAACTTTGTGTAAATTTCGAAACTCTAGCTCTTTTAGTTTTTGAGTTATAAAGCCGACAGACGGACCGACAAACATAGCTAAATCAATTTACTCTTCAATTTTGATCCGATCCATACCCTGGAGTTAATCATGTCTAGATCGAATTAATACAAATGGAGAAGCAATTGTAATGTAGCTATGACCTTTTTTTATAAATATGTGGGGTACGGTTAGAAATAATGGGTACACTGTAGAATAAATTCAAATAAAGAACTGAGTTCTAAGACTAATGACTTCATAATAACTTTGATTAGATTGAGTGCTAACATGGATTAGAAAAAATGATAATATTCTATTGCTACCTTAGTATTAAAATTAATTCACGAAAAAGAGTCTGTCCTTAAAAAACATTCAGATTTTCCCTCCTGACAAAGACTTATCATCAGTAGATTTTAAGCAAGTAATGCAACTTCAAAAATGTGAGAACTTAGCATAAGTCTTTCGAGAATTTCGTTGTTTTAAACACACACTCCTTCGGTTAATTATCATGCACTTGACCTTTTCATTCTCAAGACGTCTCCTATAATATAATAGAGCTTCACATAAAACCTAATTATAAAATTATGTCCTTACTTGAATTGCAATTTAAATGTTACTTGAAAACTAATTTTTAAAACTTTTGAAGAATCTTATCTCACACTTGAGATTGTGATTTATGATCATTCTTTCTAAGTTTTACCTAATTCTGGTCCATTTCCCAATACCATTTTCAGTTAAAATTTTAAGTGCTATTATATTCTGTTTTTTCTCAGGTGATTTAATTTTAATAATAAATTTAATATAATTTTTATTTATTTTTAAATCATAATATTTAATTAAATAAGAACCAAAAGATAAAAAACCGCATATAATTTATTACCTCATATATTAAAATTATAATTAAAAATTATTAAATAAAAATAACTATTTAATTCAATTTCCAATCTACTTATTATAAATTGAACAATAAATTATAAGTTTTTTTTTAATTTAATTTGTATTTTACGTATTTTTTAATTTCATATTTAACACTTTTTTACATTTCGATTATCGAGGCTTTATTTTTTTATCAAATTGTACGCTGTCAATCCAAATTTTAATTAAATGTATTTATTTAAAATTGATTAATATTTAATTTTGCATATGTTCTGCATTTCACCGCATGTTATAAAAATAATTTGAATATTATTTCAATTTTTTATTTATTAAACTATTTATTTAAATTTGATTTTCAATATAATTTTATTTTTAAAAATAAGTTAAATTAATTAGAAACGGGATTGTATTGGGTGACATGTCATAACTCCCATGTCACACTTTAAAATTTTAACAAGTGTCATAAGTCCTTAGGGAGTTATAGAATTATATGTATCTGTATATGTGAGATTTTGAATTAAGCGAAATTGTTAGACTTCGATTCGAAATCCTTCTTGATTGCGAATTTTAATATATATATATATATATATAGGGAATACCCTATTTTGAATGCAACTCTAAAATTCATCCTAATTCAGAATCTCAGGTAAATATTCTGGAAAAAGTGTATAGATCTGCTTTTGAATACAATCAGTAACAACTTTAATTTTCACAAAATTTCTGAAAAATATCCATTCAATTGTTTGCTCAAAAAAAAAATTATCAATTTGAAATAAAATCAAATTGGATTTATTTTAATTTTTCATATTTTACCAAAATTTAAAAATTCGTTTTTTGGGTTCACTTTTATCAAATATGATAATGAAATAAAGACAATTGGCTTTATTACATTAGGCCTTATTGCAATGTACTCGAATATTACTACAGTGGTATTAAACTTTTGCTTCATTATAAACACCGAACCATAAAAACATCAAGCTGGCTTAAGCTAATATCAAAACTGAATGATAATTCAACGAAGTGTTTTGTTACTTAAGTCCTGTCAAATGTTAAGCTGTCTGTCTGTTATTGTTCCTTTTATTTTAAAACATATTTTAAGACTTTTAAAATTCGTAAAGTTTTTGAGTTTGAAATAAACATCATCAAATAATTCACACAATTATTTGACGCCAAACGAAGGGACTTTAAATTTTAATTTTAAATTGGAAAATTATTCTCAGTACGAAATATTTATTATAAACCGTAAAACAAAACTAATTTTAATAAAATAAGTTTTAATTAATGAAATAAATTTTAATTTTCAATTTAATTTATTATAGAAAAATTCATTAATTACTAGTGCGTATGCCATTTATTGTTTATGGTTATCTGAAATGTTGAGTTAAATTATAATAATAAATTTAACTCATATTTTCACTAATCCAATAACCGAACAATTAAAATTTCAATAACTTTGATAAAATGAGCAATTTTTTACAAATAAATAATAAATTTGAAGTATAAAAAAATACAAATTGAGGTCAAAATATAATTAAAAATATGCTATTTTTAAAAAAAATAAGGTCTAAACAATTAACAAATAATTAATAAACATAACAAATTGTATGTGTAAACATAAATTTAGAATAAAATATATACTTGCATTTGAATTGATTAAGTACATAATATATCTAATGTTTATATATATGTACCTATATATGTATTCGTAATCCTATATATTTTATCCGATCAAAAACATTATGTAAATTTACAAAGTTCATATAAAGTCTCACATTTACATAAAAATTAAGTCATTGATCGCGTTCAGTAGCATCTAGCGCTATAAAGAAGAGTGAAGCACTCGATAAATTTTTTTTTAATCTAGCGCTCAAGTTATCTATTGACGGTTGTGTTTACAGAAGTAAAGTATTCTTTTAAAATTAAAAATATAAATTGATTAAAAAATAAAAAATATAAGATTAAAAAAACATACGAAATTTATTAATTTTATATAAAAGTTTAAATAGAAAAAAAAAGTAAGGATAAAAATAGAATTATTAAAAGGTTTTTGAATGCCATAGAAATTCTCCATTTTATCAATAATTAAAACAATTTAAATAAAATAAAAATATGTATACATCAAAAATCACTCAAAATCAAATGTCACTTGAGGCTTTTTTTTTAAATAAAAGCATAGATCTGAGCACGCTCTGAGCAGAGCATGAACAGAATACGCAAAAAAAAATGAATTGAAAAAACTATCATTTTAAATTGTTAAAAAATTATATTAAAAATGGATAACCTAAAATAACAAAACAAACGTCAAAATGTCTTTGTATTTTATTTTGCTCAGTCGTGCTCGATATATTTCCACTGAGCACGAGCACGCGCTGAGTGCGCTCTGATTTAAAAAAAAAACACGAATCATGATTTTTTTTTTGACAGTTCATGCTCTGCTCAAATTTCAAAAAAAAAAAACGCCTCTAATTTTCCTGCAAATCATCCTGTACAACACTGTAAAGCTAGACGCCGCAGCAATCGATTGTAGGCACTAGATGCTACTGAGCGCGACTATTGATTCACATAATAAAATTGCGTTTTTTTTTTATGAATTTTTTTTTTTTTGTATTCCTACAAAAACTTTCATTATCATCTTCATTTTAATTATTACATTTTTATCTGTTGTACAACATAAATAAATAACATATAGTTGAGACCGGAGTGTTATATTTTAAAAATGACACTAGTAATAATATGGATTTAAATATGAAATTGAAAATAACATTAAAATATTCTTAATCAGAATTTAAATGTTAAAACTTTTCAGGACCATTTCATTTCTAGAAAAATGTTTAATCTAAAAAATCAAATTTTTTTTTGTTAAAAATTAAATATGTTTAAATTCGGCAGATTTTTCCGTCACTTATTTAAAGTCTAAAAAATTTGTTCAAAGTATTTACAATTATCACTTATAAATGTCATTCTGTAATTTTTTTTTTAATCAACAAAATCTGAAGTTTCAAATCTGCAAAAATAAAAAATCTTTGTTTCTTTTGTGGTTACTTGTCAGATTATTCATTATATTGATGTTTTTTTGATGTCGAAGGGAAAACCAGTGCTCAATTAAAATTTCTCTGATCTAAAGTTTGACACAATCAACAAGTAGTTAATTTTGGAAAATATTTTTGAATAAGATAAGTATCTTATTGTCTCACAGTCCGAGCTACAGTTTTTTTTAACTCAGTAGGTCAGAGTTCGGGTAAAACTTAGCTCTGAAGGCATAAATGATAACAAACCATTTGACGTTGACACAAATCATTCTGCCAACATTATGTTATGCAATGGTCAATGCTATTAAAACGATTTCTTTTAGATTTGATAATTAAATTATTGCGAATGACATCAAAAAGTTTTAATTTTTTTCATTCACAATAACATTAATTCAGGGTTGAACATTAAAATGACAATTAAAATGTCAATGAATAAAAAACGAGGTGTATATTTGTACCCTTTGACAAAATTCAACTAATAAAATGAAATACTATTTAAGAAAATATAAGACAAAATATATATGTATATATTTGACAGAAGTGAATTAGACAATTTGTATTTCAATAGAAACGGTCTTCAACCTACAGTTTTAAAGTCAATATAACATTGCATTTTAAAAAAAGCACATGTATACATACATTGACAGTTAACACATTCAAATAACAAGAGCACAAAAGAAAAAATCATCCTCCAACATGCAAAGTACCTAGCAATCAAATATTGAATTGATAAAGAAGACAATAATAAAAGAGTTGATATAAAAAGAAAAAATTTAATTGATTGAAATTCAACAAGTTTCAATGACTCAAACATAAAAAAAAAAATTGAATTAAAAATATTCAATCAATTGGAAAACTTTACATCACAAAAAAAAAACAGTAAAATAGGATGTACAGGAGATGGAATATATGAGAACTATTAATATAACAATAACAAAAAAAAAAATTTAAATGTAAAAAGAAAAATTCAATTACATTCTTTTATTCATTGAGAATGAACGAATATCACTCTTCAGTTATAGTTTGTTTTTAATGGGTGACTATTGAATATGGTTGTCATATTTTTGGTATATGTACATGTGCAATTTGAATGAATCACATACATATATATATATGGTCTTTTTTTTTTAATTCTTTTGATTTAATAGACCAATATTTATACCTTTTTCAGTCACAAAAATAAAAATTATAATGTGTTTAAGATTCAAATAGAAATCCCAATACATTATTCAAATCTTAGGTGTAGGCAGTGGAGATGATGTAACATTATTTTTTTTTTTGTAATAATTTTTAATTACAGATGGTCAAGGCAGTGCTTTTAATGCACACCTTCTTATTTGAAGTTCTCTTACGCGCCTCTTTTTAAACGTTACACTTAATATAGGTTTAAAACAGTACCATCTTTGGTACGGTATTTGGCGACAAATAGGAAAGATAGATATAGAAAATTATATTATCTTCATAAAATTTTTACTATAGATTACTAGTGGTGAAACTAAGACGGAGATTGCAAATTTGCAAGATCGAACTATATGTTCGGATTCTGGAAGTTTTCAATCGAACCAAGCACAAACGATCTATAATTTGGGAGACCAATTAAAATAAAATCTTCAAATTTGCTACAATGGTTGTTCTTCTAATTTCCCTCGTGTCTCTAAAGTTTGGAATGAATTAGAGTCATGGTTCGCATACTTCCCACACATCTACCAAGACATAAAGCACATCTTTAAAATTACAAAGATTTTAACTCGTATTACATGGATACTCTGTCTTGCTTATAAATCTAAGGGACATCAATTTGAAATGAATTGGAGTAATGGTTCATATACCTTTCACGCACCTCCCAAAATCTAACAAAAATATCTTCGAAATTAATAAAGATAGAAACTTTAACTTTGTACAGGCGTCTTCTGCAATGCAAAATTAATGCATTCTTCTGAGCACTCAAATTAAACAAATTAATCATTTAGAATTGCTTTTTTGTAAATTAAAATAATAATTATATTATACAAAAATTCTAATTCGATTATTTTAAAAATATCATATTAGAAGAAACATTAAACAAAATTTTAATTAATTTTATAATTACTTTAACAAAATAATTATTTACTTATAATAGTCACTATTGAATTAAAATAAAATAATTAGCATAGGTACTGAATAACTAACTATATTATTCGATAGGTGCACTGCACATTAAACACATAAAATAAAATACATATGTCAAATGCAATATACATATATAAATTAAATTTTTATTTTTCTATTTAAATTGAATTTTATTTTCAAAATTTAATCAAAATATAATAAAAAATAAACATAACCTCAATTTAATTTAAACTTTTCAATTAATTTTCTAATATACTTATTATTAAAATAAAACTTCCATATTTTGATATTTATACCAACCGATTATGGTGGTATAAAAAAATTAATATTATATAATTATATATTTGGGTCATTCTTTTTTTAAACGACCATTTCAGTTTTAGAAAAAAAAATTTTTTTTTTCTTAATTAAGTTAAAATAATTATATTTATCTTGTAGCTTATACCATTAGGTACAATAATCTAAGCTCAGCAGAGATGATTATTTTAATTTTATATATTTTATAGGGAAAAAAGCAAGTCAAGTTTCTACTTTTCTTCAACTCTGTTACCAATTAATTTTTTAATTTTTAAACGAATAAATTTAATTAAAAATAAAAACTTTTATCGTATAATAATTAAACTTCAAAAGTATGTTTGAAGTCCTTTTTTATTTTTTTTAATTATATAAAAATAATAAAAAAATTAACAAAAAAACATCTTACAATTCAAAATTTCATTTGGTGCATTATAAAAATTTTAATTAATTACATAAATTTTTACATTCCACTAAAGTATTAAACTAATTTAAATAAAGAATTTCATTTTTAATAAAATTAATTAATTATAATTTAACAAATCAAATATCACACAAAATTAAAATAAAAAAACTTAAGAGTAACATAGTGGAAGGCAAGGTAACATAGTAGAACAGTAGTAACCAATTTCGTATATTTTTGGACTATAACATTTGCAGAGGCTTCTAGTATTATGCTTTGCACAAAAACAACTTACATCTCGATAAGCTAAATTATGTTCTGCCATTAGTATAATTTTATGAAGTTGCATAGTCCCTTGTAATTCTGGAATATTCTTTGGAATCAGGTTTTTCATAGCTTCAATTTCAATATTTTCGACTAAAAAGTTTAATTTAATCTCTAAGAGAGGGTGAATTAACACCTTCTCCAATTGAAGCTTACATGAATATATTCTATTACTGTTGGCGAACTGGTTGGAGCTGTTAAGGGCATGTTCTGTAAACGTAATGATATATGTATGATTGAATAACTTTTATACTCTGTTACTATTTTTTTCCATTCTGTTACCAAAAAGTAACGCAGTAGAACAATAACAGAGTGGAAAAAAATTCTTTAAAATCAAATAAATTTCCCTTTAGGTAATATTTTAAAATAAAATTTGAATTTTATAAATTTGATTTTTATTTACACATATAATATAAATAAGTTAATAATATATATAAACTTACTCACCAGAATTTTTACGTAACAGATTAGAAATTGAATTTTGCCACAAACGAAATGTATACAAACTAACTGTTCGAATTTAGAAGTTACACTTAAAATCCAAATATTTTTTATTCCAAATTAATTGTAAAATTCTTGGGAACAATATTGGCGGGCTTTTTATATTTGAAAATTCAAGCAACCGTTTTTTTAACAAAAACAGAGTGGAAGTAACAGAGTTGAAAAAAACTTGGGACACATATATTTTATATTATATTTTAGTGAAAAAATTAGCAAAAAAAAAATTTAATTATATATTAATAAAATTTAAAACTATTATTTTATTATAAAACTAAAAGTTAAGAAATTTTGTAGTATTACAATAAAAAATTTGCCATTTAAATTTTAAAAATTTTTGCTGGGACATGCCAAAATTTGATACCTTCGGTAACATAGTGGAAGATAATTGTCAAATAAAAATAATATATATATATATTAATAGTGATCTAAAATCTAAATATATTTTGCATTTCGTTTTTATTATTATTTTTTTTAAATTCACAATATTTTTCGAAATATTAATGTTTTTTCGTCGTCGCAGGCAAGTGGTCGCTTAAAAAAAGAATGACCCATTTCTCTATTTTATTTGATTTTTATTGAAATTAAAAAACTTTTGAAATTAATACGATAGTAACAAAAATTTTTTTAAAATAATTAAAAACCAATTTAAGTGTTATTTAATATAATCTGCAAAAAATAAAAACCCCAGTTGAAATAAATATGTCAGATGAAAGTCAATTAAAATTAAATTAAATTTTTTTTTTTAATTTAATAAAGTAACGATTAATTCCTTTAAAAAAATATGTATATAATTATTTTATAACCAAACCAAATTATCCTGTATTTTTTTTTTTTTTTAATTAATTTTAAATTAATTTAATATTGTGTTTTAAAAGTTTTTAATAGTAGTTCATTATATAAAAGAAAAGGTTCTAAAAGGTGAATAGTTGTATAGGATTCTATAATTGCATATATTTATCTTTAAATGCTAAATTTTCAACTTTTAGGGTAATGAAATGAGCTTGTTTATACCCTAGGTTCAATTTGAGATCAGGAAAGCCTTTTATTTTGTTTTTTATATTTAGACTCTAATGAATTCCGCATATTACTAATACTTGGAATTCCATTAATTACCTAATACATGGGATAATACTAGATCTTAACATGTAAGAATCGGCACTTTAACCCCTGCATCATTCAGTTTCATCCAGCTGTTTGGAAAAATAAATTTAAAAATAAGAGACCCCTTTTTTGATATATTTAAATTATAATGCATGACACACGTCAATTTTAATATGCAAGTGTCAATGAAAGGTGCAAATGTCGCAAATGTGCTTAATGGTTGAGAGGCTCCTTAAAAATTACATTTTGTACCCCTATAGGCTCTGAAATGAAATTAAATTGACTTTATCTTTTTTTTAATTTTACGCGTATAGCTTTAAAATAACGGTGAATTTAAAAGTCAACTTGCAATAAATTATAATTAATAATATTACTTTTTTAAGACTTTAAAAATCGCGCTATTGTTTAAGGGTTTATCCTTTTCAAATAATAAAATGTAGAACATGTTTGGTTCGAACTGTTTGTTTTTCAAATTTGAGCGTCTTAAGAACTCGGTAACGAAAACGTTTTAACTTAAAATTGTATAATTGGAAGTAGAGTAGAGTTGAAATATTCTGTAACTTAAAACTTTTATTCAAAAGATGCAAAAGTCTTATAAAGAGGCGGACAAAGAATCGGAACTTAAAAGCAAAACTTTTAATTCATTCGAATATTGTAGGTACTAAAAATAAAAGTTATTTTATTATATATATATATATATATATATATATATATATATATATACATATATATATAAGTGTGAAAAACTTAAAAACCACATTGAATAATAAAATTTTTAAACTTGAATTGCATTTCTGTGGTTAGGAAAGAAAAAAATTATAATTGTATACTGATGTAAATAATACATTTGACCCTAATTTAAGTTATTATTAATAATTTTTTTTTATTATTGAACTTAATAAATTTATATAAGTTGCAAAAAAACTTAAGTAGGTATAGTTATATTAAGATGATTAATGAAAATTTTTTAATTATAAATTTAAAATATAACTAATATTACAGAATCATATTCTAACCTTAAAAATTAAAAGTTAATTGTCATAATTAGAAATTTTTATACTTAATACAATATATTGTTGAATTTTGTTAATTGCTTCATAATTTTCCCGTTGCACTTAATTTACATTGAAATTTGAATATATGGAACAACATTCGTAAACATCTTAAAAAAAAAGTTATAAACTTTTTAATTTACATTTTAAACAGAATTTTGAAATTAATGAAACTGCTATATACCTAATTAGCACTTTAAGGAAAAATCGAATGAATATGTAAATATTTAACTAGGGCTAGTACAAAAAAAAAATACTGAAATCTTCAGTTGGCTCTAGTGTTGCAATTATAATATTGCCAAGACAGACTCCTGATTTAAACTTGTATGAACGGAATGACCCTTATAATTTATAAAGCCATTCCAAAAAAATCTGTCAATTATGAGTCTTCTATCAAGTTTTCATTTCATTTATAAAAACTTTTTCAATTCTTAAAATTGGAAATTAAAGATAAAAGAATTTAATCTCGCATAAATTTCAAACGATTTTGATGGAATTTGGTATTTAGTGCTTTATTGGTCAAAAGTAAAGTTCAGTTCGTAGATGGACTAAATCGGATTACGGGATCAGGAGGCTCCCACACAAAAACACCAGAGTTTTCAAGAAATCTCGTGTTGTAACCATCGGAATGAGCCCAAATTTGATACATAAACTATTTATTGGTGGGTACCTTGGAAAAGTAGCTTTCATAAATTAATTCTGGTGTCATGGAGTCTAATAATTCATCAAAATCTCAAACGATTTTAATGGAATTTTGTGTGAATTCTTTTTTTTACTAAAATAAAGAAAGTCTTTGCAGATAGGCCAAATTGAAGCAGGGGGGGCTCCTATATAAAATAATGAGACTTTACAATACAAACCACATTAGACAAGAACAAAAACTTATACGATCCATCTTGGATTTATTTCTATGTTTTAAGAATTTTATCCGATTGTTAAACCAAAATTTTGACAACTTCATTCAAAATATCTTACATTCAAATTTCAAAGTAATCGTTTATAATTACTTAGTAATAGTTACTTTTAAAATTAATAAATTTAATTTTAAGAAACTATATTCAAAACAGTGGATAAATATTCAAACCAAAGTAACCATAACTTAGTAAGTAATTAATAATGATTTCTCTCTAAAAAATTGAAAATATCACGACATTTCTCTTCTAACGAACAGCTGTTGACAGAAAACAGATCACAAATTTGTTTTCCATTTGACATTTAAAAAGTAAAATTTTTGTATGACTTAATCATGAGTAACGAAGTAACTAAACATTCGTTTAATTACAACAATGCTTTGTTCAATCTACGTCAATCAAAATTTTGATTATTAGTAACCCTTTTTTTGTTAATTCGTCAGATCAATGAATTTAAATCTGATGAATGAACTTAAAACTAACCAGATCAAATTATTTTAGTGAATACATGGTTTTGTAATTTCAAACGGTATTATTTTTATTTTTATTTCTGTAACAAAATACTAATAAATCACGTGTATGTCAACTACTAAAATTAACTCTATAAATTCATATGTGTACAGTGTATATATAAATTAAAATTTTTTATGTTTTTTTACAGGTTGTACCAGGTGAAAAGGATATGTGCATGGTTGAGCATAATTTATGACCATAAATTACCATTTTTTTGTAACATAGTAACGTGTTTTTATTTATATTCGAAAACTAACATTTCAATGTTACAATATTCGTTAATTTTTGGCGGGTATTTAAAGCTTTTTTTTATTAAAGTGATGAAGATGGTTTGGTTAGTCAGAAGAAATATAAAAACAAAAACTCCAAACAGGAAGCTATTATGACCTTTTGTTAAAGAAAAAATTAAATATGTAAGTGTAGGTCGGTATTATTAGTGAGTGTTTAGAATTTTATTTTTAACATTTTTGTTTCCATGTTGTACACATTGCAACAATTTAAAATTTTATGTTTATATATATATATATAAAAATATACAAAATTCAGGCGTTCCACGTTATTATAATCTGCTTATTTACAAATTCACAGGAAATATAAATTAGCTGAAAGGTTTGCCGTAGTTATTACAACCAATTTCAAGGGATTAAAATTTTATTTTGAATTTTTTGAAGATTTTAATTAATCCTACCTACATTCAATCTCGAAAAATATTAATTTCGATTACTTCATAATCATAATTAAAATAGTTGATTACCATAAGTATAATAATTGGATTTTGTAAATGATTACTATTTCATAAGATTTACAAGTAACTATAATTAAAAAATAATAAACGTTTATATTATCATATTTATTAAGATTACCAATCTAAAAGTAATTTTTGAAAACTAAAAAATATTCTTTAATAATTTAAAAGTAATTAATACAGAATACAGATTATTTCGTAGTAATCAAAAATAAAAGAATTGTAATCCAGATTAGCTTTGATAATTTAATTGTAATCCAGATTAGCTTTGGTAATCAATAATAATATTAGAAAAATAATTCAGATTACTTTTCGATTACATTAAAGTAATCCACATTTTTACATTACAAATAGTTGTAATTACATAATTATAGTCATAGTATTATGAAAATAATAGTACTTGAAATTTTTGATTACAGTTACAGAAATAATCAAAAACAATAGAAATGTAATCCAGGTTACTTTTCGATTACGTAAAAGTAATCAACAATTTTTGAATTATAAATTATTGTAATCAAATAATTAGAGTCAAAATATGAAAGTAATCGTACTCGAAATTTATGATTACAATTCAGAATAATTTTTAAACTTTCAAAAATATAGAAGTTTACTAACAATTGATATATAGAACTACATTTTACACTTTGTACTCTTAAGTACTTACAAACAAGTACAAATCCAACGATTAATTCAATTCTTTTTTGGTGATGCATATTCATTGTTTTAGACTAGAAGTATCATTTTTAATTAATAAAATTATTTCGATTCCTAATTAATTTCCCATATACAACCCTATTTCAGATAACAATAACTAATATACTTCATAACATATGATTACTTTCAGAATTGAATTACAATAAATCAAATACATACACTAATCTATTTTTCATAAATAAACTTTCAAAAAATTTTTTTTTTATTAAATTTTATAGGTTAACATTTCCTATACTAACTATTTTACTGATTTCACTTCAATTCAATTCAAAAAAAACCTATTCTTTTCATATGTTAAACAATTTGTAATTGTTATCTATAGGTGGGCATTCATCTGTCCGAACAAACAATAACCTACAAAATAATCTATAATCAAAAAAAAGTTTTTTTTATTTATTTTTGACTATATATATACTAACAAGCCCTTTTATAAATTTGTAATTCTTTTTTTTTTCAATATCAATGAAAAATGTTAAGTGAATGGATTTCTGATTTCGTATATTGTACTTTTATATTGCAAAAGTTTTCCATTATATGATTTTTGTATGTTTTATAGCTAATGGGTAATTTTTACTATATACACAAAAAACCAAGTAAATCTTTCTTTTATGCCACCAACAAATTTGATATGATTGTAAAACCTAAATAACTCTATAAAAATAAAAAATAAAACCACTCCTTTCTTTACTACTCAAAAATTCATTGAATTAGATTTCTATATATATATATATATATATATATATAAAAGTTTGCTTCAAAAATTTCAAAAGGTCATTCTAATAAATGACAGTACTGAAAATTGGCCAACTATTAGTTGAATCAAAAGAATACTATTAAGTACTATACCATATATACTATTAAGTACTATACCTGCTACGGCAATGATAAACGCTCTATAAACAGTTTTATATATTATATATATATATATATATATATATAGATTAGATACAATCAACACATATACGACAATTCAAGAAAAATCCCTTTATTATACTTTTTCATTTTCAAAAACAAATAAAAATTTTTAATTCCAAAAACGTGATTACTTTTCAATTTAATATCAAAAAAAAAATAAAAAACTTATCAAGTACTAAAAGATTTTATAGTTTCACCAATATGCTGTTACAATTTTATTGTTTCACAATGCTATTGCTGCTGCTGCAGATGATGACGATGATAATATTGTAGATATCTTTCAGTTATTATACATTTTATTATTATTAGTAATTAGATTTCTGGAAAACTACATACAGTACATACTATCAGTACTTGCAATAAAGTACCACTTTATCAACTTTCTATTTAATGTTGCAATTTTTACTATTAATACTAAGTATGACTAATGTAAAGACCACAATCAAAGTACATATACCTAAAACCTTGAACTGAACTTTTGTTTTAAATTTTTAAACTTTGTTATGAGATCTATAAGTCAGGACAATATTGTAAAATACAGTTTTTTTTTAGGTTAAAGTTATCTTGTTGTTGGGTCTGATGCCAAAAGTACGCCATAAAAAAAATTTTTGTTGTAAAACAAAATTCTTTTAAATCGAATTAATCTAGATGTTTTAATGTTTGCGCATTCCTTAAAGTTTCTATTTACTTTAGACATCATATTTAAAAAAAAAAAGTAACAAAAAAACCAAATCGAACCTATAAAAACAAATAAATCATTGCCTATATCAAAGAATGTTCATCTATAACTAATAATATAATGATTAAAATCACTGGTCTATATTAAAAAACTTTCCAATAATAATAATAATAATATTTAGGGTTCAAATAAAGTTCAATAAAAAAAAAAATATATATATATATATACTAAGATTAATAGGAATGATGATTGGGTATATGGTTTTTGATATGGATTTACTAATAACGCGAAAGCCTGTAGTACTGTTAACAATTTTTTGGTTCTTTTAAATCATTAATATTATGGTGAAAGGAATCATTAAAAAAAAAAAAAGTTTTATTTTTTGCCCTTCATTTCAAATAAAAGTTCCTTAGTTTCATAATTTTTTTTTTGTTTCATTTTGTATCCGTAGTTCAAAGGTATACCAAATTTGTAATTACGATTGTGACGTTGTTATGGAAACGAGATGGATATAGACTGAAAGATAACGGGATAAGATTAGAACGAAGTGTAAGGATTCCAAAAGTTGGAGTTCGAATAACAAGAGGTACCGACAGCTGATAACTGGTAGCTGACATACAACTTCTTTGTTTGAGGAACTTAGGATCTAATTAAGTTATTTTTTCTAGAACTTTGGCAATTAAGGGCGAACTTTGAAATAAAATTTAGGAATCTATGACACTTTAACTGAAAAAAGTCCGAAAAAACCTAAAATCTTGAAAAAAAAACCCGAAAATATTTTAATTTTTGCTTACATATATGTTTTACCAATTATAAAAATCTTATAATCAAATCCCCATGGTAACCAAATTATTGAAACCAACTGTAAAGTTTAACTGAATTATTTTTCTCTGGAAAAAGTTTTAATATTGGCTTTGTATCCAACTAACGAAAAATAACAAAATAACTTTCAAAATTGTTTCGAAAAATTTTTTTTCGGTGAAATGTAATACACCCGAAGCTTAGCTTATTTCTTAGAAGAGGTTTGAAAGTGGCCAATCTGATATATAAATCTAGGTTTAATTTAGTTGTATATCTAAAATTTTCCCAAAAGAAACTAAGTCTTATATGCCCGACTTTGGAAAATTTAGCTAAGCTATGGAATGGCATGGTGTTTGTAGCTGGGAATTACAAACTTTGAGCTTTTTGTAAAAAATTATAAGTTTTATGACAAACACAATAAAGAAGCTTCCAAGGATCTCAGCTATATAAATATATTAAATATTTCAACTTCTTCTTCTTTTATGGTTATATAAAGTCCGTTGTCGACCTTGGCCTCCTTAAACATTCTCTTCCAGTTCACTCGATCTTGCGCAGCAGTTATCCAATTTTGCTCTTGGAGCATTGATACAGCGTCTAACTCACTGCATCAATCCATCGATTTCTCGGCTTCCCTACTGGTCTTTTTCTATCTATTTTTCCATTCAATACCACCTTTGGAATGCAAGAATCTGGAATCTGTTTTACTTGACCGACCCACCGGATCAGCAAATATGTCAATAATTACTATGAATTCCTTAAATTTTTTAATATTAGAGTTTATATTAATTTCGTTCAGTTATCCCAGAGTTAACAAAGTCTATCTCTTCCTCCTTTAATATTAATACTATGGGCTAACGAATTTTTTGTTGCTCTATATTGCCTCTCTGTGCTTTTATGCTATTTTTCTATAAATATATATATATATATATATACATAGCACAAAATAAAAAAAATGTTTTATAGTCATTTACAGACCTTCAAAATAGATTTGTTTTAAGTTGCTTGGTTGATTTTGGTTTTTTCTGTTCAATATTTTTTTTTTCTTTCTTTCTTTCTTTTTCTTTTTTTAATTCTTTCCTGCCTTTTTCTCTATTTATTGCCTATATACCATAGCTTTAAACCTTAAATTGAAAACCTTGTGGGTGGTCAGCCAATAACTAATGTATTTACATGATTTTATTATATTTAAAACAAAACTAAAGCAAAAATGTAAGAAAATCAAAAGAACAAATCAAAAGAAAATTGGAAATGGCTTATAAATGAATAGAAGAAGTAAATGGAACTTTGGAAATCACTCTTTTTTCTATACAATTTCCAGATACTTGTAATTATTAATGTAACTATATATAGAATAAAATAATATTTTGTAAAGGGAGGTAGTACATGAAATAGACATATTAGTTTGAGAAAGAACTTCTATATATATATATCAGTTATATATATATACTGCTGAAGGCTTACTTTAATTTTTTGTTATACAAAATGTCATTGTTGGCTTATTCTTTTTTTTTGTACTTTTATTATTTATCTGATTACCAAGAACGAAGATTGATGGACATCAATTACAAGAAAATAAAGAAAAATATGTAACCTTAATATCGGTTTAGAAATTTAAAATTGAAGTTTTTTTGGTTTTGGAATAAGCAAAGGTACCTTTTAAGGAATTTTTCTTAATAATTTTGATTAATTTTTGTACTATTTTTATAAGGTAAATTTTTTAAGAAAATTTTAGGGACTCGATTGCATTGAATAAATTAAAAATTAATTTTAACTTTTAAAGGACATAATGTATCAAATATTGAAGTTCTTCGAAGAATAAGTAAAGGCCGAGAACTTCTTACAGATATCAAAAGAAGGAAAATATCATATTTTGGACATGTGACGCGAGGTCAAAAGTACGAGCTCTTACAGCTTATCGTGCAAGGGAAAATTGAAGGTAAAAGTGGTGTTGGCCGAAAACAAATGTCGTGGTTACGCAACATCAGGAACTGGACAGGTATATCAAATTTTAGTGATGTGGTACACATAGCGATGGATCGAAATGAATACAGAAGCATTTTATCTAGATTTTAACTCAACTTTCAAGACATATGACCGCTAACATCCAGTAGTGGATAGGCATCGAAGAGAGAGAGTCTATATATAAATATATTTAAAACTATATAGATACTCAATATAGTGATGACGAAACTCGAACAATGTAATCAAACTATTATTCCATGACATACAATATAATAGACCATGACACAAATATATAAAAGCGTTCTAAAAGGCATACTTTTAAAAATTGGTAAAAATCGTTCCATGCGCCTAATAGGTGACCCTGTCTAGCAACACTTACTGCAATTAATTTTCGTCGAAATATTGGAAAGATTTCTCTGTTTTATACATATCTTGTAGGTAATGACACTTGCTCACTTTCATTAAACTAAACTCAATTATGCCTCCTCTTAAACAATTCCAATGTAACACCAGAGGTGCAGCAAGTATCTCTTTTCTACATTATGGAAATGTAAAGATGGTTTATAACTGATTATGGAAACTTCTTTGTTCTGAGGACTGCTAAGATTTGGAACATGCTTCCATCTAATGTGTTCCCCTCTGTTAATAATATTCCATTCGACAAAAAAAAAATGCAAAAATTCAAAACGAATCTTTTCAGATTCATTTCCAATTTACCCCCAAAAAAAAAAATATCGAGTATTGAAAAAAAAATTGAAGCTTTCCCTCACAACACATTGGGAATTTTCATAAATAAATTAAAAGGTTTCAGTGACAATGTCTTAAAAACTATTGTAAGTAACTTTGACTACTGGTAATCATACCCAACACAGTAGACAAGAGTAATAATTAAATAGATAACCTTCGAAGTATGGTATGAAGCTGTAAAACTGAAAAAGAGTTCTGCATTTTATTTAAATCTAGTGATGCTGTGCAATATCACAAGGCCTTCCATAGTTTCGCAATGACTATGGAAGTAACAGTGAGTTTTAATACTGTACGAGCAGCTGTTGTTGGAAGTTTTTTGATTGAAGATATATATTATAGAGCACATGTTATATAACAATTAAAATATAAAGCTTTCTAAGCTTTAAGGCGCTATTGTTCCATAACGGATAAGGTTTACATGAAAAAATTTGTTCCGGCAAAATATATTAATTATATTTTTGTAATACCTATCCGATGGTTAAAATTGCATTGCTTTCTTCAAAATTTGTTCATTGATGAGTCGGAATTTTATTTTAATATTCAACCAGACAAATGAACCGAAATATTCGCACAGAATCAAATTATTTCACACAATTTTCAATTTTTTTTGAAAATGTGCTTAAAAGAGATACAAATGATTTTTGGTTAATTTTGTGCTTTTCATTCGTTCATCTTCTTTAAACCTTTTATTAGAACTATACCTTGGATATTCAATTTGATTAGATAGCCATGACTCTGCTCAAAAATCAATTATACGTACGATTACCATAATTGGTAAAATTTAAGCGGATTTTTCATGACATTCTGTTTCTAGTTGGTCATCCTAAATTTTAATTTTAAAATAATACCACGTGTCTCAGGTAATTTATTAATAAAAAAAAAAATAAAAGAATCAATAAATTACCATAAAATCCAAACTGATTTTTCACCTTGAAATCATTTAGTATATTGTAAAATTAAAAAAAAAAAATTATATTAATTTCTGTTTACCTTGAATTTTCCAAGTAAATTGTTTTTCATGCTGATAATTTTCCAAATGCTGGTTGGTCTTTTTTTTTTCATTTTCTACACTTATAATTATTTTCATTTTATTTTAAAGTTTCTTTCATTATTTATTGTTTTTTTTTTTGTACATGAAAAACTATTCTCTATATTTATTTTCATATAATCAATTTCGAGACTCGATTTTATACGTAAAAGTTGAGGGAAAATAATTTTTAATTGTTTTTTAAAAGATAAATCAACCACATGTTTCTAAAGTTTATTTTTGGGTTTTTTCTTTGTATATTTTTGGATTTGAATTTTTTTCTATTAATGAAAAACTATTAAAAATTTTTCCGGTTTTTTTTTTTGTTTTTTGAAAAAAAAAAAAAAAGAAATTTATTTTGTAAATATTTTAAAGTTCTTTCTTTCATCTTTCTGGTGTTTAAAAATTCAAACTTTAATTTTTCATTTTTTTGTTTTTATAAATTTTAAATTAATTTTAAGTATTTATCAATTTTGGGTTTTTTTTTGTAGTTTAAATTTGGCGCCTTGAGATATTTTGGAAAGTTTTAGAAATTCTAACAGGAATCATTAAGGTAAATCATACAATTAATAAGTATTAGATTCTAGATGTGAAATGTTTTCACACATCCTTAAACACAATTTGCAACATGTTGCGGAAACAAATCCCAAGGTATCTATCTCATGTTTACGTGAGATATTTATGATCACTCTCCCTCGGTTGATAAGCGTGATTAATCCTTTTTTACTTACTTGGTCCTAGAAGCTCTTTTCACAATCCTTAGCAATTCCTTTTAACTGTAACCACGTTTTGCTTTGCCCTTCTGCTTCTTTCAAAACAGTACTTCTCCTAAATTATTACTTAGCTACAATTGATAAACTAATAATCACCAGTTATTCGGGTTAAAATTAAAAAAAAATACTAACTTCTTTAAAATCTCTTATTAAAACAACAGTTTTGTTCTAAACGAATTACCAACTTGTTAATGTTCATTATTAAAGCACAGGATTGTAAAAATCTCAAATTTTCACTACTCAAAAGTTTAACTCAAATTTGAGTTGGATCATACTTTAAGTTAACTCATAATTTTAGCTACATAAATAACCACAGAATTTGAGCTAGTTTAAGTTTTTTAAGCTATGAATATTAGCTTATATGTATTATATGTACAACTTCAACTGACAGCTACTCAAAATTTGAGTTAACTCAAGTTTGAGTCAATACCAAAGTGTCAAATTATTTGAATATCTCAAATTATAAATTAGTGGTCAATATTTGAGTAGAGTTTGATTTGAACTTTGAATTTGAGCTCTTTAACAATACTTTTAAAGCACTAACTCTAAAGTATGTAAGTAAATGTAAGTAATGGGTAAGAACGGGATAAGGAATAAATTATTAAAGCGGCAACTCTAAAATTTTTAAATGTTAGTAATAAAAATAAAGTTGCTTTGATTGCAGATTATGCATTATTTGTAAAATCTTTTTGAAATCAAAGTAAGTGTTAATGTAATTGACTCTTAATTAAAAACTCGCATATAATTAATAAATATATAATTTACAACTTTATGATCTGTAAATTGTTTGTATTATGCTGTACATATTTGTATTAAATAAAAAAAAATAATTTTATATATAAATAAATATTTTATATTTGTTTTTTCAAAAAATTGCTTTTATAATTTATTACTTTAAAATAATAACAAATTTTAGAATAGAATAAATTTCTTAATATTGGCAATACTTAAAAATCTTAAAATACAATGTATCAGATCCCTAATTACGGTTGGTATTAAAAATAATATTAATTACAAATAATTTTATTTAGTTGAAATGAAGCAATTAAAGATATACAACATGTTAACAGTACGTGTACTGTGTATCTACAGCATGTATATGTATACTCATGCATAATATTTATTAAATGAAACATTGTAATTAAATAAGGCGAACAAATTTGAATTTCCGTACTTACAGAAAAAAATAATAAAACGTTAATACTATTTGGCACTCAACATAATATATTTTAAGCGTTTCATCTATTAAAATTTAAATTTATTAATTATTTAAATGTTCTACAATAATATTAACTTGCCAAATTTGATATAGAAATTTTCCCATATAAATTGTATTTGCAGCTAATATAATAGGACCTATTATATAATAAGAGGGGCAAATCAATATTGATTAATAAAAATATATGTAAAAATTTATAAATTTGTATAACTTATTTAAAATTTGTTTTTGCAAAATAAAAGAAAAATTTTAATTGATTCATATAACTCACATATGAAATTTCTTAGAAATGTCCTATAAGCTATAATCTAAATTACTAATCAAATTTCTTAGAGCGTTTGCTACAAAAACCAATTTACAAAATTTGAAAGCCACAAAATCAAAATTTTTTTTATTTTCAGAAGTTCATAAAATCTAAAAACCCTCGGAAGACCCTTACTTTCAATGCTGGAAGATTGTGCTTACAGAATCATGCTCATAATATACATTTTGAATAAAATATTTTTATATAGAAGTTATGATCAGAATTCCGAGATTTGTATTTAGATTTGGCAGAATATAATTTTTATGTCTTTTGGATTTTGGATATTTAGATTTTGTGGTGTTTGGATTTTGTAGGAATAACAGTTCTCGAATATTTTGGAATCTTAAATAGGATTTGTTTACAATCTGTTAGAACGTTAGATCCCAGATTAAAAAACAATACAAAATTGAAATATTAGAAATTAATCCTGGAAAATCTTCAGTAAAGTAGATAGGGCTACATAAGATTGTTTAAGCCTACTGAAATATTGAAACATCAAACTAGGATAAAAGAATCACACTATGAATTTATAGCATAAATTTACAATATAACACAGTTTATAATCAAGTAGTTTAATTAATCTAAAATTATATATATATACAAAACCTCAAATAAAATTAATGTACAAATAGTATAAATATTTATTTTAAAAAAAAATTTATTTGTTTGTATATACAAATCTAAGGGTACTAATGACGTATTTATACGAAAACAATTTTTAAAAGATGCGTGACTTTGAAGTTTTCCAAAAATAATAAAAAAAAAAAATTTTTTTTTTTAATTCAAGTATCTATAGATTTTTCAGGTGCAGGGTCAGTACTCCCAGGGTCATAAGTCCCTTAGGGACTTATGACTCACTTAGTGGGTCATAACTCCCTAAGGGACTTATGACTCATTAAAGTGGGTCATAAGTCCCTAAGGGACTTATGACCCTAGGGAGTTTTGACTCACCGTGGTGGGTCATAATTTCCTTATACAGTTCTCAGCTGAGAGGATATAAGTAATATTAAAAAAAATGTTAATTTTAATTATATAATATCAGGGACGGGCACACATTTTGGAGTTGGATTCAAAATCAGAGTATTCTCTTTTTCCAAAATTTAGAAAACAATTTTATATTTAAACTACATTTTGAAAGGCTATTTAGAAAAAACGATAATCCTGATTTTGCAACCAAAGTCTCGCATACATGAATACAGAAATACTGGAAAAAGGGTCAACTTCGATATTTGACCAAATATGCTTCCTAATATAGTATTTCGCATAGATAAATGTATAAATACCTATTGTTGTACATCTAATATTTTACTTACATATATTTTTATATTATCATACTTTAAATTATAAAGATCAGAAAAGACTTTCAGAAATTATTTCAAAATTTCGACTTTCATATATTACACTCAATCACACAATTTAAGTTATATGATTTTATAACTCAAAATTTAAAAAAGGGAGTTATGACTCACTTAGTGGGTCACATAATTTAATAAAGGGACTTATGACCCACTTGTAAAGGGACTTATGTCCCACCTAAAAATTTTTAAGTGGGTCATAAGTCCCTTAGGGACTTATGACCCACTAAGTGAGTCATAAGTCCCTAAGGGACTTATGACCCTGGGAGTACTGACCCTGCACCGATTTTTCATTCTAAAATATACAAAACAATTGTTTTAATTTGAAAGAAAATTGAATTTTTTGGAATTCAATAGGAACTAATACATAAAAATTAAAATTCCTTATAATACTAAAAAATATAATATTATTTTTTCATTATTTCCAATAGAATCTTAAATAAAATTTTCAAATTTAATGAATTATTAATATATTTTTCGGAATATTAATAAAATGTTATTTTAGTTGGAAAATTATTTTAAAACGTGTAATTTTAAAACAATGCAAGTTTTTAAATTTTTAATTATCTTATAACTAAGACGTAAGTATTTTTAATAGATTTTGTTATAATAATAAACAACTTATATTTAAAAATATATATTAAATATACATATCTATAAATAAGACACGATTATTACATTATACTTTTAAAATTTATTAAATTAAATTTATTTAGCACATTTAGCAAAAATTTTAGCATTTTTTAGTATAATTTTGTAGTGATTTATTTAAATGTATTTATAATGCATAACTTGGTTAAAATTAAAGTTCATACAGAATTTTGCAGCTTAATTATTACTAAGTACTTAGAAGCTTTCATGAGTTACAGAGTTTTAGAAATACTGTTACAGAGTTGCCAATACTTTATATAAAATATGTTAATACAGTTTTAGCTTTAATCAAACTTGTCATTCCAATTACCTTTTGTCTTTCCCTATATAAAGCTCATTTTTAAAATAACTTTTTTAATTAGAGTATAATTAAAGCCACGTGCGATTCCTATACGACGTCAATATTTTGTTTTACAGTGCATACAATAGTAATTATTAAATTTTATAAATGCATTAAAGTATTCGAACTTTAAAATTATTAATCATTCATCTTTTCCGATTTGTCAGCAAGTATAGAAGTTCGATTAATTTGTTATGTCACTGGAAATCACTAGTATCTAAAAAATATTTTAGTCAAAAAATTTTTTAATCAAATTTTACCATATACTCGTGTTATAAATTTAAAACAATTAAGTACTTAATAAAAATTTATAACTAAAGTGTTTATAGAAAATTCTCTTAAATTTTCTAAATTGATTACCTACTCGAAAAGTTTCCGAATTTTTCCAGATATTTTCACTATAAATTTAATTAAAAAAATTTGTAATGATCATTAAACGGTAATATTTTGATTAATTAAATTGCACTGAAAATTTGTTTATAAATTAGAGTGGGTCTGGATAATTTTCAAATTATTTTTGCAAAAATAATATAATAATAATGAAGTAATTAGATTTAAAATTCAAAAATTGATAAAATGATGAAATTCTACACTAGCTATACACGAAATTTACAAAGCATGGTGATAATTAGGTACTGATCATTTGAGATTTTGATAGTTAATCAAACACTAAATATAAAAATAAAATGACATCCTCCAGAAATTAGAGTATAGTGTTTGCACTCTGCCGATCTTATTTATAGAAGTGCGATAATATAATAATTTAATTATTTAATTTAATTATTAATTACACATACACAATTATAAATAGTTGCACACAATTTAAGGACCCTTTGCCAAATAGACATGTGGGCCAGCTGATAGATATTATATTATAAGTTATTTCTATATAATTTTATATTGTTATATCCTATTTATTGAGTTTACCCAGCCAGGGATCGAACCCGGGACCTCCCGCATGAAAGACCGGCGCAACAACCACTTGCTGGATATAAGTATATATAATTTTAAAAACTTTTGAAACAAAATAAATTTTACATTAGAAACCTTGAGCTTAAAAATTGCATTTGAATTACTTGTTGAAAATTTCAAGTTCACACATTTCATTAACATTGGATCGAAATATTTAAAGCACATATAGTCACCACATGCCTCTTATTGTCAAAAAAAAAATGTCAACACATTTCGCACAAATGGGTTATTTTAAATATTTAAAGCAGATATGATCAAAAACCTCAAGCTTGTCGAGAAAGTATCAACACTTTTAGTACACATAGACTTGAAACTGAAAACGTCGACACATTTCATATAAACATTGGCTCCAAATACTTAAAGCACATTATATATAGTGACAAGCCTCCATTTTTTTTTAGCTAGAAAAGAAATTTAAACACAGCACATGGTCTTTAAAGATTTAAATCACATATACAGTAATGCACATTTCGCACACATGAACTACAACGTTGACGAAAGTCCATTATCAAGTTTGTGTTGCAAAAAACCGTTTATTATAATGACATTTTTTAAAGAACAAAGTGCCTGCCTGGTGACAAGTTAATTATCAAAATCCAATTACGAATAAGTACTTATTTATATTTTGAAAAAAAAAAACTCAATCAACAAATCCCAGGAAATCTGGCAAATTTTCCATGCTCTATTTAAACATTGATTTAAAGTGAAAATTAGTTAAACTTTTACAAGTTTTTTTTTCATAACAACTCTTTTAGACCAAGGTAATTTTAAACATTCCCTATATATTTTAATCAAAAAAGTAAATAAATTTCTACAATAATTTTTTGTATCAGTAATCAAAAAAAATGGAGGAAATAACTTATATATTCTAAAATTACACTACCTATATAGTTTTTTTTTAATTTCAAATTAATTTGCATTGCAAATTTTTATTCAAATTTAACCTAATTAGGATACTTTCAACAAAAATGCTAATTATAAACACCTGTTCATTGTCAAAAGTATACACACTATAAAATATATTGTAGTATATATATATATATACTTAATACAACTCCAAGTGAAAAATTAATGAAATGCAAATACCTCAATAACTATTATATTATTTATAGGTAAAATTAAAAAAAATAGTTACTTAGTAGTTATTTATTTTTAGGGTAGTTAGTAGTTATTTTTTAAATTTCAATATAGTTTGTCACCTTCAATTAAAATTAGAAATCCATAAAAAATTTATTAAGAATATTTATTGATTAACTATTTTGGAAAAACCAACAGTCCGATTATAATTGAATTTTGACTTAATCTTGAAGGAATTAATGAAAGAGTAGTATTATAGTTTAATTTGATTACGAACAGTAATCTACTCTTATAGTAAGATTGTATTATAAGAGCTATATATAGTTTGTATTTATATAGTAACTTTTAATTTACTTTCAAATTAAACCACTTGTAAACCATCAAAGAAATTGAGTTATGTCTTTTAAACTATTTTAATTTTAGTTAAAATTTCTTTTAGAAGAACATCAACTGATTCGCCTGATTCGATTACATTCGGCAAAATAAAGAAATTATTAACAAAACACTTAAATAATATCATTCATATTTCGAATAGAAAATGCAAAAATATTTAAATTGAAAGCTATTAACTTTTTATTTAAAAATCGCCCTGCCTTTTTTCATGTTGCGTTAAATAGCTAATTTAGTAAGCTATTAAAGTTGATATTAAGGTTGATCTTACGTTTGTTAGTTCCTAAATTATAAAAAAAAAACTAGAGAAAATTTTAAAATTCCGTTATCTCGAAAACTATTAGGAAAAGATCACACTTAATACTAAGTTTTTTATCTCCTCTATAACTCTATAAAGATGCCATTTACTTCTGAAACACCTTGTATATAAAACAATAATAAAATATAAACAAATTATTTAATTTATACTTATAACTCACATATACAATTACTAAACCTTATTCACTATTTTTGTATAATTAAATATTATCAGAACCATAGTGTACTTGTAGTGTAAAGTTATCTAAGCCATTTTTTTTTATTTTATTTAGGGCCATAATGGCCTAACTTTTGTGGCTTTTCTAAAAAAAACCAATTTTTGTGAGATAGCACATTGTGATTCTGAGCCCTTCGACATTTTAAATTTGATAAAATCGTTCTTTCTTATTTGGAAATTTATTCGGGATTCCCTAAAATCAGTCCCAATAATATGAATTTCATATTTCTAGTACCAGAAGGGTTTGTAAGTCATACAGGTGATTAAATAAAAAATAAATATATATATCTAAATGGACTAATATATTCTATATTGTTGTTGTTTTAGATGGGGGGGGGGAAAGCAAGTCTCCCTTACACCTAGGCCTTGCGGCCCGTTGTGCACCCCTCATTAAATACTTTCTATTTATTTATAACTACTATATTATTTATTTTGTTTATATTATATATTTGTATATTTATATTATATTTGGTCACCATGGGGATTCGTAAAGAAAAATTATGTTTCAATAATTTTTTTTTTTTTAATTAAATATTGTATGACCTGACCGGGAATCGAACCCGGACCCCCTCGGTTAATAAGCCAAATGCTTACCCACTGCACCACCGAGGCCCCATATTCTATATTATTAATTCTTTAAAATTATTTAGCTATAAGTACATTTTCTAAACAGTAACTGGTTTAGGTTTATACTAGCTTTTTTTTCATAACAGAGTGGCACAGTGATTAAAGTGCCGACCCTACATGCAAAAGGCCCGCGTTCGATTCCCAGTGAATATGAAAAAAAAATGTTCTGATTTTCGACTCGACTCAACTACAATTGGCCATTGGATTAAAATTAATGGCTTAATCAATTATTGATTATTACATATCTTTAATATAAAAATATAAACAAATAATTTAATTGTATAATATAACTCACAGATATACAACACCATAATACTCAAATATAAAATCATACAATATAAAAAAACATAGGATTGTATCTATTGAAAATCTAAGTCGTTTCTACATGTTATAAGGCGTAGTACTATCTCATATTTAATAGATTGGTTTTTAATTAATTTTTATAACAAAAAAAACATTTAACTTCAATTTAATAATTTTTTTATATTAATTTAATATTTCTTAAAATATATTTTTTCATTGTCGTCCACATTGCTACCATTTTTTAAACACCTGTAGTTTTACCTGAAGAAGAAGAACACAATATCAGTGTTATTTTCTTTAAAAAAAAATTTAATGAGGTCATTAAGTCACTCGTAAAAAAAAATACAATTATATTTGATTGTTCCAAATACAAAAATTTATTTTTTGTTTACTTTATTCAGCAAAAAAAAAAGCCAAAAAAATTACAAATTAAAAAAATAAAGAACCTAAATGATAAAAAAATACGATAAAAAAAGGTTGAAATATAGAACACGTTCTCAAATAGCACTTCAAAAATAAACTTAAAATAATTAAATAATAAATTTGGATAAATACTTATTAAAAAAATATTAAATTTTTTTATTTAAGTATACATTGCTACTTTTTAGAACAATTGAAGGCACTTTTAACTTTTATATTTCATAAAAATATTTTTAAAAAAATTATGTTAAGATATTATAACTGGTATTTGAAATAAAGAATGACAGGTTTATGATATTATAGCAATTTGACTTTAATAAGATTCATTGTCGTACTATTTTGACTACGAAGGTCAAATTTTGTTCAGATGCATTATGAACGAAGCAGGGTTGTAAGTTAAGAGGTTTCAAATGCAATTGCGAATTTACTAAACGCTTAAGTCAAATTTTGAGTTCATAACCTATAGGAACGATGTCTATGCGCTCACAGGTTGAATTTTATCCAATGCTTAGATAACTTAAATTGTGAATAGACTCAATATTTGAAGGGATTCAAAATTTGAGTTCATTGACGAGTTGAATCGTGTCTAATTAGAAAAGGGTTTCTAAGTGAATAAAGAAGTGCGGCAGAGGATTATTCCTATTAACAAACTATTAAAATCCTGATTTTAAAACTAACTCCAATTTTTAATACTTATAAGGATTTATGTAAATTAATACAAAGTTTTTTGCGTTTGCTGCGTAGGATTTATACATTTTTATATAGGAAATTCTGGATAGGAAGAATTAGAATTAGGTTTCAAAATCAGTGTTACACTCAGAATATTTATATTTATTTAAATGGGAAATTTTTAACAAGTAACATAATAACAAGACTACATTTTGTATAAAGTAGGTATGCGAATTTAACATCGAATTCTTTATATTTTAGTGTTGCATGGAAAATTTAACTTCAATAATTTAGTTAGCGGGGGTTTCGAGAACGGCAGTCGCCGATATTAAAATAAATTAATTATTAACTAATTTTATTTTTGGCTATTAAAAAAATGAGAAGCTTATTTGTTTTTTAAATGAAATAGGTATAACGAATTCTCATACCATTCTATTGATTTTACTGTTGTATGAGCTTTTAGAACCCTTTACACATAAATACAAATATTCTGGAAAAGGCGGCAATCCTAATTTTGGATTCAACTCTAAAATCCATTCTAATTCAAAATTTCACGTGCTCATAATGTATTCTGGAAAAAGATTATAACAATGAAATAAAACCTTTTTTGACTCAATTAGCTTTATTTAATTTGAATTTATTTCACGGAACCATAAAACCAACCCGATAAACAAGTAGTACCTTGAATGGCTAAAAAAATTTTAATCTCTCTTAAAAAAGTATATTATTCTGTTATATTTAATTCTTTCATAAACAACTAACAAGATTTCCTAAGTATACAATTTTATTTACAATTCATTCCTAACTATATTTAACTTCAATTTATTAATAATTTATAATTAGTTTTTAAAACTACAATATTGCCGCCGCGCCGCGCGTTTATTTCATCAAATTAACCTTTAATTCTGTAATTTTTAAAAACTCATTAAATTTTTTAATGTAATATTAGCAGCTCTAAATTACCACCTCTAATAGAAATCTTGTTATAAAAAAACAAACAGCAGATTTTTTTTTTTTAATAATCATTAGTCATTACTTTTACAAATACCATACTCTTTTTTTTTTTTTTTTTTTTAATTTTTTTTTATGTATTTCAGATCACGTTTTTGCTATTGTCAGTCTAGTCAATAATCACCGGTATTTTATACCTTGTATACAATTTTTCATTTTGATTTTCCATTTTTTTTTTTATATTTTCCAATTTTAGTTTTTTTTTATCCCTATATCTTTACTATTTCATGCATGATAATCTATAATCATATTTATCGGCCCGCCATCTCTTGAATAAGTTATTATTTCGAGATTTTGAGTGATTGTATGATTGACTAGTATATGTAATAATAGGTGCAGGGTCAGAACTCCCAGGGTCATAAGTTCCTTAGGGATTTATGAACCACTTTTAAATATTTGCGTGGGACATAAGTCCCAGATTTATAACAACCTTTATTAAATTATTAGTTTCTTTAGGGAGTAATGAACCACTAAGTGAGTTATAACTCCCTTTATTAATCCTTGAGTTATAATACCGTTTAACTTAAAATGTGTGATTGAGCGTAATATATTTAAGTCAAAATTTTTGAAATAAAATTTGAAAATCTTTTCTGATCTTTATAATATAAAGTATTCAATTGAAAGTATAATATAAAAATATATATAAGCAAAATATTAGATGTACAACAATATGTATTTATATATTTAACTATGCGAGATACTATATTAGGAAGCATATTTAGGTTTGTAAAAAATCAAAATTGACCATTTTTCCAGAGTATTTATGAATTCATGTATTCGAGACTTTGGTTACAAAATCAGGATTACCCTTTTTGCAAAATAGCTTTTCAAAATGTAGTTTAAATGAAAAATTATGGTTGGTTTCTTAATTTTGGAAAAAGCGAATACTCTGATTTTGAATCCAACCATAAAATGTTTACCCGTCACTGATATTATATAATTAAAATTAATATTTTTTTAATATTACTAATAATTTTTAAGCTGAGAACTGTATATGGCAGTTATGCCTCACTAGACACTAAGGGACTTATGACTCTGGGAGTTCTGACCCTGTACCGTAATAATATAACTTGTACAGATTTATATATATATGTAACAGGTAAATCGTGTATTTGTAAATTTTGTAATTTGAAGTTAAAATCATCACCATCAGTCTCCGTCAGAAGAGTAGCATTGTTTTGTATATATATATACCTATTCAATGTAGTAAATTTCAATCTACTAGATAATGGTATTGACCGGAAATAATTGAGAAAAAAAAAATTAGGATGGAAAAAAATGAGAGACAAAAAAAAAACCAAAACCGAATAGGTTTTAGAACAAAAAAAAAAACAGAAAAACAACAAAACTATAACTGTTCATCAAAGGTATGTTGAGTTGGTTGACTGGCTTTGACTATATAAAAAAACAAATGGAATAAAAAAAAAAAAACTCTGTTGTCAGTTCTTTGAACCCTTTTTTGTTTTTTTGTATTTAAGAATAGATTTATTTTTTATCTCATTTTATTTGCTATCTCTTTTTATCGAACAAAAGATGTTAGTTTTTTTTTGGTTTTTTTTTTTTTTTTAAATCAGTTTTAATCATGCGTACGATGTTAGATTAGTTAAAAATGTGGTGTATTGTTTAGTATACCAAATATATTTCAGGAATGATCAACTGGATGGTACGCAAATTGATTATTTTATAAATTAAAAATTTTAAATATTGAAAAATTAATAAGTAAATAAATATTCGGTTTTTATTTTAAAGTCTGAGACAATGTCGACGCCTTCCTTTACTGAACGTCTTTACTGTAATGTCAATCGAAGAGTAATAAAAGGAAATCAAATAAAATAAATTTTTGAGGTTAATTATAATATTAAAGCTGAGTATAAGCCAACATACTTCTATGTAATTTTGCGAAATACACTTGCGTTTAAGCGGTTTTCATAAAAGTTTAGGAGATTTGTTCAACATTTAGATATCTATAATGTCTGTTCATACCATAGATGTATGTTGGAACCGTGGGACATATATTCATACTTCTTATATTCTTATTATTTGAATTGATCTTGAATGAATTCCACAAAAAATTCAAATATTAGGTAGTAAGTACTAGGAGTAAAATTATATAGACAGTAAGTAAGAAAAAATACAGGGAGTAAGGAAAACTGTTATACTAGTGCAATTGAAAATCATAAATTCAATTCAAACCCAAATATTGAATCTTAGTTTTAATTTTATTATACTCTCTTGTTATATGTAGTGTATTGGACTTTATGAATGAAAATATTTGTGAAATATGTACTCGAATACTTGGAAAATAACTGAGTTCTTGATATTTAAGTATTTCTTCTTGGTAATTAATTACTCTTGTACTGTATTTAACTTTATGAATGAATATACGTAAAATACTCGAATACTTGGAAAATAATTGATTTCTTAATACTTAAGTATTTCTTTTTATTTAATTATTCGAAAATACTTCAGGATCAAAAAATAATTACAAAAGTAATTAAACTCTAAACTTAATTACTTTAAGAAAAATTACAAGTATTTTTTACTTGATTTTTTTTACTTATACTTAAATTTTGAAAGTAATTATCGAAATCTAAGTAATTTTGGTACTTGAAAAAAGTAATGAGTGCCAGATAATAGTACTGGTAATTGTACTGGTACAAGAAATATACAGGTCTCTTGACTTCTACATAAGTTAAATAACAAATGTACACGAAGTTAATTATGTTATAACTGAATTTGTAAACAATTATATGAATTAAAAATTTTCAATTTCAAGTAAGTACACCAAAAAAAAGGTTTTTCACATCTGATACAAAACACGTTACACAACACAGAATCTTACGAATCAAATTGATGAATTCGGATCGAAAAACAAAAAACAGAAATCTGTACACACTTTTTTTCCATAGTTATATTTTATTTTTAGATTAAGAATTATAAACGTGAATAACGGTATTTTAGTTTCTTTTATTGGGAAAATTATACAAAACCAAAAATTTTTTTTGAAAAACGGTTAAAATAAAATAAGAAATAATGATTACTATTTTTATTAATTTATTGGTTTTAGGAATTTTCTATAATCCCATAGTTATATCAGTTTATTGTAATTTTATTTCTTTTCTTATGGTTATATTAACATATATGTATGTATATATGTATAAATATGTATATATATAATAACATAAAGATTGGAAAATAATGGTTCATATTGTTTTGCCTTAGGATGTACACATTTACATAAAATGTGGGAATTTTAAAAATGAAAAAAAAACTCGAAAAATATGGAATATGATTGGATCTGACCAACCCAATATAGGATTAAAGTTAATCGAATTGAAATTTAATGCTTTTTCTTTACTCTAAATATAATTTTGATGAGCATATTTTTTTCTAATTTTATTTTACCACCTATATTGAACCTTGTACCTACAACACAGTAGATGACCATAAATTTATTATGGATTATTTGAGATTTTGATAAGTAAATATTATATACATATATATACACATAAAGTATGATTTATTAAATACAAGTATGTACGTAGACTGGTGGATACTTGGTGGATTAGAATTTTTGATATACAAGGCCATACAAATTTCTCCGTTATAAGTACTTTATAATTAAAGTTTTTCTTTTGTTGCTATAAGTACAAAACACGAAATTTGAAAGTAATTATTTTGTGGTATATTAAAAAATATGTAGTTAATAATTTAAAAAGGTTTCTGTAATCACAAATTAACACAATTTTTGATTATAATGTGTAAAACATTTTATGACCGAATGTAAAGTTTGAATTTACATTAAAAGTAATCAAAAATTTTGTCAATAGTTACAAAGTTTGTTTTGTTGGATATGTTTTGGATTTTGAAAAATTTTAGAAAATAAAGAATTTCAAAATTGCATACAATATAATCGGTTTTATTTTGAACAACTGATTACATAATTCTATTAAACATTTTACTATTTCAAAGAATTTTAATAATACTAATGACGCGGATTTCCAAATAATACCTGAAGACATGCAGTACTAAATATACTTAACCAATGTAACCACAAATGGGGGAATGTAAAAACAGCAGCTGGAAACCGTTAAAGATGGAGCCCTATGCTACCTCACGAGCTGACAAAAAAATCTACATACAAGGATAGCAAAACATAATATAAAAGAAATATCATCTGCTTTAAAGTACTCACATTAATTGTATAATGTGCGGCTGCTACTCCAACCTCTTAGAGTTCAAGTTCAACAAAAATTTTACACAATATTTTGTTATAAAAATTGATAATTTTTTGAAAAATTTCAGAAATCTAGGTTGATTTTACACAATTAGATAAAACTCAAAAAGTAGATGTTGTTAGATAGTTCTCAAAAAACCGCTGAAATAAAACTTAAGTTTTCTAGACAAAAATTCACATACCAAATTTAAAAAGCACCTTGAGTACATAACTAAAAAAAAAAAAGGAAATTGTAAAGCCAGTTATTCGAACTTGTTAAACAATTTTTTTCAATTTTGAGTTAAAGTGGAGATGTCCCATGAATATTCAAATTTTTGAGTTGAGTCAAAATTAAATTTCAGTCTCCTATACAACCTTACATACGGCAATTGTACATTTAATATACTTTTTGTACTTTTATAGTTGGTTATATGTTCGCAAATCGTACAAGAATAAATTTATTTATAAAAATAACAATCAAATCGTTCTTAAGCAATAAGATTAAGTCATTTTACGGTAAATAATAAACAAATATACTCATATCGCACATAAAAATTCTCTAAATAAAATTTTAAACTTTAGAAACTTTAGATAACAACTCTCTACTGATTTCATGACATGAAATTATAAATTTTGATTGCATAATATTTTTTTACACATAAAATTCAACTCATTTAAATATTAAAATCAAAACTATTTTAATTCAAAAAAATTTTATAATATTATTTAAATCTGTAACCAATGGTAACGCTTTAATTCAGTTCTGTTTCTGTATAAGATAGAAGAAGATTTTCAAGATAAAAGTAAAAACCATTAAAAGCAGATTTTTAAATTAAATTTTTACTGTTATATTTCAATTAAAAAATTTTAAAACGTGATTTTTTTTTTATTAAATTTTGAATTATTTTGAAATATATACTTAAATTTAAAATAAAATTTATTTAATATAATATTGATGAAAAATTGCATATCTATACTAGTTATCACGTAAAACTTTTATACCTTTGTTTGAAATTTAAAAATAGTAAAAATAACACTAAAAAAAAATAAATAAATAAATAAATATAAAAGATGGAATCCATTCAATTTATTTTGAATATAAAAGTATGTATAGTTGGTAGGTACTAAACTAAGTACTATAAATAGATGTTAAAATAAATATTAAAAATAAAATATTTCCTTTTTATTACTTTTTTTTCTGTTTTAAATGATCACTTTTAGTAATCACATCTCACTATTCTTTCTCTGTTCCTTTTATTTTCTGATTTTTTTTTGTGAACGTTGAACAAAAGCTTTGAATTTTATTGAATGCAATCGAAAAAAACATCACGTAAGTTTTTATATTTCAAATGTACCAGCTGTACAGGCTTTAAATTAAAAATCGCAAAACAATCAATTCAAATATCATCATTGACAGTTCGAATTTTATTATAATAACGTATAAATTGTAAGATAAAACTTTATTACAATATTATTTATTATATTTATAATAATATATAAATATATCACATTTTGCAGATTAATTTATAACAAACTCATTTCTGCGCCTAAAAGTACGCAAGTTTAAATAAATTTTATGAAGAACCTAATTCAAGAGCATTACAATGCTATTTAACTGTCAACTACATACAGTTTTAATCCTGCCCTTTAGACCATTAAATACAATTGCATAGTTTAAGGTGCACATTAATTCTAACACCCGTAAGTATGCAATTTTGAATAAATTTTATGAAAAACTACGTTTAGTGGTGTTGTATTAACTGAATGACTAAGTAAGTATGGAAATATTAATTCTGCGCACAGACCACTTAACACTATTGCATAGTTTAAGGTGCCGATTATTTTTAACACCTTTAAATATGCAATTTTGAATAAATTTTATAGAGAACTATATTCCATGTTCTGAGTGATGTATTGTGTTAACTGAATGGTTCAACGTGTGAATTATTAATCCTGCATACCGACCATTGCATTCTATTGCATGGTTTATAGTGTAAATTACTTTCAGCGCCTAAAAGTATGCAATTGAAATTAAATTGTATTAACAACGATGTTATATTTTAATTTAAAGATTAAAAATAGAATTGTACCTATAATGTACTCAGGAATCAATGGGATACAATTTCCTATATGAATGCTGTTATTATCCATAAATAAAAAAGTGATTTAAAATATAATGCAGATATATATGTATGCAATTCCTATTAAAATTATTAAATCATATTCTTAAATAAAAATTTAGGTTTCAAGTAATAGTTCGAAACCTTAAACAAAATGCAGTTGCAATAAATGTAAAATTACAGGAAAAAAGTAGATTTAATACCTACAGGATATCATAAGTATCTGTAGAAGTATAAATTGAACCTCAAGTGACATTATCAAAAGAAAATACGTCAATAACAAATTAAAAGAAGATGCAATCATTCTATTTTCATTGATATTGTCAATACAATTCTTTTAATTTGGTATTTTTTCCTTTGAAATTATTCTGTATTTATTAATAATTTTTCTTTTTTTTTTTTATTTTTCCTTAATATTTTTTTTTAACATTTTTTTTATGAATAAGTTTTTTTTTTGTGTCAGACTATTTTTCCTAGAATAATTTTCCTCCTTTTAATTTTATTTTCTCTAGTGACAGGATGTGCAATAATTTTTTTTTTTATAAAAAGACAAAAAACGAAGGACATTACTACTATTATTAATAGTACCTTTATATATTATATACGAAGAATTAAATTCCCTGATAAAAAGGTAAAGGTGGTGAAATATGATGAAGTGTAATAAAAATTTGCTTTATATTTATTATACCTTTAAAGTTTCAACAGCAACAACAGAGTTAGACAAAAGGTTTGTATTTCCCTATAAAAAAACAAAGAAATAACGTAAAGGTAGGTATTACTGACCACATAAGAGGTCTAATCTGTAAAATCAACATAAAATTTGAATTGCATGTAATTCGGACTAAAACTGTTTAAAGGAAGCTAATTCCAATACATTCATATTTATTTAATTTCGACTTTAGGTATTTCCAATCGATTATTAGAGTGAGATTTCGTTGAACTTAACAATTTTTAAGACAAGTATCACATCATAAGAGTCATATTATTTTATTTTAATAGAGTTGCTAGTAACATCAGATTAATGGGTGTGTGGCACTTTCTTGAAATAAAAACCCGAATTTTAAATATGTAAAAAAATCCTATATGTTTCAAAATCCCGAAAACAAATAATTAAAACCAAAAATCAGTCCACATTATGTTTAATTTTTTGTTAACTTATTACTAAAAAGAGGTAGGAAGGATTTCAGAGGTGGATACAAATTCTGGATTCCAATAACTTGTTGAGCGGGAGTTTGGTGGCGACAGGCCCCCTTATTTTAAATGCTTTGTGGTTAACTTATTATTTATAAAAAAATAATAGCAAGAGTTTTAAAGTTGGATTCAGAATTAGGAATGCAACTTTTTCTAGAGTATTTATATTTGCCTTTTACTAAATATGTATGTATATTTAAGCGAAAGTTTTTTTTGGAACTTCGTACCCAACCTGAATAAAGTTTCGTAATTCGGGATTTGATATTTTCGGGATTTTTTGTTAAAAATTTTGAACATTTGGGATTTTGATATTTTTAATTCGGGTTTTTTTTTTTCGGATTTTAGTATTGCAATAAAATCTTAAATCTTCGACAAATTATTCAAAGCTTAACAATTCGGGATTTGATATTTTCGGAATTTTTTTTTTCGAAATTTTATATTATTCGGGATTCTGTTTTTCAAGATTTTAATTCGGGTTTTTTTTTTCGGATTTTTTCATTCGGGATTTTTTTTCAGTAAATTGTCATAGAGCCCTAGTATTGAAATAAAATCTTTAAAACTTCGACAAATTATCAAAGGCTTAAATTTTAGAACAAGCGTTTTATGTTTATGGGAATTAATAAGTCATTGAGAAGTAAGAAGTAATTGAAAAAGACCGGGAGTAATTTAAGTATTTCAATTTTTAATATTTCAAAAATTAGAATATTATTAAACAATTGGTCTGAAATACCCACGTTTACGTTAAATGCAAAAAAAAAAAACACACACAACCAAAAAAAAATCAATAAAACTACTTTTACTTATGATCTACTTTTTTTTTTATAATATTTTCATAATTTTTAATGGAATCGTTGTGAGTTTATAAATTCTTTTATATTTTTTATTATTATAAATAAAAATAGTATGTAAATATTTCCTGAATATTTTCCCCATTTATTTCGTATTCCCTTTGCTTTCGTTCAACGTTTTTTTTGTTTTGTTGTAAAGGAATTGCGACTAATTTTTTTTTTATTAAAGTTTTTTTCAAAAAAATTTTCTTAGAAATATTTATTTAAAATATCTTTAGGTACGCAAAAAGTTTAAATAGTACTTAGAATTTAAAGCTTTAGTTTTCTCAAAGGACAATTAATACAAAAATCTCTTTTTCAATTTATAGTTTTGTATTTTAAAACTATAAATCAAAGTTAATTTAAAGGAAATTACTATAATTTGTTGCATTTTTATGAGCGTTTTTATTTTAAGATACTTTTTATTAAAAACTATGTACTTACATATTTCATTTTTAAGGATTATTAAAGTGACTAGATTGCAGGTGAGACGTCAGAGATTAGGTTATAAGAGTAAATGACTGATTTTAGAGGAAAAGAGAGATAAGATACTTTAAATTAAGTAGGAGCACTGAATTTCATATTTATTTTACAAATTGGATCAAATTGATTTTAATTTCGAAAAAAACTAAAGTATCTTAAAAATAATCAAAACAAATCTAATTTAAAAAGATTTGTATTTGTTGTCTAATTAAAACTTATTTTTATTTTTTAGAATTCGTAATATGCATTAAAAAACAAATTTTTTTTTTACGAGGGAATGGAAAGATTGAAAGCCATCCATTGTGCATTGTTTCTTTGGGTAGTGTGTGATTTTAACACACGAAAACCACACCCTTTTTGAGCAAAACTTTAGGACGCAACCTGTGATACAAATATACAGTTTGGCTACAGGGATGAGGATATGGAAGGATTAAGGATTATGGTGGAAGTTATTTGGGATTTCTGGATTATGGGGGATAGAGAAAATTGGATGCGATATTCAGGAGGAAGATGTTAATTTTCTTCTTAAATTTGGCTAAATCGTGCACATATACATTATCAACTTTGGGGAACACATTTGGTGGGATATGGTTCCATTAGACGTGATAAGCGCATGACAAACAAATTTTCATAAGCCATGTTACGCCATCTGATTAGCTCAACTGTGCAGGAATGAGCATCTTAAAATTGAAAAAGTATATGGAATTGGAATATACAATGCGTCCAGACCTGACTACTATTGCACCCGGACTATGTAAAATTCCCTTCAACCGGATTGTTAAAGTACAGCTGATTGTTGTTTCTATAAAATTTTATTTTATTTATTTTTAAACAATCCCTTGCCTCATATAATGTGATAAGCGAGGAGGTCAGCCCTTCGTGTTCAGGTGTGACAGATATATTTCATTCATATTTTGATATTAACTACTTTGTTATAAATTTATAACCATAATTTCAACTGACTCTTAAGACTCTTCAATTCTGTTAAATTAAATGTACTTATCATGTTAAAATAATGCTTACTACTTATAATTATCGAAACAGGTGAAACAAATAGAGGCACCGTTTAGAAACATTTAAATCAAGGGACTTAAAATACTTGAAGCCTCGTAATAGGGTACACACTATCATGATTTAAACTTCCCCGATTTATATAACCCCAAAAAAAATTTAAAATAGGAACCAAAACTTTTATATTATAATGCCCATAAAATATGGATGGTAGCGATTTGATTTAAGAAAAATTAGAAAAAAAAGATATGCCGGAACCTGCTATATTGCCTTCTAATATACCTGGCTCTACACTCCTAATGCAGTTTCTATATAACCCCCAATTACATTTGTTATATCATAAGGTAGACTTGATCTACCATGGAGATTCATTCTGTCTTTTGAACAATCCTAACTTAAAAGAAAGAAAATTAGACAGCATTTATGGCAAACTTAGTATTTAAAACGATCACTCAAAGATCCTAGAACAAAGAATCATAATGTAGAATTTTACTTAGGGACTTATTTACTTTCAACACAACAATTACAAAATTATATTTAGCTATTTATAAAATGTTAACTAAATGCTATTAAAAATTTAAAAAAAACTTACCATTACGTGATACATCTAATTCTACTAAATTTTCAAAATTTTGTATATCTGGTGGTAATCTATTTATTTCATTGTCACTAAGTCCCAATTTTCTTAAACGATGAAGTCGAAAAAAATTCTGAAATTAAAAAAAAAAACAATATTGTAAATTAATATTTAATGAAAATAATTTAATAAATTTTTAATAATACTATAGAAATGACTCAAAGAATAACTGTTTTAACTTCTTTAAAAATAAATCAGTTTTATGGTAAGTACTTAATATAAAGTTACGCATAATTTAAATAAAGTTAATTTTCACATGCAAGTACTTAGTTACTTATTATGACTAAAAAAAAAATAATAAAACAATTGTTTATTTCCTAGAATATTTGAATCACGAGATTTCTATGACATGTTATTATATTATATTTTAATAGTAATAAAATAAGTAAGTACTTCTTAATATTAAAATTTGTTTTAAATTAAATTACAAATTGTTAGTAATCAACTTTTTATAAATAAGCAATTCATTTACTAGAATTTGTCATGTTGGTTTGTTTTTATTTAATTTTTATAAAAGTATAAAATATGTTCATTCAAAAAAATTATTTACAACATGAAAAGATTTTTATATATATATAAATAAATATATATATATATATATATATATATATATATATTTACAATTCTACCATGTCAATGTCAATATTAATACTAAATATAATAATAATCTAAGTAATATTTGTTTATTATAATATTAAATTACAAAATTTGATACTTATGTATATACTTATCAGATAAACCATTGTGTACATAATTATAAATACACATATATATATATATATATATATGTATATATATTATGTATCTTTGCAAATTTTTTTATAAGAAGAATTAGAAGTTTTAAGTCAGAATATATATTATATATTTAACTTCTCTCATCAATTAATAAAATAAATGAGATACAATTAAAATTTTAGTAAAATAGTTAAAAAATTTACAAGCAAAATAACTTTTGAGTATTTTATGATTAAATACTTATTGCCACGCATACTTTTAAAAGATTTCTAAAATAAGTACATAATGAAAAAACCAAGGGTTTTTAAAAAAGCACATTTCCAAAATTAAACAACTTTTTATAATTAAGTTTTAAGTAAAGTGTTAGTAAGTAAGTTTATTATTTAATCTCTAAATTCTCTCTAAAAAAATTCTTTGAACTTTTGTTAAAGTAAAAAAATCAAGAAACCCTTTTATCAGTTTTAACGAAGCCCTTTATTGACACAAAAAATGGCGGACAACAAGGAAATATTTTTTTTTAAAACCGAGAATGAACTGTCCTTTAAAATGAGTTCCTAGTTAAAGCTAAATTTCAATTTTTTGACTAAAACCGTTTTGAATAACTTGCAAAGTCACTTCGAAAATTTTACAAAAATTGAGTATCGCATTACGTTAAATTAAAATACCGTATGGCAACTCTATATAGTCTCTAAAAAATCTTATTTACAGTCTGATATTACGTTAAATAGATCTTCTCTCCCTGTAAAACATTTTAATACTCCCAATCACCGAGTACAGTGCGGTTACTTGAGTCAGGGACACCCCGTAAAATATATGAGGAGGTCCGACTCCAAACGTGCAATGTTTATATTTTGACAAATTGACTTTATGATTGATTTTTGCAGGAAATTAAAAATTCTATCTTTTTTTACCATTAAAAATAATTTTACTACTCTTTTTGAGATCTTGTTAATATTTAGAGACATCTCAAACTTTCTTGAATACTGACAAAATTGTGTTATATGGACATTGCACGGTTTGAATCTCAGCTCATCATATAATACAATGTCATAATACATAGAACAATTTAAATATATTACTTTTTCGAACTTTGTGGGACTGTAGTAAAGTTAATAATAATCAATAGTTCAACTTTATCAAGTTAAATAATTAAATACTCCAAAAAGTATGCAATCATTAATCATGACAGAAATGGGACACATTTTTAATTAAAATGTTCTTCCTATTCAATTATTTTTAATTAAATATTTTAACTATTTGAAACGCATTAAAATATTGTTCAGTTCATTCGAAAATTATTCAAAATAATTTTTAATAAAATTTAATTAAAAATATTTTTAATATTTTTGCAGACAAGAAGTTTATACAGAAGACTCTAACAATTAATCATATTCAACTCCAAAAAGGTTTTATAGGTTGACATTTTAAATAAGGTATTAATTATTTTAAAATCTATCTCCAGTGAATCACATTTTTGGTAAAATATTTTTGTTCTTTGAATATTAGAATTTCAACAATTCATTAATTAAAGTATTTTAATCTGTGAAAGCAGATATAATGGACTTGCACCATATCAGCTTTTATAAACCATTTTTCATACTCACTTGATTATACGAATTTTTCTAATTTTGAAGTGCCAAAACTCCGTAATATGTGGTGCTACAGAAAAACAAGTGTTTGTCACAAAATTTATTGCTGAGTTATAGACTAGTTACTAGGAAGCTTTAGTATTCGTATTTTAAATTTCATTACTTTTTTTCAAACGGTGTAGAAGTGCGAAACGGGAAGGTGGGCAAATGAAAAATAATAGTCAAACTTTTTAAATTAACTTTTAATAACATGTTTAATAAAAATATTCTAAAAAATGGTACTTATATATATACATTTAATTTTAATAAAACAATAAAATATGTAAGTAAAATGAATATCCAAAATAAACAAAAGACAATATAACACGACAACACCAAATAAATGAAAATTTATAACCATAGTGATCATCATTTTCTTTTATTTTTCACAAATTAAATTTACATAAATATTAAGAATTCTTTTGATTATCATATACGTATATATGTAAATATATATGTACATATTGGCATGTTTTAATAAAAAAATATTTCTTTTGTCATATTCCATGTTATTTATTAAATCCATAATACAAATATACAAACAAATTAAAAAAACAAAATACAATAAGTATATTCAAACATATATGTATAAAATAAATGGTTTAAAGTCACACTATATGATTATAGATGGTAATTGGTAGTAGTAGTAGTAGTGATGGTATTCAAAAATTCCATAGCATATATTATATTTATAATAATCCATTCAACATTTTTTTTTGCCTTTTCTTGAGTGAGAAATTAACATAAATTTTCGTTTCCTGAATCTAAGATTAGGCATTAATTTTTATGTTTATTCAGTTGTACAGATTTCCGAGATAACAAATACTTATAACAGACAAAATAAAAATTTGCTTTAAAAGAAGTAATTAAAATCTAGAAAAAAAAACAAAGATCTAAAAGATTGAAGTTTAGATTAATTACAAACGTTAGAGTATTTGGAAATTAGCTAATATTATACAAAAACTATAAAGTACTTATAAATTACCTAATTTTTTTTATTAAAGTAATTAAATTTTGGTAAAAAAATTTTATAATTAAAATTTACAAAATTATTATCTAATATCCAAAAATAGAATAATTTTATAATCTAAACCGATATTTAATTTTTACTCGATCTGGCAATACTGAAATATTAAAAAATGTCCTATCTGTCAAACTTTTACAGGTTCAAAAAAATGATCGGTGAAAAATTAAAATTTTGTAATTATAAAACCGCTTAACGCATTCACAGTTAAAAAAATTATAATTCGAATTTGCAAAATTATTATAAAACAAAATGAAAAGATTATATTTAATCCAAGGTAAATGTCTCTTAATTGAATTTTTATTCCTTAAGCACATTAAGCATAGCTATGACGCAGCATCAAAGTTGCAAAATGTCAAAAAACGTAGGTACCAATTTTTTAGTTGGCACAAGCAAAAATTTGAAAAAGATAAAGTGACATTTATTGTCAACAAATTAAGTATATATATGTATATGTAATTAATTTTTTAATCAGTGAACTGATAGTAAAGTAATTTAGTTTTATTTAAGATTTTTTTAAATTTTCTCTTAAATCATCTCCAATTTCAAGCTAATAAAAAGATAAACAATTATAGCTGTCAAAATAGCGTAGAAGTTCAGCAAATAGCTATAAAGTTTACAATTTTTTAGCCTTTAATAATTTTTATCATAAAAGAAAAAATAACTCAATTCTATTAATATCATTTTTAACATTTGATTTTTAAGGAAGTGCGCTTTTAAAAACAATCAACTTAACACATCGACTTGTTCGTTTTTTTAACTTTACGAAATTTTACGCTAATTTGCACTTTGAAAAAAATTAGAAGTACCTTTAAAGCAATGTAAAATTATCACTAAAAATTAGCACTAAGTTATATATATATACATATATAACTATTTCGATGGATGCCATATTAACTAAAGACAAAGATAAAAAAAAATTTAATACTTAAAAAATTTTTATTAATTTTTTAATTAGGTTAGAATAGGATCTTCGCTACATAGTTGATGATTATGTAAAGCAATTATACGAAAATGAGTTTCACATAAATTAGGAACTAACTACACAATAAATCTTGAGTGATTACTCAGACTTGTGGTCAGTGATTTTAAAATGTATCAGAAATTTTTAGTGCAACTTAATTTTTATACCCGTATGACTATATAGTCAAAGGGTCTAATAAATTTGCCATTACGTTTGTGACGCAGAGAAGGAGGAGAGTAGATATAGACTCAAGTGTATGGATCGGATCAGAATCGAAAAATAAATCGATTTAGCTATGTATGTCCGTCCGGCTGTCCGTCTGTCCGTCCGTCCGCACGATAACTCAAAAACTAAAGGAGCTAGAATCTTGAAATTTTCGCAAATTCATTTTTTTGCAATAGCCGTCATCGCTATTTAAATCCAGCCATTTTGGTCCATGGGTTCGTGTAGCTGCCATACAACTTCTTATTTTATGTGAGCATTACTCTCCACCTAATGAATCTGGGTGATTGAAATTTTGCCAAAAATAGTTTAGTGTAATGGCCAAAGTTACAGCTACTGCAGAGGTTTCGAGTAGCTGCCATACAACTCCTTCTTTTATATGAGTATTCCACTACACTTAATAAAGCTGTATGTTTGAAACTTTGCCAAAAGTAATTAACCGGATGATATAATGTATATGTTACGGTAATACGGGTATCCCAGAATTGACACAGTCTACTCTACTACACTCTTCCTCGTTACTTTTAATAATTAAAAACAGTACTTTTAGCTTGTATAGAATGCTGATCATTAAATATAAAATAAAAATTTCTTTGCTACTAATTTTCAACCAAAAAAATAATTAAAATTAATTCAAACTATGTACTTATATTTATTAATTTTAAAATTACTTGTTGAATATATAATTATGTACATGAAGAAAAAAAATATAACGTTTATTGGTTATAGGTTACGTCATTAATAAGTACTTGGTGACATCAGTATTTGTCCACAAAACTCAATATCATATGGATTATTATCTCAATAATAGTAAGTAAAATGTAAGGTGTACACTTCTATGACTTTCAATTTAAACTATTTCATAAGTATGTAGAGTAATATTTTTACTTGTTCCAAGTTTTTTATTTGTTCCAAAGCTTATTTAAAGTTTATTAGAATAATCTGACAAATGTCATTTTAAATGGGATTACTCTAAAAAAATAAAAATATTTTACTTTTTGACATATCGGAAACGACAAAATAGTTTAATGTCTAGCTAATATTAATTTTCATACTTATGTTGTACAGGGTGGCGTAAAACGACCGATATGGTTTGAATGTTTAATAACTTTTTAAATTTATTTATTTTTTTTATTTTTATTTCAGAATTTTCTGTTGTGAAGAAAACTTGGGGAAATTTAAATGGAACAGTTCACAACAGAACAGCGATCAAAAATTACGAAAAATTATGGAAAATGTGCTGGTAAGAGCATGACTGTGCGAAGCCGAAAATAGTCACCACTTGCGGGATATAATTTTTCATACTTAAGCTAAAAATATTCTCCATTAATATACTGTATAACAAAAAAATAATAATAATTAACCATTAAATAAAAAAGTTATTAAACATTCAAACCATATTGGTCGTTTTGCGCCACCCTGTATATAAAAAAAAACGACAGTTTAAAAATTTTATAAAAACAAAAAGCAAGGGTTAAATAAAAATAAAATTTCAGGAGCGGAGCTGTGACAACTTTTGTATGAATTGAGCTTGAGATTATAAGTTTTCGAACTTAAATATTGTTTGACAATATATGGCGTAATAAGGATGTAGAACAATATGAGCTTCATTTTCTATTTGAACTATACATATATACTAGTTAAGCACTTATAAACGTAGACACAATTACAGAGTACCTACACTTTGTTGTGTAATGTTGTACACAATAAAATAAAATCTTCTTCTATACTAAATATTATTTTATATATGCAATGATCATTTTTATAATAAATTATTATTTTTATAATTTAAAACTTAGTGGGGTCTTCTTATAATTTTCACAGCTAGATAAATAACTAGATATTTTATGAAATTTTTATTTAACAAACAACTTACATCATATATCTAAAATTAACATAATGATCTTAACAGAAACTATTATTTTTTTTTTATATATTTAATAAAAATAATAATCACAAACTTTTAAAGTTTTATTTATTTAAAAAAAAAAACAACTTTGTAAGTTATTTAAGAGGTTGTTTTTTTATTGCGCAAAACAATATTTTAAATAAAGTTTATTTTTACTAAGTATATATAGAAATAGTTATTGTGTAAATTAGAAAGAGAAAAAAAATTAATAGTTTTGATATTATCTAAATTTTTATTATTAATTTGAACCAAATTTGTAAGAAAAAAAAATAAAACAACTTTTTTGTTTAATACTCGTATATATTTAAATTTTAATAGCAACTAATTTTTTTTTTAATTCAACAGTTAAAATTATATTCTTTTCATATGTAAATTATTTAAAATGATTCAAAAAAAAATGTTCTCATGGATTATTTAAAAATGGTTTTATTTTTTACCTCAAATGTCTAAGAAATCCATAGAACTTGTAAAAGTTTATAGATATTTTTATTGAACAGTTTTAGTACAGTGCCTGGGAATTAATATAGCTTGTGAATTAAAGCTATGTGAATTAAAGTCCCAAAGAAGCTACTTTATATTTTAATAAAAAATATCTTAGGACGTTTTTTTTTACATCTTCGATAATTGAGAAATTAAATCTTGAAATATTAGTAATATAATGCCGTTATCTTAATCCTCGAGTTCCTAAAACATAAAAACCTCGAAACGTTATTGCTTAATAAATGGGTAATAAAACCTGTTATTTTAAGTACAGCAAATATGAAAAATAAAAATCCAGTGCCATTTGGAGCGGCTCTTGTTCAAAATTATTCGAATTTAAAGTATACAAGATAATGTAAGTTAAATGTATTATGCAACAAATTCTGCAACAAATGTGATTTTTCGGGCGCTCAAAAACAACTGTAAAATAAGAAGAATGTGACAAAGATGAAATGCTGACCTTCAGCGCATAACTTACTAGGAAAATTTCTCTAATAATTAATCTAGTCTCTGTTACACTTTTCACATTTACTGTACAAAAGCATAACAAAGCGATCAGAGACGAATTAAACCAGTAAATAATTGTTTCGAATTATAATTTGGCAAAATAAAAGATCAGATGCGAATTAAACCAATAAATACGAGTACTTGTTTCGAATTATAATTTCCCACACCAAAGCGATCAGAGGCGAATTAAACCTAAAAATACTTCTTTCACATTTTTATTTGGGTTCTATTGCAGCAACAACTTATTAAAAACCAAATGTTTTTTTTTTGATAAATTTTTGTCACATTCAAACCACATTTCACAACATAAGTACCAATGAAGTTGATTAGAAAAAAAAACATTCACTTATCATAACACTGATTTTTGATTAGTGACAAGTGATAGGTTGGTGCAATAGGGCCCTTATAAAACATTAAACTGAATTACAAAACAAAAGGAGGATGAAACAAATGTAATTACTAATTAGTAAAAATTACATTTAAAAAATTTTTATCAAAATTACTTATCATATGATAATATATGATAAAATTTTTTATCAGCAATAATGCAACATAAAGGGTACGTTAAAGTCAATATTTACCTATAATATAACATATCAGTTATCAGTTATAAAAAAATTATTAAAGAATTTGTTGCATAATACATTTACCTTACGTTCTCTTGTATACTTTAAGTTAGAAAAATTTTGAACAAGAGCTTTTGATTAAGGAAATTGAAAAATACCAAAACCTACTCTTCTTCAGGTCTTCCTCCCAGTATACACACTTATACAAACTATAAGAACTTATTTTCAAAATAAAAAGTAACAAAAGCAAAGAAATAGCAAAGTAATTAAAAAACTGATCAAAAACTTTAACAAAGCACTGTGTGTAGGTGTTATTTTGTTTTTTATTTAAATATTTAACACTAATATTCTACCATTGCCTGTCATAGACCCTTCAGGTTTTTCTTTTTTATTAAGATTTTTTTTTATCTAAATGTTTTTTTTTAAATTTATATCTATTACTTGTCTACTGCTTTTATAATAATAATAAAAGAATATAAAAAAAAAACAAAAAATAAACGGTTAAAACAATTTTTTAAGATTCTTTTTGTTTTTTAACGCGTATAAAAAAAAACAACGAATTAACGAACCCATTTTAATGATGTTATTTATGAATTTTTATTATTATGTTCATTATTGTTTTATTTGTTATGGTATTGTTGTTGTTGTTGGTGTTGTTCTTGTTGTCTTTAAACGTTGTTGTAAAAGTGCTGTAGAAGGTCTTTTTGCATTTTTTTGGTTTTTATATAAAATTTTATATAATATAATATATATATATATAACGGAAATTTTATACGCAATCTTTTGTTCGTTTCAAACACTCATAATCATAATCATAATATTAAATAATAAAAAAAAAAAATAAATCTAAAGTGATTTTTTTGTTATTAGTTTTTTTTTCACAAATTTTTTTTCCATGTCGGTTTATTCACAGTTAGAAAAGATTCCGATATTTGACATTAAAATTAATTAGGAAAGTTGTAATACTCTATGCTTTTCTTTAAACAAAAGATTTTGATATTTTTTGCAGGAGCATAGATCATACTTGTTTGGGCTAGAGTTCCCCAATCAGTGTTGAAATATCTTGATAAAGTACAAAACAGAGATGTTGGTCGTATAAATGATCCCAGTGTTAACTCAACACCTACTCAACTTAGCCATCGGCACACAGTCTGGTCACTAACCCTGTTTTATAGATACCTAGTTGTTAGGGAAGAACATCTGTTCTAAACAACAGAGACAATTAATGCCTCCACTCAATATTCTTCAAAGTGAAATAAGCTATTCGACAGATGCTCATCTCTACTATGATAAATTGTTAGGATGGAATTGTTATATTGTACTTATGGAAAATCGCATGTTATGCGCACCTCAAGATAATGAAAACATTTTCTGTCCCATATGTTTCCTAAAGTTGTGTGTTAAGTCAAGTCGATTGCCCAAATTTTCCCATTTAACACACATGACCCATTATTCCAATCCCAATTTCTAAAGTTTCATTTGGCCACAAAATCAAATGTTAAAGTCACCAACTACCCAAAGAAGCTGCGTACCGCTACAATGGGTAACTTTCGTGATGCTTCAATGATCCTCGTAAAAACAAAATCAAGTCAATCAGATCATGGGTACAATAGATGACTAATTTTAACCCCCCATTCTTTACACATCTGCCGTGTGTGTTCAGGTTCAGAAATTTGAAATAAATTTTCACGATTACAATACCTTTCTTTAAATTTCTTTAATTTTTTACCATATTAAAAAACATGAATTTTAAGGTTAAGGTAAACTTTTTAGAATTTTTGTCTATTAGTAGGTGATTTTTAATATTTTGATATCAAATCTGTTTTAACCTTTAATATGTTAATAGATCAATTATTATTTAAATGTATATTTTGATTTTTTGTCATTTCAGTTTTATGTTAATTCATATATATATATATATATTATGCTAATTTATAAGATTATAAAAAATTATTAATATTTTATATGTCATTCTCAGATTTATTGTTTTACCTCTATTATAAATTGACTGAAATATTGTTTTTTCTATTTTTCCGCGCTTTTTTAATAAAAAAATAGTTTCAATACCAAAGAAAAACAAAGGAATAAATTGGGACATAAAGCTTTAGGTATTTTGTTATGTAAACAAAAGTTTGTACAAAAAAAAACTTGAAGATCTTTTCAATTTATATAGCAATATCTTACATAAGAGTTATTTAAATTTTACAAAAGTACCTTGAAATTCAATTAGGTTTTCTTTTGAAATACTGAAAAATTTTAACGGATAATTGAATAATTTTTTCAATTTAAATTTAAAATTAATTATCAAATTATTAATAAGTATTAAGTATTGAAATAATTTTTTGTAAATAATAATGATCTTTTATATATAAGTGTATCTGATGAATTTAATGATGTCATCTCAACATTGGTAAATAATGAACGAACCAAAATTTAAAGTTCTTTAAGTAAGTAATTGCCTGTCAATAATAAAAAATGGGGGAAGCTCAATAGAACGCGTTTGAATACTTTAAAAACATATTGTTGAAAAGATTCGGTTCCTAATATCTAGGATTCGGTACCTTTAGGAAATAAAAATACCCAAAGCATTGAATTCTTAAAAATCTAATGCATGAAAATAAATGGAAAAATTAATTGATCGATAATTTAATTACGATCGCTTAAGATCCACGAAATACGGATTTACTAATCAGGGGTAAAAATTAGATTAAAGCATTAGATCTATTAGGAAGCCTATATTCGGCCGAAACTTGAATATAGTTCTCATATATATATGCTGAAGCTCTATTTATATACTGTAGAGAAATGCTGAAACTCTGTATTTAAATACAGTAGAGTCATATATAGTTACTGAACTATAAAGTTCTAATCCCGTTACTATGGTTACGGAGGATGTGTTTTTTTTTAGAAGAACTTTCACACTTTCAGGGGGTTCAGTTTTCCAGATGCCTTTTGAAGATTTCCTCCTTAGATACAAAAATTATGAACAAATTAATCATTCGCTGGCATCTAGGTCCTTCGTTGGCTTAAATTAAAAAGAATTTGAATGCTAATATCAAAATATGAAATTATTTTCATAAAATTTTATTTTATTTTAAAGAATAATGTTTATCAACAATTTGATTTATATATGATACATTTTAAATGCAAATAGATCGAGGTTAGTTATTTGCTTATGAAAATAATTAGCATGTTGATAATTTTGTAAACAAAAACTGAAAATCAAATATAAACCATATTGCACCAAAATACAGTTTCTATTCTTATTACTCTGCTAATCGTATACAATTTATCACGTTTCGAAAGATTTTTTTCAAAATAAATGTTTATTATTTATATAAGTAGGTATTAGTAAATATTATTTAAATAATTATCATTGATTTTAATATAATTTGTATGATTATTCTAATTTAATTTTAGTTCATTAACTGCTGACTGTTTTTTTTCAACATTTCAATTTTAATTTATTAGTTTAACTTTATTTAAGTATTTGTTAATAAAATAACTATTAAATAAAAGAGGAGGTACAAATGGAGGTACAGAAGAAGATGTCAACAACAGACTACGTAGAACCAGAGCCGCCTTTAGTGAATTAAGCCTAATATGGAAAAGCGCCCAAAATAACAAGAAAACTAAGCTTAGAATATTAAAAGCATGTGTAATGTCAACTATTCTCTTTGGTAGTGAAACTTGGCTGACTACAAACAACATCAAATAAAATCTCCAAGTATTCGCAAATAAGTGCCAAAGAATCATATGAATAATATCCTGGCCCAAAACTATCAGTAATAGGGACTTTTGGTAGCTAACACACGAAGTACCGGTAATGAGTCAAATTAAGCGCAGAAAATTGATATGGATAGATCACACATAACAAGAATGGTTCTAGAATGGAACCGCCAAGGGAGTAGAAGGTGCGGCCGACCCAACAACACTTGATGTATAACAGATACGGCTGAGCTCGAGAGAAACGGGTAAATTTGGGAGGAGATCAAGTTGTTGGCAAGCGATCGAGTCCAATGAAAGAGACAAACAGCGAATAAACTGCCGCCCGACAAAAGGCAAAAAAAAAATAAAAGATTAACCTTTTTTTCAATATTAAGTATATGATGAAAGTATTTTTAATTATTTAATACATTATGTCTTCATCAGGTAAACTCATATACATTTTCTCACTAAAAAATCCATTTTTAATTACTATACAACTCCAGAGATCATCAATTATTCAAAAAAAAAAAAAAAAAACAATTAAATAAGTTTAATTTACTTATCGTAAACACAATTAAAACTTTAGTTAACAATTTAAAACCTAACCTTCTTAATTTAAAAAAAAAAACAAAGATTTTCTAGTTAAAAAAAAAGTCTACCACTAAGTTCAATTTAATTTCAATTATTTCCAATCGACTTAAAAAATTTCTAAAGTTTGTTTTTTTTTTAAATACACTTTAAACTTTCAACCAAAATAATTGTTATGACACTTTAATTGATTTTTTGATCAATTGAGTGGAATTCTTAGAAATATGGTTTGTTTTTGTTTTTTAACTTAAAACTTTCTGCTAAATTTAGAATTAATTAAAGTTTATAAATTAATTAATTTTATATAAGAATTTAAAAGAGGTTCGTATAGAGGTATATATTATATTCATTAAGTATAATAAACTTTTATATTATATACAGGGTCTATTTCTATTAGAACTCCCCCAGTGCTAAATATTGATTTGCACCACTTAAAATGCCCCATGAATATTACCCATCACATAGTTCATAAACGCAGATTTCTTTTAAATTTAAAAATCAATTTCTAATAAGAATGTCTAAGGAGTTAGGATTTAATTACAAATGTACAGTTGTAAACATATTTTGTTAGGAAAATCTCATTTGCAATTTCCCAGTTTGTCAAAATCCTTAGGGTAAAGGTAATCGAAAGGTAAGTAATGAGTATTCCTTCAAAGTAATTATTATTATCTTACTTTTACTCTATTCTGTAAAACAAAGGAAATGTCAGGCAATAAACATGGAATTCTATAAAATGACTGTTCATACCCACATACTGATTTTTTGTCAAAGCTAATAATTTTCAAAACATATTAGAAAAACCAACTTATGACTTTAACTTTCAATCTTTCTATTCCATATTCCCTCATAATATGATCCAGCAATAAGTTTTGCACCAACCTTTACTCTCTTTTATACAAGTTGTTCTTATACAAGTTGATTGTGTCAACACTGAGGTACCCGTACAAGCTCAGAATAGAACTTAAAACGCATTAAAGAATAACTCTGCCTCTAATATTATTTTCCAAACTTTTAATTTTTTGTTTATATGAAAAATTTCGAAGGAGGCCAAGGTTCGATAATGGACTGTAGCGCTACAGAAGAAAAAGAATGAAAAATTTCGAGTCTGGGGTGGTCTAATCGAAGTTTTGGTCGGATCACAATCAAAAATAAACTGAAATCTACAAATTGAGTTTTGAGCTATTGTTATAAAGCTTCAGTTAAAAGTTTTTATTTTTATATGGACAAGTTGGACTTAAAAAAGTTCTTTGTTCAAGAGGTACCTGAAGTTGTGAAACAAACGATTGGAGACACACAAACAATAAACTCGCCTCAGAATTCAATTCGAAACATGAATTTTTATACTTTTCCATATCTTTTATGTCTAATTCAATGTGTTACCATAACTACCTCTATCCTGTACGAGCATTTAAAAGTTAGTTTTATTACTTACTAAAAAAAACTACCCACTTAATATGTTTATAAAAATTTAATAAACAAATAAAGATACATATTTAACGAATTAAAATAAAAAACTCCTAAATCATATTAGTTCGAAAATATATTTCCGCAACTGTTAAATTGTTGAGAAAAAAAAAAGGAACAAAACAACATGAACTATATATGAAAATTGATTGTATTATTTATTTTTTATAAACATTTTTATTAATATGAAACATTTGTTGCTAATCAAATTGTTTACAATTTAATGACGTAGATACAAATTTGTTGATTGTATTTTTTTTGTGTCTCATATGCATTTAAATTTATTACAAAGCACAGGTATACTTATAAAATTTTTCAAGATTTTCTTTGTTCTTTTTTTTTTAACCTATAAACAAATCGATTTTAATTTATTGTGTTTTCCATATAGTTATTCCAGTATTATTTGGGTTAAAAATTATTTTCTTTTTATATATGTTAATAATATTATTTGAAATATGTTTAGTATAATAAATCATATTAATATATTTAAAATAATACAAAATATTTTTAAAATTTAATTATTTTTGTAAAAGTACGCAAAATGTTAGCATACAATGAAACAAAGTTAATATTTATATTTTATATATATACATATATTTTATATATATATATATATTTTATATATATATATATTTTCTATATATATATATTTTATATATATATAATGTATATGCATTTAAAAATGATTAATTATAACATTTAAATATATGAATAAAAATCAATATTTATGCATGCAAATCAAGTAAAATCGAAATAAAATGAATTTTACTTTTAAAAATTGCACTTTTACATTTCTTTGAAATAAATTATTAATTATTAATTCTATAACTCATATAAAGGAGAAATTTTCAATTTTAATAAAGTATATCTTTAATAGAAAGTTTATGTCAGGTTGATCTATGTAGCATGTTTGATCCAATTACCGTGATTCCAAGATGCGTGTTAATTAGTATTGTTTGCCTACTATAAATCATATTAAGACCGTTCCCACAAGGCTTTTGTTAAGTCTATTAGATTTCATTTTAAATCCATTTCGTTCCGTTTAAAATCTTTCCCTTTTCTGCAAGTTGCTTAACTGCTGGATCTACTCTTTTGGTACTTAACGCTGAGCATTTACAATTAAAATGTATGACAGTTGTTTTTTTATTTTCTTCACCACACCGGTGGCAAAATGGATTAAATGGCATAAGGAGACATAACACGTGTTGGATAAGTCGAAGGAAGAGTGCAGTGATATAATGCCATTTACAATAAAGCCAAACTTTGTTTCACTTTTGAATGAGAAATAAAGTTATATAGTACATTTTTCACATATGACATTATTTCCCGTTCGCAAGACAAAATAAAACCATTTATTTTCCAAAATTTTACGAAATAAAGCCATACAATAAAATGGATACAAATTTTAATTTTAAAATGAACTAAGTGAAAAATAATTGCAGTTATATATAAATGAATAAAAATGGTATGCCGAATTCTAATACCATTTTTCTTTTGATTTTATTGTTGGATGCAAAATCTACTTTCGCTAATTTAGTCAGAGAGATATTAAAGTTATAGAAATATATAACAGACTTCGCATCCAACACAAGAATTAATAAAATTATATGAGAATTCGGCATTTTAAAAAAAAGCCATATGAATTTGTTCCGCAACTATATACAAGTTAATCATTTACGCAAAAAATTTTGCAATATGGCTTTATTTCTTATTTAAAATCAAAAAACACCATTATAGCTTAATTGAATATGGCGTTATTTCACGGCACCAAAATATTTCTGAATATGAAATACCACTATTCGTATTGCTCGTTACTTAATTTATAGATTTGCAGGGACAGTTTAAACAGCAGGATTAAGTCCTTGCTTACACAGTTAGGAAATTCGAAAATCCTTTTTGAGATACACTTTCTATTTTATGTACACAAATTTCACCCTTGAATTATACACAACAATTACTCTGAATGCAAAATTTTTCTTTTGTTTCATTTATGAAATTAAAAAAAAATATGTACAATAAAAATTCATGCAAAATAAAAAATTGAAAAATTAAATCGCAAATTTTCTTCCTCAGGGGAAAACATTGATTGTCAAAGTAAATACATATGTGATAAAAAATAAAAATGAAAATTGAGCACTTAAAAAAGCTCATACTTTTTATTTTTTTTTTTATAATTTTCTTCTTTCAATGCAAAAACTTTTAATGCAATTGAAGTTTTTATTAAATTTTATAAGAGAATTAAAATTTTATATTAAAATTATTATTTTAATACAAATTTAATACAAATTTTAATGCAGGGGGAGATCATAAAAGTTAAATTGATATTTACAAATTTAAACTAAGTATTGACTTTAACTAACTTTACTAACTTATTTACTTAGATAAAATTGATATTGAACTTAACTGATATATAAATAACTATTGTTGGTCTAGTTAAGAATTTCAGAATTTTCAAAAATAAAGCATTATTAGTTTTTATTTAATAATATAAAGGGTTTTCACGTAAAAGTGCATCGAAGGAAAATAAAATATAAAAATGCTCCATTACGTGAACGACCTAGTGCAAAATATACATTAGAAAGTAAAAAAATACAGGTGACACGAATGCTGATTGGTTTAGAGAAATGTTTATTGGTATCTTTCCATGAATGTTGATTGCTATATTTAAAAAAAATATTATTTGGTTCCTATCTGTCATTTTCTATTTATTATTTAAATACAACAAATTTTGATTTGAAAACACAGAATTAAATATTGATTTGAAAAAAATAAAAATAATCGAATTTAAAATGCCATATATGCCATAAAAAATATGCACGACTAAATATACACTAGGGTTGAGGTCGAAGATATTTTAGTCTAGGAAAAAATATCGGTGCATATTTTTTATACATGAAACAACAACAATTTCTGTCAAAAATTTGCACCGATGCTCCGACTAGTTTGCACTATTACGTGAAGACCCTTATAGAGTTAATTGCACGATGCTTAAATTAAAAATAATGCACATCAACCACTTATCACTATACCAAACCAAATAATCAATTTTTTATAAGTGAGACTTTTTTAAAAATAGTTTGGGTGCTAACAACTATTTGATTATTTGATTTGTGATAAGTTGTTGATGTAATAGGGCCTAGAACCCTGTTATACCAATCACTTATAATTTTTTTGATAAGTTTTTTTTTTTACTAATAAAAACAATTTATTTAAAAATATTATTTTGATACAACTTATCAAATAAATTATTATTTTATTAGTGATAAGTGGTTCGTTCATTAGTGCAACAAGGCTTAAAGAATAAAAAAATAATAATAAGTATTTGAAGATAACTAGAAATTACATATATAGGAAGTATTATTACTTATTTAGATAATTTATCAATTTAAGTACCTATAATTAAACATTCTTTAACTAACTATACACAACTAACTTAAACTCAAATTAAAAGTTATCAAACTTTTTCAAAATACTTAACTAATATTATTTTTCTTTAATTTTAAATCAATAACTAAGATATACATGATATATATTGATATCTACTAACTAATTCAATCAGATTTTAAATGGGCTTTACTAAAGTCTTAAATAATAATGAGAATTTTTAAGTGCGTAATAAGTAAATTAATAATTAAAATTACTTGAAAAAGCTTTTAAGTTTTGCTAGTGTTGTATTTTGTAATCCAAATGCAATTATATTGTTGTATGGTAGTTAACTATGGGGGTTAATATATTCAACATATAACTACTTTCATATACTTAACTATATATATATATATATATATAAAAAAACAACAAAACTTTCATTAAAGGAAGAAATAACAAAACTTCAGAATAATTGTTACTCATTAAAAAAAAAAAAACAAGAAAATAACAAACTTTTAAACTGTTGTTAATAACAAAAATCCTTGTAACTACTTTTCTACTTAAGTTAAATAAATATTATATATATCTATATATATTCATATCTTATAGATATCAATACTAATATTAAACTTATATATACTTAGATATTTTTAACATTATGTGGTTAGTGAAAAAAATAAACCACATGATTTTCTATAAAATTTTATTGTTAGTTCAATGTTTTATAAAAGGTTTATTGAACAAATATTAATATATATATTATATTGTTAATATATGTATTAAAAATAAAAAAAAAAGTTATTTATTAACGTTTTTACACATTTTAAATAAATTTTTTTTAAAACTAAATCGTTAAAGTGGTTTTAACTAACTATGTTTTCTTTTAAATATTTTTAAACTATAAAATAAAATAAAAATTTTCTATTTAAATGAATTATTAATAAGTAGGTAATATTAATAAATAAATATTTAAAATATTTTGTTGCAAAATTTTAAGTTGCTATTTATTTTTTTTAATTTAAAAATTAAATTTTAATTGAAAAAAAAAAAGAGAAAATGAAATATTTAGCAATTCAGATAAGTTATTACAATATTGTCAACTTATCATAAATAACTAGTTGCTTACTCATAACTCATAAGCATAATAACTCTTCAATAAGTTTATCTTAAGATTATTTTATTACACACTTTTATATTTTATATAATAAACATCACAGGAATCACTTATCTGATTTTTTTTATCATAACATGATAAGTGGTTATTTTAAAAAGTTGTGAACATATATATATATATTTAACATAATATGAACGTACAGTGCTATTGTAGTAAGAGTTTTAAGTAAGTTTTATAATTTCATATTATTTTCAGAACTTATAGAAAAAGATTCTAAAGTTTATTGGCTGTAGGTAACTAAGTTTTTCTATATAGTTAAAAAAATTTGGAAGCATGAGCCTCTGCCTCTGCACTTATGTCTAAAATAGCTACTGATGCAATAATTGTGTATAATTAAGATACTTATCTATCAAAATAAGTTCGATTACATATTTTCAGATTAAATTTTTTTTCATATTTCAGATCATATTTTTTATTTAATCAAGGGATCCGTAGTTCAGTCACTCCATGTCTATATAATAATCCGATAGTCAAAAGAACCAACTTTATGCTTTTTTTAATTCTTAGTTAGATTTTATATTCTGGAGAAATATTTTTATATTTTAATAATAAAATCGATGTAGTTTTCATGGCACGCACAAGAAGTGGTCCGAACGAAATGTGTCTAAATTTGAACACATAAGGCAAACGAGCTGGTTTAAAAATAAATGCAGCTAAGACTAAAAGCGTGCGTACAGAGCACTCAACACATCAGCAAATTCTACTAGAAGAAAGCCAAATTGAAGAAGTAGAGCAGTTCAATTATTTAGGAAGCATGGTGACATCAAATGGAAGAACAGAAGGTGATGCTGACAGCATAATAAATCTGTGGAAAATATCCAAAACTTGATAAGCGTAATTTTTCCCTTTTTGAGATAACATTTGAAGTGGACTGTTTAACATCAAATCTTTGCACTGCCAAAAATAAATAAGCGTTTATTTAATTAAAAATCCCTCAAATGGTTATTAATAATGTTTTAAATAAACATTTTGTGTCACAAAATATTTTTAAAAATTTTCAAACACGTTTATTGAAAAACTGTAATTTTGCGCTTATCAAGTTTTGGATATTTTCCACAGAAATAAAGCTAGTGCTGCTTTTGGAACTCTATCAAACATATGGCAGTCAAATAATATAGCCGTGCGTACAAAGCAAAAAATATTTGAAACAAACGTCAAATCAGTACTTCTATACGACTGTGAAACATGCAAGGTAACCGTCAATATCACCAAAAAGCTGCAGACGTATATTAACCGTTGTCTACGCGGCATCTTAAGAGTTCGTTGCCTGCAAATCATTATCAACACACACCTGTGGCAAAAAATGAACCAAAAGATGATTGAAGTCGAGATCCGAGAGAGAAAATTACGATGTATCGGGCATACCTTGAGGAAGCCAGAAGAAAACATTGCAAAGCAATGTTTTGAGTGGAATCCACAAGGCAGACGACGAGTGGGTAGACCAAGGAAAACATGGAGAAGTACAGTTTTGAAAGAGACAGAAACGCAACGCAAAACGCGGTTACAGCTAAAAGGAATTGCTAAAGAGAGGATTTGTCGGCCTATCAAAAAACGAAGCGTCTCTAGTTCAAACTCTGGTCATATCATAAATAGTAAAAGTATTTCTTTTTCCAATTTAAAATTATTCAACATTAACTACCCATTGGCTACCTGGTCCATTCATGTACCATGTTACCTAATAAATAAAAAAATAAATATCTATAAATAAATAATTACAAATAATTGACTAACTGTACTTGAAACCTAACTAAAATAAAACATATATACATTTCAAAACATATAAATGCAACATAACTTTATTTTACAATCAAAATTCCAAAGAAACTTTAAAAAATTTCAATCTCAAAATGAATTCGTAGAAATTTGTTTTTATAAGAAAATAGTTTTTTTTTTTAAATTTTTTAATAAGTTACTTATATATTTTTTAAATAATAAATGACATTTTTCTTTAAATTTTTATTTACTATATAGAAAAGTATTTATTATATACCTTTCTCTTTTTCTCGATTTTAATTTTCTGAATAAAAAAACCTATTCCTAATAAATAAATCATTAAACTATAGTTATAGTATAAATTATAAAGTAACTAACTAACTAACTAACTAACTATTTTAATAAATTAAAATAAAATAAAAAAATGGTTTCTAAGTAAATCAAAGCCTTCACTCAACCCGAAGAACATATAAACAAGAAATGCAAACTAACAAACTCACAAACATATTTAAATATACTATAAGAAATATTTAATAACAAATCATAACCGGATAAGAGCATCAACAAGACAAAGCATTTTAAAGGTTTCTTACTGGTTCTAAGTAATCAAATATGTGTTTTTTATATGTAAATGTACATATATATATAATATATACATATTTATTTACATATATATAATTATATACTTTGAATATCGTATTAATATATAATGACAGAAAATTCAGAAACATACAAACACACATCATATTCATATCATCATATAATATTATATACCTACCTAATAAAAAACACATTAAAAGACTAACTCTATTTTTTTATGCACATACATACATATATATACATTTATACATACTTAGTCCTCTTAAATTCACAACTTGTCAATACAATCACCCTATACACATAATTCCGCCTTATGATGTGTCCCCCTAATGCCGCCGCCACATTTGTTTGATTCACATGAAGAATAAAAATAAAAACAATAAGTTTATATATATATATATAAATAATATACATAACATTCTAAGGAATTCAAATTCAGTCAGTCATTTTATACTTTTAATAAAAAATAAAAAAAAAATATGCATTGAATTTACAATTGAATTTTTTTTTTCTGCAAAAAGTAAGCGAAAAAATAGCACTGAAGATGTCATCAAGAGGTTATTCTGTTAAGTTTTCCTTTTTCTTTTAATTTTTTTTTTTCTTTTTTCTTCTTCTTTTAATATTTTTGCATTGTTTTCAAAAGAAATAAAAAAAAATATATAACGGTAAATATGCATATAATATAATATGTACAGTTATCCCTTTAATTTTCGTGAAAAATAAGATATTTAATATAACAAACAATCAAAGTAAGTATTATACGGGGTTCCCGAAACTCAAAGGTCACGATAAGCGGAGGTGATAGAGAAGTTCATAATGAATAAAAGTTTTTCTGGAAGAGGGTGTATATTTCAAACGGTTCCTAAGATAAATGTTTGGAAAATAATTTTGTTAACTTTTTAGTTAGTGAACTTTCCGCTCCGGTACAACATAGAAGGTTTCTTAATGTGTTAGGAGCGTGCTGATATATATGATGTTTAATGCTGTCAGTTAAAAGTCAACACCGCCACTGTGCGAAGACCAGGGTACAATTATCATATTAAAATCAAGTTTCACTGAAAACTTAAGTTTGATATACAAAATCGCTCAAAGCAACCATTGTAATCTGTCGGTAAAATTAACTGTCAATGACATTGAAATTTACTCTATACATGTGTTTGACATTTTTCAGTTTTGCTAAAATGTCATAAATAAAAAAAATATTAAAAAGTCAAAAAGTTATACAAAGTACCAAGAAAAGAAATGATAAATATTATGGAATTTATGGATTCATCTTTATGTTTAACATCATCTATAACATTATCAGAAAATGATTATTTAAGAGTTGCAGTAAATAATGTTTGCTAAAGAGTCAAAATATCGTTTGGAAAACATTATAAAAATTTTGAAAGCTATACATAAATACAAACAAAATGAGAGTTATTCTCGTTTAATTTTCGATTGGAACAATAAAAGGACTCTGAATTTGAATCTCAAAAATAAAACACTCCAAAACGACATAAGATTTTAGGAGTAAACTATGCGTGATTCCTCAAACCCTTACCTTCTCACTAAACCTGAACCAAATAAGTAGTTAAGTAATTGGAGCTTTTATTAATATATTCAGTGAGTAACTAAATAAAATGTAAATCATATAATGGGATCGGCACAAAATCCCAAATAAATCAAAATCCAAAAAGACAAAATCCCAATTTTATTAAAAGCTTTTCGGACATATTATTTATGTAAAAAGATACAATTATAGATACAAAATTCAGGGTTTTAAAAAATCGTTTAGCGGGGATGAGTTTTAAATGCAAAATTTTATGTTTTGGGGTTTTTTTTTCGGGGATTTTGCCTTGGGTATCTTGTCCCATATAGAAAATTATAATAATTAGATTTGATTAAAATATTGGGAATAATATAATTTAGTTCCTCGAAGGGTTAGTGGATAAACATTTGGCTTACTACTCATTTCCCGTACGGGTCATAAATCTTTTAATTGAAAAAAAATATTGATCTATAATTTTTCTTTACAAATCCCCATGGTGACCAAATATAATTTGAAATATTCAAATATATAATATAAACAAAATAAATAATATTACTTATAAATTGATAAAAAGTATTGAAAGTGGGTGCACAACGGGCTATCCCCCATATTAAAACAACAATATAATTTAGTTCTATCAAAAGGAGAACATATTATAAAATCACGAAAGATCTAAATTAGAGTCCTATCCAGTGCAATATTCAAATGTAACGAAAAAAACGGATTCCTGTACTCATATATATATATATATAAAACCATTGCTTTTATAGTACTTATATATACCTACTCCCCAATATTAACATACGTACTTATATATACAAAATTTTATTACGTATTGACAGATTTTCTTGTTTTAAAGTGCTTGATATTTATTCTCCGTTTGTCTTGAATTGAAAAATTTTCAAAAGAATTGTGCATTGTACTTAAAGCTTTTCTTTTTAGTTTTTTTTTTTGTTTTCCATTTTTTGTTTGTCATCTTTTTGAATTTCGATATTTAGAAATTTTTTTCCAAATGACAAATTTATTTTATTTTTATGTCAAATAAAGTGAAAAACAAAATGCTCAACTGTTTTTCACTTTTTTTTTTTATAATTTTGTAAATATTTTTGATATTATGGTAGTGTTTACAAAAAAGATTAAAGGCAAATTTTCAATAGGTACAGAGGAACAAAAGACAAAACAAACGGTACAAAAAACCTCAAATCTTGTATTAGAAAAGAATAAAATTAAAATTGAAAATCATTTTGATATTTGATATAATAGATGGGAGTACAATAAAAATAAAAACTTTTATAGTTAAGTGATTATTAAAACATTTCATAAGTTTTCTTTTGTAATAAAAATACTTTTATTTTATTAAATTTTAAATTGAATCTTTTTAAATGCAATAAAATTGAATATTGACTAAATTTGAATATTGAATGAGATATAGTTTTTGAGCATCTGTTGCTTACTAATAAATTATAGCACTTAATAAATCAGTTTTAGTAGGATTTTATAATTTAAACTTAAATCTCTATACATACGAGTACGTATATTTATGTCTTTCATATTAAAATAAAATATTAAGTAACTATTTAGCAAATTTTAGAATACTGAATTTCAAATATTGCTAACTCTATTGAAATTTATATTGTACTTAATACAATGGCATTTCATTGGTTAATTTATATATGATATTATAAATTGATATATTTTTTTTTTTTTAAAAAAGACAAAAAAGACGTTTTTAAAATTTTGATTTTTAACATCTTAACTGTTTCACAATTAAAGATTAAAGAATTTTCTTTTGATTAATATATGTAAGTATATGTTGAATTTTATTATAAGTACAATTCAGATTAAAAAACTTATTTTAATTAATATTTTATATATTAATAAATATTTAAATTATTCAAGTTATTAGTTTGTTTTCTCAAATGAAAAATTGCGTGAGTATAAATAGGAGCCACTTACTTAAGCAGAACAACTCAATGTAACTTTTACAATTCCTAAAGTTAATTAAAAAAAAAAAATAAAAACTCAGTAGAAGGTGGAAACTTATCTTTTGTTATTCAAATTTAGGATAAAATAATAGGAAACCCTCCTACCTAACACAGTAGATAGGTTCCTAATAAATGTCGCGTTGTAGGAGACATTAACTCCATCAGAGTTTCATAAACATCAGAGTTTGGTTCCAAATAGCAAAATTGTTTCTTACATCGTATACATTTAATATATTTTTGTATTTATTTATTGAATCATAACAACATAATTTGATAACAGAATTGAATATTCAAATCTACTTAACAAATTCAAATTAAAAGATTTAATAAATTAAAACAAAAATAAAACCATAATTTTCTACAAAACTTACTATTCTTAATAGCTATATATAAGATTTGTGTCGATCATTTTGTTCGTGATCGTGCTAATTCAAAATCGGAGCTGGATCCACTATCAGATTCGGATATCTTTCGATGATTCTTGGTTTTAAAAAATCTTTTATTGAAGTCCGTATGCTTTTGTATCGTAAGTAAATCTTTATAAATTTCTTGATAGCAAGATAGTCTATTTCAAGATTTTGAAGATTTCTTCAAAGATTTCTTCTATTTTATTTCCTAGAGGATTGTTCTCTAAAATGTATTCGTCCAACCACTCCGCCATATTTAAAACTTTCTCAATACTGTTTACTGATTCTTTTATTTTCTACATCGGAGGGATCGTCATACTATCTTCAATCGATAATTTGTATTTCGTTTGTCTTAAAAAAAATCGCGTTGTGGAAAGTAAGAGTACCGCGTTATGGAAAAAATTCGTTAAAGAAGTATCGTGTTGTATGAGGCTTGCCTGATTATATATACATAGAAAATTCTACTTAAGTGAATTATTAACGATAATATTTCAATTAAGTAGATTTTCTGATACATTGTAAATTGAACTACAGTCAAATGATCAAAAACCTAATGCAAATAATACAACGGGCAAATTAAATACAAGCATATGACACGCCCCTTATTTAAATTTGTATAAAGTCAAAATTGTCAAAATGGTAAAAATCTTGCTATACTTAGTTTTTAAAACTCACAAATGAAGATGAATCCATTTTCACTGATAGACGTTTCGATATTTAGAAAAACTAAATGAAAAGAGTTTAAAATAATGACTAATAAGTATAAGTATAATAATGACTTATACTAATAAGTATAAGATAATAAAATAATATAAATTTTATGTTATAATATAAGATATATAAGTAATTTTACTTAATCTTCAATTCAATGGAATGTTTAATTGATTTATAAGTTCTTGTTTAAATAGAAGAAATTGGAATTTTTTTTTAAATGTAAGAAATTCCTAGAATTTTATAAAAATTTAATACTTAAGTGTTAAACGGTTCAGGGTTTTTTAAAAGTTTTATTATCACTTTGCAATAATTTAAAGATTACACTAAGTACTACAAACTATGTTAAACTTTTGTTATATTTGTAAGCTTTATAGTAACTGTAAATACCCAGCTTTTTGAATCTATTTGAACCTTCTCGACAATAAAATTGAACGCGCTTTAAACTTAGAGGCATATCCATTAGAAGAAATGTTTGCATCAAAATCGATATTGCAAATAATAAGTAAATGTGATTAATTTTATATGATACTAGATGAACTGAGGAGGGTGTTTAGTTCCCAAATTAACTTCAAAGTACTATTGAACATATACTTTAAACTTAAAGGCCATCCATTAGAAGAAGTGTTTGCATCAAAATCTATAGTATTATTAAAGTAAGTGTGATTAGTTTTATATGTTGTACTTAGTGATTCAAATTCGTGTGTTTCTTTTAAGTTCAGTTTTTATTATCGCAAATCTCAAATTCTAATAAAGCTCTGCGTCAATTAAAAATGTTACCAGCATTTCAATAAATTAATGTATACGTATATTTGAAACGATTTCGAAAAAGAGTATCACAATCAATATCTTAAAATTATACCATTAAAGTACTCGTATATTATATATCACGAGTTATTTTAATACATATTATTTAAATTATTATTAATAATTTATTCTCCAGGTTTACTAAAATATTTCTAAATAATAATTTATTCTCGAATTTTTTTCTAGGTATATGAATGAGTACATCAGTATAGTGAGTACATACTTGCATTATTACAATGAGTACATCATCCAGATGACCATCACATAATAAATAAAAATTCTCCTATACATATATTATTAAAAAATTAAATTTATATTCTATGTACAAAGTGAAATAACATGTTCGAATATAAAAAAAAAAAATAAAATTTAAAAAAAAAAAACTTAAAAATTCCGTGATTAAAAAAAAAAAAAAAAATCTAAAGCATTACTCAGTCAATTAAAATAATAAAAAAAAAATAAAGTACAGTCTGTCATTTTTTGTTTTGTGGTTTTGTAATTTTCAATAACCGCGTTTTCTATTTCACTATACTCTTTTATTTCTATCTCTTTTTATTTTTACTCTCTATCTCTATCCATCTTATACTATACTTATTTAATTATTTAACTTTAAAAAAAAATATTATTGTTTTATTTTCATTTCATTTTTTGTTTTATTTACCGGCAAATTATTCTATATAGTGTCCCCGGCTTTTATAATAATACATGGTAATACCAACGTTTTAACTAAAGCTCTTCAACAATGTGTGGAAAATGCATAATAAAAAAAAAAAAAAAGCAAAAGAAAATAAATGAAAAACCAGACTGACAAGAAAAATTAATATGGAATAAAAAAAAATCTTGTTTTAGTATAAAAGTATCTATAGATATATAGATACGTATATATTATTTAATAAAGAAGAATCTATAGATATTTGATAGCTACTTATATGTTGTAATTTAACTGCAGATATTCAACACAGAATTAAAAGAAACAAGTACTTAATAAAAAAATAATCTATAGGTTTTTAAAAAATTACATTTAGGAATTTAGGAATTCTTAAATTTAATTTTGTGTAAAAGTACTTGTTGTTGTTGTTGTTGTTTTAGACGGGGGGGAAAGCAAGTCTCCCTTACACCTAGGCCTTGCGACCCGTTGTGCACCCCTCATTAAATACTTTCTATTTATTTATAACTACTATATTATTTATTTTGTTTATATTATATATTTGTATATTTATATTATATTTGGTCACCATGGGATTCGTAAAGAAAAATTATTTTTCAATAATTTTCTTTTTTATAATTAAATATTGTATGACCTGACCGGGAATCGAACCCGGACCCCCTCGGTTAATAAGCCAAATGCTTACCCACTGCACCACCGAGGGCCCTGTAAAAGTACTTAGTCAAAAAAAATTAATAACATTTTGTATACAACACTTTGTAATTGAGAAACCCTTTCTTCAGTTTTAAGGAAACCTTTTATAGCTAAGAAACTGTCAACAAATTGTAAGACCACCAACATATTTAATTCTGGATATGGCACAGGGGTTAGAGTGGTTTAGTGGTTTAGCCGACCTTTCATGCGAAAGGGTCGGATCCGATTCCCAGAAAAGGTTTTCGACTCGACTAAGCTACAATTCGCCATTGGGTTCAAATTAATGGCTTAATCAATAATTATTAATAATATATCTTTAATAAAAAATACATTAATATAACAATATTAACAAATACAAAGTATAAACAAATAATTTAATTTAATAATATAACTCACAGATATAAAATTCAAAATTATTACAATTAAGAAAAATAGAATTGTATCTATTGAAAATCTAAGATATTTCAACATGTTATAAGGTGTAGGGGTATCTCATGCAAATTGTATGTGGAATTCATTAGGATCAGTTCTAACAATATGAATATAGTACTTACCCCTGTTCCGACATGCACATACATTGTGAGGCTGTTTAATCTATAATTCTGAACCGTTAGCACATAAAAAAAAACAAAAGGTATGATGGAATTCAAATTTTTATACATGTTCTATTTGGTATATTTGGTAGAAATAAAGGCTCAAGAATTTTAGAAGGTCAAAAATTGAGTTTCGAATAACGGTAAATAAAAAAAACCTATAGCAACTCTATAAATATTTATATATATTAGATATAATAGATATATATATTTATGAAGCTTATAAATGCAGCTGTCATTAAAAATGTGGATATTTAAGTACCTTATAGAACTTGTGTTATCTCTTTAAAAAAATAACGCATTTTCGAACTTCGGAACGTTGTAGAACGGAAACGGGTAGACTTACAGAAAAAATTGTTAAAATGCGTTTAAATTTCAAATGGGGCAGAAGTTTTGTAAACATCCTGACAGACGTACAGAATGAAACTGATTTGTAGGCAATTTTTTTTTTCCAAATTTTTGAACATGTGCTAAAAATGTTTATATATACTAGATATATATACTTAGATATATGTTATAAAGTTGAAAGATATAAAATAAAGAGATAGGTAAATGCCATTTGAACAGGTAAAAATTGCAAAAGTCAAAATAGAAACAAAAATTTAACATTAAAAAAAAAAATTAAATAAAAAAAAAAAACTAATTGCACTGCAAAGGTATTAGTTTCATTTAGTCACAATATAAAATAAAATAGTATTAGATCTTTATTATGTAAGTATACATAAACATGTGCATTCAATATATAATAAAAACAAGTAAATATTTCATATTATTATTAAATACATATTATATACATATTTTGCACAAGGTGCTTTAAGAATCAAAGATTAAGTTTTGTTTTTTTTTTTAAGAATATTGGATTAAGGTAAAATTTATCTGTTAAGGTATATATACAAGATTTAAAGTTATTTTTTTTAAGTTACAAAGTATTTATACTTTTACTTAAGACTTTAAAGAAATTTAAAATATATTTAACTATAACTTTAGGATTTTAAAGAAGATTAAATGTGATAGAAATTAAATTTTATTGAATACAATTTTAACATGTGTTATAAGTAGAACTTGTTGTATGTTAATAGTTTTTCAGATAAATTTTAATTTAAGAATCGCATTTAAATTGTAATTTTTATTGCAGTTTTTTAATAACAATTTAAGTAAATTTATATTATTTAGAATTTAAAGTAAAAATTTATTTAAAAATCAAGAATAAAAAGATAGCAGATACTTCTAATCTAATATTTGATAACTATATTTAAAAAATGATTTAAACAAGTTCATTCTTTCTAACGTCTTAACTATTCAACTGCTGCGTTAACAGGGTCTTATAAAGTATATAGTTAGGTTGGAACAAGAGAGAATGTGCTGATATTTTTGCACCTTACATAAGTAAGCTTAATAAATTCAAACTCCACATACAATTCCTAAAGCATGCTACACATAATTTCACCCCATTTAGACCGTCTTAGGACTTAGATTGCTCTTTGATACAATTGAATTTATTAGATATTGTAATTTTTTATTTGGCTTTAAATTTATTTACCTATATGTGAGTTATATTATCAAACTTAAATTATTTGATAGTATTTTATTTTGTATTTATTAAGTTGTTATACATATTAAGTTTTTGAAATTTTACTCCAATATCCAAATCAAGTAGAAAATCAGACTAAACCAGATTAACTTTTACTGGGTTTCGAACTTATGCCAACTTTGCGAGGTTAAAACTTTAACTACTGTATCATCTAAACTTGAATATTATAAGCTGTAATTTGTAATTCTTAAATATTCCAAAATACATTTACAATGCTTCAAAAAATCACTCTGTATTAAATTTTTTTTTTATTTTCTTACTAATCTTAATTATTTACAGCAGCACTCCATTAAGATTCTATATTGTTATATATATATAGATATTATAGTTATTCAATCATCTGATGATACCTATCAGATATTAAATTCAAGATTTGCATGTTAAAATAAAACGAATAAGATACGAATACAGATGAGTTTTTAAAAGATATACGTATTATACTTATTTAATTATTTTACTTGCAATTATAACTAATTTGAATACAAATTACTTAAGTATTTTGTTATTGAAATATATGAAAAAAAAAAAAATTGATAAATTATAAATTACTAAAATAACAATCAACCTTCGGTTCATAAAATTATTTAAACGTTATGTAAGTAAGTCTTACATGTTTCAATTCTTGTTTATTTGAAACAAAAAACTAAATAATTTGATGATAGTTTTAAAATTAAATTTCAACTTGAAAAAATATAGTGCATAAAATTACAATTTTATTTAAATTTACAATTCTTTAAAACATTGTATTTTTTATTATTTTAAATTAATTTTTAAAAAAAAATTTAATTAAAAATTGGGGGCGCGAAATATGAATTTTATAACACGAAATGCATACATAAATAATGCATTGAAATTAAAATTATAACATATTTTTAATCTAGTATACGTTTAAGATTACTTATATGCTGGCAATTTTAAAAATTTTATTAAAATATAATTTTGTTAAATTTCTTTAATGTAATTATAATAATTATGATATGCAAAAGTGATTCTCCTGTGTTTCCACTAATCAAATTTAATATAATTATTAATAACATTAATAATTCATCAACTTAATCAATGGGCACGTTATTGAAATAGAAAACATGTGCTTAAAAATTTAATTTAACTAAGTAAGTTATTGCATTTAATTTAAGTGAAAATTTTAATTATTTAATTAAAATGCACTTAAAAATTTTATAATTAAAAATATGAGAATGAAATTAAATGTTCCTACGATATAACATCATTTTTAGACATTAGAAGAATTTTACTTTCTAATTATATTAGCGTCTATTATTTGTGTACAATTTTAGAAATAAATGCTCTCTAGATCCCAATTTTTCACCGATTACACTTAAACCAAACACCTTTTTTTCCTTTATACTTCAGAAGAATTGTAAACTATGGTTGTCCGTTTTTGAACTCCGCCGTAGCCGGCCCAAGCCCGGTTGAGAAAGGATGAGGGAAGAATAGTTGCAACCTGAATGGCCACATACATCGGCGTCTCAGCAAGTAGGAAAACGCTATATAATGCAGTTGAACTCGTAACATAGTTATGAGAACTTCAACGCATTATATGGCAAATTCTGAAGCAACTCTTCAAACCCAACGGCCCTCCAAAGATGGGGGTTTGGCATACGGTTAACAGCCCTATCCAGTAAAAAATATTGTTACGAAACCTAAATCAAAGCCTCGGATACAAATGGAAACACGGCACCGCAGGAGGCCAAGGTTCGACAACGGACTGTAGCGCCATAGAAGAAGAAGAACTTCTTTTACAGTGCTATTTAAGTATATTTTGATACTCTTTACTAACCACCGTATCGCAACCTTGTCTCAGCTGCTTCGCCAAATAATTAACATATAGATTATATTTATAATGCATTAATTTTGATTTATATACTTGTAGATTTAAAGAGGAAATTAGGATAGCACAATCTTATATTAGATCTAATGTAGCAGAAATATCGCATTAAATTTTTTAGAATAAGTAAGTTAAATCATTGGTTAAATATAAATTATTAAAAGAATTAATAAAGGATTTTGTATATATAATTGAATTGCAGTTTTCACATGAAAATTATGAAATTTCAGTAGTGATCACGAATTAAAGCTAGAATCGCTGTAAAACGCTTCTAAAGGTATTGAAAACGAATTTAAAGTTTTAAAAGACAAAAATTTCGTTCGTATTTTTGATACTCATGAAAAATTTTACTTAATTAAATGTAATCGGCCACCCCTAAAAGATTAAGAACCGCTGTTCTATTATATTCTATCGTAATTTAAATATCACATTTTTTGTAACCCCCTTTGTATAGTAATTAAAATTATACATATGTTCGCCGACACAACATTGTTTCGAAACAAATGAACATACTTATCTCTTAAGAATTAGTTTTACTTAAATGTTATTTTGTTAAGATTAGTATTGAGAGCACTTGACTTGTTCCTTAATTAATTTCTTCTGGACCTTGAGTTTTCTTTAAAAATTTGATACTTATAGATACTTAAAACAATTTTTCTATGTTTTTTGAATAAATTACAATACAACAATGACAACTTTAAAAAAAACCGTAACAAACTATATCCAATAAGAAAAAGTACTATTTCATACTGATTACAACAACAATACAGTTCCAACCTAATAATCATAGGAATAGTAATTATAGTATAGTAAAAAGATTCTAAATCAATTCTAAGTTATGTACATATACACAAACTAGAAAATTCGTTTAAAAAAACAATTAGAATCCATGTTGAGTATTTTAGTACTTACTTAACATAAGAACTGATTACAACAGTGGAGCAGTGTCCTATTAGTTATGGAAAAAGAATAGTATAATAAGCCAATATCAAAGTCAGGTCTAAGTACACAAATTAGAAAAACAATTACAATTCAATTTGACTGAGAAGTACTTAATATCACTTAACACTTAAGAGAGTACTTATTCCACCAATCAATGTGAATTTGGTTAAAATTGGCATTAGTAACTAAGTATTTCAACGTTAGACATACTTACTTATTTACAACTACATTCTTATTATGATTAATAGTGTCACCATTACATATTTTAGTTTCACAATTTTTTTTCTCAAATTTTTTAAGTAATACACTTATCAACAAAATATCAAAACAATCTTTTCGGTTTTATTCATTACTATGATATGCAAATGTGTAAAATTCCTAAAAATCATTACATTTAATTTCAATTTCTTTAGCGCTTTAAGCATCAAACTTTACAAAATATTTTTGTACCTTTTCTGATTATGTTCCGTTCCAATCAAATCATTTCTCAATTAAATATTGAAAGAATTGGTGTGTACTTATTTTAACACAATTACTTTTTAGTTATTTTGAATTATATATGCGCAATCATTCGACCAATCAATTTGACTTTATCATTTTCATAAAATTTCATCATAACTGTCCCAAATTTTTTTAATTCAATATTTAAATGAATTAAGTAATAAGAAAAAAAAATTCAATTACTTTTTATGCCTAAAAGTTACTTTGATCTTTTTTCATGGACTTTTCGTTTTTGAATCAATTCACAATATTCAATTTTCGATTTTTTAATATAATTCACAATTTTTTTTTTTTTGTTAATTTATATTATGATGTATAATTGTTAATTTACCTAAAAATTAATTTCAAATTTTTTGAATTTTATGTAAATTCAAATTTGATTATAAGTATTTTTTGAAATAAATTTGGATCAAAAGTACAGAAAATATGAAAAGGGTCACCTCTTGCCTTTTTTTTTTTAATTTAATTCCAAAGGATTTTTTTTTTTTTTAAATGTATCTTTCTTTTTTTGATTTTGTTTTTCAGATTTTTTTTTTCATTGTTACTCTTTTGAACTTCTACAATCTTATACTCTTCTAGTTTCAAATTTATTTTTATACAAATTTTTAGTTTCTTTTGTACATTATTTTCTTTTTTATCGTGTTATTAATTTAATTTTTAATTTCATTTTTCTTTATTTTATTATATTCAAAAAAAAAAAAAAATTACAAAATTAATCGTGATTCGACCAAAAAAAAAAAAAAATTCAATAAAGATGTACTGCTTTTTGGGTAAGATACAATTGCTAATCTCTCGAAATATTTTTGCAATCAAAATACCGTTGCAAAACTTTTATAGAAAAAGAAGATTTGAATATAACTGTAAAATCCCTCATAATTACATATATGAAAATATAAAAGGTAATGTTTGAATATAAGTAATCCTGATTTAAATCTAACTGTAAATCCATTGCTGAATATATTCCAAATCTGAGTGTATATTCGATCTACATCGATCTTGTATATATAACTGTAACATCTCCCTCCAATAAAAAAGCCAAATATACATTATTATTCCATAGAAAGCGAATAACACCGATTTTTAAGTCTACTCAACTGTAAATCCTTGGATCTAACTGTAAAATCCCGGTTCATTAAAAATCTGATACCTTCCATTAAAAGTAATATTATAGAGAAGGCTAACACCGATTTTAAGTCTACTTATAAAATCAATCCCAATTGAGAATTAGAAGAAAAATCTCTAAGAGCGTATAAACTCCGGTCTTCAAACCTAATTTGCGGGGGAAAAGCGAAGTATGCCGATCTTTTATATAACTGTAAAATATCCTTCCAATTAAACAGCAAAATATACATAAATATTCTAGAGAAAACTAATAACACCCGATTTTCTGTCTACTTAACTGTCCTCTCCTGAATGTATTCAAAATTTAGTAAAAAAAATTACACCGACCTGGAATCTAACTGTAAAATCCCACTTTATTAAAAATCTGAATACCTTTCATTGAACTTAATATTTTAGAGAAACCTAATAACACCGATTTATAATTCTAATTATAAAGTCCACCCCAATTGAGAATTAGATGAAGAATCTAAATAACCGTTATTGTAAGTATTCTGGAGCGTATAACTCCGTTC